>JASEVX010000013.1:17976235-18665981 GCA_031761405.1 Serripes groenlandicus | reverse complement strand
CATACAACACAAACTGCAACAGACGACTTTAACAACTCGAGGAAACAATGGAGATTTTCTATAACCTGTTTAAATACCGTCTAGTATACAAGCATATTGGAAGCCTAAAGCTAATCAAATGACCAAAAAAGGTTACTCTTTAACAAGCAATCAAGTTATCACTAGTTCTCATATATATATACTCTTAAGCAGACGACACTGAAAATATTACGGAAATTGGAACATTCTCTTATAACAATGTTAAATGTGTAAAGTGTTGAAAACATCTTGGCAAATGAGAAATCGTCAATACTAGATTTTAGTCTTCGGTGTTCTCATGTCGTCTGCTGAAAATGCGTCATAATGAGTCGGATACGGGAGAGGGTTCAAGCAAGAAAGCCAAATGTGATATCAAAATCGCTTTATTAAAAGAAGTCGGTTTCTTGGTTTAGGACAACTACAAAACCCTGCATTATAAAGTGAATCTTCTTTCATTTTGTATTCGGTGAAATATTTGTCTAGATGTCAGAAACATATTTGAATAAAAGGTGTTTAACTCCACTTTAAACAGAAATTCAGTTATATCAATACGGCTATAAACTTAACTATGCGTTTCTATGCTATTTTGTTCACAGGGTCACACAATATTCTTCCCATCTAACTGACTACATTCTACATTAACTTTACATGTGTTTAATCATGGTGGTAGTCGACTGACGCTTGTCACAAAGGCATTTATCAATCATCTGAAATAAGCAATGGCACAGCAGGAGCGCGGAGCACGAACGTAGATTGATAGCCTTGTGTCAGGAACTAACAGGAATTTAAAGACTAAAATACATGCAACTAGCAAAGGTTCATGCATTACAACCCTATATGTGCCCGACACTGGGTAAAGGTAAACATAATATGAATTACATTAGCGTGTTATAGGTTTCTGTCAACTCAACTTGTGTCTATTTTGATAAAAATGGTTTAGATGTACATAGTGATATGATCTCTTTAAGTTATATTTTAAAAACGGCTTGATCGATGAGTTTCCAGATTATCGAATTTATACACGCACGTCTATGTAATCCGAGTACACAACTTTACAACTTTCCACATATAGGTAATCAACAGCAGATCATCTACGAATGCATTCTCTATAATTGAAATTATGTAAATGAATATAGGTGTAAAAGACTGAGGCATAAGTAACAGTATGATCCTTATGTAGTTGCGTCAGATGCGTCTGTAAGTGGGAAGGGGTTAAATGATTTCACTGATGACGTTCTCAACACATTTCATTTAAGTAAAAGTCTCAAACAGTAATAAGTTTTGTTCGGGTTTACAACGTTCTTTACCACAGTTCACTGAAGTAAAAGACTCAGACAGTAATAAGTTTTGTTCGGGTGTAGAACGTTCTTAACCACAGTTCATGAAGTAAAGACTCAGACAATAATTAGTTTTGTTTGTGTTTTACGACGTTCGAAACCACAGTTCACTGAAGTAAACGACTCAACAGTAAATGTTTTTGTTTGAGTTATACGACGTTCTAACCACAGTTCACTGAACGTAAAAGACTCAGACAGTAATTAGTTTTGTTTGTGTTTTACGACGTTCTCAACACAGTTCATGAAAGTAAACGACTCAGACAATAATAGTTTTGTTTGTGTTTTACGACGTTCTAACCACAGTTCACTTAAGTAAAGAGTCAGACAGTAATTAGTTTTGTTTGTGTTTTACGACGTTCTAAACACTGTTCACTGAAGTAAAAGACCTAGACAGTAATTAGTTTAGTTTGTGTTTTACGACGTTCTAAACACAGATCACTGAAGTAAAAGACTCAGACAGTAATTAGTTTTGTTCGGGTTTTACGACGTTCTAAACCACAGTTCACTGAAGTAAAAGTAGTTTGTCTGGGTTTTACGACGTTCTACAACCACAGTTCACAGAACGTAAAAGACTCCGACAGTAATAAGTTTTGTTCGGGTGTAGAACCGTTCTTAACACAGTTCACTGAAGTAAAAGACTCAGACATAATTAGTTTATGTTTGTGTTTTACGACGTTCTAAACCACAGCTCCACTGAAGTAAAAGACTCAGACAATAACTAGTTTTGTTTGTGTTTTACGACGTTCTAAACCACAGTTCACTGAAGTAAACGTAGTTTTGTTAGGGTTTTCCGCGTTTAAACACAGTTCACGAAGTAAAGACTCAGACAGTAATAAGTTTTGTTCGGGTTTACAACGTTCTTAACCACAGTTCATTGAACGTAAACGAATCAGACCAGTAATTAGTTTTGTTCGGGTTTACACGTTCTCTCACTGAAGAAACAGACTCAGACGGTAATTAGTTTTGTTTGCGTTTTCGATGTTCTCAACACAGTTCATTGAAATAACGACTCAGACAGTAATTTGTTTTGTTTGTGTTTTACGAAGTTATTAACCACAGCTCATGAAGTAAACGACTCAGAAGTAATTAGTTTTGTTTGTGTTTTACGATGTTATCACCACAGTTCATTGACAGTACTCGACTCAGACAGTAATAATTTGTGTTCGGGTTTACACTGTTCTTAACCACAGTTAACTGAAGTAAAAGACTCAGACAGTAATTAGTTTTTGTTCGGGTTTACAACGTTTTTAACCACAGTTCATTGACAGTAAACGAACTCAGACAGTACATTGTTTTAGTTGGGTTTACCACGTTCTTAACCACAGTTCATGGAAGTAAATACTCAGACAGTAATAAGTTTTGTTCGGGTTTACAACGTCTTAACCACAGTTCATGGACAGTAAACTACTCAGACAGTAATAATTTGTGTTCGGGTTTACAAGTTCTTCAACCACACGTTAACTGAAGTAAAGATAGACAGTAAAAGTTTGTTCGGGTTTAAACGTTCTCTAACACAGTTCATTAAAGTAAACGAATCAGACAGTAATTAGTTTTGTTCGGGTTTACAACGTCTCTCACTGAAGTAAACACTCAGACGGTACTTAGTTTTGTTTGCGTTTTACGATGTTATCAACCAAGTTCCTTGAAATAAACGACTCAGACAGTAATTTGTTTTGTTTGTGTTTTACGATGTTCTTAACCACAGAACTGAGTAAACGACTCAGACAGTAATTAGTTTTGTTTGTGTTTTACGATGTTATAACACAGTTCACTGAAGTAAACGACTCAGACAGTAATTTGTTTTGTTTGTGTTTTACGATGTTATCAACACCGTTCATTAAGGTAATCGACTAGACAGTAATAGTTGTGTTCGGGTTTACAATGTTCTTCACCAAGTTCATTGAAGTAAAGACAGACAGTAAATAGTTCGTATTTGGTTTTACGCGTTCTCACCACAGTTCACGGATTTTAATGAATGATTGGGGTATAAGCGTTTTTAACAATTTCTCAGTCATATCACGGCGGCTAGTTCACTAACTCAGTGTTTCCTGGTTTGCTCACACCGTATCCAACAACAATTTCCAAGCAACTGGCTGCTTTTCTAACATAGACTTAGCCATTGGTGGAAGACAAAGACGATGTCGCAATGACTTTTGTCAAACGTCGGAAACAACGATGGCAAGTCGGGATTCGAACTCACACCTGGATGACAGCCCGGTCGTTACGACTGAGCTACCGGGACTCGACCAATACAATAAGGAAGTCAAATATCAGACAGTAATAAGTTTTGTTTGGGTTTACACCGTTCTCAACCAGTTCACGGAAGTAAAAGACTCAGACAGTAATAACATTTTGGAGGGGTTTACGTCGTTCTCATCTACAGTTCACAGAAGTACAAAGATCGGACAAAACATAAGTTTTGTATGGGTTTACGAGCTACTCATCTGCAGTTCCCTGAAGTAACAGACTCAGACCGTAATTAGTCTTTGTTTGGGTTTTATGCCGTTCTAATCTACAGTTGAATGAAGTCAAAGAGCAGACAGTAATTAGTTTTGTATAGGTTTTACAACGTTCTAACCACAGTTCACTCAAGTAAAAGACTCAGACAGTAATAGTTTTGTTAGGGTTTTACAACGTTCTAACCACCAAGTTCGCTGCACGTAACAGACTCAGACAGTAATTAGTTTTGTTTGGGTTTAAAGACGTTATTAACACAGTTTACTGAAGTAACGAAATCAGACAGTAACACGAGAAAGTTGATGCAAGGCATCAAAGTCGCGGAACAGATGCATGATTACTTATGTCATCTTGATTTTTAGTCTATTCAAACCATAGGAACGTTGAAATGAACCAATTGCTTATAAAGTTCTATTATCTAAATTAGGGTACTCTATAACACTAAGAACTGTGTACACAATATCTGGCTTAACTTAAATTTGTGATGTTACTTATTCAATCATAGTAACTTCAAACAATTTCACATGTTTCGTCCATCTACTACGAATACAAGGTAACTCTCTGGTATTGCTTTAAAGGAGGGTAATTAGCAGCACAACACCCACACGTTCTCACACGAGAATATATCAGCCCCCTAAACTTAACCTTGATCTATAGACTTGTGATTTAAAATGATCTTTTTAATTAAACATAACAAAACAAATAACAGTAACACTGACACGCATTCTGTCAAACAATGATAGTCAATGTACTACAAAACAACCTACACTCATCCTCGCTTAACTATCGACACTGGCAAGGCGAAAACGCTAGATACAAGGTCCCGAAACTACCAACAGCCTCGGTTCCACTCACTTAGAACAGTCCACTTTCAATTAACGCTCTAAATACAACCTCCAAACAGCAATTCAAGACACCTGAACCTGCAAACACCATAGTCCTAAAAATCACACCAAGAAACGTACCTTACCCACATGATCAACTTCTCACCGATTTCTCAGCACTCATGGGACACTACTAATGTTATCAATTAACGACTAAAACTTAATGACGAGCTTAACAAACAAACTCGCACCAACCATTCAAACACAAAATCATATCGTATAAGAAGTTTACATTTATAGCAACACAAATCAAACTCAATACCAAACAACTCTAATAAAACCCCTCCTAATAAATACCCACAACTATAAACACCAAATCAGCTCAGCTCCTACACTAAATCCCTTACTCCCACAATTAACAAATTCAATACCCTTAATAAGTACAGCATCCTAACTTAAATAGTAATACACTCTTAAACTAACTACCTAAATCGATATTCACTTTTTATAAATTAAATACCGATAAAACTCCCAACCTTAAACTCCCCACTAATCAACCCACATCTACCATACCGCCTGTGCAAAACCCATAATATACTTCCTTCAATACCACCTTACCTATACCAAATCCAAATACACCTACCCAACTAAAACCCTGGGAAAGGTTTAATTGGTATAAAGGATAAACCACCATTACCCTAACATTACCAACAACTATTACACCCCATCTACACACTCCCTCATAACTACTATCAAACTCAAACACATGTACTTCTAATACAATACTCATCTAACACCCATAAACCGTACAAAACTAACTACCCTAACATAAACACTATCTCACAATTTTACCAACTAAAACCCTCACTACACCCTAAACCTCAACCCCCCCTACACCCAAACCCAACCACAAAACCTAAACTAAATACTTCCCTTACAGTTTCATATCACACTCTCACCAAACAATCATCATATTCTAACCCAACACTACAACCAAACCTCACATATACTACAAACTCCTATAAATACACGTTTTTGTTGCACTCGTGAATGAAGGTGATACAAGGGTATACCGGGCACCAACTTAACAACTAAACTAAACACTCACAACATCAACACACACCACTAACATACACACAATAAATCAAATCCCCCAAACCACTAATAACTCAAAATCTACAATTCCTATCTCCCTTAAACAACACACCTAAAATTAAATACTACAAATCCCAAACCTACAAATTCAGATTATAATAGTAATCCTCCTAAAATCAATACCATATCCACAATCACTCACAATACTCAATGCACTCCTCAACCACAAGTTTCAACCAACTCATCCTACCCCGACACTACCCACCAATAAACACATCAACCAAATACACACACACTACCAAATCAACCATAAAAATATAACATACTCTTCACCTCCAACTCCAAACCTACACCACCCTAAACCCAATCCCCACCTACTACAAAAACACTCAACCAAACCTAAACAATCCTCACATCTCCCAAAGCACATTCCTTTATAATCACAACTCATACACCTCATTACCTCTCACCAACCATCACCTCACCAAACACTCACCTCCTCCCTCCTCCTCAACCTCCAACTCTCTCTACCCCAACTAATAACACTTATCTCCAACCCTCTCCATACACCCCTCACAAACCAAACCACACCCCTACAACCCACTACCACTAAACTCAACAAACTACATCAAGACATACAAACAACTCAAAACCTAACCTAACCCTAAACACCCTTACCAACAAAACCCCACTAAACTAAACACCTACTCCCTATCCTACAAAAAATCAATACAACCTCAACCTACTCCTAACCAATACTATAAACAAGCAATACTCCACAACCCCAATCCAACCCTCCCCCCCAAACACACTTCTATACAACAAGCACATACCCACTACCTTACACCAACTAAACAGAATCCTACACCCTAAGACAAACAACTTACTCCATCCACAAATCACTCTAACAATCAACCCTACACCAACTAAATTCCATACCATCTACCACCTATAAAACCCCAAATCAACACTCAACACTTCCTAACCACATCAATAATACGACTCATAAATCACTCTCAAAACCCCCCCTACCACTTATCTAAACTGCTGTAATCATATTCAAACCACTCTAAACCCTATAACGACGAATAAACACTAACATACGATACAAGTGAAGTCTACCACCTACTCTTCCATCCCGAATTCTTTTCCCACCAAAAACAGCTCTCCAACACCCTAACTGTCAACTAAACATCCCCGAGAATAGCGTATGAAGTACAAGCGAACCCCACTACCTACAATCTAAAGCTATCCCGACCTAACACGTACCACCCTCTAAGAAAGAGCATAACTCATAACAGATGACGGGCAGAGCACGCACCTATAAACTTTTCCAAGCTCTAAATCACTAACAAATAGGAGGGCGGATACTATTAAGAACGCACAAACTCGTCATCTAGACATAAAATACCCAATTGGAAGATACGCCAACTACACCACAGCCCAAAACAATGCAAAACATATCACTAATAATATAATGTAGCCGTATTATAATTCCCTCGCATATACGATTTTAGTCATATACTCACGAGACCAAGATGGTCTTCACGACGTGACAACCCCCTAAGCAGATTACATATGACTCATATGAGGTCAATACGGATTCCTTATACATCGAATTTAACCTAACTAAAGTAGTTTCATGAACAAAGAGCATTCTGAATTAGTGTAGAAATATTAAATACCTGATACATCCTGAATATAACGTAGGACTGTTTACTAAGTAATAATACCCTCTCTGATGTGTCGTACTGACTTTACACAACGACTCTACGCGCATGCGCATTCGATATGAAAACGCGAGAGACTATTATATAATATTAGACAAGTACAGAGAATGTTTGACGCAAAGCGTCAAAGAGAAGCGCAATATACGTTGTACATGTAGACATAAGAAACACAGAACCTTATTCAATCACAATCAATAGACCAATTAAACTGTAGACGGTAAATGCTGATATCATTTCTATTGACAGACTTTGAGTGTTTTCTACACATTACACTTTAAGCAATCAGGATATTACATGAGCTTCGAATACAGATGACCCAACTAGAAATTATATGAATGACTACACTTATTTAAACTAAGTAACAACAGCAACATAACTCATAAGCACTAAATGAGTACACATTCGATAATTATTATAGATACCTCAATGTATAGGTATACATACTAACTATATCAGCACATGTTTTCATTTCAACGTACTACAGTTTGAATAGATACGGCAAGTCAAGAATACATCCAAAACAATGCAGACTTTTCCGGCGCCATTGATGCCTAGCATCAACTTTCTCTTGTTACTGTCTGATTTCTATACATCAGTAACCTGTGGATACTAACGTCTAAACAAACCACAAATAAATACAGTCTGAGCTCTTTTACATCAGCGAACATTGGTATAGAACGTTGTACAACCCCCAAACAACTAATTACTGTCTGAGTCTTTTACTTGAGTGAACTGTGGTATAGACAGTTGTACAACTAAACACAACCTACTTACTGTCTGACTCATTTACTCCCTACAACTGTAGATGCGAAGTCATAACCCACAACAACTACTTACTGTCTGATTCTTCTACTCAGTCGAATGCAGATGAGAACGTCGTCAACCCAAACACACTAATTTTGTCGAGACTAATTCCTTCAGTGACACTGTAGATGCGAAGACGTCAACCCCAAATGTTATTACTGTCTGCGTCTATTACTTCCGTAGACTGTGGTTGAGAACTGTACAACAACAAAACTAATTACTGTCTGAGTATTATACCTTCGTGAATTGTATGAGTCGAGTCCGGTAGCTCAGTCGGTACGAGCGGCTGTCCATCAGGGGATGTGAGTTCGCATCCGACTTGGCAACTTTTTTTCGACGTTTGACCAAACGTCATTGCGACATGCGTCATATGTCTTCACCAATGGGCCTAAGTCTATGTAGAAAAGCAGCAGTTGCTTGGGACGATTGATGTGTAGGAGTACTGGTGTGAGCAAACCAGGAAACAATGAGTAGGTGAACTAGCCGACGTGATATGACTGACTGAGAAATAGTTACAAACGGCGTTAACCCAATCACACTCAATTCAAAATCGTGAACTGAGGTTGAGAACGTCGTAAACCACAACGAACAAATACTGTCTGGGTCTATACTTCAATGAACTGTGGTACAGCCCATGTAAACCCGACCACAATTACTTACAGTCTGAGTCGATACCTTAATGAACTGTGGTGATAACATCGAAACAACACACAACACAACAAATACTGTCTGAGTCGTATTCAACTGAACTGTGGTTGATAACATCGTAAACACACACCAAACAATACTTACTGTCTGAGTCGTTTACTTCAATGAGCTGTGGTTAATAACATCGTAACACACACAACAACAAATACTGTCTGAGTCGTTTATTTCAATGACCTGTGGTTGATAACATCGTAAAACGCAACAAAAACTAATTACCGTCTGAGTGTTTTACTTCAGTGAGAGACGTTGTAACCCGAACCAAAACTAATTACAGTCTGATTCGTTTACTTAAAGAACTGTGTTAAGAACGTTGTAAACCCGAACAAACTTATTACTGTCTGAGTCTTTTACTTCAAGTTAACTGTGGTTAAGAACCTTGTAAACCCGACACAAATTATACTGTCTGGTATTTACTTCCATGACTGTGGTAAGAACGTTGTAACCGAACAAAACTTATTACTGTCTGAGTATTTTACTTCCATGCAACTGTGGATAAGAACGTTGTAAACCCCGAACAAAACAAAGTATGTCTGAATCGATACTACAACTGAACTGTGGTTAACAACGATTGTAAACCGAACCAAAACATATACTGTCTGAGTTTTTACTTCAGTTAACTGTGGTTAAGAACAATTGTAAACCGACACAAATTATTACTGTCTGAGTCGAGTACTTCAATGAACTGTGGTTGATAACATCGTAAAACACAACACAACACTAATTACTGTCTGAGTCGTTACTTCAATGAGCTGTGGTTAATAACATCGAAACACAAACAAAACAAATACCTGTCTGAGTCGTTTATTTCATGAACTGTGGTTGATACATCGTAAACGCAAACAAAACTAATTACCGTCTGAGTCTTTTATCTTCAGTGAGAGAACGTTGTAAACCCGAACAAAACTAATTACTGTCTGATTCGTTTACTTCAATGAACTGTGGTTAAGAACGTTGTAAACCCGAACAAAACTTATTACTGTCTGAGTCTTTTACTTCTGTGAACTGTGGTTTAGAACGTCGTAAACCCAACAAAACACTAATTACTTCAGTGAACTGTGGTTTAGAACGTCGTAAAACACAAACAACACCTAATTATTGTCTGAGTCTTTTACTTCAGTGAGCTGTGGTTTAGAACGTCGTAAAAACACAACAAAACTAATTAATGTCTGAGTCTTTTACTTCAGTGAACTGTGGTTAAGACGTCTACCCAAACGTCCACGAACAACTTATACTGTCTGAGTCTTTTACTCTAGTGAACTGTGGTTAGAACGTCGAAAACCCAGACAAAACTACTTTAACTTCAGTGAACTGTGGTTTAGAACGTCGTAAAACCGAACAAACTAATTACTGTCTGAGTCTTTTACTTCAGTGATCTGTGGTTTAGAACGTCGTAAACACAAACAAAACTAATTACTGTCTGAGTCTTTTACTTCAGTGAACAGTGGTTTAGAACGTCGTAAAACACAAACAAAACTAATTACTGTCTGACTCTTTTACTTAAGTGAACTGTGGTTTAGAACGTCGTAAAACACAAACAAAACTAATTATTGTCTGAGTCTTTTACTTCAGTGAACTGTGGTTGAGAACGTCGTAAAACACAAACAAAACTAATTACTGTCTGAGTCTTTTACTTCAGTGAACTGTGGTTGAGAACGTCGTAAAACTCAAACAAAAACATTTACTGTTTGAGTCGTTTACTTCAGTGAACTGTGGTTTCGAACGTCGTAAAACACAAACAAAACTAATTATTGTCTGAGTCTTTTACTTCAGTGAACTGTGGTTAAGAACGTTCTACACCCGAACAAAACTTATTACTGTCTGAGTCTTTTACTTCAGTGAACTGTGGTAAAGAACGTTGTAAACCCGAACAAAACTTATTACTGTTTGAGACTTTTACTTAAATGAAATGTGGTTGAGAACGTCATCAGTGAAATCATTTAACCCCTTCCCACTTACAGACGCATCTGACGCAACTACATAATGATCATACTTTACTTATGCCTCATCTTTTACACCTATATTCATTTAACATAATTTCAATTATAGAGAATGCATTCGTAGATGATCTGCTGTTGATTACCTATATGTGGGAAAGTGTTAAAGGTTGTGTACTCGGATTACATAGACGTGCGTGTATAAATTCGATAATCTGGAAACTCATCGATCAAGCCTTTTTTAAAATATAACATAAAGAGAGTCATATCACTATGTACATCTAAACCATTTTTATCAAAATATACACAAGTTGAGTTGACAGAAACCTATAACACGCTAATGTAATTCATATTATGTTTACCTTTACCCATGGACGGGCACATATAGGGTTGTAATGCATGAACCTTTGCTATGTTGCATTATTTTAGTCTTTAAATTCCTGTTAGTTCCAGACACAAGGGCTATCAATCTACGTTCGTGCGTCCGCGCTCCTGCTGTGCCATTGCTTATTTCAGATGATTGATAAAAGCCATTGTGACAAGCGTCAGTCGACTACCACCAATGGGATAAACACATGTAAAGTTAATGTAGGAATGTAGTCAGTTATATGGGAAGAATATTGTGTGGACCCATTGAACAAAATAGCATAGAAACGCATAGTTAAGTTTATAGCCGTATTGATATAACTGAATTTCTGTTTAAAGTGGAGTTAAACACCTTTTAATCAAATATGTTTCTGACATCTAGACAAATATTTCACCGAATACAAAATGAAAGAAGATTCACTTTAATAATGCAGGGTTTTGTATTTGTCTAAACCAAGAAACCGACTTCTTTTAATAAAGCGATTTTGAAATCACATTTGCTTTCTTGCTTAACCCTCTCCCGTATGCCGACTCATTATGACGCATTTTCAGCAGACGACATGAGAACACCGAAGACTAAAATCTAGTATTGAGCGATTTCTCATTTTGCCAAGATGTTTTCAACACTTTACACATTTAACATTGTTATATAGAGAATTTCCAATTTCCGTAATATTTTCAGTGTCGTCTGCTTAAGAGTATATATATATGAGAACTAGTGATAACTTGATTGCTTGTTTAAAGTAGTAACCTTTTTTTGGTCATTTTGATTATCTTTAGGCTTCCAATATGCTTGTATGACTAGACGGTATTTAAACAGGTTTATAGAAAATCTCCATTGTTTTCCTCGATGTTTTAAAGTCGTCTGTTGCAGTTTGTTTGTATGTGAGAAAGAGTTTAAGTATATTCATTTCCTTCCCCATTAGCGATCCCTTTACGCTTCCTGAATGCTTGTACGACTAGACGGTAAACAGGTTTAAAGAGAATTTCCATTGTTTGCCTCGATGTTTTAAAGTCGTTTGCTGCCGATCGTTTGTATGTCGGGAAGAGTTAAAGTATATTAATTGTCTTCCTCATAAGTGATCCCTTTAGGCTTTCTGTATGCTTGAACAACTAGACGGTAAATAGGTTAGATTCTGATCTGGGTTATCTTAGGTGGTCAGGAGCTATTTTTGTAAGAGCTTATTATAAATCAATGGTGACAGTACGGATAGAAGAAACTCCGCTCGAAAAGGATTAAAGGCATTAGACACATCCGGGAGATTTCTACATCACCATGTATTCGACGTAATATTGAATTTTATTGTTCAGATATTGTCCACGACACACGAAAACCGACCTTCAGGGAGAGAGAGGGGTGTGACCAGGAAAGAACCGCACTATACAACTGGGACCATCCTTATTCGCGATCGAGGTCTAGAAGCATTCTTAAGCTTTGAGCTTCCATAACAGGTTACGGCTCCGGAATGCAAATCATACAACTTTCATTGTTTAGTTAAACGTGAATTAGGTTTAATCTTATTAACGACATCATTTTTACCGTTTTCAAAATGATTACCGTAATATCATGGCCGAAAGATCAACTCACAATACATTTCTTGGCTTTCTTACGATGGCAAACGAGTACTCCACACAGTATACTTTCCTAGCAACTGGATGATTTTCCACATAGACTGTTAGTCCATTGGTGGAAGATGAATTGCGCTTGTCGCATATTCGAAAACAATGTTGCCCGAGCATGAGTTCGAACTCACAACTACTGGAATACTAGCCAGCGTCGCTACCGACTGAGCTACTGAGTTCCGGTGGGTGAGATATTGAACAGACGTTTATATGAGGGTGTGCACAACGCAATATCTTCTATCAATAAATTCGATCTTAGCGTAGTTATGAGAGGTGTAGATAAAGATACGCCTGTGGATATTTCCTTTCTGATCATAACGGACAATATTTCTTAGAAATTTCTCGAAACTCTCTTTAACTGTTTCTCCCCATTTGAAAAATCTTTACTTTGCAAATATATTGATAATCTCTACAAACCAACCGAGCCCCGGTAGCACAGTCGGTGGCGACATGGGCTGTCAATCCAGGAGGTGTGAGCTCGAACCCCAGCTCGGCCAACATTTTTTCCGACATTTGACAAAAATCACTGTGACACGCGTCATTCGTCTTTTACCAATAAGCTAACAGTATATGTGGAAAAGCAGCCAGTTGCTTGGAAAGCATGTTGTATGGAGTACTGGTGTGAGAAAACCAGGAAACATATGAGAAGTTGAACTGGCCGCCTTGATATGACTGAACAACTGTTGAAAACGGCAGTAAACTCAAATCAATCAATCAATAAATCAATCTTTTTGCTACAATGTATGCAAACTATGTCTGCAATACATGAGTCAGAATGTGCCTGTATGTGGGAACCGCAAGGAAGCTGCATGTGTTGATGTAGATCGGGAATGGTCGTAAAAATTTCATAAGGTTAGCTTTAATAAAGTAAATAATATACTAAAGGCAACACAGGCTTAGGAATTGTATTTAGTCGGCACAAACAGGTTCAATATAAACATCGGTTATATCAAGCTTTCAAATGAAACACAATACACACTAGACCACGCAATTTCCTTTTACGCTTTATGTCATTTACTGCCAAGTTAAATGTGACCTTGCACACCATAAACACATATTCACATCCTTTCATATGTCAAATTGTGTACTTTTGCATTGTCCTCACTTTATGATACAGGCAGCCTTTGACGCTTGTGAAACAGACCACATTTGAAAGTAAGGAATCATTGCTTAAATGAATTTAAAATGATCAACCTCTTTCAAACATGGCTTACACTGCAAGATATTTGTATAAGACGACATTGAAAACAACTCTTAATCCACACGCCATTTCCAAACGTTCCTAAATGTTACAACTTCGTGTACTTTCAAAGCAGACGACCGAGAACACGTACATACATCATTCAGTCCACTCGAAAAGAAGAAGCCACCAGACATTCCTGATTGTTAGTTGATGTAAATACAACGAGACTTGTTATACGAAGGTACACACATTATATACATTATCTACATGTTTACGGGTGTATAGGTCTGATTGATGTACTCATTAATCCGCGGTCTTTTAATCTTTACAATGTAACAAAGAACACATCTATTAATTATAAACATACATATACAATGTTTCGATTGAACATACAATACATTTATGAATATAAATGTTCAAATTATATAGAGAAATGTTTTATTGGATTTACTTACCATTATTGTTTAACTTAACATTTTATATTTTTATTCCAAAAGTAATCCTTATTGATATATGTTTACCTGTTACGATGATGTATATCACATACTTAAACGAAATTAAATTCATCATCAATTTTATAAGGGCTTTAATAAATTCACAATATTTCTGATTTTTCAATCCTGTTTCGTTCATATCTGCCAGTTTCAATCCTTAATCTGTGCGCCGGACACTCATCTGAGACAGCAGGTATCTACACTGGTCATTGGTTATTTGCGTGTAAATATGATTCATCCCTATTTAACATATCACTTCTACACTGTTGTACACAGCAATCAATATAATAATCTTTGTTTTGCAGCATCTATAGTTCATGTTTCGTTTATATGATTTGGATTTTACCTTTTTGCGAGTGCCGTGGTCCAAATGATGCATTCACAAATCCGCGGCCAATGCATATACACCGTACAGACTGTACGAATGCGCTGACTTGTTTGGATCTACACTTTCTAGCGGTTAGCTGCTGGTATATTCATTTGCTCAAAGATCTGATCAGGTCAATATTATTACCCATTTTCGAATGCAGTGATCCGAATGATATATTCACAAATACGCGGTCGATGCATATTCACAATACAGACAGCGTGAATGCACTGGCTGATCTTAATCTACACTAGACGGAAATGCCTTACGCTTAGCCGCTGATATATACTTTTGCTCAAAAATCTGGATCAGTCAATATTGTCGAGTAAAGCTAACACTGGCATATCAAAGATCACGCGTTATTATTAAACTCAGCGATATATATCTATCTTTGACAGAATTTAAATTAACTACATATGGTCAACCAATATGTACAATACTTAAAACGTCAGATTCACCGCCAATGAAAAGCCGACCGATAGACTTGTGACAACCTATTGCATACTTCGGGAATACGTCGGGTGCAGTAGTTGTGGCAGGAATAGAGGTACTAAACATACAACCAGTATTAAAGGATTGACCAAACCTGGAACCGCATGCTTTAACTTGACCAAATGCTGTTGAAATTGCTGCAGCAGTTGTTACATTATCTGCTGAAGGAGCGTCTTGTAGCCTAATCGGTGTATAAAACTCTTTATACTCAAATGTCTGCAGTTCAACAAGGTCTGAGTTGAAATGTCTAATGTTTTCAGGTGTGCTTACATACAGGGAATTGTCTTCATCACACGCCATGGTCGGTTTTAATATCCCATCGTGCGATAGAACAACAGAGGAATAATTTCTTGTTTCCATCTGCCTGATCGAATCGACATGGATGAACGCCAAATGACCTTCATCAACTGTGTAAAGGCGACCCGTCCTATCATTGATCATTATACAAGTTGAATTCACAAACAGGTTTTCTCCGTTTTTACCCTTTGCTATTCTTTCAATAATAGTACCATCTCGACTGAGAATGCGAAGATAGGCCACGAATGACACAAACATCTTCCCGTCGAATTTGGCCCATCCAGTGGGCGTGTCATCAACTTGCACGGTGCCATCATCGTTAAAAGTGTCTGTAACAGAAACAAACCAAATAATATTTTCTTCCGGAAGTGTGACAACGAGCCTGCCTGGTCTCATTTCTACTACATTCAAAGGTCTCATATGTAGGCAGTGTCTCGACTGGTATTCGTTGTTCCTACTGAATAATTGTAGGTAGTGCAGTGGTTGTTGTTGGTTTCAGGCTCACGCATTTGAAAAAAATCGTCGCATAGGCAGGTCTAAAAGACAGGATCATTGATGTCGGTAATTTCTCGTTACATGATTTGATGAAATCTTCAAACCTTCCCAGGTTAGAGTTTTCATGATTGGCTCTTTTAAATAGTTCCTCTTCGTAGTCTGCAGTCGAGTCCAAAGACACCTGGATATGCTGAATGTCCTGTAGAATGCTTTGTAATTCTTCCTCAAAACTATTTATACATTGAATTATTGTTTCCTTTACTTTGGAAGCTGTCGTATCAATATATGAACTCATCATATTTTCGGCAACAAGCCTTACCTTTGTCTTACTCCGGTTTAAAAAGCTTTCTACATCAAGTTTTACTTTTTTATGTTTGCTTCCAATAATGTCATTGGCATTCCTCTTCAACCCTGTCAATTTATCGGTTAACTCTCTAAACTCTACAGATAGAGCATAACCTTTTGAAACCGTTGAAATCGGTTCGGACTCGCAGGAATTGTGATTGTCTGTTAAACACATAGTGCAGCAAAGCATCTTGTGTGCTGTGCAGAATTGTTCAACAGTCTGGCCTGGATGGATGTGGCATCCCCTTGAACCCATTTTGACTGCCAGACTTTACTCGCTTCCTTTACATACATCAGTTAGTGCTGTCTGTTCTGGATCCACAAAAATGTGGGACTTCGTGACCGTGAACTTCAGATGATGGCGTCTACAATCATCACACATATATTATTTACATTGGACACAATACAATTTAGCTTCGACTTCAACATCCTCTGATAGACATGGCTTACAAAGTGGCTCTGCTACATCAGTAAGTGTTGCGCCCGTTCCACTAAATTGTTGTTTAATTTCTTCCTCTGCCATAACTATATTACTATTAATAAGAAACTATCGGTCTGAAAGAAAAATAAAGTTAATTAATTCAGATAAGAGTAAAGCCCAAAACATATATATGTCTTATATACGGACTTTGGTATTGTTCTTTGTTTTAGGATTGCATTCCTAATAATGGTCAATTCTATCGGACTACAAGTATATATAACGGCAGGTAGTAACATATTCGTACCATTACGGCATCTCGTCATGCGTATTCAAATAAAGGATGCGCCTTTCGGACATAGGAGAGCAAGCAAACGCAATGTAGAGAACCATATATGTGTACAAAACCTTTTAAATTCCATGCTTGCTTCTTTTAAAATGTCTTACTCCAAATGTCTAGTTGTACCTGTCAAATGTAGTGTTTGCAAAAACCAAGTGCATATACATTTATAAGCTATAGTAAGCCATGTACCAGATGTACGACTGACATACCAATTAACTATAGTAAACTAGGTACCATACTCAACTGCAATTCCCCTTTGTTGGGTTATACTATTTATTTATTCATACTAGTACGCCAGGAACCAGACTAATCGGCATGTTGCCGAGTGCATGACTATAGACCATACGTTCACTGTTTATCCTGTATAATAGTTGAGAAAGTTTTTGTACTTGTTTCAGACCGACTGTTTAAACGAAACATTGCAAACATTGTAATTTTCACATTTACTCAGCTGATACCTCTGTTAACGGCAGGATTATATTTATCTCCCCCTTTCTTGTATAGGGAAAATGGCCAATACCGATGTGGTAATTTCAAAAGAATGTCAGCATAATTGAGATGTGATTTAATATTAAAAAAAGCCATTAGGGACAAGTGAATGCACTTATTTATTACACTGATCATTGGCAATCATTGTACGCCTTCAAGTGACATACATGTAGGTGAATAGCATTCAAGTAATATTTATTAATACTACTGACCCATTTATCCTATTACCAACTAGTCAGTCGTTATGCCAACCCCGCAACCATGAATGCAACAGAGGGGAGACATTGCTTCCAGTTTTAAAGTAGGTACAAATGTTTTTCCGGAATATCTTATAACACAGTAGCTTCCCAAAATCCCGTATATAACGTCATTTAGATTAATTACACACGGATATAAACACAGATTGGGATGTTTTGAAAACTCGGTAGATAGCTCAAGTTTGTCTTTCGTCTAGGAGATATTGATTTGGTCTTCTGTGTCATTAATGACAAAAGTCCTCACGCCTCTGTAATAAGAGAAGCAGTCTATTGACAAACTAAACATATTATATAATAGGAGTAAACATTGAACATTTTGGCATAAACTCGTGAAGTATGAAGTCTGAAACAATGAAGTAATTGTTACAGAATATTTAAGTGTGAAGTGTTAAATATGATATCGTCAAGTGTGAAAGTATGAAATAGTGAATTATGACGTATGTAGTTTTATTCCGATAAGTGAAGTATGTAGTTTTACTCCGATAAGTGAAGTATGTAGTTTTATTCCGATAAGTGAAGTATGTAGTTCTACTCCGATAAGTGAAGTATGTAGTTCTACTCCGATAAGTGAAGTATGTAGTTCTACTCCGATAAGTGAAGTATGTAGTTTTACTCCGATTACTACAATGTTTTACACTTTTATATATCTAAACTGTGGTTGAGAGCGTCGTGAAACCACAAACAAGACTCATTAATCGGGCCTTCTTTAACAGATAAGATCAAGAGAGTAGATTCATATCACCCTGTACATCTACTCCATTTTATCAAAATATACAAAAGTTGACAGAAGCTTCTTACAAGCTTATGTAATTAACATTGTTAGCATCCGCACAGTTTGATAATAATATACACTGTTATAAACAAGCAAACTTTCCCCTTTCCCATGGACGGGCACATATAGGGTTTTAATGAATGAACCCTTGGTATGTTATGATGGAATTATTCTAGACTTTGAATTCCTGTAAGTTCCTGACACAAGGGCTATCAATCCAAGTTCGTGCGTCCGCGTTCCTGCTCGACCATTGTTTAGTTCAGATAATTGATAAAAGTCATTGTGACTAGCCAATAACTTTGGAAGTATATTGTGAGAACCACGCCAACAAAATAGTCAAGAATCGCATAGTTAAGTTAACTGGCCTGAGTGATATAACTAAATTTCTGTTGAAAACGGCTTTAAACTCCTCTCAATCAAATATGTTTTCTGACAGCTAGACAAACATTCACTTTAATAACGCAGGGTTTTGTATTTGTATAACCCAATCGATAAATGCGGCACCTCTCAAGATAACCTACTTTTAAATGGTAAGGTGAAGTTGGTGTCTAGTGTCTAGTATCTAGTATCGTTTATCATAAACGATACTGGCAACCAGAATCTAGTATCGTTTAAAATAAACGATACTGGCAACCAGACACTAGTGTCGTTTAAGGAACTAGATATCTAACTTTAATTTTTTCAACACAGTTTACAGAATCAATTATCAGACTCCAGTGTCGTTTAACACTAAACGACGCTGGCAACCAGACACTAGTATCGTTTAAGGAACTGGATATATGATTTTCATTTTTCAGACTCCAGTGTCGTTTAACACTAAACGACACTGGCAACCAGACACTAGTATCGTTTGAGGAACTAGGTGTATAATTAAACAATTTTCAGACTCCAGTGTCGTTTAACACTAAACGACACTGGCAACCAGACACTAGTATCGTTTAAGAATCTAGATAAAAATTTAATCAATTGTCAGACTCCAGTGTCGTTTAACACTAAACGACACTGCCAACAGACACTAGTATCGTTTAAGGAACTGGATATATAATTTTCATTTTTCAGACCCCAGTGTCGTTTAACACTAAACGACACTGGCAACCAGACACTAGTATCGTTTGAAGAACTAAATGTATAATTAATAAATGTTCAGACTCCAGTGTCGTTTAACTCTAAACGACACTGGCAACCAAACACTAGTGTCGTTTAAGGATCTATAATATATAATTAATCAATTTTCAGGGTCCAGTGTCGTTTAACACTAAACGACACTAGCAACCAGACACTAGTATCGTTTAAGGAACAAGATATATAATTAATCAACTTTCAGATTCCAGTGTCGTTTAACAGTAAACGACACTGGCAACCAGACACTAGTATCGTTTAAGGAACTGGAAAAAATAATATTCAACTTTCAGATTCCAGTGTCGTTTAACACTAAACGACACTGGCAACCGGACACTAGTATCGTTTAAAGAACTGGAAAAAATGATATTCAACTTTCTGATTCCAGTGTCGTTTAACACTAAACGACACTGGCAACCAGACACTAGTGTCGTTTAAGGATCTAGATATATAAATGATCAATTTTCAGACTCCGGTATCGTTTAACACTAAACGACACTGGCAACAAGACACTAGTATCGTTTAAGGAACTATATATAATTACTCAATTTTCAGACTCCAGTGTCGTTTAACACTAAACGACACTGTCAACCAGACACTAGCATCGTTTAAGGAACTAGATATATAATTAATCAACTTTCAGACTGCAGTGTCGTTTAGCACTAAACGACACTGGCAACCAGACACTAGTGTCCTTTAAGAAACTGGATATTTAACTTTCGAATTTCAGACTCCAGTACCGTTTAACACTAAACGACACTGGCAACCAGACACTAGTATCGTTTAAGGAACTGGATATACCATTTTTAATTTCTTCAACTAGTATTGACCCAGACCTTTATCTATATGTATGTAGACCTACAAAATGTTTGTTTTTTGGTTTTAAAGTTGGATTTAAAAGTTTTTTCCAATAGCATATGCTACCATAGCATATCAATAGTTTCCAGAATCAATGTTCAGACTTAAGTGTCGTTTAGAGTTAAACGACACTGGAGTCTGAACATTGAAAATTATATATCTAGTTCCTTAAACGACACTAGTGTCTGGGTGCCAGTGTCGTTTAGTGTTAAACGACACTGGAATATGAAAGTTGATTAATTATATATCCAGTTCCTTAAACGATACTAGTGTCTGGTTGCCAGTGTCGTTTAGTGTTAAAAGACACTGGATCCTGAAAATTGATTAATTATTATGTATCCAGTTCCTTAAACGATACTAGTGTCTGGTTGCCAGTGTCGTTTAGTGTTAAAAGACACTGGATCCTGAAAATTGATTAATTATTATGTATCCAGTTCCTTAAACGACACTAGTGTCTGGTTGCCAGTGTCGTTTAGTGTTAAACGACACTGGAGCCTGAAAATTGAAAATTATATATCTAGTTCCTTAAACGACACTAGTGTCTGGTTGCCAGTGTCGTTTAGTGTTAAACGACACTGGAGTCTGAAAATTGATTAATTATATATAGTTCCTTAAACGACACTAGTGTCTGGTTGACAGTGTCTTTTAGTGTTAAACGACACTGGAGTCTGAACATTGATTAATTATATATAGTTCCTTAAACGACACTAGTGTCTGGTTGCCAGTGTCATTTAGTGTTAAACGACACTGGAGTCTGAACATCGATACTAACTTGTCTTGTTGCCAGTGTCGTTAAGTGTTAAACGACACTGGATCCTGAAAAGTGATTAATTATATATCCAGTTCCTTAAACGACACTAGTGTCTGGTTGCCATTGTCGTTTAGTGTTAAACGACACTGGAGCCTGAAAATTGAAAATTATATATCTAGTTCCTTAAACGACACTAGTATCTGGTTGCCAGTGTCGTTTAGTGTTAAACGACACTGCAGTCTGAACATTGAAAATTATATATCTAGTTCCTTAAACGACACTAGTGTCTGGTTGCCAGTGTCGTTTAGTGTTAAACGACACTGGAGCCTGAAAATTGAAAATTATATATCTATTTCCTTAAACGACACTAGTGTCTGGTTGCCAGTGTCGTTTAGTGTTAAACGAAACTGGAGTCTGAACAATGAAAATTATATATCCAGTTCCTTAAACGATACTAGTGTCTGGTTGCCAGTGTCGTTTAGTGTTAAACGACACTGGAGTCTGAAAATTGATTAATTATATATAGTTCCTTAAACGACACTAGTGTCTGGTTACCAGTGTCTTTTAGTGTTAAACGACACTGGAGTCTGAAAATTGATTAATTATATATAGTTCCTTAAACGACACTAGTGTCTGGTTGCCAGTGTCATTTAGTGTTAAACGACACTGGAGTCTGAACATTTATTAATTATATATCTAGATCCCTAAACGATACTAACTTGTCTGGTTGCCAGTGTCGTTAAGTGTTAAACGACACTGGATCCTGAAAAGTGATTAATTATATATCCAGTTCCTTAAACGACACTAGTGTCTGGTTGCCAGTGTCGTTTAGTGTTAAACGACACTGGAGCCTGAAAATTGAAAATTATATATCTAGTTCCTTAAACGACACTAGTATCTGGTTGCCAGTGTCGTTTAGTGTTAAACGACACTGCAGTCTGAACATTGAAAATTATATATCTAGTTCCTTAAACGACACTAGTGTCTGGTTGCCAGTGTCGTTTAGTGTTAAACGACACTGGAGCCTGAAAATTGAAAATTATATATCTATTTCCTTAAACGACACTAGTGTCTGGTTGCCAGTGTCGTTTAGTGTTAAACGAAACTGGAGTCTGAAAAATGAAAATTATATATCCAGTTCCTTAAACGATACTAGTGTCTGTTGGCAGTGTCGTTTAGTGTTAAACGACACTGGAATCTGAAAGTTGAATATCATTTTTTCCAAATCCTTAAACGATACTAGTGTCTGGTTGCCAGTGTCGTTTAGTGTTAAACGACACTGGAGTCTGACAATTGATTACTTTTTTATCTAAATTCTTAAACGGCACTAGTGTCTGGTTGCCAGTGTCGTTAAGTGTTAAACGACACTGGAATCTGAAAGTTGAATATTATTTTTTCCAGATCCTTAAACGATACTTGTGTCTGGTTGCCAGTGTCGTTTAGTGTTAAACGACACTGGAATCTGAAAGTTGATTAATTATATATCGAGTTCCTTAAACGATACTAGTGTCTGGTTGCCAGTGTCGTTTAGTGTTAAACGACACTGGAGTCTGAAAAATGAAAATTATATATCCTGTTCCTTAAACGATACTTGTGTCTGGATGCCAGTGTCGTTTAGTGTTAAACGACACTGGAGTCTGACAATTGATTAATTATTTATCTAGTTTCTTAAACGACACTAGTCTCTGGTTGCCAGTGTCGTCTAGTGTTAAACGACACTGGAATCTGAAAGTTGAATATTATTTTATCCAGTTCCTTAAACGATACTAGTGTCTGGTTGCCAGTGTCGTTTAGTGTTAAACGACACTGGAATCTGAAAGTTGATTAATTATATATCGAGTTCCTTAAACGATACTAGTGTCTGGTTGCCAGTGTCGTTTAGTGTTAAACGACACTGGACCCTGAACATTAATTAATTATATATCTAGATCCTTAAACGACACTAGTGTCTGGTTGCCAGTGTCGTTTAGTGTTAAACGACACTGGAGTCTGAAAATTTATTAATTATACATCTAGTTCCTCAAACGATACTAGTGTCTGGTTGCCAGTGTTGTTTAGTGTTAAGCGACACTGGGGTCTGAAAAATTAAAATTATATATCCAGTTCCTTAAACGATACTAGTGTCTGGCTGCCAGTGTCGTTTAGTGTTAAACGACACTGGAGTCTGACAATTGATTAAATTTTTATCTAGTTTCTTAAACGATACTTGTGTCTGGTTGCCAGTGTCGTTTATTGTTAAACGACACTGGAGTCTGAAAATTTATTAATTATACCTCTAGTTCCTCAAACGATACTAGTGTCTAGTTGCCAGTGTCGTTTAGTGTTAAACAACACTTGATTCTGAAAAATGAAAATTATATATCCAGTTCCTTAAACGATAATAGTGTCTGGTTGCCAGCGTCGTTTAGTGTTAAACGACACTGGAGTCTGATAATTGATTCTGTAAACTGTGTTGAAAAAATTGAAAATTATATATCTAGTTCCTTAAACGACACTAGTATCTGGTTGCCAGTGTCGTTTAGTGTTAAACGACACTGCAGTCTGAACATTGAAAATTATATATCTAGTTCCTTAAACGACACTAGTGTCTGGTTGCCAGTGTCGTTTAGTGTTAAACGACACTGGAGCCTGAAAATTGAAAATTATATATCTATTTCCTTAAACGACACTAGTGTCTGGTTGCCAGTGTCGTTTAGTGTTAAACGAAACTGGAGTCTGAAAAATGAAAATTATATATCCAGTTCCTTAAACGATACTAGTGTCTGGTTGCCAGTGTCGTTTAGTGTTAAACGACACTGGAATCTGAAAGTTGATTAATTATATATCGAGTTCCTTAAACGATACTAGTGTCTGGTTGCCAGTGTCGTTTAGTGTTAAACGACACTGGAGTCTGACAATTGATTAAATTGTTATCTAGTTTCTTAAACGATACTTGTGTCTGGTTGCCAGTGTCGTTTAGTGTTAAACGACACTGGAGTCTGAAAATTTATTAATTATACCTCTAGTTCCTCAAACGATACTAGTGTCTAGTTGCCAGTGTCGTTTAGTGTTAAACAACACTGGATCCTGAAAAATGAAAATTATATATCCAGTTCCTTAAACGATAATAGTGTCTGGTTGCCAGCGTCGTTTAGTGTTAAACGACACTGGAGTCTGATAATTGATTCTGTAAACTGTGTTGAAAAAATTAAAGTTATATATCTAGTTCCTTAAACGACACTAGTGTCTGGTTGCCAGTATCGTTTATGATAAACGATACTAGATTCTGGTTGCCAGTATCGTTTATGATAAACGATACTAGATACTAGACACTAGACACCAACTTCACCTTACCCTTTTAAATTTCCTTTTTTGATTAACGCACTCCCGTATGCCGACGCATTTTGACGCATTTGAAGAAGACGACATGACAAACATTGAAGGCGAAAAACTCATTTTTATCAACAGCTGCCTTTGCCACGATGTTCACAGCACTATACAAATTGAACATTGTTATATGGCTAATTCCCATATTTTGCGTAAATGTTTTGACAGTCGACTGCTGTAGATGTCTAGTACATGTATATGTGAAATAGTTATAATTTGCTTTCTTCTTTATAGTATTTATATTTTCTTTGTTATTAATGTTATCTTTAGGATTGCTGTATGCTTGTACGACTAGACGGTAAACAGGTTTATAGAGCATTTCCATTGTTTGCCTCGATGTTTTAAAGTTGTCTACTGCAGATTGTTTTTATGTGGGGAAGGGTTAGAGTATAATAATGTTCTTCCTCATTATGGATCTCTTAAGCCTTTCTGTATGCTTGGACGACTGCACATTGAACAGGTTAGTTTCTGATCTGGCTGATTCTGATCTTAGGTTGTCAGGAGCTCTCGAAAGTCGATTTTCGTGTGACGTGTTTAAACTAAAATTTCTCCACAATCTGAAAACCCTTATCTCGCTATAAGATGCTTGAAACACTTTCTATACGTGACTTCAAACATTATTAACCAATTCTCTATTCTCAAAGAAAAGTCACGAGTACCCTTAATGTCCAGCTTAACGACAGATGCATGTTTATAAGGGTATTAGTCAAGGTTAGTTTACCACGTGTAATTTCGTTTGAATCATACACATGACGTAGAACGGTTCATGCATATCGAAATATAAAACGAAAATTTCATTAAGAAACGTGTATTTCAGAATGCATGGCTTTAAACAGAACATCAGCGAACAGAGTAAAGTATAAAAAGATGGATTACCTCAATAAACTTGCACTTAAATACTTATCTACATAATATCACTATTAATTCAGCAATATGTAGGAAAATTTAATTCTTATTTTTGTAAGAGCTTATTATAAATCAATGGTGACAAAGCCGGTAGCAGAAACTCCGCTTAAAAAGGGTTAAAGGCACATTTGGGAGATTTCTACAGCATCATGCATTCGACGTAAAATTGAATTTTATTATTCAGATAGTGGCCACGTCACACGAAAACCGACCTTCAGCGAGAGAAGAGGGGGGGGGGGGACCAGGAAAGATCCAGGTCAGTCTGCGCTCCCGCACAATAAAATTAGGACCATCCATATTCGCAATCTATGTCTAGAAGCATACTTAAGCTTTGATCTTCCATAACAAAGGATATGGGTAAAAACTGGCTCGACACGTATGTATTTTGATCATCACTACTATTTATGTCAATACCTCCGAAGGTCGGGTTTCGCGTGGCGTACACAATATGGCTTATCTTTACATTGTTGCTAGGCTACCTGTTTAAGACAATCTTAAGAATATGCATTGATTGAATGGGGTTTAATACCATTTTCAATAGTATTTGACTTATACAAAGTTATTTAATATTTTCTTGTATTTATTCGTATTACGGCCCAAACCAGTTATTGCATACAGCTGCACGTTATACAACTTCCTTTAGGTAAACTTGAGTTCGATTTTACGCTATTAACATTTATTAGATATTGCGTATTTCCACCGTTTTCAACATTGCCGCCATGTCTTGGATAAAAGAGTAACTAACAATATATTCCCTGGATTTCTTACGATGGTCTGTTTAAACTCTTTTCCACTTTCAAACTAGTACTCAACACAACATACTTTCCAAGAGACTGGATTATTTTATCACATAGACTGTTATCCCATTGGCGAAAGATGAATGGCGCTTATCGCATTGACCTTTGTCAATAGTTGGAAACAATGTTGACCGAGCTATGGTTCGAACGCATAACCATTGGAATAACAACCAGCGTCGGTACCGACTGAGCTACAGGGTCTCGGAGGTTCAGGCATTGAATAGTCGTTTATATGAGGGTGTCCTAAACGCAACATCAGTCTTGTGTCAATAAAGGCATCCTTAGCGTATTTATGACAGGTGTAGATATATATGTTTGCAGATCTATGCTTTTTGATAATAATGGACACTATTTCTCAGAAATTTCGTGTAACATTGTTTCTAACCTTTTACCCCATTTGACAAATCTGCAATAGAAGAGCTTAAAAACCACTTTGCAAAAATATGGAAAATCTCTATAAACCAAAATTATGATTATCGGATTGAATTGAAAACGTTGTTGGTATAGCAAAAGTGCTCAATATGAGCATTTCCTCGTGTTGCTGTACTGTTTGCAAAAGTAGTCTGTTGCAAGTGCGTCAAATGTTTCTGCATGTAGGAACTGTGCGGAAATAAGGTTAGCTTTTGTAAAGTATGTCATATACCATAGGACAAACAGATTTATGCATTTTATTTTCAGTCAGCACAAACAAATACAATATAAACATAGGATAAATCCAGCTTTCAACCGAAACACAACATATGGCAGACCAATCAATTCCTTTTAACCAAAACGTCTTACTCCTTTATGTCAATTCTTAACAGAATTATTATTTCCTTGTAAATCATAAACACTTAATTATATCCTGTGTTAATGTCAAATTGTATAATTTAACGGTGTTCTTATTTTTTGATATAGACGAGTTTGACGCCTGTGAAATAGACTCAACTTGAAATTATCATATGAAAAAGGAAAACTTGCTTTAAAGAATTAAAATGATTACCCTCTTTCAAATATTTCTTCCCCTGCAACACGATTGCATTGCAGCAGACGACATTGGAAATATCATTGTAAAAGCGTAAATTGCTCATTAGTTTTCTGTTTCTACTATTTGTTTTACGCTTCATCAACACGCCATTTTAATTACTTCTTTCATGAACTTTCAAAGCAGACGACATGAAACGAATAAAACCGAATATTGTGAAATTTATTTGACCACGAATACGTAAATACACCATTTGGTCCACTAACAAATAGGTAGACTCGAGACAATTGGACGATTGTCAATTGAGGAACGTGGACTTGTCAGCGACGGTATCTGCCTATATGATGATATAAACAACAAATAGTTAAAGAAATGAAGGCTACCATCAGGTAAGATTGAAATAAACGTTGAAAGTAAATTTATTGTTTTCCATATCATTTACAGTTTGTGCGACGAATGGGAGCTCACCGTAACTCGATACGAAACCTGATGCTGAAATACAACGCAACTGGCAACGTAAGGTACCACACAATTATGTTACTTCTTATATTGATAATATTACAGGGAATGGAGCATCCAGACCGTGCACAAAATATGGATGTAGACTGGTAGCCATATATCCAATGCAGCTTCTGACCAGGGTATGCTATATGTTTTAATTTGCCACAACAAAGACTGACACCCTGATCAGACGTTCCATAGAAAACACAGTTAGTGGCTGGACTAGACGTCAAATCTGTTGCAATGTCCAAGTGCATTTATTTTCTATGATGCCAGTACTATAAAACCGAGAAACTACATCAAAGTTACAAAATATAATGAGGTCTTTATATCAATTTGCATAGTTAAAAGGCGTATATTAATCATTATGTACGTTAAGACTGGGGGCGAATGTACTGGAGAAGCCTACCAACGGTTTTTCAGGCATATATGAATAAATATGAAACTTCTATTGGAGAACACTTAAATCGCTTTAATAATGGTACACGCAATCAAAGCATTTTGTTCGTTTTCACTAGACTCGCTGTTTTTACGGGACTCGCATTTTTTAAAGCACTCAGCTTAACATATGCAAGTTTTAATGAAACCGGAATTGAGGCTCGCACTTCTTACCCTACAACGTCACGTCTACTTGCACAAGAGTAATTTATTGATGTAATATTATATGATTTTAGTTAACAATTTCATTTTGTCAGCTCTTACGTTTTTATGAAAAAGAAAAAAATAAGATTGTTTTAACTTTCGATACACGAGTAGGCTACTTGTGGTTCTCACTGTATTATACACAGCCTACTATTGTTAGACAGTTTACCAGTATCGTAAGGGCTAAAACAATTTTTTTATATTTTGTTCATTTTCATATAACCGTAGGAACTGAAAAAGAAAATTTGACTATTACATAATCCTGTTACTACATTATCTACATATCTACAGGTGCAGTAGTTCGATTGATGTTTTCAAGGATCCGTAGTCAATACATATTTACAATAAAACATAGAACATATATATTGATTATAAACATGCATACAATGTTTTGATTCAACATACATTAAATTTACGAATCAAATGATCAAATTAGAGAAATGTTCCATTGGATTTACCATTATTATTAAGCTAAACAGTTTATATACATTTATTCTTTTCCTAAGTAACTCTTGCTGATAAATGTCTTCCTGTTACGATGCTGTATATCACATTCCTAAACGAAATTAAATTCATCACCAATTTCATCAAATTAATAAACACACAATCTTTCTGATTGTTCAATCCTGTTTCG
Source organism: Serripes groenlandicus (assembly GCA_031761405.1). NCBI lineage: Eukaryota > Metazoa > Mollusca > Bivalvia > Cardiida > Cardiidae > Serripes > Serripes groenlandicus. The sequence continues at coordinate 18,636,595 of JASEVX010000013.1, read as the reverse complement.
CTCATGTCTGTCAATTAAACTCGTTAATCTGTGTGCCGAAACACTCATCTGAGATACAGTAAACTCGACAGTTCCGGGTCATCGACGATTCCGAGTCACATTTGGAAAAAAATGTTTAGTATTCGAGAATGATACAGAATTTTGACAATTTGATTACCAAGCCATATTTCCCATTAGCTTGGCTAGTTTCACTTCAATTTCGGACGTTGTCATTTCAAGAACGGGTTTCGTTATCTCGAAACGATTGACTGCATCGATTCCCACGAAATCAAAATCTCAATATTTTTGTATACCTGTCACAGCAACAATTGCTGATTGTAGCCATATATTTTTGTAATAAGGTATGTATTGCACATAAATGTGTAAGTCATTTACTACTGAACAAGATTTATAATATTGATTGACTTGTCAAATTTGTTTATGCCAAACTAGCAGATAATTTGACCTAGTTCATGTACGACACTTTCGGGTCAGCCAAAGGGAATTTCTCAAAATTATCAATTTATTAGTAAAACTATTTTGGTAACTTTTTAAAAACAATTTAATGCTTATGGTGATAAATCAATGTTAAACATTTGTTATTGAAATTTACATTTTTTGTCATATATGACTTATTAGACAGTTGAAATATGCAACAGTGTTTGCGCATGGCAGTTAGTACAGTGAAGTTGGCCCCATCACTGTTCTGTGTTATATGCAATAGGTTATTGCAAGTGATATATTATGGTTCTTTCATTTTTTATATTATCTTAATAAAATGTGAAATAAAAATCTTTTTATTAAAAAACAGCTGTCTTGTTGAATATAATATTGTTTAAGATTATCCCTGATAACAGAAAAAAACATTTGTCACGTAAACCGGAAATAGCAAGCTCGACCCGAAACTGTCAAATTTACAGCTTGCAATTCCAAACACTATAGAAACATTTTATCAAATGCATATAATTGTTGAATTATATCATGGTGGAGAGGAGTATTTGTTGAATATTTTATGTTGTTTTGTTTCTCTCAACTTTCCTTTCAATGAGACAAGAATTCGTTAATTTGGAACTGTCGAGTTCACTGTAGTAGGTATTTCGGCATTTGGTATTGCGTGTAAATAATATTATCATCATTTAACATATCATTTCTCCACTTTTGTACAAAATAATCAATTAATCTTTGTTTTAAATAATTTATATCTCATGTTTTGTTTATATGATGTGGATTTTGTAACACAATAACATTACCTATTATTGAGTGCAGTGGTCCGAATAATGTATTCACGAGTCCGCGGTCGAAGAATATTCATCATACAGGCGTTGCTGGCTGATCTGGCTGTACACTAGTCGTTAATGCCATGCGATTAGCCGCTGATATATACTTTTGCACAAAGATCTGTATCAGTCAATATTGTCGAGGAAGCTAACACTGGAATACCAAAGACCACGCGTTACTTTAAAGCTGTGCGTAAAATCGATCTTTGACAGAAAAAGATACTAAATCTATACACGGTTAATCAATATTATGTATGATACATAAACAATCAGATTCACCGCCAATGAAAAGCCGACCCACATATTTGTGGCAGCCTATTACATACTTCGGGAATCTAACCACAGATTGTTTGGGTGCAGCAGTTAGTTCGTCTTTAGAAGATTCAGCAGTTTGCTCGTCTTCAGAAGAATCAGCAGTTTGTTCGTCTTTAGAAGAATCAGAAGTGTTGCCGAAGTGAAAGGCACCAGCTATTTTCAACCTTTTATACTCAAATGTTTGCAGTTCAACAAGGACAGGGTTGAAATGCCTAATGTTTTCAGGTGTGCAGATATACAGGGAGTTGTCTTCATCAAACGTCATGGACGGTTTGAATTTTTTACCTTGCGAAAGAAGAACAGCTGAAGAATTTCTTGTTTCGATTTGCCTGATCGACTCGACATGGATGAACGCTAAGCTAAAATCATCGACCACGTAAAAGCGACCCGTCTTATCATTGATCATTATACACGTTAAATTCACAAACAGGTCTTCTCCGTTTCTACCCTTTGATATTCTTTTACGTATAGAACCATCTCGACTGCGAGTGCGTAGATAGGTCATGAATGCCACGAACATGTTTCCGTCAAATGTTGCCAATCCAGTTGGCGTGTCATCAACTCATCAATGAAAACGGGGAAAGTGGTAGGTGATCTTTATTTTGAAAAGGTAAAATTGCTTAAAGATAGCTGCATCTTCTTTTACAACAATGTTTTCAACTCTGTAACGAATTTACTCTTAAAAGATGTTCAATAAAAAACTACATTTTCCGTAGATCTCTGCAACATCATTTATGATATATGCAAGGATGATAAAGTCCATGTTTCAGTACTAAACGACTGTAGTTATATATACTGAAACACAACATAGCTGTATCTATAATGCACGTAACAACCTATTTACAGATCGATTTTAGAAACTCAAATTCAAAGTAGACTTTTGGAAAACAGTATATTGGGTTACATGTGGTTTAATCCTGTTATACCAATTAAACCTTTCCCAGCGTAGAAGAATTTTGACTCATTTATAGAAGACGATTTTAAATAGCATTATGGTTACAGAAGACACTGTTCATGTTGATCAATGCCTCCTTTTGCCACAACATTTTCAAATCTGTTTTACAATTATGGCTTCATTAATAGAGATTTAACAAGATATTGCCTGAACGGTTGAGAACGTCGTAACACACAAACAAAACCAAATACTGTCCAAGTCCTTTACTTCAGTGAACACTGCGGGTTGTGAACGTTGTAAACTCGAACAAAACTATTTACTGTGTGAGTCCTTTACTTCAGTGAACTGCTTGATTAGAACGTCTTAAACGCAAACAAAACTAATTACTGTCCGAGTCATTTACTTCAATGAACTGTGGTTGAGAACGTCGTAAAACCCAAACAAAACTAATTACTGTCTGGGTCTTTTACTTCAGTGAACTGTAGATGAGAACGTCGTAAAACCCAAACAAAACCAAATACTGTCCTTTACTTCAGTGAACTCTGCGGGTTGTGAACGTTGTAAACTCGAACAAAACTATTTACTGTGTGAGTCCTTTACTTCAGTGAACTGCTTGATTAGAACGTCTTAAACGCAAACAAAACTAATTACTGTCCGAGTCATTTACTTCAGTGAACTGTGGTTGAGAACGTCGTAAAACCCAAACAAAACTTAAAAATGTCTGAGTCTTTTACTTCAGTGAACTGGGGTTTAGAACGTCGTAAAACCCAAACAAAACTAATTACTGTCTGGGTCTTTTACTTCAGTGAATTGTAGATGAGAACGTCGTAAAACTCGAACAAAACTAATTACTGTCTAAGTCTTTTACTTCAGTGAACTGTAGATGAGTACGTCGTAAAACCCAAACACAACTAATTACTGTCTGATTCTTTTACTTCAGTGAACTGTAGATGAGTACGTCGTAAATCCAAACTAAACCAATTACTGTCTGAGATTTTTACTTCAGTGAACTGTGGTTGATAACGTCGTCAGTGAAATCCTTTAACCCGTTCCCACTTACAGACGCATCTGACGCAACTATATAATGAGCATCCTTTACTTATGCCTCATCTTTTAAATCGTTATGGGTTGTGTTCTCGAATAACATAGGCGTGTGTGTATACATTCGGTCTCGCTTGCAAGCAAATCTGGAAACTAGCCTTCTTTAAACTATAACATAAAGAGATTCATATCACTCTGTACATTTGCTCCGTTTTATCAAAATATACACAAGTTGACAGAAGCTTCTAACACGCTAATGTAAGTAATATCACATTTATCTTTACCCATGGACGGGCACATATAGGGTTTGAGTGGATGAGCCCTTGGTATGTAAAGATGGCTTTATTCTAGACTTAAAACTCCTGTTAGTTCCGGACACAAGGGCCATCAATCCACGTAAGTTCGTCCGGGCTCCTACTAGACCATTGATTATTTCAGATGATTGATAATAGCCACTGAGACTAGCTTCAGTCGACTACCATCAATGGGATAAACACATGACTACCATCAATGGTATTAACACGTGTAAAGTGAATGTAGGAATGTAGCCAGTTATATGGGAAGAATATTTTGTGGACCACTGGAACAAAATAGCATTGACACGCATAGTTAAGTTAACAGCCGGAGTGATATAACTGAATTTCTGTTGAAAATGGCGTTAAACTCCTCTCAATCAAATATGTTTTTGACATTGAGACAAGTATTTCGCCGAAAACAAAATGAGAGTAGATTCACAATACTAATGCAGGGTTTTGTATTTGTATAATGCAATCGATAAATAAGGCACGCCTCACGAAAACCTACCTTCGGACTTATTTTAATTAAGAGATTTTGCAATCACATTTGATTTCTTGCTTAACCGTATGCCTACTAATTTTGACGCATTTGAAGAAGACGAACATGAGAGAATTGAAGATCAAAATTTCATTTCGAGCAATTCCCTTTTGCCTCGATGTTAAAAAGATATTGTAAGTGTTAAAGGTATATATCTAATTCTTTTGAAAAACAAAAGATTTTGTATGAATAACTTAACCAAAATTCTAAATCGAAAAAGGGCCATAATTCTTAAAAAATACATTGCCAGAGTTATGTACTCCTGTCTGTTGATGGAGGTTATGATAGTAAATAAGTATTGTAAGTGTTAAAGGTATATATCTAATTTAAAAAAAAAAAATGATTTTGTATGAATAACTTAACCAAAATTCTAAATCGAAAAAGGGCCATAATTCTTAAAAAATACTTTGCCAGAGTTATGTACTCCTGTCTGTTGATGGAGGTTATGATGGTAAATAAGTATTGTAAGTGTATAAGATATAACTCTAATGGTTTTGAAAAGAAGTGGGGTGGTACGAAAAATTTAACCTTGACATAGTTATGTACTCTTGTCTGTTGATGGAAGTAATGATGTTTTGTGACAAAATGAGGTGGTACGAAAAACTTAACCAACATTCAAAGTAGAAAAAGGGGCCATATTTCTTACAAAAACATTCACAGAGTTATGTACTATTGTCTTTTGATGGAGGTAATGATGGTTAACAAGTGTTGTAAGTTTCAAAGCAATATCTCTAATGGTTTTGAAAAAAAGTGAATTAGTACAAAAGACTTAACCAAAATTCTAACTCAAGAAAGAGCGATAATTATTACAAAAACCTTAACATAGTTATTTTCTCTTGTTTGCTGATGGAGGTAATGATGGTGAATAAGTGTTGTAAGTTTCAAATCAATATCTTTAATGGTTTTGAAAAAAAGTGAATTGGTACAAAAACCTTAACAACAATTCTAAATCAAAAAAGGGCCATAATTCTTACAAAAACCTTGACAGAGTTATGTAGTCTTGCCTGTTTATGGAGGTAATGATGGTGAATAAGTGTTGTAATTGTAAAGCAATATATGTTATGGTTTTGACAAAAAAATGTGAATCGGTACAAAAAATTTAACCAAGGTGTGACATCAACGCCAACGCAAAGGCCAGTAGTATAGCTAGTCTTTTCTTCGAAACGTCGAGCAAAAAAGGAGAAATTGCTTAAAAGAATTAAAATGATCACCCTACTTCAAACATTGCTTCCATTGCAAAGTGTTTGCATTGCAGCAGACGACATTTAAAAACATCCTTAGAAAAGCATAAATCTTATTTTCTACCAATGTTTTCAACTCTTAATCGACACGCCACATTCAAATGTTCCTAAATGTAACAAACTTCGTGTACTTATAAAGCAGACGATCGCAAACACGTGCATACATCATTCAGTCTATTCGAAAATAGGAAGTCACCAGACATTCCTGGTTGTTAGTTGATGTAAATACAACGATACTTGTTACACGAAAGTACATTTTATACATTATCTACATATTTATGGGTACAGAGGTCCGATTGATGTATTCACCAATCAGCGGTCTTGTAATATTTACAAAAGAACATAGAACATATCTATTGACTATACACATACATATACAATGTTTCGCTTTAACATACAATAAATTCATGAATCAAAATGATCAAATTAGAGAAATGTTTCATTGGATTATTGTTATTCTTATATACATTTATTCTTTTACAAAAATAACTTGTATTAATAAATGTTTTCCTGTAACGATGATGTATATCACATACCTAAACGCAATTAAATGAATCAACAATTTCATTAGGGCTATAATAAACACACAATCTTTCTGATTGTTCAATCTTGTTTCGTTCATGTCTGTCAGTTTAAATCATTAAACTGTACGCCGAAACACGCATCTGAGACAGCAGGTATCTGCACTGGTTAATTGCGTCTAAATGTGATTCATCACTTCGCCACTGTTGTACAAAACAATAAATAACTCTTTGTTTTGCAGCATTTATATCTCATATGTTTGTTTATATACTTTGGATTTATACGTACGTTCGAGTGCGTTGTCTGAATGATATATTCACGAAACCACAGTCAATGAATATTCACAATACAGACTGCACGGATGCACTGATTAATCTGGATCTACACTTACTTACTAGTCGTAAATCTGGATATGGATCGGGTCAATATTGTCGAGTAAAACTAACACTGGAATACCTAAGTCGATGCTTAAGCTCAGCGTAAAATCGACCGTTGACATGAGAATAACATTAATTACATATGGTCAACCAATATGTACAATACTTAAAAAATCAGATTCACCGCCAATAAAAAGCCGACCCACAGATTTGTGGCAGCCTATTGCATACTTCGGGAATACGACCACAGATTGTTTAGCTGAAGCAGTTTGTTCGTCTTCAGAAGAATCAGATTTTTTGCTGGAGAAAAAGCCACCAGCTATTGCACGTTTATATTTGGCAGGTGTATATGTACTAAATGAATGATGACCCTTTGTTCTTCTTTGTAAGGCAGGTGTACCAAACAAACGTGTATTAGCTTGTGAACCAAATCCAAATCCCGTTACAGCACATGGACGTAAGGCTGTTGTAGTTGCAGCAACAGTTTCTGAATATTCTGCAGTAGGTAAGTCTTCCTTCCTAATCGGTGTATAAAAGTCTTTATACGCAAATGTTTGCAGTTCGACAAGGTCAGGGTTGAAATGTCTAATGCTTTCAGGTGTGCAGACATACAGGGAGTCGTCTTCATCAAACGTCATGGATATTTTGAAGTGTTTATCTTGCGAAAGAAGAACAGCTGAAGAATGCCTTGTTTTCATTTGCCTGATCGACTTGACATGGATGAACGCCAATCTACCATTATCGACCGCGTAAAAGCGACCAGTCTTATCATTTATCATTATACAAGTTAAATTCACAAACAGGTCTTCTCCGTTTTTACCCTTTGATATTCTTTCAATTATAGTACCATCTCGACTGCGAATGCGAAGATAGGTCATTATTGACACGAAAATGTTCCCTCCAAATGTTGCCAATCCAGTGGGCGTGTCATCAACTTGCACGGTACATTCATCGGTTAAGGCGTCCGTAACAGACACAAACCGAATGATCTTTTCTTCCGGAATTGTAACAACAAGCCTGCCTGGTTCCACTTCTACTACATTCAAAGGTCTCATATGTAGGCAGTGAGTCGACTGGTATTCATTGTTCCTCCTGAATAATTTCAGTGCATTGTTCGACGAATCGACCAGAACATATCGCCCGTCTGAGAGACATTCTATGTCAGTGATAGAGCAGTTCGACTCCATCGGTTGTTTAACTCCGAGTGTCGTGGTTGTTGTTGGTTTAAGGCTCATGAATTTGGAGAGAATGGTCTCATAGTCAGAGCTAATAGACAAAATCCATGGTGTAGGTAACTTCTCGGGATATGATTTGATAAAATCTTCAAACCTTCTCAGGTTCGAGTTTTCACGGTTGGCTCGAATGAATAGTTCTTCTTCGTAGTCTGTTGTCGAATCCAAAGACACCTGGATATGCCGTATGTCCTTTTGAATGTTTTTCAATTCTTCCTCAGAGCTAGCCATGCTTTCAATAATTCTTTCCTTTACTGTGGAAGCGGCTGTATCGATGTGCGAACTAAGAATTATGTTAGCAACATTTTTCATTTTGTAAATACTATCAGTACAAAACGTGTCTACGTCTGATTCCGCCTTGTTATACTCGCCGCCAACAATTGTGTTGACTCTCTCATTTAACCATTTAAGTATGCCGGTTTTCTTACTTAGCTCGTCAGAATTAGCATAACCTTTCGAAACAGTTGAAATGGGTTCGGATTTGCAGGATTTGTGATCGTCTGCCAAGCACATACTACAGCAAAGGGCCTTGTGTGTTGTGCAGAATTGTTCAATCTCCTGACCTGGATGTTTGTTGCAACCCGTTGAACCTATCTTGACTGCCAGACTTTCCTCGTAAGCTTTACATACATCAGTAAGTGGTATGTGTTCTGTACCCGTCAGTATGTGGGACTTGGTGACCGTGACTTTCAGATGATGGCGTCTACATTCGTCACACAAACACTCTTTACATTGGACACAATAACATTGCGCTTTGACTTCAACATCATCTGATAGACATGGTGTACAATTCGGATCTGGTACATCAGTCAGCGTTGCACCCATTCCATCATTTTTCTGTTTAATTTCTCCTTCTGCCATAACTACTTTAACTAAGCAATCCTAGCTATCAGAAGGATTATCTGGAAATAAAAGAGATTGACTCAATGCAGAGGGCTAGTTAATATGGAGTAAACTCTACAATATATAACGTTATACTCATTTAAAAAAAATGTGTTGTGGGTACTCACAAGAAATGCTTCTTTATATATGTATATGATGAGATATTTTGAGTACCCTCAACAGGGTGTTTGAGTCCAGAAACGGGTCCAATAAGATGAACAATGAACTTGCCTGGAGCCCTGACAGACGTGAGACAATGCCTGGTTCCCTATCGACTGTTCAATAACATGTTCATGTGATCCAGCCAACCTTTTCTACAAACATATTCTTCTCCTTAACTAACGTATCAATTTCAAAGTAATTTCAAAGAAATGCTTCTTTGGCGGTTCTCCTTCAAAATTGTTTTAATAATTGAAATATATTGAATAGTTTGGTTGTTGCGGATTCAGAAAAGGGGGACATGCCATACATGTTATAAACCTTGTATTAAAGTACTGGCCCCAATTTGAAGATAATTTGGCACAAATGTTCATTAGGTGACCTTTTAGCAATACTGTTCCCATTATTCTGTACCATTATACCTTATATCTGATAAAGTAAAAACTTCTTTTCCAAAATTATTGGCCCGATTTGGAAATATTTTGGCACGAATGTTCCTTGGATGACCCTCTACCAGGATGATTACAATTATTCCGATCCATCAAAACGTGCTGGCTAGGGGGCGGGCGTCTTTTCCTTATATCTATGTTTAATTATAAAAGATGTTCCTGTAGACAATTACCTGCCTCTACCAAGATTCTTCAAGATCTTATTTTTCTTCTATGTATAGAGTAAGACCTATTTAAGTTGTATTAAAGTCGGTGACTGACATAGGGCCATCATGTTCCTTTCGTTGTTCTCTATTGTTGTGTTTCAGTTCAATTAATGGTAATTTGCATTGGACTGTACCTTTCGACATGTAGTCTGGAATTACCTGCCCTTATCATTACACTATCGTGTCAAGCATGCACCAATACACGCTGCGTTATATGGCTATGGAAAAGCAAGAAAGACAATAAATACTTAAGAAGCACAATTTTTAAGCTTAACTCCTTATTTTTGAGTCCAAATATCAATCTGAATTAGTCAGCTTTACAGATTACGAAACGCAATGGTATATCAATTAATTTTCTAAAATAACCCGTGCAGCAGACTGATGTCGGACATACTTATTTACCATAATACACCTCCTACCAGACTCCACTTGAAGTCGTCATTGTTTGATTAAGCCAGGTTTATTAATTTTAGATTACTCCGTGTAGCAGACTTATGTCAAACTAATGTAAGATGTTCTAATTTACTACAGTACACGTCGTACCAGACTCTACTAGAAGTCGTCATTAATGGTATAATGCCAGACGTACTAATTTATCATAGTACATCGGGTAGCAGATTTATGCCAGACGTTCTATCTTACTATAGTACACCTCGTACCAGTATATACAGGATGCTTAATTTTTAGCCTTTGGCAGGTGTACTAGTTTTCTAAATAAAGCCGAGTAGCAAAATAATGTCAGACATATTCATTTACTATAGTACACCTCGTACTAGACATTACAGGAAGTCGTCATTGTTGGACTACGCCAGACGTACTAATTTATTATAGTGCACTTCGTACCAGACTATACTGGATGTTGTCATTGTTGGACTACGATAGACGTACTAATTTATTATAGTACACTTCGTACCAGACTCTACAGGAAGTCGTCATTGTTGGACTACGACATACGTACTAATTTATTATAGTGCACTTCGTACCAGACTATACTGGATGTCGTCATTGTTGGACTACGATAGACGTACTAATTTATTATAGTACACCTCGTACCAGACTCTACTGGATGTCGTCATTGTTGGTCTAAGACAGAAGTACTTATTTATTATAGTACACCTCGTAATTGATTATACAGAAAACGTAATTGGTAGACTATGGCTGGCGAACGTGTTTTTTAAAGTAGACCATGCAGCAGACTAATGTCAGACGTACTAATTTACTATAGTATACCACGTACCAGACTCTACTAGATGCCGTCATTGTTGGACTACGACAGACGCACTAATTTACTATAGTACACCTCCTACCAGATTCTACTGGATGTCGTCATTGTTGGTCTAAGACAGACGTACAGACGTACTAATTTACCATAGTACACCTCGTACCAGACTCTACTGGATGTCGTCATTGTTGGTCTACGACAGATGTACCTATTTATTTTAGTACCCATCGTACCAGATTCATTAGAAAGCTTAATTGGTGAACTATGGCAGGCGTACTAATTTTCTAACGTACGCCGTGCGGCAGACTCATGTCAGACGTTTACTAATTTACTATAGTAGACCTCGTACCAGACTTCACTGCACCATACTATTTAATATACTATTTTTCGCCGGGATCCAGACTATTCGGCACGTTGCCAAGTGGTTTGTGCGCATGACTCTGTACCAGGTGTTAACTGTTTTATGATCAAGGTATAGTGGAGAAATTGTCTCACCTTATTTCAGACCAATTTACTTAGGTTATAGGTCACATACTGCTGTAATTAACATAGTTATGTATATGCCCTTTCTTGTCTAAAGGGACAACGGCTCACGAGGGTCAGAATTCACATGTCAATTATTTAACAAGGGTTTGAATTCAAATGTCAAAAGGTTTTGCGAGTGTTAAAATTCCCACGTCGACAAGTTTTAGAAGTGTTAGAATTCTATTGTCAATTCTGTTTATGACTGTAAGAATTTCCACGTCAAAAAGTTTGATGGCGATTAGAATTCCCGCGTCAAAAAGTCACAAGAGGGTTTTTTTATACGACGATTAGGGTTCCACTGTCAAAAAGTTTGGAGAAGACCCAAATCAAACAGTTTTACGATGGTTAGGATTCTCACATTGATTATTTTCCGAGGGTTATAATTCTAGTCTCAAATTGTTACGAGATGTCAAAAAGTTTAACGAGGATTAGAATTCCAGTTTTAAAAAGTTGGATAAGACTAAGAAGTCTAAAGTCTAACAATTTTACGATACATGAATTGCTCTAATTATTCACAACGGTTTAAATTCTGGTTAAAAAGATTTAACGCGGCTTACAATTTCCGTGTAAAATAACGAGGCTTACAAGCTCGTAAAGTATAACAAGGGTTATAATTCCAGTGTAAAAAAGTTGATAAATTATACAATAACATATACGATAGACGAAATAATTCCCGTGTTGAAACTTTGATCTTTATCTTTATTGATTAATTGATTTTATGCCGTTTTCTACAAATTGTCAGTTATATTACAGCCTTTCCTTAGTGAGTTACCAGTACTACTGGTCTATTTATCCTGACAACAACCAGTAAGTCTTAATGCTAACCTCGCAACCCTTATCGCCAAGGAGGGCAGCCATTACTACCATTTTAAAGTATTTGTATGACCTGGCCGAGGATCGAACCTGCAACCTCCCACACCGAGGCGGACGGTCTACCACTACACCACCAAGGCTGTATTTATATATTTATACAATATGTATTATGTAAACTATTATCTGATCGGAATCGATTTAATACCTTTGACAATTCTCAATTAACATAACAGGTGATGTGTCATTTTTCTCAGTTAATGTGAACTGTTACTATTATATTTATGTGAGTACATATGGATAAACAGACAGACAGACAGACAAACGAACGAACGAACGAACGAACGAACGTACAGACAGACAGACAGACAGACAGACAGACAGACAGACAGACAGACAGACAGACAGACAGACAGACAGGCAGACAGACAGACAGACAGACAGACAGACAGACAGACAGACAGACGAACAGATGACGGAGAAGGGAGCCGTAAGCCTGTGTCTCCGTACTAAATGCAAGCAACAGAACATGATAGTTAAATATGAATTCAAATATTATATGCAGATAATAAGTCATTAATTAATACTAGAAATATGAGCAACAAAAGATGGTAGAAAGCAGTAGTCTACTATAATAATTTTCAAAACAATACAAATGTATATATATATTATTTACCGTTCTCTCGGAATATCTTGTAACACAGTAACTTCCCCAAAACCCAGTATAGAACGTCATAAGATTCATTACACACGGATATAAACACAGATTGGGAGGTTTAAACTTGTACGCATCTTACCTTGGCCCTTTCCCGATACATCTTTTCGAAAATAAGAAAAAAGTGTAATGTGCGATATGAAAATATTGTCAAAAAAGAAAATAAACCGCTAAAAATGAGCAGTTTCTTCTTTTTCAACAATGTTTTCAACTCTGTATAAAACTTCGAAATTTCTCGATTCTCCTATTTTCGCCTCACAGAGCTCTATGAGATGAACGGTACACGTTTCAATATTAAACAACCATAGCTATAGTTAATGCCTTATCAACCTATTTATAAACACAACCGATTTCAGGAACGCAAACTGAAAGTAGATTTTTGGAAAATCGTATGAAGTCGATTAAACCTTTCACACCCGCATACTCATTTTGATGGACTTTTCCTTCCTTCGTCATAAAACTAATATAAAAGTAAAACTAGTGACTGTGGTTGTAGAATGGACGGGTATTACAGGTGTTTTAAAATTTACTTATCACAAAAAAGTGTTAGGAAGTTGTTAGCCGAATCAACACAGATCAAATTACAGCGTTACCTAATCAAAGCGCTGAAAGCGCTAATGGTATAGGGGCATATGTAAGTTGAAAATATATGGCATAGATAATATGGACAAACATTGAAGAAACAATAAACAATGACCTTTAAAACAAACCAAACCAAAAATGTGTGAAGCAACCCATACTGCCTGCCAATAACATATACCTTATTTATCAAAGTTTGACCATTTTCTTGTATAAAGAAAATAAATCAGGAAGGACAAAAGATTGACAAAAAAACGCGCAGCGACCCTTAATTAAAATATTTCCAGTTCAGAAATCACTAAAGATCCACAATGTATATTGTAATCATGCTGATAAATGAAAGACAATCGAAAGCATGCTAGAGTTATGTTTCTTTTTAAACTGCACATCTGTAGCTCTGGGTTCATTATACACCAAGTCTTAAATTGATACATTGGACATCTATTGAGACAATAACCGAAGAAATGAAAAAAAAATAGTTTACACCTAAAAAACCAGATCAGATTTGTATTCAAAATATTGTATCGATCTCCTAATCCCAATGTATACGTGTGACGACTTTGAAATGGATCCGCGAAACAGAAACAAAGTTTTGACCCATTAATGCAAACCGTAAAAGACAGATGGACAGATGGATGAACACAAAAACGGACAGACAGTCAGTCGCTCCGGACAAAGTACACAGCTTGGGGAAACACTCATTAACGAACAAGGGCATTTCACGGAACGCATGTGTTGCATGCGAAAGTCATATGATAAGTGATAACATGGAAAGACAAAAATATACACACTCCAAACGCAGCATGCTAAAGTTATGGTTATGGTGCACTGCAAATATGTAGGTCATAAGTTACCTACAAACCAAGTTTGAAATGGATACAATGGAAATTAATTGAGACAATCGCTGAACTAAAAAGGGAAAATGGAGATAACTAAAATAAACAGACCAGAGTTATGTACCTAGTACTTTGCCGTTCTCCTGATCACACGGTATAAGTGTGACCACTTTGAAATAAATCTGCCATACAGTAACAGCGTGTTGACCAATACATGCAATCCATGACGGATGGACGAATACACATTCAGGCAGACAGCCGGCCGGACGCCGGATTATAGCTCCAAGCTTTACAGACAGAGACAACTCATAAAGTATTGATTACAGAAGTCGTACAAGGTTAATTTACACAAACCTATTTAGACTACATTTCTAGTTTATGTGTCAACAGATACATCCAGGACTAGATAACACGCTGACGGACGTTGAGTCTTCAATTAACGCAAATGCATATACATTATAAATTTTGTCCCAACATCGCTAGAAGCGCCTCAATTATAAAATAAATAATGACCTTGCGGTTATAACTCGTGTGTATGTTGACATCTTCGGCAAAATTTCTTTCCGACGTTTGACAAAAGTCAATGTGACATAGGTCATTCGTCTTTCACCAATGGCCTAAGTCTATGTGGAAAACCAGCCAGTTGCTTGGGAAGATTGTTGTGTGGAGTAGTGGTGTGAGAAAACCAGGAAATACATTTGTAGGTAAACTGGCCGCCGTGGTATTACTGAGGAAATGTTAAAAAAAGGCGTTAACCCAAATCAATCAATGTTGAAATTAACTTATCTCTAATTTGTAGATTTAATTTCTATTTCCTATTTTGAATAGTGATGAAAACAATGTAGACAAAGACACACTTGCTGATTATCATTCATCTGTTAAAGTGAGTCAAATGTGTCTAAAAGGAGCAACGGTTAAAATAATAACTGTAGACAAATGTTTTCGTTATCTAGGTTATAGAATTCTTTTATTCATGTTTCAAAGCATTGTTTGGAAAGGAGGAATTGCTCATTGTCAGCAATTGCTCCGTTTGCAAATACACTTTCAACATTCGTATGTAACTAAGTAGCTAAAACGGAAACGGTTCAACCCTTTCCCGCTTACAGTCGCTTGTTGACGCATGTGCAGCAGATGGCTGCAAAATTGTTTATCGTGACTCATTTCCTTTTTTCCCACAAAGGTTTCAACGATATATCTTTCCCCTTGATGTAAGGAAACATTGCTCGTTATCAATCATCTCTAGCATATTATTCAAAATGTCTTTCTTCTAGGAGATATTTACCTGGTCTACTGTGTCATTAATGACTAAAGTCCACATGCCTCTGTAATCAGAGAAACAGTCCTTTGACAAATTAAACATAATAGTAGTAAACATTGGTATGAAGTATGAAGTCTGAAATAATGAAGTGATGGTTAAATAATCTTTAAGTGTGAAGTATTAAATATGATATCGTCAAGTGGTAAAATATGAAATAGTGAATTGTGAAGTACGTAGTTTTACTCCGATTACTACAATGTTTTACACTTTGATATATCTGAACTGCGGTTGAGAGCGTCGTGAAACCACAAACAAAACTCATCGATCGGGCCTTCTTTAACAGATGAGATCAAGAGAGTAGATTCATATCACCCTGTATATCTACCTCATTTTATCAAATTATACAAAAGTTGACAGAAGCTTCTTACAAGCTTATGTAATTAACATCGTTAGTATTTGCACAGTTTGATCAGGTAATGCACTGTTATAAAAGGCAAACTTTCCCTTTTCCCATGGACGGGCGCATATGGGGTTTTAATGGATGAAACCTTGGTTCTAGACTTTAATTTCCTGTTAGTTCCTGACACAAGGGCTATCAATCCACGTTCGTCCGTCCGCGCTCCTCCTCGGCCATTGTTTATTTCAGATGATTGATAAAAGTTATCGTGAGTAGCGTCAGTCCACTACCATCACTGGGATGAACACGTGTAAAGTGAATGTAGGAATGTAGCCAGTTATTTTGGAAGCATAGTGAGAGGACCACTGCAACAAAATAGTCAAGAAACGCATAGTTATGTTAACTGGCTTGAGTGATATAGCTAAATTTCTGTTGAAAACGGCTCTAAACTCTTCTCAATCAAATATATGTCCTGAAACCTAGACAAACATTCACTTTGATGATGCATGGTTTTGTATTTGTTTAACCCTTTCGATAAATGCGGCACCTCTCAAGATAACCTACTTTTAAATTTCCTTTGTTGATTAACGCACCCCCGTATGCCGACACATTTTTGCGCATTTGAAAAAGACGACATGACATTATTAAAGGCGAAAAACTCATTTTTATCAACAGCTGTCTTTGATACGATGTTCACAGCATTATATAAATTGAACATTGTTATATGTAGAATTCCCATCTTTTGCGTAAATGTTTTGACAGTCGACTGCTGTAGATGTCTAGTACATGTATATGTGAAATAGTTATAATTTGCTTTCATGTTTATAGTATATATATTTTCTTTGTTATTATTGTTATCTTTAGGCTTCCTGTATGCGTGTACGACTAGACGTTAAACAGGTTTATAGATCATTTCCATTGTCTGCCTCGATGTTTGAAAGGATCTCTTAAGCCTTTCTGTATGCTTCGACGACTACACATTGAACAGGTTAGTTTCTGATCTGGCTGATCTTAGGTTGTCAGTAGCTCTCGAAAGTCGATTTTCGTGTGACGTGTTCAAACTAAAATGTCTCCACAATCTGAAAACCTTTATCTCGCTATAATCTACTTGAAACACTTTCTATAGGAGACTTCAAACATAATTAACCAATTCCCTTTCAAATATTTCTTCCCCTGCAACACGATTGCATTGCAGCAGACGACATTGGAAATATCATTGTAAAAGCGTAAATTGCTCATAAGTATTCTGTTTCTACTATTTGTTCTACGCTTCATCAACACGCCATGTTAATTATTTCTTTCATGAACTTTCAAAGCAGACGACATGAAACGAATAAAACCGAATATTGTGAAATTTATTTGACCACGAATACGTATATACAACATTTGGTCCACTAACAAATAGGTAGACACGAGAGAATAGGACGATTGTCAATTGAGTAACGTGGACTTGTCAGCGACGGTATCTGCCTATATGATGATATAAACAACAAAAAGTTACCATCAGGTATGATTGAAATGAACGTTGAAAGTAAATTTATTGTTTTCCATATCATTTACAGTTTGTGCGACGAATTGGAGCTCACCGTAACTCGATACGAAACCTGATGCTGAAATTCAACGCAACTTGTAACGTACAATACCACAGAATTATGTTACTTCTTATATTGATAATATTACAGGGAATGGAGCATCCAGACCGTGCACAAAATATGGATGTAGACTGGTAGCCATATATCCAATGCAGCTTCTGACCATGGTATGCTATATCTTTTTATTTGCCACAACAAAGACTGCACACCCTGATCATCAGACGTTCCATAGAAAACACAGTTAGTGACTGGACTAGACGTCAACTCTGTTGCAATGTCCAAGTGCATTGTTTTTCTATGATGCCAGTACTATACAACCGAGAAACTACATCAAAGTTACAAAATATAATGAGGTTTTTATATCAATTTGCATAGTTAAAATGCGTATATTAATCATTATATACGTTGAGACTGGGGGCGAATGTACTGGAGAAGCCTACCAACGGTTTTTCAGGCATATATGAATAAATATGAAACTTCTATTTGAGAACACTTACATCGCATTAATAATGGTACACGCAATCAAAGCATTTTGTTCGTTTTCACTAGACTCGCTGTTTTTACGGGACTCGCACTTTTTTACAGCACTCAGCTTAAAATATGCAAGTTTTAATGAAACCGGAATTGAGGCTCGCACTTCTTACTCTACAACGTCACGTCTACTGGCGCAATAGTAATTTATTGATGTAATATTATATGATTTTAGTTAACAATTTCATTTTGTCAGCTCTTACGTTTTTATGAAAAAGAAAAAAATAAGATTGTTTTAACTTTCGATACACGAGTAGGCTACTTGTGGTTCTCACTGTATTATACACAGTCTACTATTGTTAGACAGTTTACCAGTATCGTAAGGGCTAAAACCATTTTTTTATATTTTGTTCCTTTTTATATAACCGTAGGAACTGAAAATGAAAATTTGACTATTACATAATCCTGTTACTACATTATCTACATATTCACAGGTGCAGTAGTTCGATTGATGTTTTCAAGAATCCGTGGTCAATACATCATTACAATAAAACATAGAACATATATATTGATTATAAACATGCATACAATGTTTTGATTCAACATACATTAAATTTACGAATCAAATGATCAAATTAGAGAAATGTTACATTGGATTTACCATTATTATTAAGCTAAACAGTTTATATAAATTTATTCTTTTCCTAAGTAACTATTGTTGATAAATGTCTTCCTGTTACGATGCTGCATATCACATTCCTAAACGAAATTAAATTCATCACCAATTTCATCAAATTAATAAACACACAATCTTTCTGATTGTTCAATCCTGGTTCGTTCATGTCTGTCATTTAAACTCGTTAATCTGTGTGCCGAAACACTCATCTGAGATACAGTAAACTCGACAGTTCCGGGTCATCGACGATTCCGAGTCACATTTGGAAAAACATGTTTAGTATTCGAGAATGATACAGAATTTTGACAATTTGATTACCAAGCCATATTTCCCATTAGCTTGGCTAGTTTCACTTCAATTTCGGACGTTGTCATTTCAAGAACGGGTTTCGTAATCTCGAAACGATTGACTGCATCGATTCCCACGAAATCAAAATCTCAATATTTGTATATACCTGTCACAGCAACAATTGCTGATTGTAGCCATATAGTTTTGTAATAAGGTATGTATTGCACATAAATGTGTAAGTCATTTACTACTGAACAAGATTTATAATATTGATTGAATTGTCAAATTTGTTTATGCCAAACTAGCAAATAATTTGACCTAGTTCATGTACGACACTTTCGGGTTAGCCAAAGGGAATTTCTCAAAATTATCAATTTATTAGTAAAACTATTTTGGTAACTTTTTAAAAATAATTTAATGCTTATGGTGATAAATCAATGTTAAAAATTTGTTATTGAAATTTACATTTTTTGTCATATATGACTTATTAGATAGTTGAAATATGCAACAGTGTTTGCGCATGAAAGTTAGTACAGTGAAGTTGGCCCCATCACTGTTCTGTGGTATATGCAATAGGTTATTGCAAGTGATATATTATGGTTCTTTCATTTTTTATATTATCTTAATAAAATGTGAAAAAAAAATCTTGTTATTAAAAAACAGCTGTCTTGTTGAATATAACATTGTTTAAGATTACCCCTGATAACAGAAAAAACCATTTGTCACGTAAACCGGAAATAGCAAGCTCGACCCGAAACTGTCAAATTTACAGCTTCAAATTGCAAACACTATAGAAACATTTTATCAAATGTATATAATTGTTGAATTATATCATGGTGGAGAGGAGTATTTGTTGAATATTTTATGTTGTTTTGTTTCTCTCAACTTTCCTTTCAATGAGACAATAATTCGTTAATTTAGAACTGTCGAGTTCGCTGTAGTAGGTATTTCGGCATTTGGTATTGCGTGTAAATAATATTATCATCATTTAAATAAAATATCATTTCTCCACTTTTGTACAAAATAATCAATCATCTTTGTTTTAAATAATTTATATCTCATGTTTTGTTTATATGATGTGGATTTTGTCACACAATAACATTACCTATTATTGAGTGCAGTGGTCCGAATAATGAATTCACGAGTCCGCGGTCGAAGAATATTCATCATACAGGCGTTGCTGGCTGATCTGGCTGTACAATAGTCGTTAATGCCATGCGATTAGCCGCTGATATATACTTTTGCACAAAGATCTGTATCAGTCAATATTGTCGAGGAAGCTAACACTGGAATACCAAAGACCACGCGTTACTTTAAAGCTGTGCGTAAAATCGATCTTTGACAGAAAAAGATACTAAATCTATACACGATTAACCAATATGTACGATACTTAAACAATCAGATTCACCGCCAAAAGCCGACCCACAGATTTGTGGCAGCCTATTACATACTTCGGGAATCTAACCACAGATTGTTTGGGTGCAGCAGTTTGTTCGTCTTTAGAAGATTCAGCAGTTTGCTCGTCTTCAGAAGAATCAGCAGTTTGTTCGTCTTCAGAAGAATCAGAAGTGTTCCCGAAGTGAAAGGCACCAGCTATTTTCAACCTTTTATACTCAAATGTTTGCAGTTCAACAAGGACAGGGTTGAAATGCCTAATGTTTTCAGGTGTGCAGATATACAGGGAGTTGTCTTCATCAAACGTCATGGACGGTTTGAATTTTGTACCTTGCGAAAGAAAAACAGCTGAAGAATTTCTTGTTTCGATTTGCTGATCGACTCGACATGGATGAACGCTAAGCTAAAATCATCGACCACGTAAAAGCGACCCGTCTTATCATTGATCATTATACACGTTAAATTCACACACAGGTCTTCTCCGTTTCTACCCTTTGATATTCTTTTACGTATAGAACCATCTCGACTGCGAATGCGTAGATAGGTCAAGAATGCCACGAACATGTTCCCGTCAAATGTTGCCAATCCAGTTGGCGTGTCATCAACTCATCAATGAAAACGGGGAAAGTGGTAGGTGATTTTTATTTTGAAAAGGTAAAATTGCTTACAGATAGCAGCATCTTCTTTTACAACAATGTTTTCAACTCTGTAACGAATTTACTCTTAAAAGATGTTCAATAAAAAACTACATTTTCCGTAGATCTCTGCAACATCATTTATGATATATGCAAGGATGATAAAGTCCATGTTTCAGTACTAAACGACTGTAGTTATATATACTGAAACACAACATAGCTGTATCTATAATGCACGTAAAAACCTACTTTTAGATTGATTTTAGAAACTCAAATTCAAAGTAGACTTTTGGAAAACAGTATATTGGGTTACATGTGGTTTAATCCTGTTATACCAATTAAACCTTTCCCAGCGTAGACGAATTTTGACTCATTTATAGAAGACGATTTTAAATAGCATTATGGTTACAGAAGACACTGTTCATGTTGATCAATGCCTCCTTTTGCCACAACATCTGTTTTACAATTATGGCTTCATTAATAGAGATTTAAAAAGATATTGCCTGAACGGTTGAGAACGTCGTAAAACACAAACAAAACCAAATACTGTCCAAGTCCTTTACTTCAGTGAACTCTGCCGGTTGTGAACGTTGTAAACTCGAACAAAACTATTTACTGTGTGAGTCCTTTACTTCAGTGAACTGCTTGATTAGAACGTCTTAAACGCAAACAAAACTAATTACTGTCCGAGTCATTTACTTCAGTGAACTGTGGTTTAGAACGTCGTAAAACCCAAACAAAACTAATTACTGTCTGGGTCTTTTACTGCAGTGAACTGTAGATGAGAACGTCGTAAAACCCAAACAAAACTAATTACTGTCTAAGTCTTTTACTTCAGTGAACTGTAGATGAGAACGTCGTAAAACCCAAACACAACTAATTACTGTCTGATTCTTTTACTTCAGTGAACTGTAGATGAGTACGTCGTAAATCCAAACTAAACTAATTACTGTCTGAGATTTTTACTTCAGTGAACTGTGGTTGATAACGTCGTCAGTGAAATCATTTAACCCGTTCCAAATTACAGACGCATCTGACGCAACTACATAATGAGCATCCTTTACTTATGCCTCATCTTTTAAATCGTTATGGGTTGTGTTCTCGGATAACATAGGCGTGTGTGTATAAATTTGGTCTCGCTTGCAAGCAAATCTGGAATCTTTAAAATATAACATAAAGAGATTCATACCACTCTGTACATTTGCTCCGTTTTATCAAAATATACACAAGTTGACAGAAGCTTCTAACACGCTCATGTAAGTAATATCATATTTATCTTTACCCATGGACGGGCAAATATAGGGTTTGAGTGAATGAGCCCTTGGTATGTAAATATGGCTTTATTCTAGACTTAAAACTCCTGTTAGTTCTGGACACAAGGGCTATCAATCCACGTAAGTTCGTCCGCGTTCCTGCTAGACCATTGATTATTTCAGATGATTGATAATAGCCACTGAGACTAGCTTCAGTCGACTACAATCAATGGGATAAACACGTGACTACCATCAATGGGGTAAACATGTGTAAAGTGAATGTAGGAATGTAGCCAGTTATATGGGAAGAATATTGTGTGGACCACTGGAACAAAATAGCATCGACACGCATAGTTAAGTTAACAGCCGGAGTGATATAACTGAATTTCTATTGAAAATGGCGTTTAACTTCTCTCAATCAAATATGTTTTTGACATTTAGACAAATATTTCGCCGAAAAAAAAATGAGAGTAGATTCACAATACTAATGCAGGGTTTTGTATTTGTATAATGCAATCGATAAATAAGGCACGCCTCACGAAAACCTACCTTCGGACTTATTTTAATTAAGAGATTTTGCAATCACATTTAATTTCTTGCTTAACCGTATGCCGACTAATATTGACGCATTTGAAGAAGACGAACATGAGAAAATTGAAGATCAAAATCTCATTTCGAGCAATTCCCTTTTGCCTCGATGTTTTCAGCACTATAAAAATTAAACAGTGTTATATAGAGAATTTCCATTGTAAATGTGTTCAAGTCGTCTGCTGTTGATTTCTAGTACTTGTATAATTATGTGAAATAGAAATAATTTGCTTTCTTGTGTATAGTTTTGTCAGTATGGTTAATTTGAGGCTTTCTGTATGCTAGTAAGACTAGACGGTATTTAAACAGGTTTATAGAGAATTTCCATTGTTTGCCTCGATGTTTTAAAGTCGTCTGCTGCAGATTGTTTGTATGTGGTGTAGAGTTAAAGTATATTCATTGTCTTTCTCATTATGGTTCCAATTAGGCTTTCTGTAAGCTTGAACGACTAGACGTTAGATTCAGATCTGGCTGATCTTAGGTGGTCAGGAGTTCTCGAATGTCGATTTTCGTGTGTCTAGACAAGTATCTAATTTGATCGTCAATACTATTTATGTTAACACGCCCACATATCGGGTTTCGCGTGACGTACACCATCTTTTCGTTGTCACTAGGCTACCTGTTTAAGTCAAACCCAAGGATATGCATTGATATATTCAGATTTAAGACCGTTTTCAATAGTATTTAAGTTATACAAAATTACTCAATATTTTTCTGTATTTTTTCGAATTAAGGCCAAAACCAATTATTGCATACAGCAGGCTACCTCTCTTAATTGACTATTTGCATATTTGTGGAACCCGATTCACTTCGATCGCATTCGTCAACCGGGAGTATAACCCTTTTGAAATCGAACTGTCGACCCCTTGATTGACGCACCGAGTTGTAGCAAACTGAGCTAATGGGTATCGGCTCCGGAATGCACGTGACACAGCTTCATTCGTTAGTTAAACTTAAGTAAGATTTAATGCTATTAACATTTATTAGATATTCTGTTGTTTCACCATTTTCAACATTATTACCGCCATATCATGAGTGAACGATTAACTCACAATATATTCCTTGGATCTTACGATGGTCTTTAAACTCATTTCCACTTGCAAACCAAATCTTTACGCAAAATACTTTCCAAGAGACTGGATTATTTTACCACATAGACTGTTATTCCATTGCCGCATGGACCATTGTCAATAGTCGGAAACAATGTTGGCCAAGCTAGGGTTCGAACTTATAACCATTGGAATAACAGTCAGCGTCGCTACCGACTGAGCTACTTAGTTCCGATGGATGAGGCAGTGAACAGTCGTTTATATGAGAGTGTGCGTATAGATGACAAGTATAGATAAAGGCTTGTCAGCAAATCTATGATTTCTGATCTTAACGGACAATATTTCTCAAAAAATTCTTGAAACCTTCTTTAACCCTTTTTCCCCATTTGACAAATCATCATTTTGCAAAAATATGGATAATCTCTACAAACCAAAGCATAATTATTGAATACAATTTTAAACGTTATGGGAAGTAAAAAAAGCTCAATATGAGCATTTTCTCTTTTTCTACAATGTATGCAAAATATGTCTGCCATACGTGTCAGAATGTGTATGCATGTAGGAACTGCGCGGAAGCTACACATGTTGATGTGGATCGGCACTGGTCGTAAAATTACCATAAGGTTAGGTTTACTAAAGTTAATAATATACTAAAGGCAACACAGGTTTTGGAATTTCATTTACATCGGGCACAAACAGGTTCAATATAAACATCTGTTTTATCTAGCTTTCAATTATAACACAAATTACACTAGACCAAGCAATTTCTTTTTACACTTTATGCCATTTCTACACAAGTTTATTTTGACCGTGCAAAGCATAAACACATAATTAAATAAGTTCATATGTCAAATTGTGTAATTAAGCATCGTCCTTACTTTATGATACAGGCGACATTTGACATTTGTGAAACAGACCACATTTGAAAGTATTTTTTTTAACAAGAGCTCTCAGAGGAAAGCATGCTCGACCTTTTTGTGCTTGCCAATAAAACAAAACTTTTTTGGGTGCTACAGAAAACATAATCAAGTACTTTATCATACTATTTATAAGTGAAGTTCTTTATAAGTCGTTAAAGGGTCATAATTCTTACAAAAACCTTCACTAAATTATGCACTTTTGGTTGTTGGTGGAGGTAATGATGGTAAAAAGATATTGTAAGTGTTAAAGGTATATATCTAATTATTTTGAAAAAAAAAATGATTTTGTATGAATAACTTAACCAAAATTTTAAATCGAAAAGGGCCATAATTCTTAAAAAATACATTGCCAGAGTTATGTTCTCCTGTCTGTTGATGGAGGTTATGATAGTAAATAAGTATTGTAAGTGTTAAAGGTA
Source organism: Serripes groenlandicus (assembly GCA_031761405.1). Lineage (NCBI taxonomy): Eukaryota > Metazoa > Mollusca > Bivalvia > Cardiida > Cardiidae > Serripes > Serripes groenlandicus. The sequence continues at coordinate 18,611,558 of JASEVX010000013.1, read as the reverse complement.
TATATCTAATTTTTTTGAAAACAAAAATGATTTTGTATGAATAACTTAACCAAAATTCTAAATCGAAAAAGGGGCCATAATTCTTAAAAAATACATTGCCAGAGTTATGTACTCCTGTCTGTTGATGGAGGTTATGATAGTAAATAAGTATTGTAAGTGTATAATCTATAACTCTAATGATTTTGAAAAGAAGTGGGGTGGTACGAAAAACTTAACCAAATATTTAACCTTGACATAGTTATGTACTCTTGTCTGTTGATGGAAGTAATGATGTTTTGTGAAAAAATGAGGTGGTACGAAAAACTTAACCAACATTCAAAGTAAAAAAAGGGGCCATATTTCTTACAAAAACATTGACAGAGTTATGTACTATTGTCTTTTGATGGAGGTAATGATGGTTAACAAGTGTTGTAAGTTTCAAAGCAATATCTCTAATGGTTTTGTAAAAAAGTGAATTAGTACAAAACACTTAACCAAAATTCTAACTCAAGAAAGAGCGATAATAATTACAAAAACCTTAACATAGTTATTTTCTCGTGTTTGTTGATGGAGGTTATGATGGTGAATAAGTGTTGTAATTGTAAAGCAATATCTGTTATGGTTTTGACAAAAAAACGTGAATTGGTACAACAAACTTAACCAAGGTGTGACATCAACGCCAACGCAAAGGCCAGTAGTATAGCTAGTCCTTTCTTCGAAAAATCGAGCAAAAAAGGAGAAATTGCTTAAAAGAATTAAAATGATCACCCTCTTTCAAACATTGCTTCCATTGCAAAGTGTTTGCATTGCAGCAGATGACATTTAAAAACATCGTTAGAAAAGCATAAATCTTATTTTCTACCAATGTTTTCAACTCTTAATTGACACGCCACATTTAAATGTTCCTAAATGTAACAAACTTCGTGTACTTATAAAGCAGACGATCGCAAACACGTGCATACATCATTTAGTCCATTCGAAAATAGGAAGTCACCAGGCATTTCTGGTTGTTAGTTGAAGTAAATACAACGATACTGGTTATACGAAAGTACATTTTATACATTATCTACATATGTATGGGTAGAGACGTCCGATTGATGTATTCACCAATCCGCGGTCTTGTAATCTTTACAAAAGAACATAGAACATATCTATTGCCTATAAACATACATATAAAATGTTTCGATTCAACATACAATAAATTTATGAATCAAAATGATCAAATTAAAGAAATGTTTCATTGGATTTACCATTATTGTTATATACATTTATTCTTTTCCAAAAAGAACTTTTATTAATAAACGTTTTCCTGTTACGATGATGTATATCACATACCTAAACGAAATTAAATTCATCAACAATTTTTTAGGGCTATAATAAACACACACTCTTTCTAATTGTTCAATCTTGTTTCGTTCATGTTTGTCAGTTTCAACCATTAACCTGTACGCCGAAACACGCATCTGAGACAGCAGGTATCTGCACTGGTTAATTGCGTCTAAATGTGATTCATGACTTCTCCACTGTTGTACAAAACAATAAATAACTCTTTGTTTTACAGCATTTATATCTCATGTGTTTGTTTATATACTTTGGATTTATACGTACGTTCGAGTGCGTTGTCTGAATGATATATTCACAAAACCACGGTAAATGAATATTCACAATACAGACTGCACGGATGCACTGGTTGATCTGTGTCTACACTTACTTACTAGTCGTAAATCTGGTTATGGATCGGGTCAATATTGTCGAGTAAAACTAACACTGGAATACCTAAATCGATGCTTAAGCTCAGCGTAAAATCGACCGTTGACACAGGAATTAAATTAACTACACATGGTCAACCAATATGTACAATACTTAAAAAATCAGATTCACCGCCAATGAAAAGCCGACCTACAGATTTGTGGCAGCCTATTGCATACTTCGGGAATACGACCACAGATTGTTTTGCTGCAGCAGTCTTTTCGTCTTCAGAAAAATCAGGTTTGTTCCAGAAAGAAAAGCCACTAGATGGAGGATTACCGGTTGTTCTAGTTTGTGCGGCAGGTGTACCAAACAAACCAGTATTAGCTTGTGAACCAAATCCAAATCCCGTTACAGCAGCTGGACGTAAGACTGTAGTAGTTGCAGCAGCAGTTCCTGAATATTCTGCAGTAGGTAAGTCTTGCATCCTAATCGGTGTAAAAAAGTCTTTATACGCAAATGTTTGCAGTTCGACAAGGTCAGGGTTGTAATGTTTAATGCCTTTAGGTGTGCAGACATACAGGGAGTCGTCTTCATCAAACGTCATGGATATTTTGAAGTGTTTATCTTGCGAAAGACGAACAGCTGAAGAATGTCTTGTTTTCATTTGCCTGATCGACTCGACATGGATGAACGCCAATCTACCATTATCGACCGCGTAAAAGCGACCAGTCTTATCATTTATCATTATACAAGTTAAATTCACAAACAGGTATTCTCCATTTTCACCCTTTGATATTCTTTCAATTATAGTACCATCTCGACTGCGAATGCGAAGATAGGTCATTATTGACACGAAAATGTTCCCGCCAAATGTTGCCAATCCAGTGGGCGTGTCATCAACTTGCACGGTACATTCATCGGTTAAGGCGTCCGTAAGAGAAACAAACCGAATCATCTTTTCTTCCGGAAGAGTAACAACAAGCCTGCCTGGTTCCACCTCTACTACATTCAAAGGTCTCATATGTAGGCAGTGTCTCGACTGGTATTCGTTGTTCCTACTGAATAACTTTAGTGCATTGTTCGACGAATCGACCAGAACACATCGCCCGTCTGAGAGACATTTTATGTCAGTGATAGAGCAGTTCGACTCCATCGGTTGTTTAACTCCGAGTGTCGTGGTTGTTGTTGGTTTAAGGCTCACGATTTGGGAGAGAATGGTCTCGTAGTCAGAGCTAATAGACAAAATCCATGGTGTAGGTAACTTCTCGGGATATGATTTGATAAAATCTTTAAATCTTCTCAGGTTCGAGTTTTCACGGTTGGCTCGAATGAATAGTTCTTCTTCGTAGTCTGTTGTCGAATCCAAAGACACCTGGATATGCCGTATGTCCTTTAGAATGTTTTTCAATTCTTCCTCAGAGCTAGCCATGCATTCAATAATTCTTTCCTTTACTGTGGAAGCTGCTGTATCGATGTGCGAACTAAGAATTATGTTAGCAACATTTTTCATTTTGTAAAAACTATCAGTACAAAACGTGTCTACGTCTGATTCCGCCTTGTTATACTCGCCGCCAACAATTGTGTTGACTCTTTCATTTAACCATTTAAGTATGCCGGTTTTCTTACTTAGCTCGTCAGAATTAGCATAACCTTTCGAAACAGTTGAAATGGGTTCGGATTTGCAGGATTTGTGATCGTCTGCCAAGCACATACTACAGCAAAGGGCCTTGTGTGCTGTGCAGAATTGTTCAATATCCTGACCTGGATGTTTGTTGCAACCCCTTGAACCTATCTTGACTGCCAGACTTTCCTCGTAAGCTTTACATACATCAGTAAGTGGTATGTGTTCTGTACCCGTCAGTGTGTGGGACTTGGTGACCGTGACTTTCAGATGATGGCGTCTACATTCGTCACACAAACACTCTTTACATTGGACACAATAACATTGCGCTTTGACTTCAACATCATCTGATAGACATGGTATACAATTCGGATCTGGTACATCAGTCAGCGTTGCGCCCATTCCATCATGTTTCTGTTTAATTACTCCTTCTGCCATAACTACTTTAACTAAGCAATCCTAGCTATCAGAAGGATTATCTAGAAATAAAAGATATTGACTTACTGCAGAGTCAGTTAATATGGAGTAAACTCCACAATATATAACGTTTTACCCATTTAAAAAAGTACCCTCAACTGGGTGTTTGAGTCCAGAAACGGGTCAAATAAGATGAACAATGAACTTGCCTGGAGCCCTGTCAGACGTGAGACAATGCCTGGTTCCTTATCGACTGTTCAACAATATATTACGTGTTCATGTGATCCAGCCAACCTTTTCTACAAACATATTCTTCTCCTTAACTAACGTATCAATTTCAAAGTAATTTCAAAGAAATGCTTCTTTGGCGGTTCTCTTTCAAAATTGTTTTAAGAATTGAATTATATTGATTAGTTTGGTTGCTGCGGCATCAGAAAAGGGGGACATGCCATACATTTTATAAACCTTCTTGTCCTAAAGTACTGGCCCCAATTTGAAGATTTTTTGGCACAAATGTTCATTAGGTGACCTTTTAGCAATACTGTTCCCATTATTCTGTACCATTATACCTTATATCTGATAAAGTAAAAACTTCTTTTCCTAAAGTATTTGCCCGATTTGGAAATATTTTGGCACGAATGTTCCTTGGATGACCCTCTACCAGGATGATTAGAATTATTCCGATTCATCAAAACTTGCTGGCTAGGAGGCGGGCGTCTTTTCCTTATATCTATGTTTAATTATAAAAGATGTTCCTGTAGACAATTACCTGCCTCTACCAAAATTCTTCAAGATCTTATTTTTCTTCTATGTATATAGTAAGACCTATTTAAGTTGTATTAAAGCCGGTGACTGGCATAGGGCCATCATGATCCTCTCGTTGTTCTCTATTGTTGTGTTTCAGTTCAATTGGAATATTTTTATAAAGTTAAAAATAGTTAATTATGATTATTGGCAGACGTTCAATTGTGTAAGGTAGCATATATCCTTATTTGGTCTTGTGTATAATGACAAACACATCTGATTGGACTAGTGAAAAAACACAGTTTGAATAGTATTTGACACGAGAAGAAGCCTCTTCTAATTTGATTAATAGTTGTTAAAAGTTGTTTATAAGTCTCAAGTTGTTGGAGAGACACATTTATAGACCTCCACTGTGGTCTTTTTATTATATGGACTGAAAGAAGTGTAGTTGTGGAAAATGCCGACTGTGGTCGTTTTATTATATGGACTGATTTAATTTAATTTGATATTAAATAAAAAGAAGTTTAGTGTTGGTTATTTACAACGTGGAAAATGCCGAAAACTAAAGGTCGGGTAGGAAAAGGGATAGAAAGAGAACAGATTAGCGATGACGAACAAGTTTCTCCCCATAAAGTGTTGTTGACAGAGGACGATATTGACGACGAAATGGAAAACATGGAGAGGGAAATAAAACAATTGCAGGAGGAAGAAGTGAAGTTAAGGAGAAATGCCGAAGTGGAGAATAAGAGAAAAGAACTAGAGCTGCAAAGAAACAAAGTGCGTCGCCTAAGAGGTAAAAGCAGTTTAATTTCAAAGGACACTTTGTCGATAAATGTGACGAACAGGGGGCTAGACCCAAAGTTTTTTCACAGAAACAAAGGTGTTTTGAATGCGAAAAGGTGATGACAATTACTGATCTTCGTAACGATGACCAAATACGGTATTTGTTAAAGAAAGAATTAAAAAAACTTGGGTTGTGTGAGTTTTTGGATGGGGATGACTCGTCTTCTGAAAGTGAAAATGAGTCTTCAGTCTCCAATCAGTCAAACAGCTCTGAGTCTGATGTAAAGAAAGAGCATAAACATAGAGTTAAGACAAGTAGGAAAAAAGTGTCTGGTATTAATGCCAAGGCATCTGACAGGGTAAAGTATCCACAACGTTGGCCGCAGTCACATTTGCAATTTGAGTATGAGAATAAGCAAATGAAATTTGAGGATTTGGACTTCAAACTTTTTGTAGCAGGCGAGTTAGAGATAATTGCTTGTGTTGATGTTTATGCAGTTGAGAAAGCAGGGCGTCTAGAGTTGTTAAGGAAAATTGCCTACTACTATGGAACATACGAGTTCGCTGGCTTGAAATCTTTTTATGCAGCTTGGTTGAGGGAAATCGAACTGGGTAAAATGAAGTGGTCAGACGATTCTCAGCAAATTGAGACTGCAATTCTTTCAAAGTATGTTTTGAAAAATAAAGCTGCATCAAATTTCAAAAAAGATACCTCTAGCAATTTCAATAATAGCATGGAAGAAAGGGTATGGTTTTGCTCTGAATTCCAAAGAAATAAATGTCTTCACAAAAATAATCACTTGCGTGTAATTAAAGGTAAGCAGAGGATGGCTACGCACATCTGTGCGTCATGTTGGTTAAAGGACAGGAAGAAAATGGAACATCCTGAAAGTTCATCTTGCTGTCCACATTTGCCTAAGTGACTTAAGTCCGGTTTAGAGATAAATACAGTCAAGGAGCAAATAACCAAAAATGAAAGAAAGTCTATAGTGGATATTTTTCTACCCAAATTCCTTTATTTTGATGAGAAAAATAATAAAATAAATAAAAAGACTAGTATGGCTGAAATATCTCAAAAGTTAGAGTTAAAAAAACATATTTGCAATCATTCAAATAAATGTGAAATTTGTAAGGTTACTAAAAACAAGTTGAAAGTTGACAGCATTGAGCAATTTTTAAATGCGCATGACTTAGTTAATAACTCCGGGAAATTTAATTTTGAATATTGCAAGATTCCGGTTAATGACCGATTTAACATGCAGTACATTAGATCATTGCTAATAGATTATAAAGATGATCAAATTTGTGATTTGGTAGAATTTGGATTCCCAATTGGATATTTGGGGAGTGAAGATTTTCCGGAAATAAATCAAAAGTCACTATGGAAATTTAGAAATCATAAAGGAGCTTTGGAATTTTCAGATAGCATGCTAGCATATTTGACTAAAGAAAGTGAAAACAAGGCAATTTTAGGTCCATTCAAATCAAATCCATTTGAATCCGGTATAAAAATTTCCCCACTTAACTCTTTACCCAAAAAAGATACAGTAGAAAGAAGAGTAATTCTGGATCTCAGTTATCCAAAAGGCAGTTCTGTGAATGATTATATAAGTAAAGATGTTTATTTAGGGGAGAAAATAGATCTAGTTTATCCCAAAGTAGATGACTATATTTCAATTATTAAAAAAAAGGGTAAAGGCTGTTTATTGTTTAAAACTGATTTAAGGAGGGCATATAGGCAATTACCAATTTGTCCATCATCTTACAATTTAGTTGCTTTTATTTGGAAAAAACACATTTTCTGTGACACGGTTTTGAGTATGGGTAGTCGGTCATCTGCATTTTGTTGTCAACGGTTTACTAATGCACTATCATTTATAATGTATAAATTCGGAATTGAGGTGTTGAATTATTTGGATGATTTTGCGTCAGCCGAGAATAAACAAAATGCATATTTTGCATTCTACACCTTACAGAAAGTTTTAGAAAAATGTGGTATTGAAGAAGCAAAGAGTAAAGCTTCTCCTCCATCTACAATCATGTCCTTTTTAGGAGTTTTATTCAATACTAATACAATGACAATGGAAATAACTTCTGAAAGATTATTGGAATTGAATGTATTATTATCATTTTGGTTAAGTAAAGAAACAGCTACTTTGAAGGAAGTGCAATCATTATAAGGGAAACTCAATTTTGTGGCTGCATGTGTTAGACCTGGTAGGATATTTGTGTCTAGAATGATTCAATGGTTGAAAGTATTATATAAAGAAAATAAAAGGTCACATTTAATTCCAAAATTTGTCAAAAAAGACATTTTATGGTGGAATACCTTTTTACCTCACTACAATGGTATTTCTATGATGTTGTATGAGGAGTGGTGTAATCCAGATGAAACTTTTTCTTCAGACGCTTGTCTAGAAGGATGTGGTGGTTTTAGTAATGGAAAATTCTTTCATTCCGATTTTCCAATAGATGTTAAAAACAGGAAATATTGTATTAATGTGTTAGAAATGTTTTCTATTATGGTTTGCCTTAAATTGTGGGGCAAGTTATTTAAGGGAAAAAGAATTCAGATATTTTGTGACAATGAAGCAGTGTGTCAAGTTTTAAATTCCGGCAGGTCTCATAACGAAAGTTTACAGTCAGGATTGAGGGAGATTGCATTTTTATCTGCGGAATATGAATTTCAAATTCGAGTTATACATATTAGTGGAATTTCAAATAGAATTGCAGATCATTTATCGAGATGGAATTCAAGTCAAAAGCATATAGAGGCTTTTCATATGCTCACCAAGCAATTTAAGTTACAAGAATTCCAGACGTCTAGTGAAATATTTGAATTCACTAATAACTGGTAGCATTGTACATAATTTATGTTTCAGAGTTTCAGATGACAGACTTAAAAAAGGATCTTAAGAGTTCTAGAAGATCTGCATATGCTGTTGGTACTTTAAAGAATCTGAAAGTTCAATGGGAGGCTTATTTGATGTTTTGTATTTTCTTTGGTCTCCAGAAACTACCATCTAGCTCAAACACTTTAAGTCTTTTTGCTCAATTCTTAAGCAGAAGTTTCAAAGCAGTTCAATCAATAAAAAATTACATAAGCGGGGTTAAGACTATGCACTTATTATTAGGATATCCAGTCGCAGAAATAAATAATTTTATTGTAAATCTTACTATTACTGGCATAGCCAGACAGAATCCACATTGTATTAAACAAGCACTCCCCATTACCCCAGATATTTTGCTCAAAATGGTAAAATACTTAGATTTCTCATTAGTAAGTGATAGGGTTTACTGGTGTTTATTTTTATTTGCGTTCTTTCTGTTCGCTCGTAAATCAAATTTAGTTCCTAATATTAAGAAAGATATCAAAGAAGGTAAATGTTTACAGCGTAGTAATGTTCATAAAAAGAATGGAATGTTGGTTGTTGAGATAAGGTGGTCAAAAACCATTCAGTTTGGTGAGAGAAAATTAGTAGTACCTTTAATACCTATTCCAGGATCCGTTTTGTGTCCAGTTATGGCTTGTAGAAATATGTGTGAAAAAGTTAGAGTTATTGACACTAAACCTTTATTCAGTTTGTCAAGAAATAACTATATTACATACTCAAAATTTCAAATAAAAATGAGACAACTTATAGAGAAAATTGGGTTAGATCCAGAAGTATTCTCCACTCATAGTTTTAGAAGGGGAGGTGCAACTTTTGCTTTTAAATCAGGGGTTTCCTCTGAATTAATCCAGTTACATGGAGATTGGAAGTCTGACGCGTATAAAAACTATTTAACTTTTGATTTAGAAGATAAGCTGCAAGTTGCAGAGAAAATGAAAGAAAACATTTTACGTAACGTGTAAATAGTTGACACATATGATAATGGTACTTTTCAGTTTTTTAGTGGAAAGTTACGGTTTAGCATATAATTCATTATTATATAGTAATTGCAGTATATATATAGTAGTTACTCAAGTTTTATTCATTGAATTTGTAAAGTTGTGTTTGTGTCTATTTAGCATTGCTCGGTTTGCATGTATATTTCAGATAACTATTTGCCAAGGGAGGTGGTATAGTGGTTAGTTTTCAACAAAGTGTTTAGATTTGTTGGGCTAGCTTGTCTTTTTCTGTGGTATGCATGTATGATTGAGTGATGGTGATTAGATTTAAACTATGATGCAAGGGAGGGAACTCTCACTTAATGTTTAGGGATATTGGGTGAGAGTTATTTACCTTGGTAAATCACTGCGTGTTAAAATGAATTATATTATCAATTCTTATTACAGAAGTGAGAAAGGTCACTATTGTAAGTGATTCCATGGCCAAATATGTTTCTGGCATAGAGGGGTGTAAAGTTCAAGCCTTTAGAGGGGACACAATTGCTAGATTAACGCAAAGGCTTCAACGTGGGGAAGCAGATTTAGAGAACTTTCAATTTGTAATATTTCATGTGGGAACAAATGACATTGGAAACAGAGCTTCGAAGATAGAAATGTTGTCAGATTTTGGTAATTTAATTGGAGTGTGTAGGAAAATCAAGCCTTCAATTAGCATTTGTATTTCTGCAATTCTACCCAGACCAATAGATCATTCCATCACTGAGGTGGTTATAAGGGAAGTGAATTCTTATTTGAATAAAGAGATGAGAAAACAAATGCAGTTTAAATTTTTGTGTACATACAAACCTTTTACACATTGTGGGAGAATTAAAAACGAGCTTTTTGCAAAAAGAGACGGGGGGTTACATCTCAATACAGAAGGATCTAATAGGTTGAAACATTTCTTTCTTCAAGTTATTGCACATCTGTGATATATAACATAATTATGAGTATTCATGTATAAGATAGGTTTAATTAAGTAGGGAGGATTGTCTATTATTTTATATTGATATTTGTACAGGAATTCAAAGATTGACGTTGAATCTAGGAGTAGACGCAAGTAAGGGTTGTTGCTTGCTTCATTTATTACATCAATTTTCTTCTGGAATAGTTTTTCCATACAGTATTGCACTATTTAATAGCCCTTTCCCTCATATAGACTCTTTATGGCACAGGTGCAGCAAAGGGTATTTTGAGGGCATTGTGGCATAAGGAGAAATTGCGTGTTTTGTGCAATTTCTTCTTTTGTCACTAGGTTTCACTTTTAAGTCATACGATATCCATTAAATTAGTAAGATTTTCTAATTTTTGACAATATATTCAAAGTAGTCTGCTACAGAATGGTCATATTAGGAACGGATAGTTGATGTGGGTTTTTCTTAAAAATTTTGGAAGAGAATTATGGAAAAATTGGCTGATTAATGTTAATTTCTTTCTGTATTATTGCTTCAGCTTCTTATTGCTTCAGCTTAATCCTATGTTTGTTTTTTCTTTTTATTATGTGTTTTTGTTTTGTGTTTTTGTTTATTTTATTTTTTTGTTTTTGCTTTTGGCCGGTGGGTTGGCTGTTAGTTTGTAATATCAAGGTTTGATGATTACTTATAGCAATTAGTTGTCTGGAGGATTTAATAAATCCATTGTTTGTAATAGTATGTGAGAGGCTTCTCAATGGTATTGATAACAAATTACAATTATATATTCAAACATCTTCATTTTTTATTTTCCCCCTTCTATGTTTAAAAAGAAGAATAATTGGAATATATTTGTAAAGTTAAAAATAGTTTATTATGATTATTGGCAGACGTTTAATTGTGTAAGGTAGCATATATCCTTATTTGGTCTTGTGTATAATGACAAACACATCTGATTGGACTAGTGAAAAATCTAACCAATTATTTCTTTGATTGAATTCTTTGATCTCATTGGTTTAAATTAAAATATGTTCATGCATGGAAAATCGTGGAAAACACAAATCACAGTTTGAATAGTATTTGACACGAGAAGAAGCCTCTTCTAATTTGATTAACCGCCCACCCACCCTACAACTTTTGTTACTTTCTTATATGTTTTTCATTATTTTGGTTCATGTTTTGTGTACATTATTTCATAAAAAGTCATTTAGATAATAAGAATTTAAAGATAGAGCACAATACTTCACAATGTTTCATCATGTTAGCCTGTCAATCAAGGTTATAGTTCTGCATTTGAGATTGAACGGAAGAATAATAATGGTTGACAGGCGGTTAGTTTGTAATATCAAGGTTTGATGATTACTTATAGCAATTAGTTGTCTGGAGGATTTAATAAATCCATTGTTTGTAATAGTATGTGAGAGGCTTCTCAATGGTATTGATAACAAATTACAATTATATATTCAAACATCTTCATTTTTTATTTTCCCCCTTCTATGTTTAAAAAGAAGAATAATTAATGGTAATTTGCATTGGACTGTACCTTTCGACACGTAGTCTGGAATTACCTGCCCTTATCATTACACTATCGTGTCAAGCATGCACCAATACACGCTGCGTTATATGGCTATGGAAGAGCAAGAAAGACAATAAATACTTAAGAAGCACAATTTTAAGTTTAACTTCTTATTTTTGAGTCCAAATATCAATCTGAATTAGTCAGCTGTAGAGATTCCTAATAGCAATTGTATATGAATTAATTTTCTAAAATAACCCGTGCAGCAGACTTATGTCAGACATACTTATTTACTATAAAACACCCTCCTACCAGACCCCACTTGAAGTCGTCATTGTTCGACTAAGCCAGGTATTTTAATTTCAGAATACGCCATGCAGCAGACTAATGTCAGACTAATGTAAGATGTTCTAACTCTAATCTTACTATAGTACCATACTATACAGGATGCTTTATTGTTGGCCTTTGGCAGGCGTACTAAAGAAAGCCGAGTAGCAAACTAATGTCAGACGTACTCATTTACTATAGTACACCTCGTACTAGACTCTACAGGAAGTCGTCATTGTTGGACTACGAAAGACGTACTAATTTACTAAAGTACACTTCGTACCAAACTCTACTGGATGTCGTCATTGTTGGACTACGACAGACGTACTAATTTACTATAGTATTCCTCGTACAAGACTATACTGGATGTCGTCAATGTTGGTCTACGACAGACGTACTTATTTATTTTAGTACACCTCGTACCAGATCCAATAGTAAGCTTAATTGGTTTTCTAAATTACGCCGTGCAGCAGACCCATGTCAGACATACTAATTTACTACAGTGGACCTCGTACCAAACTCCACTGTACCATACTAACTAATATACTATTTTCGCCGGGATCCAGACTAATCGGCACGTTTGTCAAGTGGTTCGTGCGCATGACTCTGTACCAGATGTTAACTGTTTTATGATCAAGGTATAGTGGAGAAATTGTCTCACCTTATTTCAGACCAATTTACTTAGGTTATAGGCCACATACTGCTGTAATTAACATAGTTATGTATATGCCCTTTCTTGTCTAAAGGGACAACGGCTCACGAGGGTCAGAATTCACATGTCAATTATTTAACAAGGGTTTGAATTCAAATGTCAAAAGGTTTTGCGAGTGTTAAAATTCCCACGTCGACAAGTTTTAGAAGTGTTAGAATTCTATTGTCAATTCTGTTTATGACTGTAAGAATTTCCACGTCAAAAAGTTTGACGACGGTTAGAATTCCCGCGTCAAAAAGTCACAAGAGGGTTTTTCTTATACGACGGTTAGGGTTTCTCTGTCAAAAAGTTTGAAGAAGACCCAAATGAAACAGTTTTACGATGGTTAGGATTCTCATATTGATTCTTTTCCGAGGGTTATAATTCTAGTCTCAAATTGTTACGAGATGTCAAAAAGTTTAACGAGGATTAGAATTCCAGTGTTAAGAAGTTTGATAAGGCTAAGAAGTCTCAAGTCTAACAATTTTACGATAAATGAATTTCTCAAATCATTTACAACGGTTTACATTCGGGTTAAAAAAGGTTTAACGGGGCTTAGAATTCCCGTGTAAAATAACGAGGCTTACAAACTCGTAAAGTTTAACAAGGGTTATAATTCCAGTGTAAAATAGTTGATAAATTATACAATAACATATACGATAGATGAAATAATTCCCGTGTTGAAACTTTGATCTTTAACTTTATTGATTAATTGATTTTATGCCGTTTTTAACAAATTGTCAGTTATATTACAGCCTTTCCTTGGTGAGTTACCAGTACTACTTGTCTATTTATCCTGACAACAACCAGTAAGTCTTAATGCTAACCTCGCAACCCTTATCGCTAAGGAGGGCAGCCATTACTACCATTTTAAAGTATTTGTATGACCTGGCCGAGGATCGAACCCGCAACCTCCCACACCGAGGCGGACGGTCTACTACTACACCGCCGAGGCGCTATTTATATCTTTATACAATATGTATTATGTAAACTTTTATCTGATCGGAATCGATCTAATACCTTTGACAATTCTGAATAGACGGACATCCAGACAGACAGACAGCCAGACAGCCAGACAGCCAGACACCCAGACAGCCAGACATACAGACAGCCAGACAGCCAACCAGACAGCCAGCCAGCCAGCCAGTCAGCCAGCCAGCCAGCCAGCCAGCCAGCCAGACATACATACATACAGACAGCCAGACAGCCAGACATCCAGACAGCCAGACAGCCAGACAGCCAGACAGCCAGACAGCCAGACAGCCAGACAGCCAGACAGCCAGACAGATAGACAGACAGACAGACAGATGACGGAGAAGGGATCCATAAGCCTCTGCCTCCGTACCAAATGCAAGCGACACAACATAATAGTTAAATATGAACTCAAATATTATATGCAGATAATAAGTCACGAATTAATACTAGAAATATGAGCAACAAAAGATGGTAGAAAGCATTTGTTTGCTTTGTTTGGAGTTTAACGCCACTTTCAACAGCTTTGGTCATATCACGGCGGTCAGTGCACCTACCCATGTTTTCCTGGCTTTCCCACACCAGTACTTACACAACATTCTTTCGAAGCCACTGACTACTTTCTCACACAGATCAGAGGTGAGAGGCAATGGAAAATATCGCCCGAAAGAATGTCGCCGCAACCGGGTATCGAACCCGTGACCTCCAGATCACGAGTCAGATACGCTACCAATTGAGCTACCCGGCCGGGTTGGTAGAAAGCAGTAGTCTACTATAATAATTTTCAAAAAAATAGAAATATATATATATATTATTTACCGTTCTTTCGGAATATCTTGTAACACAGTAGCTTCCCAAAACCCAGTATAGAACGTCATAAGATTCATTACACACGAATATAAACAAAGATTGGGAAGTTTAAACTTGTACGCATCTTACCTTGGCCCTTTCCCGATACATCTTTTCGAAAATAAGAAAAAAGTGTAAAGTGCGATATGAAAATATTGTCGAAAAAGAAAATAAACTGCTAAAAAGGACCAGTTTCTTCTTTACCAACAATGTTTTCAACTCTGTATAAAATGAAAACTTCGAAATTTCTCGATTCTCCTATTTTTACCTCGCAGAGCTCTAAGAGTAAACGTTTCAATATTAAACAACCATAGCTATAGTTATTGCCTTATCAACCTATTTATACAATCGATTTCAGGAACGCAAACTGAAAGTAGATTTTTAGAAAATTAAATCTTTTCCATCCTCATACGTATTTTGATGTATTTGCAGCAGACGACTTTTCCTTCCTTCGTCATAAAACTAATATAAAAGTAAAACTAGTGACTATGGTTGTAGAATGGCCGGGTATTACGGGTGTTTTTAAATTTACCTAACACAAAAAAGGAAGTTGTAAGCCTATTCCACACAAATTAAATTACAGCGTTAACTTAAAACCACCTAACCCCTTCTTTGTGAGGTCAATCTCAATACTCTCCTGTTTTAACCACTGAAAACTCGGTAGATATCTTAAGTCTGTGTTTCGTCTAGGAGATATTATTTGGTCTCCTCAAACATGACAAAAGTCCACATGCTTCTGTAATCAGAGAAACAGACCTTTGACAAATTAAACATAATAGTAGTAAACATTAGGGCATAAACTCGTGAAGTATGAAGTCTGAAACAATGAAGTAATGGCTACAGAATATTTAAGTGTGAAGTGTTAAATATGATATCGTCAAGTGTGAAAGTATGAAATAGTGAATTATGAAGTATGTAGTTTTATTCCGATAAGTGAAGTATGTAGTTTTATTCCGATAAGTGAAGTATGTAGTTTTATTCCGATAAGTGAAGTATGTAGTTTTATTCCGATAAGTGAAGTATGTAGTTTTATTCCGATAAGTGAAGTATGTAGTTTTATTCCGATAAGTGAAGTATGTAGTTTTATTCCGATAAGTGAAGTATGTAGTTTTACTCCGATAAGTGAAGTTTGTAGTTTTATTCCGATAAGTGAAGTATGTAGTTTTATTCCGATAAGTGAAGTATGTAGTTTTACTCCGATAAGTGAAGTATGTAGTTTTATTCCGATAAGTGAAGTATGTAGTTTTATTCCGATAAGTGAAGTATGTAGTTTTATTCCGATAAGTGAAGTATGTAGTTTTATTCCGATAAGTGAAGTATGTAGTTTTACTCCGATTAGTGAAGTATGTAGTTTTAGTCCGATAAATGAAGTATGTAGTTTTATTCCGATAAGTGAAGTATGTAGTTTTATTCCGATAAGTTAAGTATGTAGTTTTATTCCGATAAGTGAAGTATGTAGTTTTATTCCGATAAGTGAAGTATGTAGTTTTATTCCGATAAGTGAAGTATGTAGTTTTATTCCGATAAGTGAAGTATGTAGTTTTATTCCGATAAATGAAGTATGTAGTTTTATTCCGATAAGTGAAGTATGTAGTTTTATTCCGATAAGTAAAGTATGTAGTTTTATTCCGATAAGTGAAGTATGTAGTTTTATTCCGATAAGTGAAGTATGTAGTTTTATTCCGATAAGTGAAGTATGTAGTTTTATTCCGATAAGTAAAGTATGTAGTTTTATTCCGATAAGTGAAGTATGTAGTTTTATTCCGATAAGTGAAGTATGTAGTTTTACTCCGATAAGTGAAGTATGTAGTTTTATTCCGATAAGTTAAGTATGTAGTTTTATTCCGATAAGTGAAGTATGTAGTTTTATTCCGTTAAGTGAAGTATGTAGCTTTACTCCGATAAGTAAAGTATGTAGTTTTACTCCGATAAGTGAAGTATGTAGTTTTACTCCGATAAGTGAAGTATGTAGCTTTACTCCGATAAGTGAAGTATGTAGTTTTACTCCGATAGGTGAAGTATGTAGTTTTACTCTGATAAGTGAAGTATGTAGTTTTACTCTGATAAGTGAAGTATGTAGTTCTACTCCGATTACTACAATGTTTTACACTTTGATATATCTGAACTGTGGTTGAGAGCGTCCTGAAACCACAAACAAAACTCATCGATCGGGCCTTCTTTAACAGATAAGATCGAGAGAGTAGATTCATATCACCCTGTAAATCTACCTCATTTTATCAAAATATACAAAAAGTGACAGAAGCTTCTAACACACTAATGTATGTAATATCGTTAGCACCCGCACAGTTTGATCAAGTTATACACTAGTATTAACATGTACAGAAGCTTTTACCGCTAATGTATGTAATATTGATAGCATCAGCACAGTTTGATCAGGGTTTACACTTTTATCAAAATTGACAGAAGCTTCTAACACGCTAATGTATGTAATATCGTTTTCGTCCCCACAGTTTGATCAGGTTATACGCCGTTATCAAAATTTACAGAAGCTTCTAACACGCTAATGTATGTAATATCGTTAGCATCAGCACAGTTTGATCAGGTTAAACACTAGTATCAACATGTACAGAAGCTTCTAACACGCTAATGTATGTAATATCGTTAGCATCAGCACAGTTTGATCAGGGTTTACACTTTTATCAAAATTGACAGAAGCTTCTAACACGCTAATGTATGTAATATCGTTTTCGTCCCCACAGTTTGATCAGGTTATACGCCGTTATCAAAATTTACAGAAGCTTCTAACACGCTAATGTATGTAATATCGTTAGCCCCCGCACAGTTTGATCAGGTGATACACTAGTATCAAAATTGACAGAAGCTTCTAACACGCTAATGTATGTTATATCGATAGCACCCGCACAGTTTGATCAGGTTTTACGCTGTTATCAAAATTGACAGAAGCTTCTAACACGCTAATGTATGTAATATCGTTTTCGTCCCCACAGTTTGATCAGGTTATACGCCGTTATCAAAATTGACAGAAGCTTCTAACACGCTAATGTATGTAATATCGTTAGCCCCCGCACAGTTTGATCAGGTGATACACTAGTATCAAAATTGACAGAAGCTTCTAACACGCTAATGTATGTAATATCGTTAGCCCCCGCACAGTTTGATCAGGTGATACACTAGTATCAAAATTGACAGAAGCTTCTAACACGCTAATGTATGTTATATCGTTAGCCCCCGCACAGTTTGATCAGGTTATACGCTGTTATCAAAATTGACAGAAGCTTCTAACACGCTAATGTATGTAATATCGATAGCACCCGCACAGTTTGATCAGGTTATACGCTGTTATCAAAATTGACAGAAGCTTCTAACACGCTAATGTATGTAATATCGATAGCACCCGCACAGTTTGATCAGGTTATACGCTGTTATCAAAATTGACAGAAGCTTCTAACACGCTAATGTATGTAATATCGTTAGCACCCGCACAGTTTGATCAGGTTATACGCTGTTATCAAAATTGACAGAAGCTTCTAACACGCTAATGTATGTAATATCGTTAACATCCGCACAGTTTGATCAGGTTATACGCTGTTATCAACAGAAGTTTCTAACACGCGAATGTATGTAATATCGTTAACATCCGCACAGTTTGATCAGGGTTTACACTGTTATTACAATTGACAGAAGCTTCTAACACGCTAATATACGTAATATCGTTAGCATCCGCACAGTTTGATCAGGTTTTACACTGTTATCAACATTGACAGAAGCTTCTAACACGCTAATATAAGTAATATCGTTAGAGTTCGCACTGTTTGATCAGGGTTTACACTGTTATTAAAATTGACAGAAGCTTCTAACACGCTAATGTAAGTAATTGCGTAATCATCCGCACAGTTTGATAAGGGTATACACTGTTATCAAAATTGACAGAAGCTTCTAACACGCGAATGTAAGTAATTGCGTTAGCATCCACATAGTTTGATCAGGGTATACAAAGGTCAACTTTTACCTTTTCCCTCGGACGGGCACATATAGGGTTTTAATGGATAAACCCTTAGTATGTTAAGATGGCATTATTCTAAGCTTTAAATTCCCGTTAGTTCCTGAGGCAAGGGCTATCAATCCACGTTCGTGCGTCCGCGCTCCTGCTCGTCCATTGATTACTTCAGTCGACTACCACCAATGGGATAAACACGCTTAAAGTGAATGTAGGAATGTAGCCAGTTATTTGGGAAGAATATTGTGTGGACCACTGGAACTAAATAGCATAGAAACGCATAGTTAAGTTAAGTGGCCGGAGTGATATAACTAACTTTCTGTTGAAAACGGCGTTAAACTCCTCTCAATCATATATGTTTCCTGACATCTAGACAAACATTCACTTTACTAATGCAGGGTTTTGTATTTGTATAACTCAATAGATAAATGTGGCATGCCTCAAGATAACCTTCTTTCAAATTTTCTATTTTGCTTAACGCAACCCCGTATACCGACACATTTTGACGCCTTTGCAGAAGACGACATGAAAACATTGAAGGCGAAAAACCCATTTTGATTAACTTCTCTCTTTGCCACGATGTTCACAGCACTATACAAATTGAACATTGTTATACGGGGAAATCCCATCTTTTGCTTGAATGTTTTGAAAGTCGTCTGCTGTAGATGTCTAGTACATGTATATGTGAAATAGTTCTCGAAGCTCGTTTTTCATCTGGCGTGTTAAAAATCTGTTATCACCAATATAATAACCCTTATCTAGTTAAAGGCGACTTGAAACACCATTAAGCAATACCCTATTCCCAGAGAAAGTCACGAGTAACCTTAATTTCCATTTTAACGACACATGCATTATCGTAAGGACATCAGTCTAGGTGATTATGTCTCTCGCGTGTTTTCGTTGGAATCACCCAGGTAACGTAGAACAGGTAACGTAGAACGGTGCATATACATCGTAATATAAAACGAGGCTTTCATTAACAAACGTGTATCACACAGGTAGCGTAGAACGGTGCATACACATCGTAATATAAAACGAGGCTTTCATTAACAAACGTGTATCACACAGGTAACGTAGAACGGTCCATGCATATCGAAATATAAAACGAACTTTAATTAAAAAACGTGTATTTTCGTTTAAATCCACAGGTAATGTAGAACAGGTAACGTAGAACGGTGCATACACATCGTAATATAAAACGAGGCTTTCATTAACAAACGTGTATCACTTAGGTAGCGTAGAAAGGTTCATGCATATCGAAATATAAAACGAACTTTCTTTAAGAAACGTGTATTTTCGTTTAAATCCACAGGTAATGTAAAACGGTTCATGCACATCGAAATATGGTATAAGAGTTTCATTAAGAAACGTTAATCACACAGGTAATGTAAAACAGTTCATACATATCGAAAAATAAAACGAGGCTTTCATTAGGAAACGTGTATCACACAGGTAACGTAGAACGGTTCATGTATATCGAAAGATAACACGTGTATATCACAATGCATGGCTTTAAACAGAACATTAGCGAACACTGTAGAGTACCATAAGGTGTATACCCAAATCAGCATGCACTATAGTTCATATCTAGATAGTTTGCTATAACTTCAGAAATATGTTCGATAATGTAATTCCTATATTGGATAGAGCTTATTATAAAATAATGGTAATACTACGGGTAGCATAAACTCTGCTCGAAAAGGGTCAAATGCATTAGACACATCCGGGAGATTTCTACAGCGCCATACATTCGACGTAAAATGGAATTTTGTTATTCAGATAATGGCCACCTCACACGAAAACTGACCTTCAGGGAGAGAGGAGGGCGTGACCAGGAAATATCCGCACAATACAATCAGGACCATCCTTATACGCAATCTAGATCTAGAAGCATTCATAAGCTTTGAGCTTCCATAAAAGAAGTTATAGATAAAACCTAACTAAATAAGTATGTAATTTAATCGTCAATACTGTATATGTCAATAAGTCGTTTTCGCGTGACGTACATCATATGGCTTATCCTTACGTTGTCATTAAGTTACTTGTTTAAGACATTCTCAAGAAAAATGTATTGATCGCCTTGGGTTAATACCGTTTTTCATTTATACAAAGTTATACTCTTTATTTTTCTGTGTTAAAATATTGCGGCAATAACCTATTATTGCGAACTGCTGGCTGCCTTTCCCTTTTCGTGAAAGACGATTAACGTTGGTCATAGCGTCATTCGGAGTATAACCGTTCGGTTGAGACAGAAATTCGAACTGGCGACCCCTTGATTAGCGGACCGAGTTGTAAACAGAGTGAGCTAACGGGTCCCGACAACGGAATATACGTCATACAACTTTCATTGTTTAGTTAAACTTGAATTAGATACAATGTTATTGACATTTATTAGATAGTGTTTTTACACCGTTTTCAACATCATTTCCGACTTATCATGGCTGAAAGAGCAACTCGGAATACATTCCTTGGATTTCTTACGATGATCTGTCTTAACTCTGTCCCACTTCAAACGAGTACTCCACACAGCATACCCTCCAAGTAACTGGATGATTTTCCACATAGACTGTTAGCCCATTGGCGGAATATGAATGGCGCTTGTCGCGTATTCGGAAACAATGTTGGCCGAGCTAGGGTTCGAACTTACAATTACCGACTAGGCTACTTCGTTTCGGTCGGTGGGACATTGAACAGTCGTTTAAATGACGGGTTGCACACCGCAATGTCTTGTTTCAATAAAGTTAACCTTGGCGTATTAATGACAGGTGTAGATAAATATATGTCTGCAGATCTATGCTTTCTGATCAAAACTGACACCATTTCTCAAACATTTCTTGAAACCCTCTTTATCTTCAATTGACAAATCTTCACTTTGCAAAAATATTGATAATCTCTACAAACCAACGTATTATTATTGGATAACACTGAACACATGTGTGGCAAAAGAAAGATTGCTCATTATGAGCATTTTCTTTTCTTGCTACAATGTTTGAAAAATATGTCTGCCATGCTTGTATCGGAATGTTTCTGCAAGTGGGAGCCGCGGGGAAGCTGCACGTGTTGATGTGGATCGTCCATGGTCGTACAAATACCATAAGGTTAGGTTTACTAAAAGTAAAACATATAATATAGGCAACCCAGGCTTAGGAATTTTATTTACAGTCGGCACAAACAGGTTTGAAAATATAAACATCGGTTATATCTAGCTTTCAATTGAAACAATATACACTAAACTAAGAAATTTCCTTTTACGCTTTATGCCATTTGCTCACAAGTTAAGTGTGACCTTGCAAATCATAAACACAATACTCACATCCTTTCATATGCAAGGTATTTACATTGCAGCAGACGACATTGAAAACATCGTTAGAAAAGCATAAATCTCACTATCTACCATTTTCTTTCAACTCTTAATCCACGCGCCATTTTCAAATGTTCCTAAATGTTACAGCCTCGTGTAATTTGAAAGCAGACGATCGCAAAGACGTGCATGCACCATTCAGTCCACTCGAAATAGGAAGTCACCACACATACATAATCTACATATTTACGGGTGTAGAGGTCCGAAGGATGCATTCATCAATCCACGGTCTTTAAATCTTTGAGCGCCGAATTGTTTAAAGTAGACTATTCCATGTTCAAAATCGGGCGTCTCCATTTCTCGTGTAATAACAGTTTTAGACAATTTTGATAACTAGAAGGCAAACAATGCTGATTTCAGGTGAGAGAGCTCGTTACGAGCTGACTCGCCTGAATCAGTATTGTTTGCAAAAACCTCAATATTGCCCTTGGCGCTGAAAGAGTTAATCTTTACAAAAGAACATAGAACATATCTATTGATTATAAACATAAATATACAATGTTTCGATTCAACATACAATCAATTTATGAATCAAAATGATCAAATTAGAGAAATATTTCATTGGATTTACCATTATTGTTCAGCTTAACATTTTATATATGTTATCAAAGAATAACCCTTATTGATATATGTTTTCCTGTTACGATGATGTACATCACATACCAAAACGAAATTAAATTCATCATCAATTTCATAAGGGCTATAATAAATACACAATAGTTCTGATTGTTCAATCCTGTTTTGATCATGTCTGCCAGTTTCAATCATTAAGCTGTCTATCAAAATACTAATCTGAGACAAGTATTTTATACTAGTCATTGGGTATTGGGTGTCAATGTGATGCATCGTCTATTGGCATATCACTTCTACAATTTGTACAAAGCAATTAATTAATCTTTGTTTTAAATAATGTATGTCTCATGTTTTTGTTTAAATCATTTGGATTTATTGCCAACTTTCAAGATGATGTATTCACGAAATCGCGGTCGATAAATGTTCACAATGCAGACTGTAAATGCCTTACTGTTAGCTGCTGATATATACATATACTTTTGCCAAAAGATCTGGATCAGGTCCATTTTGTGGAGTAAAACAAACAATGGAAAGCCGATGCGTTATTCAGAAGCTCAACGTAAATTCGATCGTTGAATTACATTTACCTTTCAACCAATACGTACGATAATTAATTCATCAGATTCACCGCCAATTAAAAGCTTACCGACAGACTTGTGACAGCCTATTGCGTACTTCGGGAATGCGACCACATGTTGGTTTGGTGCATTAGCTGGTCTGTCTCCAGATGAGTCAGATGTATTGCCGAAGCTAGCGCCGTTGAAGCCAGTTGTAGCAGGTGCAGGTGCCTTTACCCCGAACTCGAATCCGGTATTTGAACTGGATCCTAACGTTGTTACAGCAGGTTTACCAAATAAAGCAGTCTTACCTATTGGGCCAAAATCGAACCCCACTCCATTACATGCACTTAATGATGTTGTAGTTTCAAAAGGTAAGTCTTTCAGTCTAATCGGTGTATAAAAGTCTTCATACACAAATGTTTGCAGTTCAACAAGGTCAGGGTTGAAATGTTTAATGCCTTCAGGTGTGCTTACATACAGGGAGTTGTCTTCATCAAACGTCATGGATGGTTTGAATTTTCCATCTTGCAATAGAAGAACAGCAGAAGAATTTCTTGTTTCCATTTGCCTGATCGAATCGACATGGATGAACCCCAAATTACCTTCATCGATCGCGTAAAAGCGACCCGTCTTATCATTGATCATTATACAAGTTAAATTCATAAACAGATCTTCTCCGTTTCTACCCTTCGAAAGTCTTTCAATAGTATTACCATCTCGACCAAGAATGCGTAGATGGGTCACGAATGACACGAAAATCTTCCCGAAAAATGTTGCCAATCCAGTGGGCGTGTCATCAACCTGCACTGAACATTCAGTTTTCAAGGCGTCTGTAACAGAAACAAACCGAACAATCTTTTCTTCCGGAAGTGTAACAACAAGCCTTCCTGGCTCCACTTCTACTACATTCAAAGGTCTCATTCGTAGGCAGTGTCTCGACTGGTATTCATTGTTTCTCTTGAATAATTTTAGTGCATTGTTCGACGAGTCGACCAGAACGTATCTGCCGTCTGAGAAACATGCTATGTCAGTGATAGAGCAGTTCCACTCCATTGGTTGTTTCACACGTATGGCAGTAGTTGTTGTTGGTTTCAGGCTCACGTATTTGGAGAGAATCGTCTCGTAATCAGGGCTAAAAGATAGGATCCATGGTGTAGGTAACTTCTCGCTACATGATTTGATAAAATCTTCAAACCTTCTTAAGTTAGAGTTTTCACTAATGGCACGAAGGAATAGTTCTTCTTCGTCATCTGTTTTCGAGTCCAATGACACCTGGATATGCTGAATGTCCTTTAAAATGTTGTGTAACTCTTCCTCAGAGCTATTCATGCATTCAATAATTCTTTCCTTTACTGTGGAAGCTTTAGTATCGATATGCGAACTAAGAATGTTTTCGGCAACAGTCTTTAGCCTAGTTTTACTCCCGTTTAAAAACGTTTCAACATCAGATTTGGCTCTTTTATGCTTGCGTCTAATAAGGTCATTGATACTCGTCTTTAACCTTATCAGTGTACCGATTAACTCACTTAACTCTTCGGATTTAGCATAACCTTTTGAAACCGTTGAAATCAGTTCGGACTCACAGGAATTGTGATCGTATTCCAAACACATACTACAGCAAAGCACCTTGTGTGCTGTGCAGAATTGTTCGACAGCCTGACCAGGATGGATGTGGCAACCCCTCGAACCCATCTTGACTAACAGACCTTCCTCATTAGCTTCACATACATCAGTCGGCGGTGCATGTTCTGTGCCCGTCAGTGTATGTGACTTCGTGACCGTGACCTTCTGATGATGAAATATACATTCATCGCACAAATATTCTTTACATTGAACGCAATAACATTTCGCTTTGACTTCAATAATTTCTGATAAGCATGGTGTACAAGTCGGCTCTGGTTCATCAGTCAGTGTTGCGCCTATTCCACCAATTTTCGGTTTAATTTCGCATTCTGCCATATCTACTATAACTGAGCAATCCTAACTATCAGAAGGAATATCTGGAAAAAGAAGAGTCTGACTTAATGCAGAGGGCTGGTTAATATGGAGTTAACTCCACAATATATAAGGTTTTACCTATTTAACACATATGTTGTGGGTACTCAATATAACATATCTATGTACCAACAGCATAGGGTTTTGAGTCCAGAAACGGATCCTAGAATATGAATATCGCTCTTGCCTGGAGCTTGTCAGACGTGATACAATGACAGGTACCTTATCGACTGTTCAACAATATATAATATATATTATATATATATATATTTATTTACAAGAGAATGTTAATGCAACGCATCAATGTCGCCGGATATCCATAGTGCAGTTATGCATAACACTAACATTATAGTAGTTGAATAAAAAGTTATCAACTGAGGGGCATATTGGAACATCAGGGGTGGGGTCAAGTGAAAATATATCATAACTTGCATTGTTTTGTCAACGAAGTGAATGATAATTGAAGCCTTTCATTGTTTATGATCAATCTCCATTCCAAAGTAGGTTGACCATACACACAACCAACTAATTATTGATCATAAACAGTAATGGAAATGAGTAATCTTGCAAATCATTAGTCTTAGTATGTATACAGTGCTTTTATTAAGGAATAATTATAAGATTTGTGAATTCCACATACACTTTTCAAGATGTTTGTCAGAATATTTGAATTTTATTATTTTTCAATAAAACCACAAAACAGACAATTTAGGATTTGCATGCAATAGCACGTCATTTTACCTTTCCTCTATTAAAGTCATCAGTGGAAACCTTTGAAGTAATCTACTTTTAAAACAATGAGTGTGCTGTTACGCTTTATTCAAGTATCGAAATGAACTTTGATGAACCGTGACAGCAAACCCGATTGGGACGAATACTTTCAGATTACTTCCCTTTGTCAATAGTCCGCCATTTACACAATGGAACACATGTAAAAGCCCGCAACCCTATTTCTAAAAGTGTTGGCATCAACGTAGCACATCGTTGTAAGTTTGATTGCATATGTTATCTGTTAAGTTACCATGATAAGTCTTTGTTACGACAGGACTTGTGCGCGTTCAATTTAATGAATATTCACTTTTATTTTGTTTAGTGAGAAAAGTAGCTAGCTTTTGTTAAGTCGTTACTCTGTTTATATTTTCAGTTTTTACCAATACAATTCATCGATCACACTGATGCGTTTGGTTATACTTACTGTGACGTCCGGCGTCATGACAAGACAGTAAAAAAACGATACCACACCGATGCAAGCTTAGAGGAATGGCCACGTCTCATGAAGAAACAGCCTCACTCAGACAGTCAAGAACTCTGACAACAAAAGCCATGGAGAACTATGAGAGCAGAAAAGAAGATTTCCAAAGAAAGTTAGACAGAACTAAAGCTATCATACTTGAGCACATATCTGAACACCAAGACTTCAACAATGTGAGTGCAATTAATGATATAGAAAATGAAATCCGGTTTCAATTAAGTCATTATAACCACTTATGTGGAGACTTTTGTGACTTTTTAACTCACACAAAGACTGAAGAAAGTGAACATGTAAAACATGAACAGTCTGTTGCCTTAGACTACATAGTCCAAACAGTAGATAGGTTCCTAGAACACCTCAATTATATAAACACTCAACCAAAATATGAACATTCCAAACCTTCTGTAACCCCAACCCATGCAGCTTCTGTAAGAAGTTCCTCATCTCGATTATCAGAAAGGATTCTTATGACTCAAGCAAAGGTACAGGCAGCTAAGGCCAGACTTAAGTTTTCCGAACAGGAGTTGACGATAAAAAAGCAGAGAGCACTTTTATTGGAACAGGAGACAGTCTCTGCTGCGAATACTGCAAGGAAACGCATTGATTTGGAAATAGATCTACAAATATTGCAAGAAAAGAAGGAGCTAGCAGCTGTGAAAGCCGAAACTGAGACATATGAGTTATCTCGTGATGGTCTAGAAAGCCTCAAATCTATTCCAAAAATAGATCCAGAAAAAAGAGAACAGCAGAATTTGTCAAATCTCTCTCTCAGGCAGAGGATGTAAGTTTTAATTATAGTTTGGATCAGGACCTCAATGTAAATGATCAATCCCAAGAGCAGATTTTGACTTCTGCCCCTCTAGATCATAAAGACACCCAAAAAGCACTTAATGCTAAGGCTACATAATTTTATTCCAAACAACCAAGAGAAACACCAACTGAGTGTTCGATTACTAGTGACTTTATGCGTTTCCTGTTAAAAAAAGATTTATTGCTGTCTCGCTTAACACACTTTAATGATAGGCCTGAAAACTATTTGATTTGGAAAACAAGTTTTAAGAGTATTATGATAGAACTTAATGTAACGCCTTTTGAAGAATTAGATTTGTTAGTCAAGTGGCTCGGGCCAGAGTCATTAAAACAAGCTGTAACAATTCGCTCCGCTTATGCTACGCGACCTGATCGTGGACTCGCCTGCATTTGGGAAAGACTAGAAGACCGTTTTGGAGCCCCAGAAATGGTTGACCAAGCATTAAGGAATAAACTTAACTCATTTCCCGTATTGGAAATGAAGGAAAGGAAACGGTTATATGACCTCGCAGATATTGTTTCAGAAATCGAGGCTGTAAAGGAAGACGAACAGTATTCGCAGTTGTTGGGATATTACGACACATCGTCGGGTGTGTCATCCATAGTAAATAAGCTCCCTTATAGTTTGAAGGAAAAGTGGGTAACACGCGCGTCAAGATACAAGCAAACACACCAAGTTGCGTTTCCTCCATTTGGTGTGTTTGCAAACTTTCTTCGGGAGATAAGCAAGATACGAAATGACCCTGGACTTTGTTATGACAATGTTGATGTGTTAAAAAAGGGAGGTGCTAAGGGTATAAACATCCAACAAACAGTATATGCAAGGAAAACTGGCGTATCACAGCAAACAGAGAGTCTGCAGGATAAGAAGTGTCCTCTTCATGGAACCAATCATTCACTCAATGACTGCAGGTCCTTTAAAAGTAAAAGGTTTGACGATAGGAAAAAGTTTGTTAGAGATAATGGTTTTTGCTTTAAGTGTTGTGAATCCTCAGATCATAAGAGTCGAGACCGTAAATCACTACAGAGATGTGCAGATTGCGGAAGTGAAAGGCATCAACAGCCCTTCACTTTTCTCAGCCAGATTCACATAAATCAGCTGTTTTTCCACAAGCCCCACACTCCCATGGCGGGGAGCCTAGAACAAGTCCTGACTTTGTAGCGAACAAGTGCAGACAAATATGCGGTCCAGATTTTTTAGGGAAGTCTTGTGCTAAAATGGTTCTGGTGAAAGTGTATCATGAAACTCAGCCAAGCAGATCAGTTAAAGCTTATGCCATAATTGACGATCAGAGCAATCGTTCATTAGCTTGGTCAGCCCTTTTTGATATTCTTGAACTCGAATGCAGTGAAGTTGAATATTCTCTTAGCTCATGTGGGGGTCATGTAGTAACATCCGGTCGTATGGCATATGGTTGTGTTATTGAATCTTTGGATGGTACTGGACAATTTGACATACCTACGTTGCTCGAATGTGACGAGATACCAAATGTAAGAGAGGAGATCCCCACTCCAAATGTGGCAGTTCACCACCCACATCTTTCAGGCATAGCGCATGAAATACCTCCATTGGACGAAGGAGCAGAAATTCTTCTCTTGATTGGCAGAGACCTAATAGACGTTCATCATGTTCATGACCAACGCATTGGAAGGCAAAACACACCTTACGCACAGAAACTTGGGCTTGGTTGGGTCATTATCGGGGAAACATGCCTTAACAACATACACCGATCAAACTATGTTAATGTGAAGAAAACCTACCTGCTGCAAGATGGCAGAACCTCTGTTTTCAAACCCTGTGAAAATAGTTTTAAGATATTAGAAAAGACTGACATCTCAAACTCTCATAATTTGAACATTTACAGTAACGTGTTTGAACAAACCCCGAACGATGACAAACCTGGCTTATCGATAGACGATAAAGAATTCCTGGCGATCATGAAGAATGGCTTCGTTAAAGACGACACAGGCTTCTGGAAAGCATCGTTGCCATTCCGGTACCATACCCATGTCAGTAATAGAGTAGAAGAGGTGAGAAGGTCAACCGCGCCAAGCCAGTGGTTATATGTTCCTACAGACTCGAACCCCGCGGATGGCGGTACTAGGGATATCTTTGCAAAGGACATTCAAGATAGCATGTGGCTTACCGGTCCTCGAGAGTTAACAAACAACGATTCACGGCATTCTGGAAGCTTCCCACTTGCTAGTACAGACTTTGACAAGGAAGTAAGACAGGAGGTAATTAACCTGAAAACTAATTCAACAATGAAGCCTTACTTTGGCACTGAGAAATTTTCCAGGTTTTCATCATGGCGCCATCTGGTGGAAACACTTGCTAGACTTAAACACATTGCTAGTTCATTCAAAGATGGGTCGATATGGAAATATAACCCTCCACACAGCTCACATATGGGTGCAGTATGGGAGTGTATGATAGAATGACGCGGCGCATACTAGAATCAACAATTAGTTCTGTGAGTAATCAAACCCATGATGTATTAGTGACATTGATGGAAGAAGTTTGCGCAAATGTTAATTCGAGACCTTTGGTCTCAGTATCATGTGACAGTGAAGTACCAAATGTGCTTTCTGCATCGACTATACTTACCTTCAAGACGACTGGCAATTATGAAGCCGACGAAACTGAAATTGGAAAGATAGACTTGACGGCCATATACCGGAAACGGTGGAAACAGGTGCGACATCTCGCCGATATTTTCTGGTGTCGTTGGAGAAAAGAATATCTTCAATCATTGAAGCAAAGGCGCAAATGGCAACATACACTCAACAAAATTCGTAAACGGTCACTTTAATAATCTTCTAATATTCCTTTCCCTGTGAAAGAAGCCTTATTACAAATTAGTTTCATGAAAGGACCATTACCTCGTACACATGCTGTGACAACTTGGTTCACATATTTCGCTTTGTCAAAAAGATACAGTGTCTCAAATGACAACACTCTCAATCATAAAAGTCAAAAAATCTAACATAGCGTGTAAAGGAAGAAAAATAAAAATACCACCCTTAGTCACTTTAAAATGATATTACATCATATGTGAGACTGAAACACAGTCATCAACGGCTTAATTAGTTCAAATGAATGTTCAACTTTAACATTACCATCCATGTGAAACAAAGCCTGAGTCAAAAGATTGCTAAAAATACAAAAACAATGAAAATTTTGATTCCCTATGGAATTTGCATTGTTATTTCTTTTCCTTGTGACTTTTGTATTTAGGAGTAGCCGCATATGAACTCTCTGCCGTTTATGCTTCGATTTAGCTGAAATTTTCAAAGAATATTGCCACGAGAGGGCGGATATCGAATACTGAACTGTATATTCATTATACTTAATGCACTTTTCAGGAAGGTTACTTTACTTAGTGACCGGTTAGGAATTTTGTTTAGTGTAGTCAAACTAACATTCGCAAAGGGGACGTGGTTCTTTTAAGAGACAAGGAAGCTGGACGTGTTTCGTGGCCTTTGGGTTATATTGCCGAAGTTTTCCCAAGTTCTGACGAGATAGTTCGCAAAGTTAAAGTGCGAGTTTCAAAGAATGGCTCT
This sequence comes from Serripes groenlandicus, assembly GCA_031761405.1. NCBI lineage: Eukaryota > Metazoa > Mollusca > Bivalvia > Cardiida > Cardiidae > Serripes > Serripes groenlandicus. Next base: position 18,581,091 of record JASEVX010000013.1, on the reverse strand, counting down.
ATAGTCGAATATGTTCTTCCGATAGCAGAAGCTGTGTTGTTGGTTAATAGTGTATAGTTCAAATACTAATACTGATAAGAAGTTTTACAATATGATAAATCATGTGTCTTATTTCAAGTGATGAAAGTGATACATTTAGGAATGTTGTAGTGATTCCGATATCATTACATATTGTGCCAAGTAATGTCTTGATTAATCTAGTCAAAAGCCTTTGAATCTCATCATGTGTTGACAAATATAACGTACACTGAACACACTCAATATATGGATCCCACATTGAGGATGAAGTCACAATCTAGTCACCATTACAAGTTGAATATACTTTACAAACGATTTGGAACATTCTGTATCTAGAAGAATCGTGTTCACTGGACTTACCTAGTTACAAGGAAATGAAAGATTAAATAAGACTTGTGTATAGTGATCACAGAGATCATCTTTCTTTAATTAAAGACAATGTACTCAAGAGTTTAGAATGTGTCTCTTTATGCTATCGAACTACCTTCAGTTTCGCTTCAAAATTTGTTTGAAGGAGATACACTGCCGGAACTCCGATTAGCAACATAGAGAATATGTGTTGTAATAGTTCTGATTATTTCTTACAAGAACAATGGATGTCATTTAGTTTTTTTCTTTAGTACGTTAAGAGACACTTAAATTATTTGTTGCATTATGTGGAAATTATCTTCCCATGTATGCTTATAAATGGTGACATCTGTAGATATCAGACGGGGAGTGTGCTGTTACGCTTTATTCAAGTATCGAAATGAACTGTGATGAACCGTGACAGCAAACCCGATTGGGACGAATACTTTCAGATTACTTCCCTTTGTCAATAGTCTGCCATTTACACAATGGAACACATGTAAAAGCCCGCAACGCTATTTCTCAAAGTGTTGGCATCAACGTAGCACATCGTTGTAAGTTTGATTGCATATGTTATCTGTTAAGTTACCATGATAAGTCTTTGTTACGACAGGACTTGTGCGCGTTCAATTTAATGAATATTCACTTTTATTTTGTTTAGTGAGAAAAGTAGCTAGCTTTTGTTAAGTCGTTACTCTGTTTATATTTTCAGTTTTTACCAATACAATTCATCGATCACACTGATGCGTTTGGTTATACTTACTGTGACGTCCGGCGTCATGACAGTACAATGAGATAAGGGTTAAATCGCTGAAGACATGAATTTTCTCTTTTTTCTCAAAATGATATTAGCTTGGCATCCTAATTATATCATACTTTAACAAATGCTGAAATGTAGTCCAATATTTATAAATTAGACCACCTTCGAAATATAATATCAACTAAACAGTTAAATTTCATTGAAATTGTTGTATAATTTAAACTTAATTTTGAACATAAACTGAGCCCTACAACATGTTAATTTATTTTAATTCTTTCCTTCCTTTTTTATAATGAAAATAACAAACTACTCATGTTTTAAAATTATATTATGATGAGCGCCCGTGTGTTAATGATGCATAACAACATGCAGATCGGAATCAATATGCCTTTAGGGAATTAAATGACACATTTATAATTGTCAAAGACGAAATAATTGTGTACGAAAGACCCGATTCTTTCTTATTCGCAGAGGTGTCGTTCTTGAAACTCTCTTTATAGGCAGAGAGTGTTCGTTCAAAGTATTTTTTCTATTAAAACCAGTTTTATCTCGGTTTGTTCTTTTCTTCATTTGTTCCGAACCAAATAAACATTTTAAATCACCTATGATTTACTATTTGTAAGTGAGTGTAAAGAGCGGCTCTCTGCAAAGGAGATTGATCTACGCAGTTGGTATTCGCGAGTCACGCGATCAACAGTTTTAGCTTAGAAACAGTTTATATTTAAGATATACATGGATAAACATTATAAAATGGCTTCTTCACAAATCAAGACATCTCTTTGAACATGAAAATAACATTCAATTATTTAAAATTGCCATAAAAAGGAGAATATTCGACGTCCTTTTCATCAAGCAAGCAGGTGCGCGTAAACGTAAATGTTTGTAGTTATCGCCTTTTGATTACATGAAGTATATAGTGTAAAATAAAGTATAGCAGTCTAGCTAATAGGAACTGGGATAAATGCGAGTCAAAATAAAGAAACGGGAAAATACCTAAAACATCGGAATATTTATTTTATTTTAGTTGTGTCATTACTTAGTGTTTTTAAACAACCACAATTGTAATATGTTCAAGACATCTAAATGTGTTTCTTTCTAATAATAATTCCCCCTACCATGTCTTTTCCGAAAACCTATTAAAAATAGAAGTCGCGGGCTTCTGCCCGGCGACTAATTATGCAACAAAGATGTTCTACCCATCAACATACATTTATGAATGCATTTGACAATTTAACAATATCCGGAAAAACGGGGGGTAAGGGTGGTAGTGTTTGAAAACGATATTAATTTAGTTGAGACGCTCGTGACGAGCCGTCTCATCCGAGCTTGCATTGCCTTTCACCCCAATAGTGTACATGAACAAACCTATCCGATGCTGTACTTGGAATATCCTTGCATGAATAGCCTGAGGATCCATGTTTAAGGTTCAGCAGTGTAAATGTTTATTAATTGATCAGCCTCTCCCTACGATATACACTATACAACATGTGCATGCGTGTATATACAATATAGTTACAATATTGTATTATTACAAACACAGATAAGTACGAATTACAAAGTATGTTGATTCTTATAGTAAACCAACAAGAGAGAACGAGATGGCTAATAATGATGTCTATTTGTGTGTGCTCGAAAAATTCCAAGCAGAGATGAAAGTATAAATATAGTATTATTATTATTTATATTACCTATCGTAATAGATATTATCCCTTTTAATGAAGCTGTTGTATATGAATTTTGCAAGAATATTGACGTTTTTTGTTTGCTTTTTAACATGAATAATTCTATAAATGTATGCATATTTGGTCTTTTCCAGTAATATTTATTTAAGAGTTGTGATAATATTTCATGGTAAACAGGACATTCCAAAATGAAATGAAATTCATATTCTAAGACCTTACAATGCTGACATTTGCTCTCATATCTAATTACTTTGTTAGGTTTGTGCAATATACCCATTTCTATTTCAAGTCTGTTACTAGATACTCTTAATCTTGTAAGAGCAGTTCTGTATTTGGTATTCACCACTGTGTTTAGATATTGCTTGAAGTAAAAACTAGCCATTTATATGTATGTTAATGCTCTGGGTGATTTGTAATTGGTTGTTTCAAGATTGAATATAGTTATCTTTTACTCTTTGTGTAAATATATGAATAAATGTTTTCATATTTCCCACTCCTCGAAAGAGCCATACATTATTAAAACTGTGTGATTCTAAGATATATTTGATTTGATAAGCCCAGTTTTGTTTATTTGGGCATTCTACTAAATCATTTTACATCATATTATAAGTTTAATTATATTTTTTTTCACTCGACTGTATAACTTTGAAATAATATTTTAGCATTTGGATTACCCTTCCAACTCGTAAAGGAGATCTTCAAAATTCACCATAGATAAAATCATTTTGTGTTTGATTTCTTACCCCTAGTAGTTGTTTCAGAAATCGAAAGTGAATATCTGCCTTATTTGCATTTAAGTAGCCTCATATTTATTTCCTGTAATTAAGTAAAGGTAATATTAATTTATCAAATAAGTCTAACTTGTGTCTTATAGATAAAAAAGTGAACTTGGATATAAATGATCTCACTTGGAAAATACCATAGTATGCTTGTCCACTGAATGCATCCAATGGACCAATAAATGATCAGCCTGTAGACAAAACTATTCCTATATATACGTAAAATTGGTGACAATTTGTATTTCATTATCATTGTATAAGAATGATACATTTCTTAAATTACCTGCCTTTCTAAAACTCATAAGTTTAGGTTTATTTACATTTACAACTACTTTCTATTTTTGATAAAAATCTTATAAAAGGTTTATTCCGTTTTGTAGCTCTTCTTCATTTTCCGAAAAAAAAAATATATCATCAGCATATAATAATACAAATAGTCTAAGCATTACATGACATGTTCATGTGATCAATCTCCGTCCACCGTCGTCCGTCCGCCATATTTTTCTACAACAATATTCATCTCCTTAACCAATGTATCATTTTCAAAGTAATTTCAAAGAAATGTTTCTTAGGTGGTTGTCTTCCAGAATTGTTTTAAGAATTACATTACATTTGTTTTATATACATACGTTTGGTTGCTGCGGCATCTTAGAAAGAGGACATTACATTTTATAACCTTCTTATCCAAAGGCATTGGCCCACAATCTGACGATAATGTGGCACACATGTCTATTGGGTGACCAATACTGTTCAGATTATTCTGTACCATTGAAAAACATGGCCGCCAGGCCACGGATCTCGTTTTTCTTTATATCTTATATAGTAAACACATCTTGTCCAAAAGTGTTAGCCCGATTTAGAAATGGTTTGGCAGAAATGTTCCTTAGATGACACTCTACCATGATGATTACAATTATTCCGATCCCTTAAAACATACCGGCTAGGAAGCGGACGGGTTTTCCTTATATATATATGTATAATTATAACAAATGTTCTTGTAGACAATTACCTTCCTCTACCAAGTTTTATTTTTCTTATATGTATAGAGCAAGACTTTTCGCGATTTATTTAAGCAGGTGAGTGACATAGGGCTATTATGATTTTCTCTTTGTTATCTATTATTTGGTATCAGTTCAATTATTGGTGATTTTCATTGGAATGTACCTTTCGATTTGTAGTCTGTAATTGCATGCACTAAACATTGCACTATCGGGTCAAGCATGCCGCCATAATGTCTGCGCTCTACGGCAATGGAAAAGACAACAAGACAACAAGACAATAAGACACTAACTACTAGAGAAGAACTTATTTCATTGACCAAACCTTTCAATGTTTTTGATTGACTTAGTCCAAATATTAATTTGAATTGGTCAGATGTAGAAATTACAAAACGCAATTGTATATCAATTAATTGTCTAAAGTACGCCGTGCAGCAGACTTATGTCAGATGTACTAATTTTCTATACACTTCCTACCAAATTCAACTTGTTCGACTAAACCATGCGTACTCATTTCTAAAGTACACCGTGCAGCAGACTTATTTTAGACTAATGTCAGACGTACACATTTCCTATAGTACACCTCGTGCCAGACTCTACTAGATTTCGTCATTGTTGGACTACAAAAGACATACTAATTTATCGTAGTTCCCCGAGTAACATACTTATGCATGACATACTTATGTATTATAGTACACCTTGTACCAGACTCTACTGGATTTTGTCATTGTTAGACTAGGCCAGACGTACTTATGTATTATAGTACACCTCGTACCAGACTCTACTGGATTTCGTCATTGTTGGACTGGGCTAGATGTACTTATGTATTATAGAACACCTCGTACCAGACTCGACTGGATGTCGTCATTGTTGGACTACGACAGACGTACTTATTTATTAAGGTACACCTCGTACCAGACTCGACTGGATGTCGTCATTGTTGGACTACGACAGACGTACTAATTTATAATAGTTTACCGGATAGCAGACTTATGTCAGACGTACTTATGTATTATAGTACATCTCGTACCAGACTCTACTGGAAGTTGTCATTGTTGAACTACGACAGACGTAATAATTTATCATAGTTCATTGGGTAGCAGACTTATGCAAGACGAACTTATTTATTATAGTACACCTCGTACCAGACTCTACTGGTTGTCGTCATTGTTTGACTAAGCCAGACATACTTATTTATTCAGGTACACCGAGTAGCAGACTTATGCCAGACGTACTTATTTAGTATAGTACATCTATTACCCGATTGTACAGGATATCGTCATTGTTGGAGTACGACAGACGTACTAATTTACTTTAGTACACCTCGTACCAGACTCCGCTGCAAGGTGTCATTGTTGGTTCACGCCACGCGTAATTATTTACTATATTTCGACGGGATCCAGACCAATCGGCACGTTGCCAAATGGTCGTGTGCTTGACTCTGTACCAGGTGTTTAACTGATTTATGATCAAGGTATAGTAGAAAAAGTATCTCATCTTATTTTAGACCGACTGTTACATCGAACAATTGTGAAATATATAAGCTCCCATTTACTAAGGTTATAGGGCACAAATACTGCTGTAATTAAGGATGTATTGAACTGAACAGTGGATTTTATTAATATTTTTGTTTGTGTAAAATTGTTATTAACTCTTCTCATTCAGATGTCAAGTAAAACTAGTATAGTCAATATACATTTTTATAATGTTTCAATATATCAAACGTGTTGATTAAATTTGTTCGGGATAAAGAGCGGAATATTTTTCGTGAGCCTTAAAAAGATCTGGATAAAATAAACTCAGAATGTGATTCAAACCACAAGGAAACAAAACCAGAGTTGTCTATAAGACAGCATGCTCGACTATTTGCCATTTGATTCTATAGTAAACAGTGGTTAATGAGATATGTGCATAATAGTACCTTGCATGCCAAACTTTAACCAAATTGTCAAAGTCAAACAAGGGCCATAACTTTAATTAATACAAGAGTTATCTAACTTGACTGTCTGGCACCAATGAAGACATGAATGAAGTTTCATGAAGTCAATGTCATTACGACATTAGTAATTACTGAGATATGTCCAAGATAGTATCTTGCATGCTAAAACGTTAAACAAACGTTAGAGTATTGGACTTATCCTGTAAGGTCATTTGATAATGTCCAATAATTGTTTGAAGTATCAAGGCAAGAGCATCTGTGGTTTGTGAGAAAAAGCCTTGCATGAAAAACTTTAACCAAATTTTCAAAGTCAAACATGGGCCATAATTTGCTTTAAATTCATTTAAGAGTTACATAATTTGACTTTCTGACACCCTTAAAGATATGAATGAAGTTTCAAGTCAATATCATTAGTGGTTACTGAGATATGTGCATGATAGTATCTTGCATGAACAACTTTAACTAACATTTCTAAGTCCAAAAAGGAGCATAACTATTAACAAGAGCTGTCGGAGGACAGCGCGCTCGACTATTCCACCGCTTATTTAAGTTACTGAGATAATGGACTCTAATGTAGTTGCATGCAAAATATTAACCACAATTGTTTAAAGGGTGATAATTTGCATTATATGCAGGATAGAGTTATTTATCTTGATTATGTTAATAGGTGTGATGGTTAGGCAATGCAATGCATCAAGCAGTTAATAAGATATGGACTCTTAATGTAGTTGCACGCAAACCTTTAACCATAATTTCTAAGTAAAAAAACGGCAACAATTTGCACCATATGCAGGATAGAGTTATCTTAATTGATTGTGTTTATAGTTGTGAAATTGGGAAAGGTTGTATAAAGTGTCAATACAATGCTTCAATAATCCAGAATTTCCAAGTCCAAAAAGGGCCATAACTTGCATTAAATGCTGGATAGAGTTATTGTTCTTGAATGTTTACATAGGTGTGATGATTGGGAAGGGATGTATAAAGTTTCAATGCAATGCATGAAGTAGTTACTAAGATATGGTCTCTTAATGTAGTTGCATGCAAAACTTTAACCAGAATTTCTAAGTAAAAAAAGGGCCATAACTTGCCTAAAATGCAGGATAGTTATCTAACTTGATAATCTACATAGGTGTGATACTTGGGTAGGGTTGTATAAAGTGTCAATGCAATGCATCAAGTAAATACTGAGATATGGACTCTTAATTTAGTTGCACGCAAAACTTTAACCAGAATTTCTAAGTACAAAAAGGGCCATAATTTGCATAAAATGCATGATAGAGTTATTAAATGTAATAATCTACACAGGTGTGATAGTTGGGTAGTGTTGTAGAACGTTTCAATGCAATGCATAAGGTAAATACAGAGATATGGATTCTTAATTTAGTTGCACGCAAAACCTTAACCAGAATTTCTAAGTAAAAGAAGGGCCATAATTTGCATAAAATGCAGGATAGAGTTATCTAACTTAATAATCTACACAGGTGTGATAGTTGGGTAGGGTTGTAGAAAGTTTCAATGCAATACATGTAGTATTTAAGTACTTGCATGCAAAACCTTAACCAAAGTGTGACGTGGACGCCGACGCCGACGCCGACGCCAGGGTGAGTAGTATAGCTCTCATATTCTTCGAATAGTCGAGCTAAAAATCTGATATATAGTTTTGGGACTTGTCCTGCAAGGTCATTTAATGATGTCCATTAGGTATTTTAAGTTTTAATGCAATAGTATCTGTCATTTGTGAGAAAAAAAAACCTTATATGCAAATCTTTACACAAATTTCTAAGTCCAAAAGGGGGCATAATTGTGTCAAAATCTGATGTAGAGTTTTGGGAATTGTCCTACAAGGTTATTTGATGATGTCCAATAAGTGTGTGAAATTTCAAAGCAGCAACATATGTGGTTTGTGAGAAAAAACCTTGCATGCAAAACTTTAACCAAAGTTGCAACGCCGTTGCATATCATAAAGCTTTCATAAATGAATCTGGCAAACAATTAAGCGCAGCAAAATAAATGTATGTTGTTGTGCTTATTTTATCATATGAAGAAGTTTATTTCAAATATAAATTCAATAGGCCACATGACCTGTGAGAAAAACAAAATACACAAATAAACATTACAATTGACATAGCAAGTGGAGCACATTTACCAATTTACAAGTACAAATATTCGCAAGAGGTAACATGTTGTTTCATAGACGGAGAAGGTGTTGTTCAACCTTAATATCATATCCGTATCACCACTTTATATATACATGCTTAACAGGCAATACAATTTAATATAACACAATATAATATAATACAATACAATACAGTACAGTACAATACAATACAATACAATATCATATAACATAACATAATACAAAATAATATGATACAATATGTCCATTACAGGCAAGGGGCATATTGACAAAAGTGCGACACATTCACATCAATAAATGAAAATTATATCGGTACATAAAATGTAAAGACAACACAACATTTATATTTACAACTTATTTGTACATTTAAAATACCATTACAAACCATATCTTAATTGAAAAAGCTTTCATTACATATGTACATACATTTCTAAGTTTAGAAACATTAGTGCATTTGAAAAGTTGTTTTAGTTTATACATGCTAGGATTGGACCAATACTACTTAGAAATATATCTTTTACGGAGGTCAGAATATAAATTGCATTCAATCATGAAATGGTATTCGTCTTCGATCTTATTACGTGATTTACACTACTGTACATACTTTTCAGAATTGTCATCATTTTACCGCGAATACCGAGTTTTATAAGTTTAGACCACAGACTATTGCGTTTAATATAATCAAAAGCTTTGCTGAAATCTATGAAGCTACAATATAGTTATTTACCTTGATTTATCATATGCGTAATTATATCATGAAGTACGAAACTATTGTCAGTAGTGCTCATACCACTGCGAAAACCCGCCTGGGCCTCGATGTATACATTGTAACGTTCAGCCCATGAAGTCAAGCGGTTATTTAAAATACGTGTGAAAAGTCATATATACATCCAACTTTCAAAATAACAATGTTACAAACAAGTTAAATATTATACAAAATCCATTTCTTAGTTAAGTACACCTTTTAACACGGTTATTTATATGCCCCATCTTGTTTATATGGACAAAACGAGGGTCAGAATTCACATGTCAATTATATTACAAGGGTTTGAATTATTCAAGTTGCACGCAAAGGTTTGACCAAGATTCTAAGTCCAAAAAGGGGCATTATTCAGTAAAAATCAATTCCAGAGTTATGGGACTTGACATACAAGGTCACCTACTGACCCTGAATAAGTGTGTGAAGTTTCAAAGCAACAGCATACACAGTGTCTGAGAAAAGGCATTGCACGCAAAGGTTTGACCAAGCTGGCAACGCCAATGCCAACGCGGACGCCGGGGTGACTACATAAGCTCCCCTATTTCTTCGAATAGGCGAGCTATTAAGTCTAACTTGTGTCTTATAGATAAAGAAGTGAATTTGGATATATATGATCTCAGCTGGAAAATGCTCTTTTATGCTTGTCCACTTAATGCATCAAATGTGCCAAAATTCTAAGACCAAAAAGGGGCACCATTTGGTCAAAATCTATTTCAGAGTTATGGGACTTGACATACATGGTCATCTAATGACCCCGAATCAGTGTGTGAAGTTTCAAAGCAACAGCCTACACAGTGTCTGAGAAAAGGCCATGCACACAAAGGTTTGACCAACTTTCTAAGTCCAAAAAGCGCCACAATTCAGTCAAAACCCATTCCAGAGCTATGGGACTTGACATACAGGGTCATCTCATTCTAGATGACCCTGAATAAGGGTGTGAAGTTTCAAAGGAACAGCATACACAGTATCTCAGAAAAGGCCTTACACGCAAACGTTTGACCAAGCTGGCAACGCCAGCGCCAACGCGAACGCGGACGCCAGGGTGACTACATAAGCTCCACAATTTCTTCGAATAGGCAAGCTAAAAGGAGTAAATTGCGATTTGAAAATATTGTCGAAAAAGAAAATTACTAAAAAGGAGCAGTTTCTTATTTTGTCAACATTGTTTTCAACTCTGTATAAAATGTATACTTCAACACTTCTGGATTTAACTATTTTTGCGCCACAGAGCTCTATGATATAAATGTACCACGTTTCAATATTAGCCAACTGTGGCTATAATTAATGCCATATCAACATATTTATATAATCGATTTCAGGAACACCAACTGAAAGTAGATTATTCGAAACTTCCCAACCGCAGACGCATTTTGATGCATTTGCATCAGACAAATTTTTCCTCCTTCGTCATGAAACTAATATTAAAGGACAACGATTGTCTATGGCTGTAGAATTGAAGATTATCTAACATAAAAACATGTTAGGAAGTTGTTATATAGCCGAATTCACACCAATTATAGCGTTCATTTGACAAGAGCTGTCGGAGGACAGCATGCTCGACTTTGTTGTGCTTGCCAATAAAACAAAACCTTTTTGGGTGATAACTGAATTATGCACTCGTGGCTGTTGGTGGAGGTAATGATGGTAAAAAGTAAAAAAGTTAACCAAAATTATATGTTCTCTTGTCCGTTGATGGAATTAATGATGGTGAACAAGTGTTGTAAGTTTCGAAGCCATTATCTGTAATGGTTTTGAAAAAAAGTTAATTGGCAAAAAAAACTTAACCAAAATTCTAAGTCGAAAAAGGGCCATATTCTTATGGTTATGCTGGTGAATAATTGTTGTAAGTTTCAAAGCAATATCTGTAATGATTTTGAACAAAAAGTAAATTGATACAAAAACTTAACATAAATTCTAAGTCGAAAAAGGGCAATAATTCATACAAAAACCTTGACAGAGTTATGTACTCTTGTCTGTTGGTGAAATTAATTATGGTGAAATAGTGTTGTAAGTTTCAAAGCAATATCTATCGTGGTGTTGAAAAAAAGTAAATTGGTACAAAAAACTTAACCAAAATTCTAAGTCAAAAAGGGCCATAATTCTTACAAAAATCTTAACAGAGTAATGTACTTTCGTCTGTTTATAGAAGTAATGAAGTAATGATGATGAATAAATGTTGTAAGTTTCGAATCCATATCTGGAATGGTTTTGAAAAAAAGTGAATTAGTGCAAAAAACTAAATTCTAAGTCGAAAAAGGGCCAAAATTCTTACAAAAACCTTGACAAAGTTATTTACTCTCGTCTGTTGATGGAAGTAATGATGGTGAAAAGGTTTCAAAGCAATATCTATAGTGGTTTTGAAAGAAGGTAAATTGGTACAAAAAAAAAAATTCTAAGTCGAAAAAGGGCAATAATTCATACAAAAACCTTGACAGAGTTATGTACTCTTGTCTGTTGATGGCGGTTATGGTGGTGAAAAAAGTGTTGTAAGTTTCAAAGCAATATCTATCGTGGTTTTGAAAAAAAGTAAATTGGTACAAAAAACTTAACCAAAAATCTAAGTCAAAAAGGGCCATAATTCTTACAAAAATCTTAACAGAGTAATGTACTTTCGTCTGTTTATAGAAGTAATGAAGTAATGATGGTGAATAAATGTTGTAAGTTTCGAATCCATATCTGGAATGGTTTTGAAAAAAAGTGAATTAGTGCAAAAAACTAAATTCTAAGTCGAAAAAGGGCCAAAATTCTTACAAAAACCTTGACAAAGTTATTTACTCTCGTCTGTTGATGGAAGTAATGATGGTGAAAAGGTTTCAAAGCAATATCTATAGTGGTTTTGAAAGAAGGTAAATTGGTACAAAAAAAAAAATTCTAAGTCGAAAATGGGCAATAATTCATACAAAAACCTTGACAGAGTTATGTACTCTTGTCTGTTGATGGCGGTTATGGTGGTGAAAAAAGTGTTGTAAGTTTCAAAGCAATATCTATCGTGGTTTTGAAAAAAAGTAAATTGGTACAAAGAACTTAACCAAAATTCTAAGTAAAAAAAGGGCCATAATTCTTAAAAATACATCGACAGAGTTGTGTACTCTTGTCTGTTGATGGAGGTAATGATGGTTAATAAGTGTTGTAAGTTTCAAAGCAATATCCGTTATGGTTTTGACAAAAAAGGGAATTGGTACAAACAGCTTAACCAAGTTGTGACACCAACGCCGACGCCGACGCTGGGGCGAGTAGTATAGCCAGCCTTTTCTTCGAAAAGTCGAGCTAAAAACGCATAACAACTTCTTTGTGAGGTCAATCTAAATACACTCCGTAGACGAGTGGTTAGCGTCGGGTTTGACACCCAGTCGTGACTGTAATGGTAAACTGACCTTGGGCAAGGCACATTTACTAGCCTAGTACTAGTTTGTTTACCTAGGGATAATGAATAACTGTCGCCGAATGAATAACTGAAATAATGTTGAAAACGGCGTAAAAGTCAATTAAACAAATTAATATCTCGAGTCATTGTTCCATCTAAGAGATATTTATCTTATTTACTGTGTCATTGACGGCAATTGAACATTTGCCTCTGAAATAACAGAAACAGCCCCTTCAAAAATTAAACATGATAACAGTTAATATTGGGGCATGAAATCTGAGACAATGGAGGTTAGGTTATCGAATCTTGAAATATGAAGGATGAACTATGAATTAGTGAAGTATGACATATGAATTAGCGAAGTATGAACTATGAAATTGTAAAGAATTTAGTATGAAATAATTAAATGTGATCTATGAAGTCGAGAATTGTTAAGTCTGAAATCTTGAAGTCTGAATCCGTGAAGTTTAATCTATTAAATAGTTAAGTACAAAGTATGAATCATTGAAATGTGAAGTTTTATTTTGTGAAGTGTAACATATGAACTAGTGATTTGTGAAGTATAAAATATGAAGTAGTGAAGTGTGAAGTATAAAATAGTGGACTATGAACTAAGAACTTGTGAAAAATGAAGTATGCAATCGTGAAATGTGAAGTATGGAATAGAGTAATGTGAAGTATGAAAAAGTGAAGTGAGAACTATGAAATCGTTTACTGTGAAGTATGCAGTATGCAGTATGAAATCGCCAAGTATGAAAGCATGAAGGGTTACGTATCAATGCAGAAAAGAGACCTACCTACAATTATCCCTGACCGTCCCTCATCCGCTTATCCACTGTCTCTGTTCATTTAGATGGGACAGATGTTACTCCTGACAACAACTTGTGTTAAAAATACATAAAATATTATCACACGCTTATTACCATGATCGGTGAGGGTAACGAGTACGTGTCCGTGGATACACAATGTCTACATGTATCAGCAGATATTGTAAGTAGTTCGAGAGGCTCGTGCGTTACGACGAAGTATACATGGGTATTGCATTCGAGACTTGAGTGTTAGAGTAGTGCAGTCAGGTATTGAGGAAAGCATTGGAATCACACAGTCAGGACAGGATAGTTAGTCCCTCCCCCCTCACGCCCCATTTTCCGAACGTTTTTTATCACAAGCTAATAGTCACATGAAGATAAGCTATATATATATATATATATATGAGCCGTTCCACGGGAAAACCAACCTTATGGACTGCGTAATGTATCGATCCAGATAAGCCTGCGCAGTCCGCACAATATTATCCGAGTCGACACAACCGTCTTAGGGGAATAGAGGTACAACGTCATGATTCCTGAAACAGAAAATCCACAGGAGGCGCAAAGTGTCTGTCTGGATTAGCTTGTGCGGAATGCTTCGGCTGATCCGGGTCGATATTTTACGCAGAGTCCACACTGTTGGATTATCATGGAAAGGCTGATCCGGGTCGATATTTTACACAGTCCACACTGTTGGATTATCATGGAAAGGCTGATCCGGGTCGATACTTTACGCAGAGTCCACACTGTTGGATTCTCATGGAAAGGCTGATCCGGGTCGATACTTTACGCAGAGTCCACACTGTTGGATTCTCATGGAAAGGCTGATCCGGGTCGATACTTTCCGCAGAGTCCACACTGTTGGATTCTCATGGAAAGGCTGATCCAGGTCGATACTTTACGCAGAGTCCACACTGTTGGATTCTCATGGAAAGGCTGATCCGGGTCGATACTTTACGCAGAGTCCACACTGTTGGATTATCATGGAAAGGCTGATCCGGGTCGATACTTTACGCAGAGTCCACACTGTTGGATTCTCATGGAAAGGCTGATCCGGGTCGATACTTTACGCAGAGTCCACACTGTTGGATTCTCATGGAAAGGCTGATCCGGGTCGATACTTTACGCAGAGTCCACACTGTTGGATGCTCATGGAAAGGCTGATCCAGGTCGATACTTTACGCAGAGTCCACACTGTTGGATTCTCATGGAAATGCTGATCCGGGTCGATACTTTACGCAGAGTCCACACTGTTGGATTCTCATGGAAAGGCTGATCCGGGTCGATACTTTACGCAGAGTCCACACTGTTGGATTCTCATGGAAAGGCTGATCCGGGTCGATACTTTACGCAGAGTCCACACTGTTGGATTCTCATGGAAAGGCTGGTCCGGGTCGATACTTTACGCAGAGTCCACACTGTTGGATTCTCATGGAAAGGCTGATCCGGGTCGATACTTTACGCAGAGTCCACACTGTTGGATTCTCATGGAAAGGCTGATCCGGGTCGATACTTTACGCAGAGTCCACACTGTTGGATTCTCATGGAAAGGCTGATCCGGGTCGATACTTTACGCATAGTCCACACTGTTTGATTCTCATGGAAAGGCTGATCCAGGTCGATACTTTACGCAGAGTCCACACTGTTGGATTCTCATGGAAAGGCTGATCCGGGTCGATACTTTACGCAGAGTCCACACTGTTGGATTATCATGGAAAGGCTGATCCGGGTCGATACTTTACGCAGAGTCCACACTGTTGGATTCTCATGGAAAGGCTGATCCGGGTCGATACTTTACGCAGAGTCCACACTGTTGGATTCTCATGGAAAGGCTGATCCGGGTCGATACTTTACGCAGAGTCCACACTGTTGGATTATCATGGAAAGGCTGATCCGGGTCGATACTTTACGCAGAGTCCACACTGTTGGATTCTCATGGAAAGGCTGATCCGGGTCGATACTTTACGCAGAGTCCACACTGTTGGATTCTCATGGAAAGGCTGATCCGGGTCGATACTTTACGCAGAGTCCACACATTTGGATTATCATGGAACGGCACCTATGTATGTGAGTGTGTATAGATAACGTATTCAAACGAAAATGAACCTGGGTGCAAAATGTGGGCCGCAAGCATGAGAGGTACATTACTGATTCCCATTTTAAAAAGAATTGCATTTATATACTGGGAACAACATCGAAACAATTCGAAACGTCCATAAACTTTCCCTTTAATGGACAAAATGGTTTATCAAATTAGGCTAGCTTACAAGTTTATTATATTATTAAATCAAAACTTAAGCGAGTAAGTAGTGTTATATACAATTAACCGGGGTCATCTGGATATATTATCCATACAACTGTCCTGTGTTCCATAGTCACCAAACCCAAAACCTGTTTTGCGAAACCTATATAGATTTCGTCGATAATCCGTGCATTAGTCGGTAAACCAAACCTGTTTGACGGGATTACATGCATAATACAGGTAGGTTTCGTTCCGCTCCATAGACAAAACGTGTTTACGTTGTGTTTACTATGGAACACAGGGCTGCCTTGTGTTCCATAGTAAACACAACATAAACAGTTTAAGCTGTGCCTATCAAACGGAACGAAACCTACCTGTTTTATGAATGGAAAACAGGTAGATCATGTTTGGTTAACCGACTAAGGAAAGGTATATCGACAAAACCTATATAGGTTTCGCAAAACAGGTTTTGAGTTTTGTGACTATGGAACACAGGGCAGTATTCGAAAATAGGTAGCAAGTTCACGGAAGTCTATATAATTCGTCGAAATGAATCTGTAAACCAAAATAAGTTCAGCTCTTTATAATTAACAGAGAAATGCGCAATATCTTCAGCAGAGCTACATGCATTTTATTGTTCATTATCTTTATGTTCCATCTGTTGATGAAATAATCTGTAGGGAAGATATTATGAAGTAGGTTTATAATTAAATTGTTTGTATCTGTTATTTAACTATTTACGGGATAGTAAAGTGACGACCAATTGATATGTGACTGAACTTACTATATGTTAGTTCGGTGGTTATATCTCGGCGGTCAGTTTTGAAAAAAAAAGGATCGTTTTATAGTATAAGCTGCGACGTACGGGCGGGCGGGTATCGTATGGGCGGGCGGGCGTAAGGGTATGGCGGGCGACGTACGGGCGGGCGGCGTACGGACTGGCGGGCGGGCGGGCGACGTCCAGTATGGTGTCACCTAAATAACTTAAGAAGCCTTTGTCTCATCATCACCAAATTTAGTCAGACTATGTATTGCCATAATATCTTGGACAACTCCGATAACTAACCATATCGCTTTAGTTCATCAAGAATTATCTCCCTTTAATTATAGAAATTACCTAAAATTGGTCCTGTCAGCTAAATATTTTTAGAAACCTTTGTTCCATCATCACCAAATTTGGTTAGAATGTGTATTGGCACACTTTCTTAGAGAAGTGTGATAGCTAGCTATATCGCTTCAGTCAATCAAGGGTTATCGTCCTTTAATTATAGAAATTACCTTAAATTGGTCTTGTCAGCTAAATCACTTTAGAAACCTCTGTCCAATCAATACCAAATGTTATCAGAATGTGTATTGGCATAATATATTGGACAAGTTCGATAACTAGCCATATTTCTTCAGTCAGTCAAGAGTTATCATCCTTTAATTATTTTACCTAAAATTGGTATTGTCAGCTAAATAACGTTAGAAGCCTTTGTTCGATCATCACCAAATTTAGGCAGAATGTGTATTGGCATAATATCTTGAACAAGTTTGATAACTAGCCATACTGCTCTAGTCAATCGAGAGTTATCGCCCTTAAATTATCGAAGTTACCTAAAATTGGTCTTGTCAGTCCAATAACTAAAGAAGCCTTTGTCCAATCATCACAAAATTTGGTCAGAAGGTGTATTGGCACAACATCTTGGACAAGTTCGATTACCAGCCATATCGCTGTTAATCGAGAGTTATTACCATTTAATTATAGAAATTACCACAAATAGGTATTGTCCGATCAATAACTTTAGAAGCCTTTATCCAATCATCACCAAATTTAGTCAGGACCTGTATGGCATGCATAGTATCTCGAACAAGTTATACAACCAGCTATATTGCGCAAGTCACTCTAGAGTAATTGCCCTTTATTGACAGAAATTACCTAAAATCGGTCTTGTCAATAACTTTAAAAGACTTTGACCTGTCACCACCGAATTTGGTCAGAACGTGTAATTGGCCAAATATTTCGGCAAGTCTGATTACTAGCCATATCGCTTCATTCACTTGTCCCATCAATAACTTTTGAAGCTTTTATTCAATCATCACCAACTTTTGTCAGAATGTGTATGGGCATAATATCTCAGACAAGTGCTATAATCAGCCATATCGCTTGAGTCATTGTATTTGATCATCACCAGTTTAGACAATATGATGATGGGCAGAATATCTTGGTCAGGCTCGATAACTAACCTCGTTATCTTAGTCACTCAAGATTTATATCCCTTGAAATGGCCAAAACTATATCAACAGTGTCCGCTCTTTAAATTTGCCTGACGTACAACCAATGATCGCTATACTTGGTCTCAAAAAATAGGACGGGCGTATTTTGTGACATTTGGCGCTCTTGTTCTTATATGTTTTTCATTTTAGTTTTAAACTTATTTAGTTTACATCGATTGCGAAACAAGCCTTGGGCTTAGATTAATCACGCTCGATGTCTGCTTCCTGGAGACTTCACCAGTACTCGCGCCGTTTGTGTGGAAAAATCCCAAAGTCAGGACCCGCTCATCACGGGACTCGAACCAGGGACCTTTGATACGAGAGGCCGACGCTCTACCTCTGCACCACTGTCTTCCACAAACTAAAAAAAAAAAACTACTGGCTCGACCAATTTATCTAGAGGACAAATCGTTCCTGTTTTCATTTAATTATTATAAATTTGATGAAATAATAGTTGTAGTGATAAATGTTCTCTTGGTCAAGTATTGAATGAATGATTGAATGAAGGCGTGATGACTCATGAATCAATGTTTAAATGATTGAGATTGAATGAATGTTTGCTTAATACATTCGCTATCTCCAAGGATGCATGTATCATAACGACAATATCAAATGGGTAGGACACATAATCGCTCGTTCTGAATATTGTTTTCGTCGTGTGTTGTTTTCCAGAGTGCTTTTTAGAAAAACTCTTCTGGTGCAGATACATTATGAGAAATTTAGAAACTATTCGCAATACTATTTTTTTCTCGTTTTATACTGCTTTAAACATCTTCTGTTACATAGCCCCTTTTAAAAAGTCAATGCTATCAGGAAAAAGGTTGAAACAATTATCTCAGGTAACAAAGATGACGGCATTGTAAGCCTTTATGATGTGTTTTATTTACATAAGAATCCGCCGTGGCCTAGTGCTTAGCGCCGGGGATGGCTAGCCACGGCACTGTGGTCATGGTGGAATGCCCTTGGGCATGGCACATTTCTTAGCCTAGTACTGGTTTGTTTACCCCGGGATCATGAAAAGGTGAATTGTCGCCGTTGTATAACTGAAGTAATTTTGAAAACGGCGTAAAAGCCCAACAAAACAAACAAAATTCGGCATATATCCCTTTCCATCATGTAAACACCTTTTTACACACCTGCAGTACACGGGTTATAGACACTAAAGGTACAATTACTCATCGTGGATAATCCGGTATATTATCCAAACTACGGTTAAAGATTTAAAGAAACATAATTGTATCTAAATATACTTTCTATACTTTTACATGGAGTCATCAGCTGGGTTTTATTTTACTTTGCGTTATTCGGTACATTTATTTATAACATCTAATTTAATTTAATGTTTAGATTTGTCAGACCTTTCTTGTTCACGTTGTCAAGTTTTACCCAAGACTCACCTCAATCTACTATCTTGACTTCTAGTGTGGATTATTCTTGGCCATGGACGTTCGAAGTATGAATTATTGAAACTGGTTTGAAGTACGAAATAATGAAGCATGAAGTATAAAACTATGAAGTATGTAACATTAAACTATGCAGTGTGAAGTATGAGATCTCGAAGTGTGAAGTATGTAATGTCGAAGTGTGAAGTATGAAATCTCGAAGTGTGAAGTATGTAATCTCGAAGTGTGAAGAATGTAATCTCGAAGTGTGAAGTATGTAATCTCGAATTGTGAAGTATGTAATCTCGAAGTGTGAAGTATGTAATCTCGAAGTGTGAAGTATGTAATCTCGAAGTGTGAAGTATGTAATGTCGAAGTGTGAAGTATGAAATCTCGAAGTGTGAAGTATGTAATCTCGAAGTGTGAAGTATGTAATCTCGAAGTATGAAGTATGTTATCTCGAAGTGTGAAGTATGTAATCTCGAAGTGTGAAGTATGTAATCTCGAAGTGTGAAGTATGTAATGTCGAAGTGTGAAGTATGAAATCTCGAAGTGTGAAGTATGTAATCTCGAAGTGTGAAGTATGTAATCTCGAAGTGTGAAGTATGAAAAAAGTAATGCATGAAATAGTAAAGTATAAAATATGAAATAGAGAAGCCTGAAATATGAAGTATTACGATCAGTTACATCAGGCAAACGGTTCTACATTACAACCTCACGTTCATTATGTTTATACAGCGAGACTGGTTTCACATCGTAATTATTCATTTGTTGATGTTAATACAGCGAGACTGGTTAAACATCGTGAATGTTCATGTGTAGATATTAATACAGTGAGACTAGGTTCACATCGTACATGTTCGTTTGTAGATGTTAATACAGAGAGACTGGTTTCATATCTTAATTGTTTGTTTGTAGATGTTAATACAGTGAGTCTGGTTTCACATCTTGATAGTTTGATTGTTGATCTTTATACAGCGAAACTAGTTTCATATCGTCATTGTTCATTTGTAGATGTAAATACAGTGAAACTGGTTTCACATCGTGATTGTGTGTGTGTTGATGTTAATACAGCGAGACTGGTTTGACATCGTGATTGTTTGTTTGTAGATGTTAACAAAGCGAAAATGGTTTCACATTGTGATTGTCTACTTGTAAATGTTAATACGGTGAGACTGGTTTGTTTGTAGAGGATAATATAGTGAGACTGGTTTCACATAATCAGTGTGCGTTTGTAGCTGTTAATACAGCGAGACTGTTTTCTCATCGTGATGTTCGTTGGTAGATGTTCATACAGCGAGACTGTCTTGACATCTTTATTATGCATTTGTAGATGTTAATAGAGTGCGACTAGTTTTGCATCGTGATTGTTTGTTTGTTGATATTAATACACTGAGACTGGTTTCACATCGTCAATGTTTGTTTGTAGATGTTAATATAGTGAGACTGGTTTCTCATCTTTAGTGTGTGTTGGTAGATGTTTAAACAGTGAGACTAGTTTCACATCTTTATTGTTCGTTTGTAGATGTTAATACAGTGAGACTGGTTTCACATAGTGCTTGTTCATTTGTTGACGTTAATACAGCGGGAATAGTTTCAGATATTGATGGTGCGTTTGGTAATGTTATTACAGTGAGACTGGTTTTACATCCTGATAGTTCATTTGTAGATGTTAATACAGCGAGACTGGTTTCACATCTTAATTGTGCGTATATTGATGCTAATACAGTGAAACTGGTTTCACATCATGATTGTTCGTTTGTAGATGTTAATACAGTGAGCCTCACATCTTTATTGTTCGTTTGTTGATGTTAATACTGTGCGACTAGTTTCACAACGTGAATGATTGTTTGATGATGTTAATACAGCGAGACTCCTTTCAAATCGTGATTATTCGTCTGTTGATATTAATACAGCGAAACTGGTTTCACATCTATAGTGTGCGTTTGTAGATGTTAATACAGTGAGAATGGTTTAACATCGTGATTGTTCGTGTGTAGATGTTAATACAGTGACTCTGGTTTCACATCGTGAATGTTTGTTTGCAGATGTTGATATACTGAGACTGATTTCACATATTTAGTGTGCGTTTGTAGATGTTAATACAGCGAGACTGGTTTCACATTGCGATTGTTCGTTGGTAGATATTCATACAGCGGGACTGGTTTCACATCTTTATTGTGCGTTTGTAAATGTCAATACAGTGAGACTAATTCACATCTTGATTGTTCGTTTGTAGGTGTTTATACAGCGAGACTGGTTTCACATCTTCATTGTTCGTTTGTAGATGTTTATAAAGCGAGACTGGTTTCACATCGTCATTACATTTTGGTAGATGTTCATACAGCGATACTGGTTGTGCATCGAGATTGTTAATTTGTATATGTTGATACAGCAAGATTGGTTTTACATCGTGATTGTTCATTTGTTGGTGTTAATACAGAAATAGTTGTGTCACATCTTTGTTGCTCATTTGTAGATGTAAATACAGCGAGACTGGTTTCACATCTTTATTATTCGTTTATAGATGTTAATACATTGTGACTGGTTTCGCATCGTGATTGTTAGTTTGTAGATATCTTAAAATACAGTGAGACTGGTTTCGCATCGTGATTGTTAGTTTGTATATGTTAATACAGTGAGATTGGTTTCACATCGTGAATGTTTGATTGTTGATGTTAATACAGCGAAACTAGTTTCACATCGTCAATGTTCATTTGAAGATGTAAAAACAAGCTAGACTGGTTTCACATCGTGAAAGATTGTTTCTTGATGTTAATACAGCGAGACTGGTTTCACATCGTTATTGTTCATTTGTTGATGTTAATACACTGAGACTGGTTTCACATCTTGATTGTTCGTTTGTAGATGTTAATACAGTGAGACTGGTATTACATCGTGATTGTTCGTTTGTAGATGTTAATACAGCGAGACTGATTACACATCGTGATTGTTCGTTTATAGATGTTAATTCAGCGAGACTGATTACACATCGTCATTGTTCGTTTGTAGATGATAATACAGTGAGACTGGTTTCACATCGTCAATGTTTGTTTGTAGATGTTAATATAGTGAGACTGGTTTCACATCTTTAGTGTGAGTTCGTAGATGTTAATACAGTGAGACTGGTTTTACGAAGGTGCATTATCCACATAGTTACGAGTGCAATGGTCCGAATGATGTGTTCATAAATCTACGGTCAATGGAACTTCTTATATAAACATTGAACTCATTTATTGATTATAAACATACATACATTGTTTCGAACAAACATACACTACATTTATAAATCAAATATAATAGATGATCCATTTATACAGAAAAATGTTTAATTAGGACCAACACCTATTATTATTGTTTATATACATTTATTCTTTTCGAAAAAAACCTCTTGTTGATATATGTTAGTCTGTAACGATGACTTATGTCACATTCAACAATTTAATTTATCATTAACTTTCATGAGCGCTTTGATAAACATACACTCTTTCTGATTGTTCAATCCTGTCTCGTTCATGTCTACAATATTTAAGCCTTAACCTGTGCGCCTAAACACTCGTATGGGAGAGCAGGTATCACCACTGATCATTAGGTACTGCTCGTAAATATAAATCATCACCATGCCAACATATCACTTATTTTCACCATATGTATTTTCACACAACAAATCACAAACCCGATAAAAAAAAAAAAAAGGAATACGTCAACATATCACTTATTTTCACCAAGTGTATTTATAAACAACACATTACAAACTCCGATAAAAGTACAAAATACATCAAAATATGACTTAATGTCATCATGCGTATGTTCACACAACAAATAACAAACACAATAAAACTACAAAATAAGTCATCATAACATAATTGGTGTTCAAAGCAAACAAACCGTACATGTGATTTAAACCACCTGCATGCGAATTAAAATGGATACTGATTTACAGACGCTCATGGGAACCTTCTTCGACAAACTGACATTATTCTTTAACTCAACTTAACAAGGTTAACCAATATGTACGATATTTAAAACATCAGATTCACCGCCGACGAAAAGCCGACCCATAGACTTGTGGCAGCCTATTGCATACTTCGGGAATACGACCACAGATTCTTTGGGTGCAACGGCAGTTCCTACATTGTTTGCAGAAGGTGAGTCTTGCAGCCTAATCGGTGTATAAAACTCTTTATACTCAAATCTCTGCAGTTCAACAAGGTCAGGGTTGAAATGTCTAATGTTTTCAGGTGTGCATACATACAGGGAGTCGTCTTCATCAAACGTCATGGACGGTTTGAATTTCCCATCTTGTGATAGAAGAACAGCGGAAGAACTTCTTGTTTCCATTCGCCTGATCGAATCGACATGGATGAACGCCAAACGACCTTCATCAACTGCGTAAAAGCGACCTGTCTTATCATTGATCATTATACAAGTTATATTCACAAACAGACCCTCTCCATTTTTACTCCTTGAAATTCTTTCAATAGCATTACCATCTCGACCAAGAATGCGTAGATGGGTTGTGAATGACACGAAAAGCTTTCCGCCAAATGTTGCCAATCCAGTGGGCGTTTCATCAACATGCAGGATGCCATCGTCCTTTAAGGCGTCTGTAACAGATATAAACCGAATGATCTTTTCTTCTGGAAGTGTGATAACGAGTCTGCCTGGTTCAACTTCTACCACATTTAAAGGTCTCATATGTAGGCAGTTCTTCGACTGGTATTCATTGTTTGCCTTGAATAATTTTAGTGCATTGTTCGACGAATCGACTAGAACGTATCTGCCGTCTGAGAGACATTCTATATCAGAGATAGAGCAGCTCGACTCCATCTGTTGTTTAACTCGTAATGCCGTGGTTGTTGTTGGTTTCAAGCTCACGAATGTGGAAAGAATCGTCTCATAGTCAGAGCTTATATACAGGATCCACGATGTCGGTAACTTCTCGCAATAAGATTTGATAAAATCTTCAAACCTTCTCAGGTTAGAGTTTTCACGATTGGCGCGAATGAATAGTTCTTCTTCGTCGTCTGTTGTCGAATCCAAAGTCACCTGTATATGCTGTATGTCCTGTATTATGGTTTGTAATTTTTCCTCAGAGCTATTCATGCATTCAATTATTCTTTCCTTTACTGTATAAGCTGTTGCATCGATATGCGAACTAAGAATCTTTTCGGCAACAGTTTTTACCCTGGCCTTGCTACCATTTAAAAACGTTTCTACATCAGATTTTGCTTTTGTATGCTTGCTTGCAATAATGTCATTGATATCCGTCTTTAACCTTATCAGTTTACCGGTTAACTCACTTAACTCTGCAGATTGAGCATAACCTTTTGAAACCGTTGAGATCGGTTCGGACTCGCAGGAATTGTGATCGTCTGCCAAACACATACTGCAGCAAAGTACCTTGTGTGCTGTGCAGAATTGTTCGACAGCCTGACCAGGATGGATGTGGCAACCCCTCGAACCCATTTTGAATGAAAGACTTTCCTCGTGAGCTTTACATACATCAGTTGGTGGTGCCTGTTCTGGATCCACCAGTGTGTGGGACGTCGCCACCGTGAACTTCAGATGGGGAAGTATGCATCCGTCGCACAAATACTCTTTACATTGGATACAATAACATTTCGCTTTGACTTCAACATCATCTGATAGACATGGCTTACAAAGCGGCTCTGGTACATCAGTCAGTGTAGCGCCCATTCCACCAATGTGTTGTTTAATTTCACCCTCTGCCATAACGATATAACTATTAATAAGAAACCGTAACTATCGGAAGGAAAGTCTGAAAAAAAAAAAATGTTAATTAATGCAGAAAAGATTGAATAAACCCCACAAAGTATATATATATATTATATACTGACTTTTGTATTGTTCTTTGTTTTAGGATTGCTGTCCTAATACTGGTCAATTTCATCGGACTACAAGTATATATATATATCAGCAGGTAGTGACATGTTCGTACCATTACGTCATCTGGTCGGGCATATTCAATTAATTGATGCGCCTTTCGGACAAAGGCGAGGAAGCAATCGCCATCGAGACAACCATTTCTTCGGACAAAACCTTTAAAATTCCTCGCTTGCTTCTTTTAAAATGTCTTGGTCCAAATGTCAAGTTGTACCAGTTAAATGTAGCGTTTACGAAATCCAAGTGGATTTATGAACTAAAGTAAGCCAGGTACCAGATTTATGACTGACATACCAATTAACTATAGTAAACCGGATACCATACTCCACTTCAATTCGCTTTTTCAAACCGACTGTTTAATCGAAACATTGCAAACATTGTAGTGTTATCATTTACTCAGCTGATACCTCTGTAATAGGAAGGGTTAGATTTATCTCCCCCTTTTCTTATTTTCAAAATAGGCATTATGAACAAGTAAATGCATTAATACTTTATACTGATCATTGTCAATCACTGTACGCGTTCAAGTGACATACATATAGGTGAATTGCATTCAATTAATATTTATAAGTACAACTGGTGAATTTTTCCTGATACCTACTAGTCATGCTAATCCCGCAGCCCTGCACGAAAAGAAGGGCAGGCATTGCTACCAGTTCTAAAGTAGGTACAAATGAAAGTTGACTAGCCGGAGTTCACGTGTTAAATTTTTATATGAAAATCACCTATTTTTTATGTGGCTTAGAACTCCCATGTCAATAGGTTATACGACGGTTAGAATTCCGTTGTCAAATAATTCATAAATCTTATAATTAAACAAACGATCGAAGATAATATGTTCTAATCTTGATGTTTCCATTCCATCTTTATAAAATATTTACAATTGTCATGTTAATTGTTATCTGATCAGAATCTCGTTTATATATGGGTTCAGAGTAGCAGACAGATGGACGAACAGACAGACGAACACACAGACGGACAGACAGACGGACAAACATACATACAAACAGACAAACGAACAGACATAATGACGAACAGACAAACAGACAAACAGAAAGACATACAGACAGACGAAAGGACAGACGGAGAAGTGATCCATATGTGTGCCACCTTGCCAATATTGGCAATAAAAAACAAACTGTATAATATGATGTCAAATAGTATATACAGGTAACCAATCAAGAATTTATAGGAGAATTACAGGTATGAGAGGCAGTAATCCTTTCCAAATGAAAACTATAAAGGTATAAGATCTTTACCGTTCTTTCGGAATATATCTTAACAAAGTAGCTTTCCTGAACCCGTTTCATAGGTCCTTCAATACACACGGATTTCAACAAAAGACTGTACAGTTTACTCCGACAGCTAGCTCAAGCTAGCTCTAACCCTTATCATAGCCTTTTCCTGATAAAGAAAAGCTTTAACACGTTTTTTAAAATGTTGTAGAAAAGGTGAAAGTGGTAGGTGATTTTAATTTTGAAAAAGGTAACAATTCTAAAAGATAACAGCTTCCTCTTTTACAACAATGTGTTCAACTCACTTCAAAAATGTTCAATAACAAACTACACTTTCCGTATATCTCTGCATACTCATTTATGAGATATGCAAGGATGATAAAAGTCCATGTTTCAGTACTAAACAACTGTAGCTTTATACTGAAACATACCATAGCTGTATCTATAATGCACGTAACAACCTATATATAGATCGATATCAGGAACTCAAATAGAAAGTAGATTTTTGGAAAATACCAATTAACCCTTTCCAGACGTAGACGCATTTTGAATCATCTACAGCAGACGATTTTAATTAGCAATATGATTACAGAAAACATTGTTCATGTTGATAAATTCCTCCTTTTGTCACAACGTTTTCAGACCTGTTTCACACTTATGTCTTCATTAATAGAGATTAAATAAACAAGATTGTATTTGGACGGGTTCAAATTCGTCTGTTGCGGAATGGTTGAATAGGGTATAAGTGTTGCACGCAACTATCATAAAGCAAGCTATTCGAAATATTCTATGAACGTTTTATACGGCTATGTGTCAGCATCGATTGTAAATATGAATGAAAGAATCAAAGCACCGAAAGTGCTGCGGCCTGAGGGCTGCAGGAAGGTTGGAGAAGAGCTCACACGTATACAAATTTAAGACATGAAGACTCAACAGAAAATTTGACAGCAGGTTTAGGTAGAAACATTTTGAAGTTTCTGCCTTATTATATTGAGAAATATGTCAATGTTAAATCAATTTCTCCACCAAGTAGTTTCTGTGTCTTTTACAAATTGCACCACTCGAGCAAACTTGGTTGAGTTTCATAGAGGTTCAGTAAAGGAACATTTCAGAGAAATAATTTTGAAATCCAGATATGCCAGTAAATTCTGACAATAAGTATTTAATATATTTTCTTTTTGTGTCGCCATGGCAACAAGTTGTGCACTAAATGGAATTATGTCAACAACTGTAAAAGTGGGGCCATGCAAGGAACATCCATGCCAAGTTTTATCAACTTGCAGCCATTGGATTTTGAGGAGAAGTACGGACAGTGAATGGGTCGAATAGATGATCTAGAACCTTTGGCTATGGTGATCTAAAGAAAAACTTAGATTACAGGACCACAAAAACACTAGTATATTGAATACACAATTTCTTGTTTAAGGATGAACTCAGCTGTGGTCGAAATGGATAAGTGTAATTTAGCGAAGTATTGGGTAAACAAGAAAATATGTCTGCAATTGGATCCAGCAACAAATATAGTGAACCAATTAAAAGACAAACACTATTACTTACAACTAGTTACAGAACAAGGTGAATGAATGAAAAATAAGAAGTTTAACAAAGAGCAATATGCTGTACTCCATATGCATGTGTTACTCATACACATTGAAAGCATTAATTCAGCATGTATCAGTAATGGATTGATTGGATCTACTTTTACGGCTAGAGTGGAAACTAGTGGAGTAGAAGCTCAGAAAGATAAGAGCATTCTGAACCCTTATTAGACCATTTTTAATAGCGTGCTGGTAATTTAAAAAAAGACATAGACATGGACATCTTTATTTCTAGAATCTAGGCCACCGGCCCATTATACAGAATACAGTGACATTTAACAAGTGAACAGACAGTGACAATCATATAAACAAATACATACAAATCATAATTTAACACACCTATAATTAAGGAACTTTCGACACCTTTGAAGCAGTGAATATATGGTTTCCTACTTTTAATTTCTTAATTTGTCCTCATCTCTACATGCAAATAAAGCATTTAAAGCAGACGTACATATGGTTTCCGTTTCCTTTTCCTTCTTTGTCCTGAAAGCATTTTATGCAGACGAATGATTTCAGACTTTTGGGAGGTTTATCATGATGAGAAATATTATCGGAGCTTAGTTTAAATCATTCGAAATAGATTTTCTCCGCTCAAAAGATTAAAAAAATACTTTAATATTTCTGTTTGCAAGTGATTGCTTTTTTTAAAGTATTTATTTCTTATTTGCTTATAAACTAAACATCTAAAGAAAAAATGAAATTCGTCTTCGATGATATAAATATTTTGTTTTCAACAAATATGACAGAAACTGAAATTTCGATCGATGGATAAATGTCTTAATGTTAGGAACATATAACATTATAAAAAATTGGCAATGTTTTCTTTAATACATAGGAAAGATTTGTGTTGAAATAGAGTTCGGGTGTTAACAGAGATTAAAAATGTTTATAATGTAATGCTGTTGGTCTTTCGTTTATATAACTATGACATATTTGTGTAAAAACATCTTTTATTCTTTGCGTTAACACTTTTAGAAATTCGTTGCAATTACCAGCACCATGAAATATCCAAACATGTCCGAAATCATATCTAAATGAAAGATCCTTTATAAATGTAGCCCATGTTCTACGTCCAGATACATCTAGTTGAAATAACATGAAATAACATTGTTTTGGGTATCTTTTGTTATCCATACGAATACTATTTAGCCAGTACTTAATGCAGTTTGGCATGTATGTAATACACAATGGCATTCTACCACATTCACCTAATGCAAAAGAATCATACGTATTTGTAGAAAGGCAACATATTTTCTTACAAAATTGAATGTGTATTTTTTCAATATTTCAATGTATTAGTATCAACAAATCTGTGAACTGTAGTGTAACGGGAACGGGGTTTAGGTATACATATTACTTCTACAGCCTTGCTGTGGAAGCCAGCCTTTATAGCGAAATCGGTAGAGCGGTTGACCTTTTCTTAAATTTAAGCGACGTTCATCGCGGTTAGTGCCTGGATGGATAACACGCGATGGCAAATCTGTGAACTGTAGTGTAGCGGGAACGGGGTATAGGTATACATATTACTTCTACAGCCTTGCTGTGGAAGCCAGCCTTTATAGCGAAATCTGTAGAGCGGTTGACCTTTTCTAAAGTTAAGCGACGTTCATCGCGGTTAGTGCCTGGATGGATAACACGCGATGGCTTAACGCCGGTACACGTTATCAATGGTGACAGAGGTGGGATTTTGGGTTGATATCAACATCATTCCCGGACCCTGGTGGTTCCCAGTGATGTTATATAGACTCCGCTCTGGTGTACTGCTTTTGTTCAGTTGTGTGACTTCGGGTCGACGTCAAGAGAAAGAGGGAGAAATGTAACGGAAATGGGGTATAGGTATATATATCACTTCTACAGCCTTGCCGTGGAAGCCGGCTTTTATAGCGACGTTGGTAAAGTGGTTGACTTTTTCTTAAAGTTAAGCAATCTTCATCGCGGTTAGTGCCTGGATGGGTGACCCGCGATGGCTTAACGCTGGTACACGTTCCAGTAGCACAGTATGGGTTTGACAGATGCATCGACTATTTTAAACATGACTTTCATTTCAATGCATCCAAAATGATTTCTTAGTTTCAAAATGTAAAACATTGCCTTTCTAGCTTGTAACATATTATGAGTTTTAGACCATGATAAATTTTTATTCTTTTATATAGCCATTTTTCGGACAATTCAAAGACTCCATTTATAATCAAAGCACTGCAGTGCTGAGGACCTGAGGGCTGCTGGAAGGTTGGAGAAGTAGGGGAAATGTGAAAGAAAATAACAATTGCAGCT
Organism: Serripes groenlandicus; assembly: GCA_031761405.1. Lineage (NCBI taxonomy): Eukaryota > Metazoa > Mollusca > Bivalvia > Cardiida > Cardiidae > Serripes > Serripes groenlandicus. The sequence goes on along the minus strand of JASEVX010000013.1, from coordinate 18,550,600 downwards.
GATGTTTATGTATTTATTGTCAAGAAGTTGAAGATCATGTCAAAAATAGTAAATGTTATTAAACTGCCAATATAAAACCCGAATCACCTTGTTGGCACTGTATCGCTCACCTGAGTGCAAGAGCTCACAAGTATACACATTTAAGACTTGAAGAATCAAAGGGAAATTTGACAGCAGGTTTAGGCAGAATATTTTGAAGTTTCTGCATTATTACATTGAAAAATATGTCAATGTTAAATCACATTCCATCAAGTTTAAATAGTTCTCTAAACCATGTACTAGACAGGGTGAAAGTGTTTGAAATATGCAAGACTCATCAAGACAATTATTATGACAAAGATTCAAAATGCAACATCTAGTGTGTTCTCAAGACTTTCCTTCATTTCGCCTAGTGACCCATTTTTGTTTACCCGATATGACCCTTATTCGAACATGGACTAGATATCACTAAGATAAACACTCTGACCACATTTTAAAAATCGTGGCCTCTACAGTGTTGACAAGATTTTCCTCCAATTTGGCCTAGTGAACTAGTTTTTTAACAGACATGACCAATATTCAAACTTTGCCTAGATATCATCAAGACAAACATTTTGATACAGTTTCAAGATGCTCAAGTTAAAAGAGGAGCCTCCATTATGTTAACAAGATTTCCCTTCAATTTTGCCTAGTGACCTAGTTTCTGATCCAATATGACCCATATTCGAACTTGACTTAGATATCATTAAGACAAGCATTCTAACAAAAATGCCGTTGATACCTACACAGCACTTGCGGGCACCTGCCAGCACGATTGGGGAAGAGGTTTGCGTTTGCACGCTACCTTTACAACTTAGTTATTGGTGCATTGGTGGCTGAAGAGGAGAGGTCTCATTCCCTTTACTGCCACTCTACCTCTCTTGTGGGTACTGCCCTCTCATTCTCATTCAGTCCTCCCTTCTTTTATAGGGCTTCTTGTAGTACTGTTACTCTGACACTTTTGTGATAAACTGTGTGTTAAATTGCTACCTTCTGCGAAGAGCGCGACTGGAATCTGATTAATGATGCGATGACCTGGCTTTTATAACCTGCGAGACACATTGGATGGTCGGCCAGACGCCGCTTTTCCCCGGTCAGTGTCTGCCCGATGTCCGGCCGGGCTCTGAGCGGCGAAAATATGTATGATGCCCGACCAGGTCGCTGTGTCGTGGGGTGGAGAGGTCGGGCACGGGCCCTAAGGGCCCCCGCTATATCCGTCACTACATTTGCTACTCTTTTTCTTTGTTTACCATTCGTGAGTTGGGAGAGTCGGGCACGGGCCCTAAAGTCCCCAGTTTAATCCGCCACTGTATATTTCACGTGACTTCTTTCTTTTTTTCCGTTCCTCTTTGCGAATGTTAATAATGTTAACAAACGTCCATATTTGACCTCTCGGCGCATTAATTTCTAAAGCATTTCTTATTCTTATATTGGAGTACTCACGCCTTCAGTTTATCACTGATCATCCAACAACATTAAATTGATATTTATGGGGGTGATTCTAACCTTTTAAATGCAGTTCTGTTGAATCCATGATGGACTATTTTTGCTAACAGCAATTGGCAGGCTGCCAACTCCGAACAAAATGTTATTACTACCATGACCAGGGGCTAAAGCCCCAGGCCAAAAAACCACAATTTAACTTGTATCAATATTAATTTCGAGACCTTCTTCACTATTGAATGTTTCTATTCGGTTTATCTGCCTTTGTAATTGAACAACATTTTCAGCAAAACTAGATACAAAACTAGATACATCATCGACAAATAATAATACACTTATATCATTAATATCATTAGACACACATTTTGTATGTTTATTATTGTTATTTAAGTATGTAATCAAATCATTTATGAATATTGAGAAAACCTTGGCGTGTGCCTATCGTACAATCAAAGTATTGTGTCAAGTTAATTTTAACACAATACTTCTGTTTACTATGCCGAGCCCCGGTAGCTCAGTCGGTAGTGACGCGGGCTGTCAATCCAGGGGTTGTGAGTTCGAATCCCGGCTCGGCCAACTTTCTTTCCGACGATTGACAAAAGTCAATGCGACATGCGTCATTCGTCTTCCACCAATGGACTAAGTCTATGTGGAAAAGCAGCCAGTTGCTTGGGAAGATTGTTGTGTAGAGTACTGGTTTGAGAAAACCATGAAATGCATGAGTAGGTGAACTGGCCGCCGTGATATAACTGAGAAATTGTTAAAAACGGCGTTAAACCCCAATCAATCAATCAGTTTACTATACATTGACCTATATTTACTTAAAAACCTTCCACTCATGCCCTTTCTCTGGATAGCAAAATTGTATCCTGGCGTATACTGTTAAAAGCCTTAGAACAATGTATGGAGCACAAGGTTATGTAGCATTTGTGTGAAAAATGCACAATGGTCAACTAGTCCCCATTAACCATTATAATGCTTTGACAAATGACCTAGTTTGAGCATATAAGACAGTTTTGAACAAGGCCCAAAGTACATGAGAAACAAAAAGTATTACAAGCTTCATGCTGATTAAATAGAAATTTAAAATTCTGCACTAATGCAATAAACTGAACTGGTAATAATGGTTTGAAAGAAAATAATTCTCTTAACCATGGACTAGAGCATTGATCTTAGCTATACTGATCATAAACAAAAGAAAAATATTGATAACAATTAACTGCACATAGTGAACGAATTCATACAAGAGAAGCACGTGAGAGTTTTCGGCGTTTTTTTCTCCTGCCAAGATATGTTAAAAATGATATAACATTTTATCTACCTGGCATTGAAAAATGAAATGCCCGTTTTCAATTCAATTCTGTGTTATCAGTTGCCCATACTGAGTGAAATGTTGTGTAACCGCAATGCTACATGAATGTATTTTATGATAAATAAATTATTTATGTCATTGCGGTGAATCAAAAGTTAATATATTAAATAAAATAATTTAGTTATCGTGTGGGTGTCAAACGTCATGTAAGAAAAGTATGTCTTCCTCTAGGTCACTTTAAGCAAAACAGTGATCAACACATTTTTCTCTAAACTATGCGTACCATAGCTATATCAGCGAGCGAGCTGCTATCACGCGTCAGTGTGTGAATTCTATGTGTAATCGACGCAGTTCCTTTGCTCCTCCCTTTCTTCCACCGCTGTGGAATAAATTCCCTTTATTTGACACTTAGTCCGACATAGCGGTCGCGCTCTCTGATTGGAAGCTGGTTTATTTTTACACTATATTTTTCGTCGCTATTATCCGGAAATGTTCGTAAAATTCTTCGTCTATTCATAACATGAATATTTTAATGTAAAATCAAAGAAAGTATATAAACAACACAACAGACGGGTAAATAGGCGTAAATATGGTTTTAAACTAATATCTTTTTTTATTTAAACTGAAATTGCGACAACGCCCGTACATATTCGTACTGTTTCGTTTCGCTTTGGGAAGATGACTTATACCTTTCACAGTTGACCCCCATTGAGCATTTGTCACGCGACTTCTTTGTTTATCATTTATTTTATTTTGCAATCAGGCATGATGATTTGTTTCACAGTGGCAAATGACTCGAATTTAAACTGAATTGGACAATCTCCGTAAATACTCGAACATAGTCGTTCTTTTCCGATCCACTTCGCGAAGATGATTATAACCTTCCATATTTGACCTCTCGTCGCATTCATTTCTAAACATTTGTTATACATATTGGTGTTCTCACATCTAATTTGTTCACTGACGTTCCAATGTTAATGATATTTTTTGGGTGATCTAAACCTTTTAAATGCAATTTTTGTTAAATCTATGATGAACATTTTTTTCCCGCGCAATCTCACCCTATAATGCGTTGTATGTTTACAGCAATTGGCAGGCAGCCAACTTCGAAAAATGGTTAATCTACTATGACAAGAGGCAAAAGCCCGCGGTCCAAACACCCATGAATATAAACATTCATGAAAAACAGATTGTAAATGTACAACGGTTGTTTTTTGTTGTAAAATGGACGAGTAACTGCGATGTATTGAAATTTACCTAAAAGTAAAAAAGTGTAAGCAAGTTGTTAGCCGAATCCTCAACAATTACAGCGCTAACTAACAAACACCTGTTGCTGTTGTTAAATAATCCCTCTTTCATTTAAAACGAATCTACAAGTACAACGCATGTCTATGGCTGTAATATGGACGAGTATCTGGAGAGTATTCAAATTTACCTAACACAAAACAGTGTAAGGAAGTATGATAAACGTAATCTTGAAATGTGTAATATATAATAGTATCTATTAACCTTGGCCTATATACAGAGATAAATTACGTGTTATTATTATGAACAAGGTTATCTAACACAAAATGAACGTTAACGATGAGTATTATTTTGTTAAATTACCATTGAAATTAATGTACGTAAACGTTATGTGTAGTATAGCTCAATTTCAGGACCAATTCAATATTGGTAAGTAATATATCTAATACGAACTACAATGAACACGAACAAAAGGCACGCAAAATCAAGGGTGGGATCTATTCCCTCGGCCCAACTCCGGATGGGTTTTGCAGTCGGCTGTCTTAACTTGGCACAACAGCAACTTGAGCAACTCGAAGCCAGTGTTAGCCGTCACATGTAAAGTTGACGAATTATGTCTCTAACTAGCGAGATTAGGGCTGTTGATCTTCCAAAATTCCCAACTTCCACTGTACTTGGTAACTGGAAGCCCTTCTATCTGACACCCAATCTGCTCAAGTTGCAAAGTTAAGTCGGCAACATAAAATATGTCGATGTAGCCGGAGTAGCAGTAGCATTCAACTGTTATCAACGTAAATTAGGATCTCTGGTTGTGATAATATAAGTGTTTTTAACTTTATCACCCAGTATGTGGGCTAATGTGCTTATGGCAACATCAACATTGTTTTAGTTGTTTCTCGGCATTATCTGAATGAATCACTAGTACTACTGGTTGGATTATTCTGACACCGGTTTACTAGTTGTAATGTAATCTCCAAATTTCGGACTGTCAATGAGGGAAGCCACTACTGTCATGCAGTTGACTTTACCAGGCTGCGGATGGAATCCGAACATAAATATCTATCACCTACATGTACATGCATATTGAGAAAATGTATGTATCTTTTTCTTCCGTGTTTCGAATCTGTACTTTTACAAACTATGTTTTAATTAAGAAATAAAAAGGCTCAGCTGCTCCTCTTAATTGTGTAAAAAGCACCAACAGTTAGAGAAAAGTGACTTACCAGAAATGTATCTCTTCTCGTCCTGCTTACACCCCTCGTTCCTTTCCCTGACGTATATTTATCACAATCCAGTCACATGAAGATAAACTACATATATATAGAGAGAGATAGATAACGTAATCAAACTAATATTAACCCTGAAAATGGGGCCCGCATGTATGACAGTTATATTTCTCATTCCCAGTTGAAATAAAGTACATTTGTATGACGGCACCAAAACCGAAACGTTCACAAAACTACTAATACATGAATGAAAATGGTTTATTAGTTCACATCAGGCTATTTTACAAGTTTATTGTACTATTATATCAAAACTTATGCGAGTAACTTGTTATTTGTTATACAATTAACAGTGGAAACCTGCATGTTATTCTCGTCTCTGTATTCGAAAATAGGTAGACATTGTACCTTTGATCACGTTCATAGAAATGTAAAGAAGTCGTAAACCAAAATTATTTGAGCTCTTTACTATTAACAAAAGATGACCTTTTTTTTTATCTGTTGTTGATGTAATGTGTTTGGACGATATTGTGAAGTAGTTGATATATACCTTGTTTGTGTCTATTATCTATATATAGTGATTATGAATTAAAATTAAATTTAAAGCATTTTAAATCTTAAAATGCCCAATTTAAACTACAATTAAATTTCTGTCTTATCATTTTCCCACACTAGTACGGTTACCTGTCCCTTGTCAGAATATATGGAAACAATGGAATATAAATAGATTTTATGCCAACCTGAATGTATGTTTGGTGTTACCCTTTGTGATGTGCATGAAAGGTTAACCACTGACTCCTTATCTACAGGTATATACCAAACTACGTCAACGGCAGATTATACTTTAAGTGCGGTACTTGAAAAACCGTCAAGGACTGTTTAGATTTTAAGTGCGGTACTTGAAATGCCTGAGTTACTTTTAATTTCTGTAGTTAAAATGTCGTTAAATAGCTTTAACTGATATTGCCGCTGACCAATGAACAGTCTACAATTAAGACAATTCAATTGGTCAGTGGTCAAGCTTGACTGCAGTATTTAATGCTGTGTATCAGTGAATATCAAGAGAACAACTACTACTACTACTTCTACAACTCTACAACTAGAAGGTGGTTTCGGTCGTGACTACGGTCGTGAGTCCGGGCGGGACTCCGGGTTAATGAAAGGACTGGTTTAAGTTATGACTGGCGGTAGTCGTAGAAATTAATATAAATTATTTGTATTACCGACTTAAACGTTTATTGCCGTATTAGGAGTCCGCGGTGTTTTTAGACGTATGATTTATTTGTGTGAATTATAAACTATAGTATTCAGATATATAAAGATATTAGAAGTGATCATATTTGTTGACTTCTTTGACACACAGACAGTTATTATTATTCCGTTTATATTTAACTTTCAGGTGAACTGAACATTATAGCAAAGCGTTTTAAAACACAGCGCACTATTATTTTATTTGGATTGGGGTTAAGCGATCATCGAACTCCGTGATTACTTTCCAAATCTATACGATCACTATTCGAAGTACTACATTGGTATTGGGGACCCGTCTTTATCTGGAATGGTTACTCCCCGCTGTGTGGGGTAGAGATGGTTGTTCTGGCCACCTGCAAGTCACGTGATGGATCACGCTCCCATCACTTCTACGGATTGCGTAATCCTCAGAGAGCAGACTTCCTTTGTTTAAAACGTTGTGAAGAAAGAATTATGTTTTTTAACTTCCACTTCCCTTTACACCTCCATTTGTTATTTCATTTATGTATATATAACATAATATGTTACTATCTATGCTTTTTTTTATTTTTCATGTCTTGGCGGTTGTTTCGCCCAGATATGGAAAAATGTTTTCAAATTTATATAATTTTATTATGAATTAAAATTAAATTTAAGGCATTTTTAATCTTAAAATGCCCAATTTCAACTTAAATTTCTGTCGTATCATTTTTCCATACTAGTCCGGTTAGTTAACCCTTGTCAGAATATATGGAAATGTATTTTATGGAAACAATGGAACATAAATATAGCGATGGCAATTAAAGTCATAGTTGAAAAAAAAACCTGCTTTCTTTTCATGTAATAAACGTTAGGTAACTGTTACATTAGTGTCAGCCTCTTAACGTTTGTTTACAGAAATACGACGTATTTCATCTCACTGAGCTCCAGCACGTGAACATCACATGCGACATGCGTAGATAAAGAAGTGATGTTGAAAGGTTATGCAAATATATATATATATATCTGAGAAGCCATAACTTATTTTTCGATGAAAATGAAATGGCACAAATACACATGTTCCGAAACCACGCTAATCAATAGCCGATATGACTGAAATGTTTACAGCTTTGTATCTGTCTTTCAGCACAAACATAATATGAAAAGAATATAGTCAAAAGGGACTTAATTTCGAGTTATCGAAGTGTTCGAGTGAACCCTCGATTTATTAAAACTTAATTTACGTATTTTCAGCTTTGTTATTCATTTATTCTTAATATATTGCCACAAATCCCATAATTTAGACATTAATTCACAATATAAGGATACAAGACCTTGTTGAATCATCATGTCTTACTACTTATTATCTAGTTATAGGATAAGAGTACAAAGTCAGATAATCGAAATTATGTCCCTTTCGACTATATTCTTTTCATATTGTCATCTCAAATAGTTTTTAAAACACAAATTATTTGAAAACTGTTTTTTACGTACAACTAAGTTGTTGTTGTTTGAAACTTTATTACTTTCAGTAGGTTTTCAAATGGGCTCCGTTGTTTTGGAAGTTTGATGCCAACATCGTTCGACAGTCTTTTTGTAATGCGTGTACATAAGGTGAAGTTAGAATTGACTATGAAAAAGGGGACGCATTTCTCACATTGATATATATAATAATATCCAATAATGATTCATTTCGGACTACTCGATAGGATATTGTTATGCTCGATTTATTAATAATGAAATATTTGAATTAATGGAAAGTTTCACTTATCTTGGCATCAGATTGACTAAGAATGGAAAATGCAGTAGCGCTGCAAAATGCCCTTTATGATCAAGCCTTAAAAGCAACGCATGGTCGTTCTATACTGTTTAATCGATCTAAAGCACTAAGTTACTTTTTTGACAGGATGGTATCACTTATTCTTATTTATGCCTCTAAAGTCTTAGGTATTTATCAATTTTCTGAAATGGACAGGTTACATATGAAGTTGTGAACATATATTCTCAGTGTTAAACAACTAACAACAAATGCATTAGAACGACGCGAAATTGGGAGAATTACGTTATCTATTATATGCATTGAACGAATACTTAATTCAATAGTACCTGATTTTTAATATCAGAAATGTTAAATTTCAAATAGCAATAATATGTTGTGTTCTGTTTCACTGTTGATTATTATTAGGGTGCATTTTGGCATTATATTAGTGGTACTACACCTAAGCATCTAGTGGTACTTGACCTAAAAATACGTATGTTATTCGATACGAAACTGATCGTCTGCTCGCTAAAACAATAGAAAGTCTAGTCTATCTGAGCCACAGTGTAAGTTTTATCAATTTAATCGATGTATATCTGTGACTCATAATGTTTTTCATATTATAAATGATTTGGTTTTAAAGATTACATTCTAATAGACGAGCTATGCTCGATTTTTCCATGAACGGTCTATTCGTACTCGGGTCGTCTCGTACTACGGATTCATTGTTTTGTTTTTTTTCCATTCAATTCACATGTAACAGCAGTATAACAGTAATGATAGTCTACGGAATGTCTCGTAAATCATTACTAAAACAAGTTTAGGTTTCTTAAAGTTTAATTAATACTGTAAATGTATAAAACATTACAGTTTGACATGATGTGCATTTTCTATTTCTTTTACATGTATATTCATTTGCTGTATTTCAGTCTTTTACCTACTTCAATAAAGACGGTTAACTCTTCTGCATTGTTGGGTCTTAAGCACGACTCCCCAGAGGCAGAAAAGTAAAAGAACTACAGATTACAGACTACAATTCTAGAAGTTAAAGTCGATACTTCAAGAAGTTCAAGTCAGCACTTCAAGAAGTTCAAGTCAAGAATTCCCAAGTCTGCACATAAAATTTGCCACTGCAGGTTATGAACATTTATTGTACATTGTTGATGAGAATAAACATTGTTGAAATTTAATGTCAAGATTAAAGAAACTCACACTTAAAGCAATGGAAGCTTACAAAGATCGTGTAGATGCATATTACTGCAAATTAAATCCATTGTGGAAGAGACAGCTTGAAATGATAAACACCGATTTATACGGGTGCTACAAAGCAGAACTGATAATACATGAACAAACGCTAAGGGACATAATTGAACAAACAGACTCTGTAGAGAAAGAATTTCATGAGTATTTAACCAGAACCTGCACTGCAGAAAGCAATTTAGAAATCATGTCTTTACAACGTTATAGTTCTGATGTTCGGTTAAAAGTTGATAGTCATTTCGACCAGGTTGTTTCACAAAGGCCACATTTTGAATCCACAACGTTACGCGACAATGAAAACATGTCTTCCAAGACCAGTAGTGCTTCATCGCGCACAAAAGCTAAAGCTGAGGCCGCCAAAGCAAAAATCGCATTCGCACAACAAGAAGCTGCACTTAGGCGACAACATGCAGAGTTTGAGGAAAGGCAGCTTTTCGCTCAGGCAACCACTGCTAGACAAAAGGCCAACTTGGAGACTGATCTGTTGCTGCTCCACCAAGAAAAGGAAACAGCAGCACTTGTTGCAGAAGCTAAAACATACTCCATGATCTCCGATACACATACACAAAATACTGTACGCTATATACCAGTTGTTGATCCGAAAGAACGCGTTCAAGAATATGTTAATCAACAATGTCAACCTACGATCGCTTAGTCTGTACCGGTTACTCAAAGTACACCCTTTCTGCCGCCTATGCAGCAAATCCAGAGACCTTTATCAATGTCGCCAGCAAGAAACATAGGGTTGGATACTGATCAACAGGCACAACCGGAGCACAACGTCAAGTTCGAGCAACATGCAGGGCCAACATCCTACTTCTATCAACCCACTCAACAGTTTGAACCTCATTTTAATCAACACACTTTGATACAACCAATAATGTATCCCCCACCACCTACACAAGTGAATGTCCAACAACAACCATTTGACCAAATTACCAAATTTCTACTTCGAAAGGACTTAGCCATGTCTAGGCTGAGCTATTTTGATGACAAGCCTGAGACCTTTCCAGCCTGGAAGGGAAGTTTTCGTACAGTATGCACCGAAATGGGGGTATCACCATCGGAAGAATGCGATCTACTCGTCAAGTGGCTGGGTCCCGAATCCAGGCGTTATGCCATTAGCATCAGATCTACATTCGCAAGCACTCCTACTACTGCTCTATATCGTATATGGGAACGCCTAGAGGATAGATATGGTACGGTGGAAAATATAAATCAGTCTATTTTACAGAAAATAAAAAAAATTCCGAAAATCAACAACAAAGAGAATATTAAACTATATGAACTTTCAGACAACTTAGCGCAGCTACAATCGTTAAAAGAAGATCCATAATTCACAGTAGCCTTGTCATACTACGATTCAAGTGTAGGGGTTGGACCTATTGTTGACAAACTGCCGTACAACCTTCAGGAAAAGTGGGTGTCCACCGCCGGTGCATATAAAAGTAAGGAGAATGTAGTTTTCCCACCATTTTCGGAGTTCGCAAAATTTGTCCAACGAAAAGCAAAGACTAGAAACGATCCTGGTTTGTTTCCGACAACAACGGAACAATCAAAACCTTCATTTGTCGATGAACCAAGGATCAAATATCAAACCAAGGATAGTGTCAAAACGAGAAAGACAGACATTGAAGACACTTCAAACTAGTGTATGTTACACAAAACTAATAGTCGTAGTTTGAATACATGTCGATATTTTAAATCCAAATCATACAATGACAGAAAACAATTCATAAAAGTACAGAAATTGTGTTTTAAATGTTTTAATGCAAACCACCAATCCAAAGATTGTAAGAAAAACATTTTGTGTGACATTTGCAAGAAACCCCACAACACTTACTTAATATTGAGAAGCAACAACAACAATCTGCGAAAACTCCATCCGTCAATGCCGTGGAGGGTTCCAAAACTGAACAAGCGGAAAACGTCGATAGTCGGTGCACCCAGATATGTAAAAAAGAATTTAGTGGTAAATCGTGTGCGAAAACTATACTAGTCAAAGTTTACAGGAAGGATTGTCCAGAGAATGCTACAAATGTGTACGCAATCATCGATGACCAAAGCAATCGCACCCTAGCTAACCATGACTTCTTCGAACTTTTTCAAGTTAAGAGAATAGAGATTGAGTATTCGCTGTCATCTTGTTTCGGGACACGTGTGACATCAGGCCGGACTGTAGAAGGGTTAGTCATCGAATCCATGAACGGATTATCACGACTAGATTTGCCTTCGGTCCTAGAATGCAACGAAATTCCGAACAACCGGGAAGAAATTCCAACACCAGAGATCGCGAAATGGTGTCCACACCTGTGTGACATCGCCGGAGAAATGTCTCCTTTCAATGACGATGCTAAAATCTGCTTGCTGATAGGAAGAGATTTGCCGGAAGCACATCATGTATACGACCAAAGAACTGGTGATACAGGATATCCATATGCCCAGAAATTGTCACTTGGCTGGGTGATCGTTGGTGAAACATGCCTAGATAAAGTACACCGTCCAAACGTCGCCGTTTAGAAAACTTTCATTCTTCAGAATTGTAGGCCAACACGGTTCGAGCCATGTCGCAGCGATATGTCTGTATTCGAGCAAACACCGTTTGACAATAAGATTGGATTGTCTAGAGAAGATCATCAGTTCATTAAATTGATGGATCAAGAAGTTTTTAGGGATAATGCAGGGTTTTAGACCATTCCTCTACCATTCAAGCCAAACCGCCCAAGGCTCCCTAACAACCGTACTCAGGCATTAAAAAGGGCTCATATTCTCAACAGGAATCTAAAACTTAACCCCACTAAGAAGGTTCATTTCGTGGAATTTATAAAGACGATCATTGAAAATGGTCATGCAGAAGTCGCACCAGACTGCGCATCAGGTGAAGAACGGTGGTATCTTCCTATCTTCGGCGTATATCATCCTCCGAAATCGAACCAGATTCGGGGCGTGTTCGACTCCTCTGCTCAATTTGAAGGCGTGTCACTCAACAGTGTTCTTCTCCAAGGATCTGATCTGACAAACAGTTTGATAGGTGTACTAATGAGATTTCGCAAGAATGACGTGGTCATCGCGGGTGACGTCCAGCAAATGATCTATTGTTTCAAGGTCGCCAAACACCATAGAAACTACTTGCGTTTCATGTGGTACCGAGATAATGACCCAGATAAGGAATTAATTGAATACCGCATGACGGTACATGTCTTCGGCAACAGCCCATCTCCTTCAGTAGCGAATTATGCCTTAAAGAGATAGCAAGGAATAGCGAATAAAAGTATGGAGAAGATGTCAGAAAGTTTATAGAGAGAGATTTCTACGTTGACGACGGACTGATCGCTACTAGCACAACTACGGAGGCAGTTTCGTTAATGAAAAGAGCACAAGAAGCGCTGAAAGTCAATGGCAATGTTCGACTTCAAAAGATCGTCTCAAATATAGTTGACGTTGTTAGAGAATTTCCTTCAGAGGATCTCGCGAAGGGGATGCAGGAAGTTGTTTCCGGTCAAGATCGGTTGCCTACTCAATCATGTCTAGGTCTCACCTGGGACTTGAACGCAGATTCATTTACGTTTAGAGAAAATCAAACTTACAAGCCGACAACCAAAAGAGATGTCCTGTCTGTCGTGAATGGTATATACGACCCACTCGGATCTCTAGCCCGAATGACCATCCAAGGAAATATCCTTCTACGCGATGTAAATGCCAAAACTGCAAACTGGGATGATCCTGTACCAGATTCCGAAATACAAAGTTTTAACGACTGGTGCGCGGAACTATGCGACTTGAAGGAAGTGAAATTTAAGAGACCATATACTTCCATTCTTGCAACAGATGTAGTAAGGAGAGAACTTGTTATGTATTCGGATGCATCGGAAAAGGATCGCTGCTGTAGTGTTCATTACAACTATACGGTCCGACCACACACACGATATTGGATTTGTGTTAGGCAAAAGCAAAGTAGCGCCGACTCATGGACACACAATTCCCAGACTAGAACTATGTGGTGCTGTACTCGCTGTACAACTGTATGAAATTGCTAGGGATGAATTGGACATTCAAATTGACAATGTAATGTTTTTCACTGATAGTAAAGTAGTTCTGGGTTACATTAACAACCAATCACGTCGGTTTTACGTGTATGTGAGTAACAGGGTCGATCGCATACGACAGTCGACAGAACCGTCTCAGTGGCATTACGTACCCACCCATCTTAACCCAGCTGACTGTGGGACCAGGTCAGTACCAGCGCGAGGAATGTCAGAATGTCTTTGGTTGAAGGGTCCCCCCAAAATACCGACCGACTCTTACCATAATGCAACACACGAGTTGATGGATCCGAATAATGATGTCGAGATCAGACCACAGGTCATCACCATGACAACCAGACTAGCTCTTGATGTTCCCGTAACACTAGGTTGTCATCGATTCGAGAGATTTTCGGACTGGCGAAGCTTGATTAAGGCCATCAGTGAATTGCAACATGTCTGTCAATCACTTCACAAAGATACAGACGGTAATGGCTGGCACGTCTGTACCAAGTCTACATCTGTAGATCACATAAACATGGCAAGAAATGTCATCATTATTGCTGTACAGCAAGACTACTACAAGTGTGAGATTGAGAACCTGAAATCTCAAAAGCCTTTGGCAAAGAACAGTCCAATACCAACTTTGAACCCTTATTTGGATACCAATGGCATTCTCAGAGTCGGAGGCCGTCTCAATCACTGTCTGTTTTGCAGCAAGAACAGACAAATCCAGTGATAATTCCCGGCCGAAATCACATAGCGTTGTTACTGGTTCGCTATTACCATAATGCTGTAAAACACCAAGGCCGACACTTCACAGAAGGCGCGATTCGGTCGAATGGCTTCTGGATCACTGGAGGGAAACGACTTGTGACGTCTACAATCTACAATTGCGTCAAATGTAGAAGACTAAGAGGAAAATTCCAGACCTAACTTATGGCTGATCTTCCTGAGAATATGCTCACCCGCGGAACTAATCAGACCGCGGAACTAATTTCGTTGGTTCACTCAAGGATCTGGAAATCGACGCAATCAATGTAGAAGATGGTCCAGTTAATAGTCTTCTATGAAAAAGGGGAATCGTATGGATTTTCAACCCCCCTCACGCATCCCACTTTGGTGGCGTTTGGGAACGTATTATCGGTATTGTACGACGAATTCTTGACGCACTGATAGCTGATCATGGACACAAGATGTTAACACATGATGTACTCACTACATTCATGGCTGAGGTCTGCAGTACCGTCAACTCCAGACCCATAGTGCCAGTTTCGACAGATTCTGAAGCGCCAGAGATACTGACACCAAACACATTGTTGACCCAGAACACTGATCAAAAAGCTGAATTATATCAGTCGGATATCAAAGACATTTACAGGGCGGAGTGGAAGAGAGTACAGGCCCTTGCGGAGTTATTTTGGCAACGTTGGCGTGAGGAGTACTTACACACTCTCCAAACAAGACGAAAGTGGACTAAACAGTGTTCTGACATTAAACAAGGGGATGTCGTTATTTTGAAAGACAATGATGTGTGTAGGAATGACTGGCCGGTTGGAGTTGTAGACCAATCTTTCCGTAGCGCAGATAGCAAAGTGCGTAAACTCAGTGTGCGTATCCGTAAGGAAGGACAGTCTGTGACATACACTCGACCAATATCTGAGATTGTGCTCTTAGTAAATGGACAATAGGTCAATGCGTGTATACTAGGGATGGGAACGAATATTCGAATATTCGAATATTCGAAAAACGGACGAATATTCGAATACTGTTGTCGAATAAGAATATTCGTTTTCAGTGTACTATTTTCTAAAAATAAACAAAACATTATTAGTAAAATTCTGACATCGGTTGCGAGTTGGAGCTAATCATGATTAAGGGTGAAGTGATAAAGTTTGTGTATGTGTCGTTTGTTGTGTTTTTACAACGTATGTCAAAACATAAGACACGATAATAAAATAAATAATTGTCACGCGTACGTTAACCAGAGATCACATTGACGACCAGTTTGTTTGATATTTTTAAATCAACAAACATGTATAAACGTTGACAGTCCGCAGTTCCGTAAAACCCTCCCAGGCCTAACCAAAACATAGTCGATGTTTACATCAAAGACAGCTGTTGCAAACATTGAATAAATAATATGTAAACATCGCATTACGTCTCAAAAGTATGCAACTTTCCTCTTTACCTCTTCAAAAATGAAGTCACATAAGCGAACAAATTGAATCCTCCGCGATTTTGCTTTCTTCCAACACGCGGTTAAATTGACTAGACGAAATCGGTAAAAGAAATATCACCCAACTCCCTATGCTTTTTGTATGAATAAGATTTATAATTATTTCGTTAATTATTTGATTCGATTCAATATTAAACTCGGTAAAAAGCGACACCTGAATGAATATACGGCTCACAAAACGTTGCGATTTGGTTTATCGTTTGGAAGGGATTTATTTCTTGATTTACTTCAAATTGAAATTCAAATACATCTGTTGGGGAAAAAGAGAGTGTAAGTTCAGTTGAAAACATGAAATATATACGTAAACAATAGCTCATACCTTTACTTGGGAAATTGTCATTATTTGAAAAAGAAAACGGGAGTATCTGAATGGAATAACCTGAAATCGGATACCGATTTCTGATTCGAAAATCGAATATTCGAATATATTCGAATAAGGAAAACGAATATTCGAATATCGTTTTCAATATTCGTTCCCATCCCTAGTGTATACATATGGACATATTTAAGACTTTGCATTTAGAGAGCATTTAAGACAGTTACATTTGTTTTCCTCATTTGCCGTATTGAGAGATACTATTCAATTTTGAAAATTAATCTAGTCAGAAATTGTAAGATTTATTTGATTGTTTACCACTTAAATTCTTAATACTCTTAACAATGGAAATGTAAGACAGTGTACTCATTTGCCAACGGGCATAACAATGTGTTAACATTATCAACATGTTTTTGTATTATAATATCGTTTCGATATTAGCCCAGGAGTGTTCTGTTTCACTGTTGATTATTATTAGGGTGCATTGTTGCATTATATTAGTGGTACTACACCTAAGCATCTAGTGGTACTTGACCTAAAAATACGTATGTTATTCGATACGAAACTGATCGTCTGCTCGCTAAAACAATAGAAATTCTAGTCTATCTGAGCCACAGTGTAAGTTTTATCAATTAAATCGATGTATATCTGTTACTTATAATGCTACGCTCGATTTTTCCATGAACGGTATATTCGTACTTGGGTCGTCACGTACTACGGATTTATTGTTTGTTTTTCATTCAATTCACATGTAAAAGCAGTAAAACAGTAAGTATAGTCTACGGAATGTCTCGTAAAACATTACAGTTTGACATGATGTGCATCTTCTATTTCTTTTACATGTCTATTCATTTGCTGTATTTCAGTATTTTACCTACTTCAATAAAGACGGTTAACTCTTCTGCATTGTTGGGTCTTAAGCACGACTCCCCAGAGGCAGAATATGTTGTGTTCGGCTAAACTTAGGCGATATTTAAATAGCTTAGGTATTGGCAACTTATGGTTAGAACATCCTATATTTACAGAAACAATAACATTAATTAGGCAGTTAAAACATGGCAACTATATCCAAGTTTAGCCAGCAGTAATTGATTCATCTCCAAAACCTGATTATTACCGCAAATATAAAACTACTTTTGGACTGGTATCATGTATTTTTAATATTCAAAACTAAGATAACAATTTACACTCTTTCGAATTCGTGGACATATATTAGCAAAGTTAGAAATGACTATTAAAGCGACTGAAATCCAGATAACCAAAATGGCAACCACCCCACACTGCCAACCGCAATATAGATTTTACCCAAAATGTAATTATTTATGTGATTTAAGTCTAGCCACGGTTGCAAACCCATTGGTTTTTTTATGAGTAAAATGGAATTTGGTCGTTGTCGATCTTCCCGAGTAAAGGGTTTCCTTTTTTTTAAAACTACCGAGGATTCCGTCATACAGCCACTTGACAACGATGTCATGATCAGTGAAATAATGGCAAAGGTCCCCAACATGGGACCACACGTTCTTGTCAATCAGACATTAAGATAATCGTTCTTCTTGGTCCCATATTGATTGGTTTTGATGTTAATGCTAATGGCCAAATAGTCATGTGACGATTCTTGACATCACTTGATGATTGAGATGAAAATCTAACACATATGTATAGTTAGTCACGGGGAAACACTTGCGATGTAAAGATTAGTGAAAACAGTAATATCTCGGCGTTTCTAGGGTAAGATGATCTGTCAGTTATCATATTTCAAAGCCCGTCATACACATAAAACATTTACTTTCTTGAAATTGGAAATTTTCTTTTTTAACGACAGTTGGCCATTTGGGTTTCAATCCCTTTTAAAGAGGAAACATTCCTCACTTTTATATATATTTGCATAAATGTCTGCAATGTCGTAAGTGGTTTCTTCTTTGTTTCGCATGTTAACTCTCATTTGGCTCTTATATAATCTTTTCACCAGATCATTTCAACTGTTAATAATTTTGTTATTATCACATGAAATAATAAATGATTTGTCATTTCAGTCAATAAAGATTTTACAACACCACCTGGATCATCTGCTTCTATAACTGGTAAAGTAAACTGTTTCATTTTTAATTAACAACAATTAACGTTATGTTTTCATTAGAGATACTATTCTCTCAATATAAGAGCAGATAACTCATTTTACCTCGATCATATTACAAATGATCGTATGTATCTGCTACCTCAATCCATTACTAGGCCACAGTATGAATGTTTGTTTCTGTTTAAGCTCAAGCCAAGTACAGGAAGGTAGTCGGTAGCAACGCGGGCTGTCAATCCAGGGGTCGTGAGTTTTAACCTAAGCTCAGCCAACATTCTTTCCGACGTTTAACAAAGGTCACTGTGACAGTTGTCATTGGTCTTCACCAATATTCTAACATGTTATGTGAAAAAGCACCTAGTTGCTTGGAAATAATGTCGCGTAGAGTACTGGTGTGAGAAATCTAGGAAACACGTTAGTAGGTGAACTGTCGGCCGTGATATGACTGAACAATTGTTGAAAACGGCAATAAACCAAAAAAGAAAGAAAGACGTTTAAGATCGGTGTAACTGAATTGACTCACAAAGTGCTATGATCACGATTGGCAATGATAAGAATGTTATAGTTCTTGAATTAAACCAGTTCAAATATCTCGATCTTTCATCTTAACTCAAATAATTGCTCTGATAATGATTTGACTAAATGGTGACAGTGTGAACAGCGAAATCAATAACTTGGTCATTTCACCAGTTTTAACAGCGAATTTAACAGGATATAAAGCACTTTAGGTTCTCATTACCCACTGAAAAGCATATAATAAACACATATCGTTTCGTATTGGTCGATTATTAAATTTACAAAGCTCCAAGTAGCACAATACAATGCCACGTAATGCTACTGCAGCATAGCTTACCCATAATTGCTATGAAGACAGAAATATGCCAATTTATATTTTGTAATTGTTTTCATTAATGAAATAGCACGCTTTACGCATGAAATAACATTTATAAATGGCTAGTGACTGACGTCGGACTATCGCATTTTCAATGACGTGACATTATATTTTTACGAGGTCCCAAATGCGAAAATTGAAAAGTACATATAAGCACAAGTATATACCAGATGTTATGTTCTGTGTTTTTGTATGGTTAATTGTTGTATGTTATACTAGCCAAATGTGTCTATGACGTTCTGGTGAAAAATGAAAACAACTCATAACACAGTTGTAGCCATGATCCGATGGTTTATTATTATACTTATAGTATTTAATAGGAATTTGAGCAACTACAAAACACAGACTTCACTGTATTAATAGGGTCATGTTAGACGAAAATGGACTCTCGAGATTTCAAAGATGAAGTGAAGTGTTTTGGGTACCAAATTATCATCTCCTATTGAAAGGGTCAGTCGTTTCTGACTTATGAGAAAACAAATCCAGAATCCATTAACACTTTCCGAGTACTACATGTATCTTTTTTGCAAGACGAAAGGCAGACAGGCGTTCGGTTCCTACATTTAAGAGGCTGGCGGCTATCCATTAGTCCATAATCGAACGAATCTAGACTTTATCTCAGCGAAGATTCATACAAGCTTGCAATTTTCGCAAAGTCTGATCTAAAACGTCGGTCATTTAGCCATTCAACTAACAAATATCCTGGCAAACCCTTGAGTATTGTTTGGTTTTTAAAGGTCAATAGCAACGCAGAGAATTTGTTATATCAATTATAACCCTACGTTTATTCAGTAATTATATACAAATATATCGGACAAATCCTTTCCTCGGTAGCTTTAATCAAATGGGCGCTATCAGAAAAATACGTAACATGAATTACTGGATTTGTTCACCTTTCCAATAATCGATTTTCGCGCAAAAGTGGCCCTCTGTACAGTAAACTGGATTTCAATATGCTAGAGACTATTGCATAATTATTGTATAAACATTTGACCAATTCCCAATGGGAAATGGATGTAATTAAAATGTAATCCTGTAAATGATATTGTTGTATTTACAAACTGAGTACATTCACACACGTCCGTGTCTACATGGTTGCAAGCTGTGAATGCCTTGTTAACTATTCCCCTTTGCATATGACATGGTGGCTGATGGCAATTAGGTTGATAAACTATTTTTTATAACCCTTCCCAATATTCAAAAATCTGCAGCAGACAAATTTGAAATAATCTCAGCAGACAAATTTGCATATATCTACGATTAAAATGTGGTTATGATTAAAAAAGATTAAAACATGTTACATGATTGATTAAGGTTTAACGCCGTTTTCAACAATTGTTCAGTCATATCACTGCGACCAGTGCACCTACTTCTGCGTTTTCTGGCTTTCCCACACCAGTACACCACACAACATACTTTCCAAGCAACTGGCTGCTTTTCCACATAGACTGTTAAACAGCCCATTGGTGAAATGCGAATGAAGCATGTCACAGGGACTTTGTATAATTATGGAAACATTGCTCGTGAATATTGACTATCCATCAACATCTTCTTTCTATTACAATGTTTTCAAAAGAAGTCTGATGCAGAAGCTATTGTATGTTGGAAAAGGATTATAATTTATATAAACATTTTCATGAATAAGATTTACTTAGAAAGGAATTCACAAGCATTAAAATACCCCCCGCTCCCGTTATTAACGCTATTAAACATTCACTTATAAGTTGGACATACCGTATACAAAATGAAAATTAGGCAATTGTAAATATAGTAGGAGAAAAAGAATTTACCGAGTGTGTGACAATATTTTCAGAAATCGGGGCAGTTGAGCTCGTCTAGTTGTTTTTATTATCTTCTTATTATTCATTAAACCTCAAACAACGTATAGTTAATATCTATAAGTGATAAATAATAATTGTATATCTGAATTTCTCTGAAATCTAATATTCTACCTTTGTTGAATACATCAATTTACGTCACTTCCGGTCTAATCACATGACACAAATTCGATATATTTTTTTAGTTAAGCGATACAGGTGCGGCCACAAAAAATCCGCGATAACAACATAATTTCAAATTATTTTGTGAACATATTTATACAGTTGTTTTAATAAAAGTAAAATTCACTTAAATATACAATATAAAACGTGTGTTTCAATTGACCTTTAAAGTCGTTTTCGACATTTTTCAGTTATATCATGACGTTTCCTAAGTAAGTTACTAGGACTACTGATTCATTTATCCTGAAACCATTTAGTCAGTCGAAATGCTAACCCTGCTACCCTGAGCGCCAATGAGGGCAGCCATTACTACGATATTTTAAGTAGTTGACCCGGCCAGTAATCAAACCCTAGACCTCCCGCATCCGAGGAAGATTCTCTCCGGGTACCATAATCCGATAACGTAAGTACATGTATGCATCGTTGATTGTCATTCGAGTCCGACGGAAGGAATTGTACGAGTTGTCTTTTTCTAACATTGTAGATCAAATCAGCTTGTACACCCACACAGTCTGCTCAATAAATACACAGTTTAAATATTACTTACATACTCTTGTTAAAATTCACTTGTCAAACACTATTCAGAAGTGCAGAATAAAACCTTTTCCTATGGTTTGGCTCATTTCAAAACCCATTCAGTCTCCGAGCGGCGTTACCAATTACGTCTCGTACTAGCAGTACTTATATATGCAGACACAGCCCATCAGCGGTAAAGCTGAATACAGATGGGAATTGTCTAAGTGTGTAAACAAACCCTTATCCAACTGTGTGTCCTGTTATGCACTTTTTAAAGTTGCAATTGCAAACAATGTGTATACACATCAATATTAGCCTACACTTGTTTGCAGCATAATCAAAATCCATGTTGTCAGCTACCCATTCACTAATGTTCAATAAAGACAATTCTAAAAACATCAGGAACTTTTATTTAAAAGGTCAGATGTGATCATTAAGGTTGCGTTAATACAGTGTCAATGGTAAAATTGGTCCTCGTATATCGCGGGTAACTGAAATAATTATGTATTCCGCTTCTACGTCGATTCCGACTGTTTTACAGGTATATTACGTAGAACAGTTTACCTTACCATGTGTTCCTTGACCTTTTCGCACCAGTAATTCACATTATTCCTTCTAGACTACTGTCTACCTTCCCTTATAGACTATCTCAGATAATTGGTGAGGAAAGAATATTGCTAGTAACAACAAGTTGTGTCACTCATTGAAAAGAATCAACGTCCGATTCACGGTTCGAACAAATGAACCTAGATTGCTAGATAAAAAGGCAGACAAGATGGACATGAATAGAAGGAATAGGTATAGGGGAAATCGCCGCCCATAGATGAAAACAGATATATAGTAAACATAGACACATCAGATAAAACAAAGTAACAATCATCTGCCCAGATCAGATTCATCGGTTTGTTTTATACCATTGGTAGTTACACGGCTACGTTTTGCTATTAAATAGAGTTAAGTCGTTAGCGAAGAGAGACATCGGTCGAGGAGTTGTGAGTTAACATCGCAAAACCTTGATTCTAATTTCCGACGATTGACAACAGTCATTTTGACTATCAGCATTCGCCTTCAACCAATGTGATAAAAGAATACATGAATATATGCAGAAATGTACGATCTTCCCCGTTTCTTTAAAAGATTGATGTCAGGATTGTGGTATTTATAGACACGCATTTTGTAAGTGAACTGGCCGCCGGTATAAAGATCAAACACTGCTCCAAACGTCGTTAAACTCAAGCCAATTGAAATAATGCTTTTGATTTGAATTATAAAGTTTTGAACGACGTTATCGCTGTTATTAATCTTTTTAAAATCTTTTATCTGTAAAAGCTTTTAAAGAGCATGTCGTTAACGTGCATTTATAATAGACATGATCCTGTATGATGAAACGCTTCCTTCATACACATGCTTTCTGGGGCCAAGTGCTGCAACAGACGTCAATTTTCTCCTTTTTCTAAAATATTTTCAACTCTTTTCAATGATTATACTTGTTTATGGAGAGTTTTACCCAGACGCTCAGTTTAAAGTCGTCTGTTGCATATTTGTCATATGAGGGAAAGGGGGTTACAATTAATGGCATTTCCTTTTACTCATTGTGCTTGAAAAATAAAATAGTATTATTTCTCAAGATTGATAAGTTCTTGTTGAAGCAATAGTAGACGGTCTTTGAAACATTTGGGAATAGGGAGAAGTCTTATGTAATGAACAATTTTATCCTGTAAAACAAATGATACGTATTCATTATCAAAATAGTGCTGTTACTTTCCGTTATCACCATCTACGATTAACATCCGTTTAAATAGACAAATAATTAGTCGTTTTGGTGAAAGATCATTTATTACTTGCCTGATTGATGAATGCACTTTAGGTATAAATAATAAACTATGACGAACATAAGGAAAACATCATTAACTGTTTTTCTCATTTCAAAAACTTGAACGGACAGAAGCCGAAAAACATCATTGAAAAAAAAAAATTGTGCAGACCACATGCTATCCTTATTCCGCCACAAAAATGTATGCACTCAAACCATATGTTGTCGGTACCCTTAGTTTGACGATTGTTTGAGTACCCTCACAATAGGGTTTGGTAGAGTAATAAGAGAGTTGCGGAAAAAAGCACTTAACCCTTCTTATCTAAGAGATATTGTCGGCAAAATGCCACTTTATTCCTCTTATCGAGTCCTTTCAACAACTAAGAAGACTTTTCGTCGTAATTATTGGTATTTATTGTAGCAGGCTTATAAGTTAAACGGACGTTTACCGTGCTTTATGTCTTGTTTATCTTTTACGTAGTTACCATAACATTGCAGATGAGACTAGACGTACGTGTTTATGTAGAATTATTTTTAAAATGTTAACGACGAAACTGTGCTGAAACGGAATTTTAATATTTTGAAGAAATTTAGCGACTCACAGATTATTTCAGGTTATTTCTAATTTCCATTATTATTGAATTTTTATTTTAAAAGCTGGCCAATTGGTTTGATCTTGAAATATGTTTCGGCTAGTAAATACCTTTAGCTATGCTAACCTCAAATTTGATTTGAATGGCGTAAAGCAATTAGGGTTCTTGTTTGAATCTGCGAGAAGGGAAGACTCAGTCGAAATCGTGCAAAAGCACTTCACTGTACTATCTGGATTCAATCCTAGTCGCTGCGGTCATGGTGGGCATTAGGCAAGGTATATATCCTAGCCTATTACTGGTTTGTATTCCCAGGGAGCATGAATACGCGAACTGTCGCTGTAATATAACTAAAATAGCGTAAGTCCGTGGTTAATTCATTTTCACTAGCATAAATGGACTTTAAAGTCATACCATTTCATCTTTTTGTTTTCATTTTATTTACTTTCATCAATATTTACCAAAATGTTAGATAGATATGATTTAAGTTTACATTCTTTATCTTTACTAATTTTTGAATGCACGGGCAATATGTGTTATCACCTTTAAACCATATAACTGATTAAACAACAAGTTTCTTCAAAATTTGAGAAAAAAGAACGTATTTTTAAAGCAGTCATTGTATCTGGTTTTAGGAGTCCCATAAACGTTTAGAATAAAATAAACTAACAAATTGTAACGATTATGCACTATAAATGAAAGTAGCATCATAAAGAAATACTAATTTTGTGAAAACAGGAAGAACCTATCATTAACAAATCTATGTTTCACATTTTTCTTTGTTTCTAACATCGATTTAGTCTGTTAACTATATACACTAGTTCCTATCTATCATATAGATTTGTAAGAATCCACCGTGATCGAGTGGTAAGCGTCGGGTATTTGAAACCCGGTGTCCCTGGTTCGATCTCCAGTCGCGGCAAGGCGTCATGGTGGAGTGCCCATTGGCAAGGCACATTTCCTAGCCTAGTACTGGTTTTTGTTTACTCAGGGATCATGCATAAGTGAACTGTCGCCGTGATATAACTGAAATAATGTTGTAAGCGGCGTAAAACCCAAAGAAAACAAAAATCATATAGATTTGTAACATAACAACTAGAAGTAAAGACAAATAGTTGTATTTTGAAAAACTAGATATGTACTGTTTATATTTAATGAAATATAATTGACCAAAGCAATTGTGACTAGCGTCATCAAGCACTTGGCTAATAGTGTTTTATGTGGGAAGTTAGCCTGTTGCCGGGAACAAATTGTGTGTCGAGTTTTAGTGGAAGTAGACAGGACACAAATAGTAAGGTGAACGTTAAAATTTTGATATGCACTCGTGATGAATAAAATAAAAACATTTGTATGTTGCAGGCATCGTTTGACAATGAATGTTTGCTTGATTACCATTACAATATTGTTCGAACTGAGCATGGCATGCTTGTTTGTACGAGGTGACGTATGTGCAGCTCGGTATAATCGTCCCGGAGATCAGATCAATCAGATGCCTACTGTGTATGCGTATCTAGAAACGGTAACGGACGATCTGAGGGAATGCGCTATGGGCTGCATGTATCTTACGTACTGTAAGTCCGTCCTCTATGATCCAGACAGTAAACATTGTCAGTGGTTCCATCTAGACAAGACGTTTACTAATGACTGGTATACTGTAGAGAAAATGCGTTTGGTGTACTTGGAGATGACGGACTGGAAACAGGTATGATTCATTACAAAAAACTAATTTATCCTACGAATCGTGACCTCTTCAAATACATCTGTGTTAATTAGATATTTAAAGTCACATTACACCAATTTAATTCCTTCTTTCCGTGTTAATAAACACGTTTCAGCCCTCCATTGTCACATTTTTAAAACATGAGAAGAGTTACATCTAAGCTTTGAAACAACCCAAAGAAAAAGTTGGGGTGGGGTGTCCTGTATTATGCAAGAAAGGATTCACCCTGCAATAATGGTTAGCGTCATTTTATACACTATCGGGCTGGGCCAAAACTGGTTTTACATAGTCTTCCTTCACTTTCAAACGGTGTCAAACTACGTCAATTGATAAAATCAAACAGTTCCAGTACATCCTATACATTTTTATAATAAATTCAAACTCATTGTCATGTATTCAATGTATTCTGGTGAAGGTATACACTAATTCCTATGCAATTTCTTTTTGTGTAGGACTAATATTTGCCGCAATTGTATTTGGTGTTATTTGACAACCAAACAAAATTAGCGTTGCCCTGTGAAATACAACCGTGTTTGGTAAACTACTTGCATGTACATATACACTAAAGATTCAAATTGAGAATGCTTAACGGTACACTTCGACGAATTTCTAATTGGCCACCTAGTTTTTATCATATTTTAGGAAAATAATTCAGAGAAAAATACAAATAACCAGATATAAGTTGAATACAATTTATTCCTAATAAATAAAACAAAACTTCATTGAAATTTGATCACGGGAACAAACTTAACAGAGAGGGTTAACATGGACACCCAAACGAAAACTGCAAGATCAAATCACATCGTGGTTGATTTCGTTTCAATACTTTGTTTGTCCACTTGCTGCGGCAATTACAGCAAGGCACATTGTCCTCATTGATATTATGTATCTTTGAAGATACTGTTATGGAATGGCCGTCAACATCTGATGAATAACACGCGTGAGCTCCCTGATATTTGGTTGCAGCGGCTGAGCACGCACCTTGCGCTTCAATAGGTCCTACACGTGCTCGATCGGATTAAAATACGAACTTTTTGCAGGCCATTTGATAGAAAAAAACATGGTTCTGTTAATATTTTGCACTTAATAACAAATAATAAAACATATTGCAACTTTTAGAACGACACTTAACATATTTTTCTGATGGGGATGCCGGCACGAATCATTCCGACGGCTTGAGGGCGTTCTGCAATGCTCATTCTCGCTTTATTTAATGTTTTTCATAAAAGACAATCCACGAAGAATACATTCCTACCAAATACGACAACTACTATGCCGTGCACGAGGAACGCAAGCGCATAGGCTATCTTTGCACCTACCGTTCCGAGTGGATAATTTTGTACATGAATACGTGTTTTCTTTCTGTAAATCGATAGATTGGTATGTAAAATACAAAAATAACCAGACTTTAGATTTATTGATTAAATATGTCGCATAATATCATACTTTATATGGTGGCCAATTTGAAATTCGTCGGAGTGTAGTTTCTTGAAGCCTTCTATGACAAGTTTGCGAACAATGCACTTCACGATCAGGTTGTGCGGTAGCAGTGGCAGATTTTAGATATACACTGGTTTTAAATACATTACGTTTTGTTCAAATAGTGACGTAACATAATATCTTTGGTACTCCTATAACTGTATCAATAACTCTAGTGCGAACATTTATGATGTGGAAATATTTATATAGTTTTACTAACACGGACATAGATTGCAGGTCATTTTCCAATAAGTGTAGTAAAAGGAAAGGCACTCTTGTGCCGAACTTGTATAACATACCAGAACGTTTGGAGGATGATTGGTCTCCAACGATGAAGTGCAATTATGAATATTTCCTTGTTGATGCCAAAACATATCTGAAAAGGCATGCATGCATTACAAACCTTGTTTACGTCACTGTACTTGCGAAATACTGAACAAAACAGACCAGAACAGATCTTTTATTTTCAACTTAAGCATAAACAACCCATGGTTGATATTCACAAATATACACCCGGCCGGGTAGCTCAATTGGTAGCGTATCTGACTCGTGATCTGGAGGTCACGGGTTCGATAACCGGTTGCGGCGACATTCTTTCGGGCGATGTTTTCCATTGCCTCTCACCTCTGATCTATGTGAGAAAGCAGTCAGTGGCTTCGAAAGAATGTTGTGTAAGTACTGGTGTGGGAAAGCCAAGAAAACATGGGTAGGTGCACTGACCGCCGTGATATGACCAAAGCTGTTGGTTGTGTGTTAAATCTATGGTTTTGCAATCTTTGCCAAATGTATTATATGTCAATTGAATAGGCACGTGTATTTTCGTAGATGTAATTATGTTTATCTGCTCATTTCATAGCATAGACATAATAAACATTATTATGGCTATGGCCTGAAATGATATATGTTCTGGACCTACGGACATGTATAGATATTCTAAACCTACGAACATATATGTACATACGAGTCTTATCAATGTATATATATATGTGTGTGTTTTCTCTTCTATGTATCATGCGTATATGTTGTTCTCTTCCATGCATCTATGTATATATATATATATGTTGTTCTCTTTTATGCATATATGTATCTCTCTTCAATGTATATATATGTCTATTTTGTTATCTGTCATGTATGTTTACGGCGATGTAAAATAACTTTATATGCCGAATAAATAAACTTGAAACTTGAAACTTGTTGAAAGCGGCGTTAAACTCCAAACAAACAAAAAAACAAACAAATCACAAATATACACACATAAACGATTAATACAATAAAATTGAAAAATAGTATAAACAAACATATATACACACGCAAATGTATATGTATACATATAACTATATACATACAAATATATATATATTTATTTCAATACGAACTTATATTTTCAAGAAAGTGGCATGTTGATGCTTCATGCGAGTCGGGCCCAAGATACTTAAAAGATGTTTGTTTGTATTTTTCCTATTGGAGAAATAAGAATTCTTTTCGATTAGTATTTTATGTTGAATCTTTTAAATTTCACAAGTAAAGTATATTTCTTAAGCTTTTGCGAGAAGTACACTAGATATATAGTTCTGTATCTAATTTTACTTTGGCAATTTATTTGCGATGACTCAAAGAGTATCCTACAGCAATTATTATTTGTTATCATAATTTAACTTGTATTGTTGATTACATGTTATAACTACTTATCATTCAATTAAAGATAGCATGGTCATTCTACTACAACAGTGAAATCTACAGAATAACACTAATACATACTTGGTAGATGCAAATATGCATAAGATCATACGTTTGCAATTTCACTTTCACCATACATGTGTATTTGTATGGACCAACCCACTTACATATATGCATGCATATGTATCCTGTGTATGTACATGTACGTGCAAGTGGGGAACACGAAATAAAATAATACCATATCGCAGCAGAAATTGTACAGACTTTTTAGATTAGAAAATAATAATAGACATGATTAATTATTTAGCGTTTACCTGTACTATGTTCAATTGATGTTGCAGCTGGTTACCGGAAACCCGTGTGCTGATAAACCTTGTGCCGACCAAGAAAGATGTGTTCCGCTGCGTTCATCTTATATTTGTGAAGAGTTTTGTGAGTACACATTTTCCAGTAATTGTACAAGAAAAAATATCATGTGGAGTTTTGAAATATATAAAAATCACCCATTATTGAATATTAAATCTGCATATACATGTAGCGATTTGATGTATACAGTGCATCTGCACTGTCTCACTGTACATTTATAATCAAAAACTAGACGTGTAGCTCGATTGGTTTCACGCGAATGTACATACTATATACACACATACACACATATACACACATACACACATACACACATACACACATATACACACATACACACATACACACATATACACACATACACACATATACTATTTATAAATATTCCACATAACGGAATCATATATATATATATATGTATATATATGGAGTTAATAAGACCCCAATCGTATATTAGTGTATAGATTGCATTTAGTTATATCCAAGTTTAAATATATTGAAAATGTTGAAAGCGGCGTTTAACACCAAACAATAAACATTTACTTAATGTGTATCTGTAGATGATTTCAGGTATGTCACAGAAAACTATGGAAATAAGATAATGGAAGTTTTCTGTTACTTACCCGAAATCCTCTATTTTCCATAAACAGTTTACTTTTATATTACCTTTAAAAGCACTAGATAAACATATTTATTGTGTATATATGCCTCATTGAACTGAGTGTTGTTATGACAGGCATGTACATCTATCTTACCACGGTTTGTATTGGACACCCACCCTTTAAATAGGTATAATATAGTTGTGTTTACACACCATAGGGTTTTTCTTTATGATAAACATCACCACTGTGTTTTTAAGTTATTTGCTCAGGATGGATGCATTTACTTGAACATTGAAGGCTCGTTGCATCTACAAGGATACTTTACATATATAATACAGGTATTTGATTTATATATAATATTAGGTAACTTAACAATGTGCAAAACTGATTCGGTAAATGGGCACTTAATTTGCATATAAATTATCAACCTAATCCTTTTAATTATTTTCTTTCATTCAGATACAGTTAGAAAAGCTTGTCTGACCAGTTTATAATAGTTACATAGCCCGAGGTCCTCTACATTTTGACAATTTTAACTTGTATACCCATCCATTCATTTTCTAATTGACAAAGTCCTTAATCCGTTTGTAAATCAAAGGGAAAAATATATTTTATAAATGTTCTTGATTATTTTACAAACGTTTATTTGTTTCCTGCTTTGATCACGAGACCACTATTTGACTCGGTTTAAGCAAGTGTGTTTTATGTTTGCGTATGTTATGCGAATTTGCACTTTTTCCTGAATAAAATATATTTATCTTGTATAAACACCAATTTATACCGAATGCTAGTAGTCTCTGAATCTCTAATTCTTCACCATGTAGATACTAATACATTCCATGACAGTATCGTATCAGGCATACACCAATAAAGACGGCGCACTTTGGACATGGTGTAGCAAGAAAAAGGCTATAGAGTCAACCTTTCTATAGACAAAATCGGTTTAACCTTTCAAACACCGAAGGTAGTTTGCCCCTTTATTCATGTATTGATTCCAAACACCAAGTTGTATTGTTCATCTATAGCGTTTAAGAAAAAGAAAATGTATATTTATTAATTTAATATATATGCCATAGCGATATATAAGGGGAGATGAGCAATCTAATCTCCATTGTTGGTTGATGCCACACCAATCTCATTTAAACTAGACCGTAACTTCGCTCGAGCATGTACAAATGCACTATCACCAGATCCAATATACGTACAGCGAAGTTTATTTTGTCTGGTTTTGATGAGATTGGTGACAGATGTACATGTTACCATAGTACGTCAGGTACCAGACTAGTTTATTTGGTCTGGTTTAAATCAGATTGATGATATATGTACAGTTTACCATAGTACGCCGGGTACCAGACTAGTTTATTTAACGAGGAACTAGACAAAACTAATAAGGGATGTGGTCAATTGACTCAAATTTACCGTCAAATGAGAAAACCGTTTCCGATTTAATGTAGCGAAGAAACGAAGTCGGTTTCACGACCATTGATTGAACAAATGGACAATTAAACATCGGCTATTAGGTATCAACCCCTTCCCTCATGCGGACGTATGTTAACATATTTGAAGCAGACGACTTATGAAAACATTGTGACCAAAGAAAAATATCTCAAAATGAGTATTTATTTTCTCCGTTAACTATGTGTTTTCAAGTAACTATTCAATAACTATTTGTGTATGGGAAACTGAAAACATTTTTCAGATCCTAATTGCAACACACTATGCTTTGGTGAAAACCATTTTGGATATTTCATTGTTACGGTATCAAGCAGCTCTTTGTCTACAAGCGTAGAAGACATCTTTTTTACAGGGGAAGCTGCATGGGTGGCAGATCAGGCCGACTCCTCCCCGTATGTTCAGGTAAAGAAATGCTTTTAATTCATATATCTTGTTTGAATAACTGTATTAGCCACGTACATAGGTTGAAGTGAGGTCGTGGCCATCCCGCTTCCAACCGTACACTCTTTTGTCTTAGTAGTTTATTAAGTAGTTTGTGTTAGTACTTGACTCCTTACACGCTAAAACGGCAGATTTCGTCAACCGTTTATGGCGACCCTATGCAACAGTTTGGACCCAGATCACGCCCAACATAACATGGAATTGACCTGTAATTCAACAGTTTGGAGCTCAGATTCTTTTCAGACAATAGAACATTATTTTCAAAAGTGCTGCGGATGACACTAGTTTAGCGTGCAGAGATTTAAGGATATAAATATTTATGAAATTATATACTTCTTATTTCTAATTATATCTATCTAATAAAATCATAGAAATATGTAAAGAGAAAACGAACAAAACGTATCGATTCAATTAAAATACTGCAAACAATTTAAATAGGTAGAGCGAGAGAGAGTTATATATATATATAGAGAGAAGATTAAGAGTGGACTTAAATGACATGTTTTACAATTGCGAACCGTTCTAATTCAGAATCTTTTGTTTTGGTCTCTTTATATATATTCCATACTAGATGGAAGCTGTTCTTAAGGCACACAAATTATGGAATATTTTGATTTGCATAAAACGATATATCTTTTGAAATTCAACAACATCGTATCTAATTTATAATCAGCATTACATGACCTTTAAGTTTTTTAGGGCCCTTCAATTGTATTAATGGGTCTATTTCTCTTACCATTGATATTAAATGTTGTAAAATTGGTTTAACATTTTCACATTCATAAAATAAATGGAGCAGCGTTTCTTCTCTTTTATTACAAAAAGAGCATATGTTACTTGGCTTATATTTAGATTCATTTTTTGTAAGAAGGAATTAGTGGGGAAAAATATATGAACAATTTTTGTTTGCATCCACTGAATAAATTAATCTTTAGTACATTTAAACGTGTTCCCGTATATCTCTTTCCAATTAAAGTGTATATTAGAGTAAAGAGATTACCATTTATGTTGACTAGTTGGAGTTTCCTCATTACTAATAAATAAGTGCTTTATACATTCATTTATGTGTATCTTTGTTTATAAGAATTTCCTTTAAAATATATATTTATACCAGGGCTATTATCTGTCATTACAAGACCGTCAATGCCGCTAGCGTACCTAACATGGTCTCAATATCTTCTAAGCTGATAAAATTCCCACTGTTATCCTTTAGATCTCTCACCATTCTAATTCCTCTATCATACAATTCTTTGATAAAGATAACTTTCGAATTGATTTAAAAAAATGTTCAATGTAGAGCAGAGGCATGTTTAATATCTTAACCTAAGAGTTGATTTTAATATTGTCTATGTATTTTATGTAAGATTTATTACGTCAATCCAAAAATCGTTTTTCACGGTATTTGAAGTATGTTCCCAAAATATTTTTCCTAGATTCATTATTTTTCGTACGTCAAATAAATTGTATATCATTTCATAGCATTTGTTATTTTTTCAAGTTATTAAGTTCTTTAGCTATTTTAATTTCATGCTAAAGATAACACTTTTGATATCTATCATGTTTAACCCCCTTCCTCATAACCTTTAATGAAACCCGTTTGTTTTATTTAAGCTTTTCAATCGCTAACGAATCTATACAGTGTTTCATTTAAATGTTTAATAATATCTGTTTTGGGGACAAAAGGATAATAAATAAATGTGTTATCATTGGAATAAGAAGTGTTTTAAGAACTGTTATTCTATCAATATGTGTTAATTTCCTTCGTTTCCAATAATTTGCACATTTCGAAATGCCATTGAGTTTTGACTCAAATTTCAAATCATTCATGATTTTAAGGTTCACTTTTTCTGTCCCATCTAAGAGCAAAGTGGTGTCATAAGCAAATTGACTACTGACATATTTCGTTTCCTTTATTTGTATACCTTTAATGTCTTTGCATTGTTTTATTTTGATACTTGAAATATCCCACCAAAAGATGAAGATTTAAGACGAAACGGCGTCCCCTTGAAGACAGCCCCTTTTAACGGTAAATAATTCCTACAAGAAGCCATTTAACTGAACGCTTACTTGCGTATTGTTTACCAATACTTGTATCTACTTAGAGTTTTTGAGATAAAATCGAAAGATACAGAATCAAAGGCTTTTTCAAAATCGATAAGCATCAGTAGTCCTGGAATATTATTATTTTTACAATATTTCATGATATCATTGACCAATCGAATATTTTCTCCTATTTCACGCCCCTTTAGAAAACCAGTTAGGTCATTTGAGATTAAATCATCCAGTACTGTTTATAGTCTCTTTGCTATTGTTCCCTAAGCTAATTTGTGCAAA
Source organism: Serripes groenlandicus (assembly GCA_031761405.1). Lineage (NCBI taxonomy): Eukaryota > Metazoa > Mollusca > Bivalvia > Cardiida > Cardiidae > Serripes > Serripes groenlandicus. Next base: position 18,516,595 of record JASEVX010000013.1, on the reverse strand, counting down.
ATGTGTACAAAACATTTAATAGGGTTATAGGTCTCCAATTTGTTAAGAACTGTTTAGGTTTTAGGGATACATGTAATTACATTTCTTTATAAAAAATTGCCGAAAATCAACGACATCCGGAACTTTTGTCATTTTTCATATTTTCTAAAGTATGAGTTTCTTCTTGGTAATTATAAAGACCCTCCAATTGTTTTGCTTTGGTATCGTTTAACTTATTTACACTTCAATTTGCAAAAACTCTTCCAAATTGAACAATTTTGAGGTATATTGTTCACTATATAAGTTTTCATAAAAATGTTTTTGTTTCATGCAGTATTTCATCTTGATTAAAGATTTTTGTTCCGTCTTGTTTTTCGATAAATTTTAGGGATTTTTATTGATTGTGTTGCTTTTCAAGATTACAAAAGTAGTTGATCGTACAAAGTACCGCTTAAGGTTTTGTTGTCTTAATTGTTGTAATTCAGATTGAAGTTGAAGTAGTCTTTCTTTATTATGTACATCTAAGCCAGTTTCTAAATTCAAAATTTCAGATAATAGTGACTTCTCACACTTATTTCTTTCGTTGGCTCTGTAACTAGAAATTGAGATAGACTTTCCGCGCATCTCCATTTAAAGGGTTTCTAAAAAAAGTTGATAATTAATGACTAATTGTATTTGTGACCTATCCATATTTAACATATACTTAGTGTCATAAATAAAGTAGGCAAGCAGTATTGAAGTATAAGTTCATCAATTTATTCATTTATGTAATTTATATTATCAATATCATGAAGTAACGAATTGTTGAACTTCCATAAACATTTTCCGTATTTAACGTCCGAAATTGTAATTCAAGCACAGTCATGGAATGATCAGAATTATAGCTTAATTCGATTTCACAGTGCCTTAAGAATGGTTTCATGTCGCTAGTTATTAAATAGAAGTCAAGCCTGCCTTTTGTGAAGGTGAGAGCCATTTCCACGTGTACTTATTTGAGTTTCCCTGAAACTCCCTAAAATTATCTACGATATTTCTATCATTCATATTACAATGAATTACTTTCCTTGCTTTTTTATTCCAGGGGTTGTGAGTTCGAATCCCGGCTCGGCCAACTTTCTTTCCGACGATTGACAAAAGTCAATGCGACATGCGTCATTTGTCTTACACCAATGGGCTAATGTCTATGTAGAAAAGCAGCCAGTTGCTTGGGAAGATTGTTGTGTGGAGTACTGGTGTGAGAAAACCAGGAAATGCATGAGTAGGTGAACTGGCCGCCGTGATATAACTGAGAAATTGTTGAAAACGGCGTTAAACCCCAATCAATCAATCAATTAATCAATTGCTTTTTTATTATGATAACAAGATTTGTAATGTTCTAAGTCTAAATTGGGATAACGTACTAAGTTAAAGTCTCCGCATATAATATAATATTCTGAATTCGAAAGGGAATCAATTTCACTGAAAATATTTGTAAAAAGGGTTGGATCATCAATATTAGGTGCATAAAAAGTGATAAGGTTAAACTCATATATCCAATATGCAAATTAGATGACGTTTTGTAGCTAATAAAGAAAAATATGTTCTGTCCAATTCACTCGATTGCCGAACGCGGTTTCTTCATCACTAACAAACGCCATGTGATACAAGACAATCGGGTAGTTTTAAACGATTAATTGTTGGTTTGTTTGTGACGCATGACGATGGGTGTGGCTTTAAATACGTTCTTACATCTAATTATTGCTTGTGCGAGCATAAAGGTTGCAACATTCACAAAAGCAAGGTAGGTGTACATTTTAAGAAAATTAGCGAAAGCAAATAGTTTTCAATCCATAAAGAATAGTTCATTTTATCAAATCAATACATTCTTACTAGAAGTAAATTAGAAAATATTGAGGAGTAACTTGACGGAGATGGATTGGATATGGGCTTAAAGAATAGCTAGACGACAGGACACCAGAAGGCAAAAGGAAAAGACCAAAAACACGCTCCGCTTTGCACTCAATATTTACCGTTTTCAATTAACAGTAAATCTACATTTTATGAATTTTGAAAAGGTCTAACAAAAATATGGAAACTTTCTACAAAAGGACCTTTAATAATTGAATAAAGTTGAAAACATTATGTAAAAAGGAGAGCTTGCTTTTCATGAGCAATTTCTCTTTTGCCACAACGTTTTTAAGTCGACTGCTGCAAATGCTAAAGAAGGTTTCGCGAACTTCTTTGTGAGAGAAATGCCAAAAACGGAACATTTGCAAACTTTTTGATGCGCTTCAGGTACCAGTATCTTTTTTTTTTCAAATGTTACTATTACATCAACAATGTATATTTCCTACTGTACGGAACTGAACGACAATGGGTGAAATTTGGCTTACCATTTGGGTACCGAAACGAAGCCGGTCAGAATCATCCTGGGAGATGAGTTAAAATCAGACAATGGAAAATGAGATGTGTTTCAATCAGCCAATGCAATATCCTAACACAAATGAAAACATCGGTAACAAAAATGGCGACCTGCATCCAAGAAGAATGACCAGAAAGCCTAGATGGGTATTCATGCAATATACTCACCAGTCCTATTTAAAAAAAATGAAATTCGTTCTTGATTATCGACAATCATGCATTGCATGAAACTAAACAAATCATCGGGTATGATGACATTTTATTCAGATGTCTATCAACTCATTGATGTCCAGACTCGATATCTCGACGTTGTTTCGCATATATCGCAAATAAACTAACAAAATAAAATGAGATTTCGCATATTTTTACGGTATGTTTTATGAAAATTAAAAATCAGTGGAGATATCTCAAAACAGTTATGGCTTGCGACACTTTGAAACAAATAACTGTACACAAGGAAATATATCTTGTTTATGTTGTATATTTTTTCTTTGGCAATCAAATCCTCTATCTTAAAATAAAATGAGATACTTGTGTTTACCTCTTACAAAACTGGTACATGTGGATACGAACTATGTTCACTTATACAATGCTGGTTCGTATATCGAAACTATTTGATCAAATAATAAAAAAATACTTCAAATGTCCATCTCCAAAGGACATTGCAACCAGGTTCGGAGCCGTCTCTATGAGCAACATCATACGGTAACAGACATTCGGAGGTTTCCGATATACGATCAGTAACTTATTAGTTTAGTCAATAATTCGTCATTACTGTCCTTTAGATGTTTCTATGATACTTGTATGATATGGTACCAAACTAGAAAGGCCCAGATCAAATAATCACCTTTCAAATGTTCGGACTGATATAACAATTGTGTGAACACTTGCAGATTTCGTTGCATGGCTGCCTGTTTGTTTCAGGTTCAATTCACTAGCACATTTATGATCAGAGGTATTCTTACGAGAGGTAATCCAAACCTGCAGACGTGGATTACCAAATACGCAGTTCGTACAAGCAGTGACTGCATGTACTTCAGTGACATTCTTGTACCTGGAACCAGTGACCCAATGGTGAATCAGACTTTTTTTATTTTTAATGTTAGAACATTATGCTTAAACTTAAACAAATCAAGCAGATTATGACAACTTGAACTAAATTAATAACTATTAAAATTTTAGAGCACTATACTTTAATTTAAGAAAACCACAGTAAAGTATGGTAGTATGAATTAGATTAATTACTATTAAATTGTTAGCACAATATGCTTTCCCTTGAAAGTCTAATGGTCGGTGTTAATGAACGATAAAGTGTTCGTGGTACATGTTTATAACAAATTAATAACCATTTAGTGAACGGATTAAATAAGAAAACTTTGTGATAAAGATGTTTATAACTTTATGATCAAAATGTAAAATCTCTTCAAATTGAAGTATAATTATAATTTTATAATTAAAATTCATAGTTTCTCGTTTATATATAAAGGTTTTCATACATAATTTCTCATTTCGCTACAACGTTTTCAAAGATCATCAGTTGGAAAAGGTTTTTTAACAGTATATATTTCTATTACCATTTTAAAAATACATATTTAAAACTTCTTATATATAACTATTTTTTAATTCAAATGAATCAAGGTCACATAATCCCCTAATACATGTTAAATCTGGGAACACATCAGGTCAACCAACCAGTTCGTATTTATAACGTATGTAGATAAAGCTCTTGCCTGTGCAATCAAATCCAAAGAGACAGTGCTTATGAAATGTTCTTGTAATCTTCTCCTCCTAGCTGGTGAATGTGCAGGTTATATTTGCATCTATTCTGATCGCAAGTGCACTATGGCTGGTCTTTCTGAAACACGGCTAGTGTACATGTATACTAGCGTCATTCCTAAAGCTAGAGAAAGTACGTCATGTTTGTTTATAATAATCTCTTTTTGACGGACATCCATACATCGTAGTTGTTTGTATCTCATTTCGAAGCCGGTTTTGCGATTATGTAATCTTTATTTACGAGATTAGCTAAAAAGTCCGAATTGTTGTTTTCAAAACTAGGTCGTTTTTCTTTTTTTCATATAGATGTTTGAAGGTAACACAGATGCCCACACTTCAAAGATCAACTACTTCGAAGTACCGTTTTATGCAACTTGTATACGGTTAATGGCCTACCCTTACGGTAACCGTGTCTCCATGAGGATGGATGTGATTGGATGCTACTAATTCAATAACTTTAATTCCTAAGGATGAGTGTAATTGGTCGAACAATAACTTTAATTCATTTGGAAGAGCGTGATTGGTCATCAATAACTTTAATTCCTAAAGATGAGTGTCAAAGGTTGAACAATAACTTTGATTCCGAAGGAAGAGTGTAATTGGTAGAATAATAACTTTAGTTTATAACGATGATGTGTTACGACGAGCGCCAAGGAGGGTAGACATTACTACCAATTTCAAAGTCTTTGATAAGACCCGGTCAATGTAAATGCTGTGTTAACGGTTGGTTTAACATCAAGTTTAAACTTCACATCAATTGCTTAACAACTTTCAGCTTTTATTAATAATACGCCTGAAAAACTTACGCACACACAACTACATGTAACACCAACAAGGAATACAGAAGGTTTTTCTTTTACTTACGGTCGACTTTTTGAAACTATATTGAGCATTATTATTTTAAAATCCTGAGTATTCAAATAATATTCGATGTCTGATGTTATCTTTAGTGATCGGCTCTCTATTCATTAGCATCTCTAGTCATTCATAGATTGTAAACATGCTCCGTCTCAAACGCATACCGATTTGGAATCTCGTATATATTAGGACTATCCGTCGAACTATTCGTTACGGACTTTCGTCTGTATAAATGGATAAAAGAGCAGTGTATGTGAATAGAAAGAGGGTATTTAGGGGTTTATACAGATAATCACGTGTGAATGTTATATGAGCCGTTCCACGAGAAAAATCAACATTGTTGACTCTGCGTAAGTATCGACCCGGATAAGCCTAAGCATGCCGCTCAGGAAAACCCGGACAGACACCTTTTGCCTTCTTTAGATTTTTCTATTTCAGGAATCATTACTCTATACCTCTATCCCCCTGAGACGGATTATGTCTGCCCAGATTAGCATGTGCGGACCACGCAGGCTGATCTGGGTCGATACATTACGAAGAGTCCATAATGTTGGTATTCTCTTATATCCTTACACAAGGGCCCCAATACAACAAACGCATGTTTATGTATCCTAGTTAGGACAAATTAGGTACATTGAATTCCAGATATAACGTGTTAAATATACAAGTAAAAGCATTGCTGCATTGTGTAACAAGTAAGGAATCGCGGTCGATTGAAACCGTCTTATGACGAAATATTCTCCATTCGCTGGTTGCAAATTATTCCGAAAAGAATTTTATAAATTGAGGACGAGTACGTATTACCTCAAAGAAAAGAATTAACAGATTAAATATTGGAAATATTGGAAATAATAATGAATTTCATTTTAAAATGTATCATAATGTTTTCCAACCATTTTAATTTTACAATGTCCAAGGCATTTACGTTTAGTATATATCTTAATAAGAACTTCTCTTGACACTGTTCCATTGTCAATTTAAAGAATTATTGAAAACTTTGGAAATAATTATGAACTTCATGTAAATGAATCATCCTCTTTTTTAAACTTTTTTAAATGTAAATTGTCAAAGGCATTTTTATTCCTAATCTTAATAATAACCTCTCTTAAAATTGCCCCATTGTCAATTTAAGGTCAATGGTTTTAAAAGTAACATCATATAGTTCGATGCATGATTGTACCGCGCAATAACCATTATCTCGATAGGTGAATGCTACATAGATCCTTCTGGTGATAAATAAAAGTTTTACTGAAGCTAGTTCTTATCTATTAAATATTTCCCTTATTTCCACATCACGATATATGAAACAGGATGCATGATCTTTCATATACTTATAATTGATTGAAATAAAATACCTGTTAATTATATAATAAAAGACTGCACCAACAACGCATTCAATAAACAGTAACACCACGTGTGGTTTAACGACAGCTAACCCAAGAGGACATCCAGTACATGTGTGTACATTTGCAGTTCGAGTGTTGCCAACAACTGGTAGTAAACTTTTACGAAAAAAATAATTGTAGTTGTAACAGTAACCTCTCGGTAGTTTTACCGACTGTTTACTCAGAGTACATGAAGAAGCAAGCTGAGTACCGGTTAGTACAGTTGAAGTTTCAATGTTACCAGCAACTGGAAGAACAATTAAACAGCAAACACGTTTAGATGTTTTAAAATCCTTGCATAGTGATACCATTACGATTTAAAGGAACAAGGAAGAATACGCAAATTTCACTGCATTATTCAAATTTAAAAGTTGTATCTTCCCCTTAATTCCCTCTTATAGAATCATTTGGATTGCTCCACATGTGTTCTATGTTGGAATAGGTTAATGTGTTAGTCATGTTATTCGACAATAACAATGTATGTAAAATAAATATTGAATTTCTAAAAAAGAAAATGACCTGTGTTGCACATTTCAAGATGAAGAGAGACGTGTAATCATGTTTCTAGAATGGAAAAAATGCCTTTTTGAAATATATCAAATTGTAATATATGAATTATAATGGAAAGCGCCTCCTAGAAGTGTGGTCTGGTTAACGCCTTAAAACAAACGTCTTTTTGCTGAGTACCTGCTGGTTAACCTATGGATTACCTAAGTGCTGTTTCTATTACAAAGTTTATAAAACCAGAAATGTCATTGATACGCTTGAGTACAAGAGACTTTATTTGGAAGCGTTTCGAAGAAACGTTTCCAGATTTGACATAAACATACGTTTCAGGTTTAGCATTTACGTGAGACAACAATTACCCTGTTATGCTACGTTCGTAACTATACTTATAAACGTGTTACAATATTAACTTAATTATTGGGGGGAAATGGCAACTCATAGCTATTACTTCAACACCAATATGTTTGTGGTGCGCACTCACTCATTACCACCCACAAATATTAGATAATAATATAAATTACTGCGTCAACAATTGCACATAGCCTACAAAGTGGGGTGCCGTTTGTGTCGCAACATTAATTTAACACTTACCTGGAATTATGTAGAATTTCGATGGATCCGGAGGTACAACATATATGTAACATTGGAAAGCTAGATTTTTATCCCTATTGGCATCAACCGAGGTAACTTCATAGTTCATAGTGGCAGTGCGGTAGTAAGTACAATCCGTGGTTCCACAGCTTGGTGTACCGTAATAAAGCTTCCTACTGGTGGGTTGAAAGGGATGAAATGATCTACTGTTCCGGTTTCTGAAGTTCTCTTCTATCTGATCTTGGTCTGATCAATATGTGCAGTACAAGTAAACTGAACAATATCTCCAACATCGACATCTACTTGATCAGTGGCTGTACCTTGTAAAAGTTGGCCGTTCCTTCTTGCACTTAGACTTATACGTCACTCGGAAGGGCTAAATAGAAGATAACCGATAGTGCAATTGCCTTATATGCTAATTTCGGAGTCTTCTGTTTTTCTACACGAAAGACATGTATTACTAAGAAGATTTTAAATGGAAGTTAAATACAGTGAATTATAAGACATGAAATAAAACCCTTATGAAATTAAAGCGGAAAAATAAATTAATGCTAGAGAGTTATGCTTCGGACTACTGATGCATATAACCAATACTGTACACATTCACCAGCTCTGTGTTAATTAAACAGTTTGGTAGCATGAGTTATGAATTCACCAATCAAATTATAGCTACTATAGAGTAGCCGTTATCTAATTGGTATATATTCAACCTCAACCGTGAGCTACCCAACGGTTTAACTGAATGCTGGTCAGGGGTGAATTCAGATTGACCTAACACACCCGGGAATCGGGTTTGTTATCGTTAAAATCCATATCACGAATACATATGGGTTGCAGAATAACAGAAAAGGTCTTCTCAAAAGAAATTAAATATATATTTCATTGAAATATTACTTATGTATGTAAGACTTGTTGATACACAACTGCGATGCTATTCGCTTGCATTGTGGTTGTTCTCATTACAATCATACTTTCATGTGAAACATAAGAAACAGCATAAAACAAAGATGAACCGTGAATAATGAAAATAGATGCAGTCATCAAACTTATCATGTATTAACACTGCCTGGTTATTTCACACTGCATACATTACGCCGTATCCTGCTTGGTATGTGAGTAAGCATAACACTACACAGAATATCTCAAATACTGATGTAGCGTCTGTTTCGGGTTTTCAGAAAAAAATATTGGGTACTTGCCATACATAGACAGTGTTTGGTTATTTCTCACAATAGAAACTATCCCGTTTGCTGCTTGGTATGTGACTGAGCATTGATAATAACCTTTATCACTACAAAGAATATCTTCAGTAGGCCTTGTTAACGTAAATATACTTGATGTTAGATAATTTGTGTCAATTCCACCGGAAACTGAACTGCCTTGTGGGGCACTGTCAGTAAAGGTTGGACTTGTTGGACTGGTAGTTTGAACTTGAGCAAGAAATACAGAGCATGTTCTAGTCTCTCCTTTACTTATAATCTGCATCCTGTATATAGTAGTCACATTTGTACCCGATGACAAAGTTCATCGAAACGTGGTGTTTACTGGTGATGATGTTGTCAACACAGCTTCAGACGGAGAAATATTTATCTGTGCTTGAGAAACTGAAAATACATTTGAAATATAACACTTGCCGCTTGACTATTCCCCCGCTCAACAATAATGTCTAAGTAAACACAAATAAAAGACCATAATTTGCATTATATAGAGTTATCTAACTTGATTATGTACATAGATGTCATGGTGGGGAAGGTTTGTATAAATACTATGAATGCAATGCACCAAATAGTTCTGAGATATATATGATATATTAATGTAGATGAACGCACAATTTATTTTAACTACGTAGAAAAGCGCCATAATTTGCATAATATACCGGACAGAGATATCTAACTTGTTATGTACATAGATGCTTTGGTTGGTAAGTGTTGTATAACGTTGCAATGCAATGTATTTAATGGTTACTTAGATATGGACCTTTAATGTATTAGCACTCACAACTTTAACCAAGATTTGACCTCCGTTCATTCCCTATTCCTTATTCGTTATTTCTTATTCAAATGTGAAATTGATTACTTGTTCCTTGTTCCCTGTTCCTTATTCGAATGTAAAGTTGGTTACTTGTTCCTTGTTCCTTATTCGAATGTGAAGTTGGTTACCTGTTCCTTGTTCCTTATTCAAATCTAAAAGTGGTTATATGTTCCTTGTTCCTTTTTTTGTTACTTAATCAGATTTGATGTAAGGTACTGCATAAGTTGATGTTGCCAATAATACTGTTGATGATGTTGTTGTTGTTGTTGTGGATGATGAGAGAGACCCATTGGTACATTTGAAATAACCTGTTACTTATTCAAAATCTGGCTACTTATTCGGTCTTTTTTAAGAAAAGATGCCTCTGCTATCACAAATTCCATTCCAATTGCATTTATTGATGTTGCAAACCACAATTGTGATATTGTTGTTGTTGTAGATGCTAACGGAGATCTATAAGTACCCATAAAATGACCTGTTACTTATTCTAAAACCCTGTTACTTATTCTAAAACCCTGTTACTTATTCTAAAACCCTGTTACTTATTCGGTCGTGTTCATGAAAAGAAGCCTTTTCTAACTAAAACATGACTTAAACTGCATATGTTGATGTTGAAAATCACAATGTGGATGCTGTTGTTGCTGTAGATGATAACAGAAACCGATTGGTACATTTTAAATCACCTGTTACTTATTCAAAAACCTATTACTTATTCGACGGTGTTCAAGAAAAGAAGCTATTACTATCCCGAATATCTTTCCCAAAGCATTTGTTTATGTTGCCAGCAACAATACTGAGGTTGGTGTTGTTGTAAATGATGAAAGTGAGCTATTGGTACATAATAAATCACCTGTTACTTATGCAAAACCCTGTTTCTTATTCCGCCGTTCCCTGTTCCTTGTTCCTCATTCCGTATTCGAATATGAAGTTGGTTACCTGTTCCTTGTACCTTATTCAAATGTAAAATTGTATATTCTTTGTTCCTTTTATGTTACTTAGTCAGATTTGATCTAAGGTACTGCATTTGTTGATGTTGCCAACAACACTATTGATGATGTTGTTGATGTTGTAGATGTTGACGGAGATCTTTAAGTACCTTTAAAATGACCTGTTACTTATTCTAAAACCCTGTTACTTATTCGGCCAATTTCATGAAAAGAAGCCTTTTCTATCCAAAACATTACTTATACTGCATATGTTGATGTTGAAAATCACAATGTGGATGCTGTTGTTGCTTTAGATGATGACAGAAACTTATTGGTACATTTTAAAGCACTTGTTACTTATTCAAAAACCTGTAACTGATTCGACCGTGTTCAAGAAAAACATCCATTGCTGTCCCAAATGTCTTTCAAAATGCATTTATTTATGTTGTACTGCATATGTTGATATTGCTAACAACACTATTGATGATGTTGTTATTGTTGTAGATGATGAGAGAGACCCATTTGTACATGTTAAATAACCTGTTACTTATTCAAAATCTGGTTACTTATTCGGTCTTTTTAAAAAAAAGATGCCTCTGCTATCACAAATATCATTCCAATTGCATATGTTGATGTTGCAAACCACACTTGTGATATTGTTGTTGTTGTAGATGTTGACAGAGACCCATTATTGCATTTCAAATCACCTGTTACTTATTCAAAAAACCTGTTACTTATCCATTACTTATTCAGAAAATCCATTCAAACTGCATACGTTGATGTTGCCAATAGGAAATGTGATGTTGTTATTGTTGTAGATGCTAACGGAGATCTATAATTACATGTACCTTTAAAATGACCTGTTACTTATTCAAAAACCCTGTTACTCATTCGGTCGTTTTCATGAAAAGAAGCATTTTCTATCCAAAACATTACGTAAACTGCATATGTTGATGTTGAAAATCACAATGTTGATGTTGTTGTTGCTGTAGATGATAACAGAAACCCGTTGGTACATTTTAATTCACCTGTTACTTATTCAAAAACTTGTAACTTATTCGAAAGTGTTCAAAAAAAGAAGCCATTGCTGTCCCAAATATCTTTCAAAATGCATTTTTTTATTTTGCCAGCAACAATATTGAGGTTGTTGTTGTTTGAAAGGATGAAAGTGAGCTATTGGTACATATTAAATCACATGTTACTTATTCAAAAACCTGTTACTTATTCGGCCGTTTCCTGTTCCTTGTTCCTCATTCCTTTTTCGAATGTGAAGTTGGTTACTTGTTCCTTATTCAAATGTAAAGTTGGTTATTTATTTCTTGTTTCTTTTTTGTTACTTATCATATTTGATCTAAGGTACTGCATATGTTGATTTTGCCAACAACACTGTTGACGATGTTGTTGTTGTTCTAGATGATGAGAGAGACCCATTGGAACATTTTAAATAACCAGTTACTTACTCAAAATCTGGTTACTTATTCGGCCTTTTTCAAGACAAGATGCTTCTGCTGTCACAACTATCCTTCCATTTGCATATGTTGATGTTGTAAACCACAATTGTGATATTGTTGTTGTTGTAGGTTCTGACGGAGAACCATTATTACATTTCATATCACCTGTTACTTATTCAAAAAACCTGTTACTTATTCAAAAAACCTCTGTTACTTATTCAAAAAACCTGTTACTTATTCAAAAAGCTGTTACTTATTCAAAAAACCTGTCACTTATTCGCTACTTATTCAGAAAATCTATTCAAACTGCATACGTTGATGTAGCCAACAGAAAATGTGATGTTGTTGTTGTTGTTGTTGTATATTAAGTTACAAATATGGTACTCTTAGATAATTCGGACAATGTGTCGATTGTATATTTCAATTACTAAATTAAATAATCAAGCATCCATAGATATAAAACACACATGGCAAAAAAACAGGAATATACCAACCCTTTCGCTCATACAGCAAATCTGCAGCAGACAACTCTGAAAATATCATGGCAAAATTATGAAGAAAACATATTTGGATAAATGTATAATAATTAAATAGAGTTAAAACTGATCAACATGAGCGATTTCTCCTGCAACCATGCTTTCAAAAGCCGTTTGCTGCAGAGGCATCACAAAACGTCCACATGTGGGAAAAGGTTAAACATTTTACCATAAGTATCAATTCTGAGTTCAGCTGTATTGTAAACTGTTTCAACCGAATCCTCCATGTCCTCCTTGGCGTGTATTTTATAACGTCCTTCGTCCTCTAACGATACGTTACTCAAATGCATCGTCATTGTGAATACGTTTGTGACATTATCAAACACCAGGTCGATATATGTCTTTGACTTCCAGTTGTTAAGGGATTCGAACTTCATACCATTAACAATACGGACATTTGTTTGTGCTCCGTTAATAATCTGGTTAAAGATCAAGGTCGTCGTTTGGTCACTCACGACCCAGCTGACATTGAAGATGATGTAACTATTCAACTCTGCCATAATATACGAGGGACCTTTGAGAAGACTCGTCGAATCTGTAAAATAATTCTGTAAACATTATAATGAACAACGTGTGTATGGTAGACATGCAATCAAACACGCGATCTTACCACTCATTAAAAAACTCGGGATTATGCAAAGTTGTTTTTGGGTTTGTTAAGGTGATCAATATTGTAAACATGAATAGACCGCGGACAACTGTATGCACTTTTGAGCCACTGCACTCGAAAAAGTGTTTGCCAATAGAAAAGATTCATGTTGTAACTTTTATCATCAGGACGTTGGCGTACATCCGCAACCGTGTAGTTTATGGTCAAATCGCGAGACGTAAAAACCTGAAGTCACAAGAGCGATACATTTTTAAAGCTGATCGACAGATGCACAAACAGGGAAGGCCTGCATAACTATAAACTTTTGGTCAGTCAGACGGACTACAAATAAAGAAGAAAATAACAATTAATCTTGCCTTTATCGGAAACTACGCTGACAAATATCAAGCAATGAATAATTAACTTCTCCATTCCAACGTATATTTCGATTATTATTAAGGTAAACACTTACATGTATTAACCAATTAACAGTAATTCATGATATAACTTTTTACAAAACAAATGATCACATAAATCCGAGAATGAGATCTGTTCGACAGTATAGTTATAATTCAGTTATGGCATACACCTTTAAACACATTAATTTAAAAAGATAACAAATAAAGTATTTTGAAAGAGTAAGCCAATTATACTTGAAATGAATCTTTTTTAGTATTTTAAACTTTTCGGATTCTATGAAACAACAAATTTCTGAGTGGCATGGTCAACTAGAAAATATGCTTAATTCAAATTTAGATTATCCCAAATACCAATAAAAAAAGATTTAAAATGTGTCGTGTTCACATAATTAGAAGATGCTAAAATCTTTAATAGTCATAACTTGATCAAAGTTCTATGTTCGTGTTAATCATCATTGAATCAATTATTCTATATATAACTGACTTCTGAACGCGATTGCAGCCGACGAAATTGATAAACATTATAAGGAAAGGAACTAATACAAGTTTCTAATTGTATTTCAAACGTTGTCTGTACTGTCTAAACCTCAAACTTTCATTTGTCAAGATTTTCAAAGCATTTTACTTTTCACATTAAAAGTTCCATTTAGTTAAAGGGTACATGGCACGAATATACCACTAAATATCATAAACACGATATAATAATGCTAATCTCAATTAAACAATTACAGAAACTGACTATTGATCATTTCATTTCTGCATTTTATACTTTCTTTCCACAGTATTGATTGAATTCGGTGTTTTACGCCACTTTTATTTATTTTTTCAGTTTTCACACGTCGTTTCCTGAGTAAGTTACCAGATCAACTGGTCCATTCATCCTGAATCCAGCCTGTCGTTATGCTATTGGGAGAGACGATTATGCCTTTGGAACTTTTCCACACAAACGACGCGAGTACTGGTTAAATCTCCAGGACGCAGACATCAAGCGTGATTAATATAAACTGAAAGTTTGTTTCGCAATGGATGTTAAATGAATAAGTTTTAAAAAATGCTAACTCCACTAATATGAACTTCAAGGAGGGTAGCCATTATAACCATTTTCTTTTCTTTGGTATGATCCGGCATGGGATCGAACCCGCGACCTCCCGCACCCGATTAGGACCGTTATACATTTACGCCATCAAGACGGTTCTTTTTTTTCACAGTATTTTAACCATATCCCTTATAGGGATGCGTATGCATTTAAAGCACATTTGAAATAATTTCAGGGCATATGGAAATTGCTCAATTTTCCATTTAATGTTGTTCTCAACTCGTTTTAAGCAGACGAAAATGGCCGTAATTTGCAGTTTTAAATGCTTATTTGACCGCCTAAACCCCATGTACTCGAAATAATTGTCATGTGGTCGAATACCAACAACATACACGTACATATGATAATAAAGGGAGATGTTAGGGACAAAGGCATGTTTTCTGTGTTATCTGGTCATCTGATCAGTGATCAGGATCTTCTTCTCTGTTAGCTAGTTTTACGTTGTGCAAGCTGAGCGGAAGTCTCCTGGAATACAATTTCATGAATACGATTGAAAATTCCACTGACTCGGTGTTGCAGTATTTAAGGCACTGCAAACTCAGATTCGACCCGTGGTCCGGTCAATGTCGAATATTTAATCAAAGTACTCTGGAGTACTAAAATTCGGGTTCACATGAAAACGCCAGAGTATGTGATGGGTTACGACAATCGATAAGGATCAATATTCTGTTATTTGTGTTTCGTTTAAACACTTACTACATACAAAATAAAAAATAAACTGCTTTTTATTAATAGAAATGTATATTAAATTTGTTTGGGGTTTAAAGTATACAATTTTCAAATATTGAAATAGAAAATGAGCGAATGTATCAACACCAATTCACTATAATCGGGATACTTTACACACTAATGTTTGTGTGTTTACATCCGCCGTAAAACCTTGCATCGAAGGAAGTTCTTACCGCTTTATTCCGCTGAATGAATGGTAAATTTATATATGTTTGAATGCCTGCATAACTGGAGTAATACATGAAACTGTCCTTGAACAGTAGATCAACTATTCATGTAAATTACTTTAGTAAAACAGGGGTTGTTTCCCTTGTATATTGTAATACGCAATAAAGAACGAAGCGTGAACTCACCAAAACTTATTTCGATATGTGAAACACCATAAACAATCAATGTAACTTATATTCTTTTGTGAAAAAGAAAGAAGAGAGAAAGCGAAAACAAGACCTTGACATCCGATCCTTCCGTCAGTACTGATCACAATTACATGTTCATGTATTTGACACGGGCGTCTCCGACCATCTCATGGAAGTAATCGAATTTCGTTTAACATGCAAGATTATCTACTGAATCAAAACCAGAAATATGTGTGTTTCCAGAGGCATGTTTTCGACAGTTACTTCGTAATTAGGAAGTTAGTCACACATTTGCCTATTTTGAGTATTCAATATAAATTGGTAAACTATTTGTTTGCGACTGTACGGTTAACATCCATTATAATCGTTTCGATTTCAAAAGTCTGGTTAAATTGAACCCGACTAAAATGGACTTCGACCCGCGGTCCAGTTAACGCCGAATCTTTAAAAAGTGACTTGTTCAGCTTTGCGTTTCGAAGAGTCCATAACCAATTCTAGGATTATCAAGATAAAAATGTTGAGTTGAGCAGTCGATAGTTTCGAGCCTGGTTAAACGGCGCCAG
This sequence comes from Serripes groenlandicus, assembly GCA_031761405.1. Lineage (NCBI taxonomy): Eukaryota > Metazoa > Mollusca > Bivalvia > Cardiida > Cardiidae > Serripes > Serripes groenlandicus. The sequence continues at coordinate 18,500,403 of JASEVX010000013.1, read as the reverse complement.
CGCACCGGCTGGCTGTGCTAACTTTACTATATATATATATATAGGTTCCAGCAATTAACGGTTTCTCACATACAGACCATTTTCGACAATTTGCAGCCACGAGACAAGTTTTGAAAAAATTGTGGCAAAAGAGGTAATTGCTTATTGTGAGCAATTTCACCTTTTGTCACAATGTTTTTAACTTCAATCATTAACAATACTTTTGTTTAGAGAGATTTTCCATATTTTTGTCTATATACTTTAAAAGTCATCTGATAGAAAATTGTTGTATGTGGGAAAGTGTAAAAGGATTAACAATGGTAGTATTATCTTCCCCAATTGACACTTATGATTGTGAGGAAATTATTACACAGGATCCATCACTGTCACGATAAAAGTTTACTGGTAGTACTGATAATGTACTAGGTGGTCGTACTAGAGGTGGTGGTTGTGCTAGAGGTTGTGGTCGTACTATAGGCGGTGGTCGTCCTAGAAGATATTGTCGCGATATAGATGGTGGTCGTACTAGAGGTGGTGGTCGTGCTAGAGGTTGTGGTTGTACTTTAGGCGGTGGTCGTCCTAGAAGATATTGTCGCGATAGAGATGGTGGTCGTACTAGAGGTGGTGGTCGTGCTAGAGGTTGTGGTCGTACTATAGGCGGTGGTCGTACTAGAAGATATTGTCGCGATAGAGATGGTGGTCGTACTAGAGATTGTGGTCGTACTAGAGGTGGTGAACTTACTTGTGTTTGTGGTAGAGACGTCGGTCTTTGCTTGAGCCTTTGTCAATCCAGATGGGTTGACGCTGATTTTACTTAAACCCGTATGATTAGACAGATCTCTTTAACAAATTGATTGGCCGAGCCCCGGTAGCTCATTCCGTAGCTCATTCCGTAGCGACGCGGGTTGTCAATCCAAGGGTTGTGAGTTCGAATTCCAAATCGGCCATCATTATTTCCGATGTTCGACAAAAGTCACTGTGACAAGCGTCATGCATCTTTCACCAATAAGCTAGGAAACATATAGGTGATATGACTGATTTTCTTTTTAAACGGCGTTAAGCCACAATCAATTAATTACAAATTGATTGGCTAGTAGAGTTTTCTTGACACAAAGGTATACTTGTATAAACTGTAGATATCCAGCGTGCAGACTACTTCAAATATTGTTTCTTTTTTACCAAGGCTTGAGCACTAGTAGTAAAGGAGGGTAGACCGGGGCATTTTGCGAATGCCCCGGTCTACCCTCCTTTGGAGGGTATTTCGTCTCCAAAGGAGGGTAGACTGGGGCATGCCCCAGTCTACCCTCCTTATAAAAGGGATTTAAAGAGTAAAGGTATGAAGGGGAACTGGGGCATTTAAATAAAATGTTATTTTGCGAATGCCCCGGTCTACCCTCCTTTGGAAGGTAATTCGTCTCCAAAGGAGGGTAGACCGGGGCGGACCAAGGGAGGGTAGACCGGGGCAGCCGCAAAAGTTGGACTTAGTCGTTTTTTCAATCTGGAGGGTAGACCGGTCCGGTCTACCCTCCTTCGGAAGGTAAATCATCTCCTAAGGAGGGGTAGACTGGGGGATGTCCAAGGAGGGTAGACCGACAGGTCTAGCTGACCAGTGCATTCCCCAGTCTCTCCTCCTTAGGAGATGTAATCATACTCTCGTCTTAAATAGAATGCAACCATAATCTGCTCAATATCTTTCTTTAGCTCCTTCATTTTCTTATCTGTTTTCTTTTCACAGCCAAACAGCCGACGGAAGAATTTCACTAATCGGTTCATAGTTGAAGAATAGAATTTTAAATCAAAAGAGTGGTATATAAATGATAATTTCATGACCTACTAACCTACTGACCTAAGTTAATAAATCGTCAAAGTTGAAAAAACATTATGTTTAAAGTGACCTACTGACCCACTGACCTATTTCTTTAAATCTTTAAAGATTTAACACAAAGGTAGTTTAGATCACGTCCGCGCTCAATAGTATAAAACCACGCTAAAGTTATTTCATTTTCACTAAATCATGGATCAATTCCGAGATCAGGTAGCTTTGATGGCAGCTCAGCTGAAAGCTATAAGCGATCAGATGGAGCTGCTTCAAATCCAACTGAAGTACACGGCAGAGAAGAAGACAGAGTGTTGCATCGTGGACGAGGAGGTGCCATATACGCCATGCAACTCCCCGAAGAGGTGTACTTCGTACACTATCCCGGAGTCTGAGAATTGGGATGATGACGATGAGCCGCCATTCAACCCAACCTCGGGGTATTCGGATACGGCCGTGAAGCGGATCGTCAGGCGGGCACAGTCAATGTGTCCTGCCTGTCGAAAAGTTGGGGGCTGTGAACATTAGTTCTACAACAACCCCAAAACAAAATGCCCTTTTCAGGGCAACCAGAGAACTAGAAAGTTCAACTTTCCTTCAATTTGTCAGTATACATAAACAGAAAACAAAATCAGTCCTATCATTTAAAGTCTTGAACTCATAGGGGAAAGACTGATACAACAATCAACAATGTTCAGACAAAAAGTAATGATGTTCTATAAACAGAAGACCGTTTATCTAGAAAACTGTTTTAGATGTAAAAAAATCAAATATTGTTATACGTTTTCTCTCGAGGATATATGTATTTCTTGTTTTGAAATCATAAAGCGTAGAATTCTGCACATGGATCCAAAAATGATGACATCATAGACAAAGAAAAAAACAAAATCAGCCCTGTCATTTAAAGTCTTGAACTCCTAGGGGTAAGACAGATACAACAATCAATAACAATGTTCAGAGGGAAAGTAATGATGTTTAAACAGAAGGCCGTTTATCTGGGGTACTGTTTTAGATGTAAAACAATCAAATATTGTTATATGTTTTCTCTCGAGGATATATTTTCACAGGAGTTGTGTAATTCAGAGGACTATATATGTATTTCTTGTTTTGAAATCATAATTCGTAGAATACTGCACATGGATCCAAAAATGATGACATCATAGACAAATAATGACGTTATCGTAAAACAAAAGTGACGTCATGTATCACACTTCGCTTAGCGTTTACTGAGAAAGGCCACATTTTACATTTGACTTTCAAAGAGTAAAGACGTGTATTCTGTGAGAAAATGGAATTCAACTTGAACGATTTTCTACAACCAGACACTGGTAGCAACGATTTGTTGTCACAGGCTATGACAATGAGAATGAAAGAAGAGAATTATCAACCCGTTGAATATCAACCCGTTGTACAACAGCCATGCGATGATTTAAAGAACATCTTTGAGGAAATGCGGAAGATTAACAGCAGTCAGAAATCTACATTGAACACGGTTGTTACAGAGTTGAAGACATTCAACAAAATACTGGAGGAATTAAAATCTTTGAACAAGAACGTTAACAAGATGATCCATAATGTGGAGAGAATAGCGGATCAACGAACAGGCTGTATCTCTACACCGGTAAAGGTACCAATTCAGTTTGACGTTAACAGTAATTCGTTGAAAGATTTGATAGAACAGATCACCACTATTATGAAACAGAGAAGCGTTTCACCACCATCTTGTAAAAGGAAATCAACAGATGAAACTCCAAAACAACCACGTAAAAAGGTATGTGAGGAGTCATACAGAATTCAAACAGTTACTGGGAAAGGCGAACATTCCGATCACATTGACAAGATCAAGATTCAGAAAGAGAAAACCCAAAAACAACCACGTAAAAAGACATGTGAGGAGACATACAGAATTCCGATAGTGAGTGGAAGAGGTGCACATTCCAAGCACATTGACAATTGTAAGATCCAGAAGAGGAAATAGTAGATTGTCTATAAGATCACAACACCCCCAACAGCCCTTTTAAGGGCTACCAAATATCTCGAAAAGTTTCAACTTTTCAAATTGTCATTGTGTATATTTTATCTTAAGATAAAATAAAAGTTCAAAAATACATTTTTGTTTTTTAAATCTCTTTGCAAAAAATTGAAAACATGTATTTACACTAGGTTGTACCCCCCAAACTTTTCATTGGATGACGTTCGATGCATTTCATTGGTCAAGCTTAATTCTGAGTCAAAAGTAGGTCAATCCGACCTATCGGTATAAATAGCAGAACGTCATTTCATTCCATACACTTCTCGATATCAAAATGGAATTATGCAGAGGCGTGTTAAAAGTCTCCATTGATTTAATTGACGTTGGCCGTAGACTGTATAATATATTTACTGAATTATACGTTAATCGGAGACTACCTCGGGAAATTGATACAATTCGTTATCCAGATGGGGTGTATTTAGTCAGAGTGATGATAGCAAAAGCTACTTATGAGTTCTGTCTCCTTGCAGTTCTCATAGGTACTTCACTGGGTAATTGGTATGCCAATGCCATTCGACTTTAACACCCCAACAAAACAAAACGGTCCTTTTTAGGGCCACACCACATACTTAGAAAGTTCAACTTTTTCAAATTTGTCATTGAAAAAACGACTAAGTCCAACAACAGAAAAGGCCTAAAAACGACTAAGTCCACGGTCTATCCTATCAAGGAGGGTAGACCGCCCCGGTCTACCCTCCTTCGGAAGGTAAATCATCTCCTAAGGAGGAGAGACTGGGGAATGCACTGGTCAGCTAGACCTGTCGGTCTACCCTCCTTGGACATCCCCCAGTCTACCCCTCCTTAGGAGATGATTTACCTTCCGAAGGAGGGTAGACCGGACCGGTCTACCCTCCAGATTGAAAAAACGACTAAGTCCAACTTTTGCGGCTGCCCCGGTCTACCCTCCCTTGGTCCGCCCCGGTCTACCCTCCTTTGGAGACGAATTACCTTCCAAAGGAGGGTAGACCGGGGCATTCGCAAAATAACATTTTATTTAAATGCCCCAGTTCCCCTTCATACCTTTACTCTTTAAATCCCTTTTATAAGGAGGGTAGACTGGGGCATGCCCCAGTCTACCCTCCTTTGGAGACGAAATACCCTCCAAAGGAGGGTAGACCGGGGCATTCGCAAAATGCCCCGGTCTACCCTCCTTTACTACTAGCACTGATTACAATTAAAACACAATACCCAATACGCAGTTTGTAAAAGTGAAACTGGGTACGCCTTGCAGCTCATAACCTACACAGGAAAAACGTTCTATAGTTCCTGAAGAAAACGTCAGGTTCACTGTGAGTATATGCTTGTTGACGTTAGGTGGTTTTCAAAAGCATGTCCACTATGTCTTCACGGACAATTCGTATTCGTTACCAACAGTTTTAAGGGAGTTAGACAAAAAGGGCAATTGTTTCTATTGGAACCATAGGCATAACGATTAAAATAGGACAACTTACTAGCAATCATGGTGTTGGACCATTCATCATGACTTGAAAGAATCTGGTAGAAGGTTTCTATGAACTAATTTCATAATCGGGCAGCTTTCACCGCATCCATAATGTTGGCCTTGTTTTTTCACCAATATTCATGGCATGAAGAAATGTATTAAAGGTACATTTCTGAAAAATAATATACATATTCTTAGGAGACAGATTTTAGAGTTTTCCCAAAAAACATATAAAGCAAAACAATCCCATTCCCGGTATGCTTTTGACCAGTACAAATGAAATGCAGGAATCAGGTAATAATAATACCATAATGTGTCAGTTTGTTCTGCGGAGATGTGTTTCAAGTTTGCATTAAGGCCATTAATGCCAAAATATATTCTCCAGTACTTATCGTGTGGATGGAGTGTGAAAAAAATAAAATTTAGATTAAAAAGAAAAAAAGAAAATCAAATCAATTGATTAATTGTGCGTGACAATGTTGGACAAGGATGACGTTTCCTTTACCAACGTGAAATGTACTTTCTCAAAATCTTCGCACAATTCTTTAACCAGTTTGATCAATGTCCATTTATTTTCGTCTTCAAAACAATAAAATATGAGCCGTCCCGAGAGCAAACCAACAGTATGGCCTCTGCATAATGTATCGACCCAGATCAGCCTGCGCAGTCCGCGCAGACTGATCCAGGCCGACACATTCCATCTCAGGTATAGAAAGCATGCTTGGGCTGATCAGTGTCGATACTTTACGCAGAGTCCATACTGTTGGTTTTCTCGCAAGACGGCTCAAATTAAATGTATATTGTGCTAAACCCCAAATATGAAGGAAAGGATTATTTGAGCCGTCCCACGAGAAAACCAACATTGTGGACTCTGCGTAAGGTATCGATCCGGATCAGCCTAAGCACGCCGTGCAGGGTAATCTGGGCAGACACTGTTCGCCTCATGTGGATTTTCTGTTTTAGGAATCTTTAATCTTTACCCCTGCGCGGGTTTCTGTCATCAAGTGGTATATTCGTCATTTTACGTCCCTTTACCTCAAATGGGTCTAGGCTGTTCAATGAACTTCCCGTGTGAAAATAAAGAGCTTTGAAATTCTGATCAAAAGAGATTATACGTTTAGACAGTGCAAAAAAGGTTTGCAGTGGTTCCTTTTCTTATAATGTTTAATACATTTCGTCGGCTTTAGACGCGCCAGAAGTCAGTTAGATATAGGAGAAAGGATTAAATTATGAAATTAATTGGGACTTGTATGACCAAGTTATGGCTATAAAGGATTTTATAATATATCCTCTACCAGTCAACACGACACTTTTCTAATCCTCATTGCGGGTGTTGTGGGATAATCTAATTTTAAATTAAGTAACTTTTCTGATTGGCCAAACCACTCAGAGATTTGTTATTTCTTAGAATCAGAAACGTGTTCTTTCTATATAATATAATATAATATATATAGGATATGGATATAGGATATGACATGAGTTGTCATTTCATATAAAGGTTTATTAAACGAGTTCAATATTTTTTATATTAAGCGAGCCTGTGTCGAGCTTAATAACAAATATCTTGGACGAGTTTAATAAAACTGTTTATGAAATGACAACGAATGTCAGATTCTTTTTATCACATGACGAAACACACTAAGAAATTCGGGTTTTCCAAAGCTATTTTAATTTCGTCAGTAAACCGTATAACAATGCCACAATTAAATATTCCGAGGTCATATTCAGCTATTTTATTAAAAGTAATAATCAATAACACTCATGAGATATTGTATCTATCACATAAAGTGACTTATGAGGCGTATTTCGATAACAATGTACTTAACGTTTACAATATTTCTAGATAAATTTACGGGTTTTGGCACCAAAGTGACTAACGTATGACGTCAAAACGCTGACGTGACGTCCTTTCCCTAGTATTAGGTAATGTTATATTACACCCGTTGTATATAAAGAAATACGAAATGGGTATATTACATCGGATACAAGCATTGTCATTATATAAAATATAATAGCGAGGATAGTTTTACAGTACAATTTGCTGAATAATCTCTCAAGAGACTTTCTTGGTTATCATTTTGAATTACTGTGTTTAAAAGTTATGCCAGAACGCTTGGACTAATTATTATACTGTCGAACAGATCTCATTCTCGGATTTATGTGGTTATTTGTTTTGTAAAAAATTATATCAAGGCATAAATTACAGTTAATTTGTAAAAAAGTGTTTACATAATAATCGAAATATACTTTGAAATGGAAAAGTTAATAATTTGCAGCTGAATCTTTGTTGTCGTCATTTCGAATATAGGTAAGATTTATTGTTATTTTATCGTTTATTTGTCTGTCCGTCTGATTGACTCAAAGTCTATTTGTATGCAGGCCTACACTGTGAGTGCATCTTTCAATCAGTCTCGAAAAAACCATCGATCCTATGACTTCCGTTGTTTAACTCTCACCTTTTGACCATTAACCTCCCGTGCGTATGTGTACCTTGATACGCCAACGCCCTGATTATAACAGTTATAACATGAATCATTTCTATTGATAAACTCTGTTTCGAGTGCGGTGGTTAAAAAATGCATACAATTGTCCGCGGTCTATTATATTTTACAATATTGATGACCACAACAAACCAAAAAACATCTTTACATAGTTTTGATGAGTGGTTAGATCGCGTTTTTTATTGCATGTTTCGTTGTGCATTATAATGTTTACATAATTCCTTTACAGATTCGACGAGTCTTCTTAAAGGTCCCTCGTATATTATGGCAGAGTTGAAGAGTTCTATCATCTTCAATGTCAGCTGGGTCGGCAATGACTAAATGACGATCTTAACATTTGGCCAAATTATCTGCGGAGCACCAACAAATGTCCTTATTGTTAATGGTATGAATTTCGAATCCCTTAACAACTGGAAGTCAACGACATATATCGACCTGGTGTTTGATAATGTCACAAACGTATTCACAATGACGATGCATCTGAGTAACGTATCGCTAGAGGACGAAGGACGTTATAAAATACACGCCAAGGAGGACATAGAGGATTCGGTTGAAACATTTTACAATACAGCTGAACTCAGAATTGATACTTATGGTAAAATGTTTAACCCTTTCCCACATGTAGACGCTTTCTGACGCCTTTGCAGCAGACGGCTTTGGAAAACATTTTTGCAAAAGAAGGAATCGCTTATGTTGAGCAGTTTCTCCGTTTGCCACACTGTTTTCAACTCTATTCAATTATTATACTTTTTTTTTCATAATTGCACCATGAGGTGTTCGGAGTTGTCTGCTGAAGATCTGTTGCATGAGCCAAATGTTCACATATTCCTGTTTCTTCTATACAATTTGTGTTTTATATCTATGGATAATTGATTCATGAATTCGTTTAACAACGGTTTCAACAGTAATTGAAATATACAATCAACACATTGTCCGAATTATCTTAGAGTACCACATTTGTTTTAACACAGTACTCTAACCCTGAAAACCTGAGCATCGTGAAGTAAAAGTAGATTTTTAGATTATTGAAGGAAGTATTCATATGCTGTGAGAATTTCTTTACCCTCAAGGTCAATTTACAGAAATGTGGTTTCATCCATTGTTACAATCGGAACACTTTGGCTTATCTGTAAACATACTTCTGACTGTATAACACAGAGGCCCACTTGATTCGTAACAGCAGACGACTTTTAAAAACAGTTTGAGCAATTCATCGTTATTCTACACATTTTTCAAATTTTTCGAATAATAATACTTTCTTTTATAGAGATGTACCATTTTTTTTTTAAATGTCATCTGCAGTTTTGTTGCTTTTCGGAATAGGTTATATGGATAAAAAATCAATCGATTCTATTAAGATAAAATGTATCTTGACATGCCTGGGTTAATCCTTTCCCGCATATAACAAATCAGCACATACGACTTAAGAAATATAAGAGAAGTCATAGTAGTGGGAAATCTAAAAAATATAATCTGAAAACATTGTGACAAAAGGAGACATTTCTAATTAGGATCAATGTCTACTTTTGTCATAGTTATTTCAAAATTCCTCTGCCACAGAGGCGTAATAACGCGTCTGAATGATGTGGGAAACAGTTAAAATCAGTACTCCGGGAACATCAACACCAGTCTCACACGGCATGTATGCAGTCAAATCATATAGGAAACGTTAAGGAAGCTTCTAATGCAAAGTTGATATATGCTAAGGTAATGTAGATCCGTAGAAAGATCGTTACCCACACTTTGGCAGGAATCATGTGTGCCACGTCACAAGCAAACCTGCTTTCAGGGTTATATGACAAAAAATGATTTATATCACCCTGCGAATCTTCGAAGTCAGGCAAGAAACGTCCATGTTCAAACTCTAGTCGTACAAGCATCCAAGAAGCATTCAGAGAACGGTCATGTCAAAAGAAACTTGGCTTAACAAGTAATTAATTTGGTGGTAAATACTATTTATATCAATGCTTCCAATGGCCCAAAACTACGGAGCCCCTAAAGTGACATTCTACGGAGCCCCTAAAGTGACATTCAATATATTGTTTTAGTATGCAAATAAAACAGCTAATTTGCATATTAAAAAAAAGTATCGCATTTTTATTTCGTTTTTACGAAATAATAATTCGATACTTTTTTTTAATATGCAAATAAGCCAATTTATTTCGTATTAACGAAATAATCATTTCGTTTAAACGAAATACTTATTTCGTAAAAACGAAATAAAAATTCGATACTTTTTTTTAATATGCAAATTAGCTGTTTTATTTCGTATTTACGAAATAAATATTTCGTTTAAACGAAATAATTATTTCGTTAAAACGAAATAATAATTCGATACTTTTTTTTAATATGCAAATTAGCTGTTTTATTTCGTATTTACGAAATAAATATTTCGTTTAAACGAAATAATTATTTCGTTAAAACGAAATAATAATTCGATACTTTTTTTTAATATGCAAATTAGCTGTTTTATTTCGTTAAAACGAAATAATAATTCGGTACTTTTTTTTAATATGCAAATTAGCAGTTTTATTTCGTATTTACCATGTGTTACCGAGTTTCCACATGGTTGTCTGATGGTTTTGATTGATTGGTGTTTAATGCCGTTTTCAACAATCAACTTTTCAGTCATATCACGGCAGCCAGTTCACCTAATCATATGTTTCCTGATTTTTTCACACCAGTACTCCACACAACATACTTTGCCAGCCCCGGTAGCTCAGTCGGTAGCGATGCGGGCTGTCAATCCAGGGGTTTGTTAGTTCGAATCCCGGCTCGGCCAACTTTCTTACCGACGATTGACAAAAGTCAATGCGACATGCGTCATTCGTCTTCCACCAATGGGCTCAGTCTATGTGGAAAAGCAGCCAGTTGCTTGGGAAGATTGCTGTGTGGAGTACTGGTGTGAGAAAACCAGGTAATGCATGAGTAGGTGAACTGGCCACCGTGATATAACTGAATTTTTTTTAAAAACGGCGTTAAACCCCAATCAATCAACAACATACTTTCCACGCAACTGGCTGCTTTTCCACATCGACTGTTAGCCCATTGGTGAAAGACGAATGACGCTTGTCGCAGTGGTTTTTGTTCAACATCGTAAATAATGTTTGCCGAGCTGGGGTTCGAACTCACAACCCCTAGATTGACAGCCCGCGTCCTTACCGACTGAGCTACCGGTGCTCGGCTGATGGTAGACTCGAGATATTTATTTTAATTTATTAATTTACTTAATTAAACAGCGCAAATTTGTATATTAAAAAGTTTTGAATACTAACTATTATTTCGTAAATAAGAAATAAAACGGCTTATTTGCATATTAAAAAGAAATGTCGAATAGTAAGTATTATTTCGTAAATACGAAATAAAACGGCTAATTTGCATATTAAAAAAAAGTGTCGGTATTAATTATTTCGTTTAAACGAAATAAGTATTTCGTTTAAACGAAATAAGTATTTCGTAAATACGAAATAAAACAGCTAATTTGCATATTAAAAAAAAGTATCGAATTTTTATTTCGTTTTTACGAAATAAGTATTTCGTTTAAACGAAATGATTATTTCGTTAATACGAAATAAATTGGCTTATTTGCATATTAAAAAAAAGTATCGAATTATTATTTCGTAAAAACGAAATAAAAATGCGATACTTTTTTTAAATATGCAAATTAGCTGTTTTATTTGCATACTAAAACAATATATTGAATGTCACTTTAGGGGCTCCGTAACATTCAATATATTGTTTTAGTATGCAATACTTTTTTTTAATATGCAAATAAGCCAATTTATTTCGTATTAACGAAATAATCATTTCGTTTAAACGAAATACTTATTTCGTAAAAACGAAATAAAAATTCGATACTTTTTTTTAATATGCAAATTAGCTGTTTTATTTCGTATTAATTATTTCGTTAAAACGAAATAATAATTCGATACTTTTTTTTATATGCAAATTAGCTGTTTTGTTTCGTATTTACGAAATAAATATTTCGTTTAAACGAAATAATTATTTCGTTAAAACGAAATAATAATTCGATACTTTTTTTTAATATGCAAATTAGCTGTTTTATTTCGTATTTACGAAATAAATATTTCGTTTAAACGAAATAATAATTCGAGACTTTTTTTTAATATGCAAATTAGCTGTTTTATTTCGTTAAAACGAAATAATAATTCGGTACTTTTTTTTAATATGCAAATTAGCAGTTTTATTTCGTATTTACCATGTGTTACCGAGTTTCCACATGGTTGTCTGGTGGTTTTGATTGATTGGTGTTTAATGCCGTTTTCAACAATCAACTTTTCAGTCATATCACGGCAGCCAGTTCACCTAATCATATGTTTCCTGTTTTTTTCACACCAGTACTCCACACAACATGCTTTGCCAGCCCCGGTAGCTCAGTCGGTAGCGATGCGGGCTGTCAATCCAGGGGTTTGTTAGTTCGAATCCCGGCTCGGCCAACTTTCTTACCGACGATTGACAAAAGTCAATGCGACATGCGTCATTCGTCTTCCACCAATGGGCTCAGTCTATGTGGAAAAGCAGCCAGTTGCTTGGGAAGATTGCTGTGTGGAGTACTGGTGTGAGAAAACCAGGTAATGCATGAGTAGGTGAACTGGCCACCGTGATATAACTGAAAAATTGTTAAAAACGGCGTTAAACCCCAATCAATCAACAACATACTTTCCACGCAACTGGCTGCTTTTCCACATCGACTGTTAGCCCATTGGTGAAAGACGAATGACGCTTGTCGCAGTGGTTTTTGTTCAACATCGTAAATAATGTTTGCCGAGCTGGGGTTCGAACTCACAACCCCTAGATTGACAGCCCGCGTCCTTACCGACTGAGCTACCGGTGCTCGGCTGATGGTAGACTCGAGATATTTATTTTAATTTATTAATTTACTTAATTAAACATCGCAAATTTGTATATTAAAAAAGTTTTGAATACTAACTATTATTTCGTAAATAAGAAATAAAACGGCTTATTTGCATATTAAAAAGAAATGTCGAATAGTAAGTATTATTTCGTAAATACGAAATAAAACGGCTAATTTGCATATTAAAAAAAAGTGTCGGTAATAATTATTTCGTTTAAACGAAATAAGTATTTCGTAAATACGAAATAAAACAGCTAATTTGCATATTAAAAAAAAGTATCGAATTTTTATAGTATTTACGATCAATACTTCCAGTGCCTCAAAACTATTTTTGTAATTATCCGCGAATGTTTACACACAATGGCTGAGAACGTTTATCCGGTTAGAACAAACGTCACAATAGATGGACGAGGTAAAGGGACCATTATCAGTCATAACAATATATGTGTTGTGGTTAGTTAACAGTTTATTAAGTATTACATGTTGAGACTATTTTCTGACCACGAAAACTCGATTTTCTTTTTGTGTTTCGTCATGTGATAAAAAGAATCTGAGATTCGATGTCATTTCATAACGTTTTATTAAACTTGTTCAAGAAACTTGTTTTTAAGCTCGTCATAGGCTCGCTTAATAACACATTTCTTGAACTCGCTTAATTAAACTTCATATGAAATGACAAATTCATGTCAGATCCTATATACAACTATTACATGTTGGGACTATTTTCTGACCGCGATGATAAAAGGAATCTGAGATTCGTTGTCATTTCATAACGTTTTATTAAACTCGTTCAAGAAACGTTTTATTAAGCTCGCCAAAGGCTCGCTTAATAACAAATTTCTTGAACTCGCTTAATTTAACTTCATATGAAATGACAAACTCATGTCATATCCTATATATACTAGTATGTAATTTGCTGATAAATACTATTTATATCAATACTTCCAATGGCCCAAAACCGACTATACAAGTATGATATTTGATCGTAAATATGATTTATGTAATACCTCTCAAAGTCGGTTTTCGCATGACGTGGCCCATTTAAACTGAGCTCAATGAGAAAAATAAACCAATGGGCATTTTCGACCAGCATAGATCACAATCACGCCGTGCAATCTGATCTAGATATACGCTGTTCGCAAAATAGTCACATTCAAAAGAAAAAAATGGTTCAACTTGCATAAGACTGCATGAATATATATGCCGATCTTAATCTATTCTTGCTACAAATAGAATCTGCATTAACTTTTTTAACCAGATACAAACATTTTACAGCAGGCAACTGAAAACAAATCTTATAAAAAATATGAAACATCTCTATAAATGAGAGAGTAATCATTGGTTAAAATTGAAAACATTGTGATAAAAGATGAATTTGCTCATTGTGAGCTTTTTTTCCTTTTATCACAATGTTTTCAAACGTTGTCTGCTGCAAAGGCGTCAGAAAGCGTCTGTACGTTGGGAATTGTTTCGGCAGGTTTCCTGGACCAGGAATCATTTACATTTCCTTTATGTACTCAGGTTTATTTCATCGGACTAACAGCTCGTCCCATATACCTTTAGATCACGGAGGTAAACCACACACCAACATACACTGAACATTCGAACGCCATCTTTACTTGTACAGGAAAGGCCAGGCGCCCTCTAGGACGACTGCAACACAATCGGATAGCTTTGACGGTCGTCGTTACCGAAGTATTAGAACCGTTGAACCGGAAGAAATCACCGACAGTAAACCTCTGGCAAACGGAACGTTCACTATTCGGCATTCCTTTATTGTTACCATAAATCGTCATGACAATAACAAGACATTTAAATGTAGAGTCATTCACGACATGCAAAACATGTCTACAACAGAAAGCCAGTCCGCGATTAGAGTTTCAGTAAAATGTAAGTATACATTCGGCGTTAATTATACAGGTATCCGTAGATAATATATTTTTTTTTTAAACTGACGCACTGTAGGCAGGGAGGGATTGAATGCTGGGGCGAGGCGGGGTTTACATTTATGCCCAAAATATGTTGGTGCTTGAATGCAATTATATCCTTTTGATTATATATACTTGTACGAAAATCAATTTATTTGTATGGGTATATCCCAGTGTGTTGTCCACGAAGGCCGTAGAGTGTGTACTATTTACACAAGACAACATGATAAGATTCAAACAAGGTTTCTAGGAAGAAGGCAATTGCAAAAACACTAAATATCGGATACTTACGTAGACTTTGGCGATCTTAACCTACATGTATTAAGAATAATACAATTACACAAGTTAAATTCCTTACGAAATAGCCCATTAACAACTTTGATAATTCACATAATGCACCGCTGTGACAGCAATTAACAATATGGCAAACACTCACCTGTATGTCAACATAGCTCCATTGCGATTCAATTCACACATTATTTGTTAAAGAAATATCAGATATAAACTATATGAACGATGTATAAGGCAAATAGATTGTTCATGTAGGTTTACTTACAGAAAATATAAAAAGATATTCAGCATATTCAAAATAACAAGTTAAGAGAATAATTAATAAAAAATATTAACGGACATACATTAGGAATTAAAAAACGCTGACATTTATATAATCAAACGGGGTAATAGAAAATGCAATTTATGTTCAAAAACATTCTTGGATCTGAATAACAATTATTTCTTGTTCGTTAGGACTTTAGAAACATACGTAAACAATTATATAAGTATCAACTGCGTGACCTTCTATTTCTCGATTTTTAAACTCGTCATCTTCAAAAAGTAAATATTTCAAATTTAATTTCAAAAACATCGGAGCATACAGAAGATTGTATTAACCAAACGTTGGTCTATCGTTTTCTCATGTACATGTATACATACATTCTTAGTTTCTTCAACATGAAGCAATTCCTGTTTCATATTTGTGCAAAAGCTCTTCTAGTGCCATGTCGGACACGTGACTGAAAATAAAGCGGACTAAAAACCAGGAATTTCGCGCCAGCACTGAGGCTGATTTTTTTTTTTTCAAATAGCCAAACAGGAAATTATTGAATGGTGTATTTAAGGACTTGAGATGATAGCTGATATATCAATATATGTAGGCTCACGTACATCCAAGGTTTTTTCCGGACATTAACTAATTCGAGACAACGTTATTTCCAGTGTTGTACATCATTTACTCTGCTAGTACAGACTATCCTTATTTTGGTGTGTCGCTATAAGATATGAGCCGTCCCGCGAGAAAACCAACAGTGTTGTCTTTGCGTAAAGTATCGAGCCTGATCAGCCTGAGCATGCATCGCTGGCGAACCTGGACAGACACTTTTCGCCTCCTGTTGATTTTCTGTTTCAGGAATCATTACCATATACCTCTATCCACCTGAGATGGAATGTGTCGGCCCGGATTAGTTGCGCGGACTGCGCAGGCTGATCTGGGTCGATACATTACACATAGTCCATAGTGTTGGTTTTCTCGCGGGACGGCTCATATATTGACTCTAATCTCACGGTACCGACGAGTCACGCTAAACCGCACTAGTCGTATACTGTACAAAAAGTGTGCGTTACTATAACCTCTGAATGGACGCCCTCTACAATATCTACCGACACTAACAACGGGAAAAGCATCATCTCCACTGGATCTTATTCACGTCTTTTTTCAACCGACTGGAACCCTGATGAACACCAGCTTGTTAATGGTTCAAACATATCACGCCCGGTACTACTTATAGTAATGTGACAGTTCAATTGCGGACTATTAGCATTTGACAGTTCCATTAACACGGAGTATAAGCATACGACAGTTCAATTTACACCGACTATAATTATGCGACAGTTTAATTGCGGACTATAATCATGTGACAGTTTATATTACACGGATTATTAGCATGTCGCAGGTCAATTTACACGAACAATAATCATACGACAGCTCAATTTACACGGACTGTAATCATGCGACATTTCAATCTGAACGGACTATAATTATGCGACATTTCAAATTAAACGGACTATAGTCATGCGACAGTTCAATTGTGGACTATAATCATGCGACAGTTCAATTGCGGACTATAATCATGCGACAGTTCAATTACAGACTATAAGCATGCGATCGTTTAATTTACACGGACTATAATCATGCGACAGTTCAATTTACACGGACTATAAGTATGCGACAGTTCAATTTACACGGACTATAAGTATGCAACAGTTCAATTTACACGGACTATAAGCATGCGACAGTTCAATTTACACGGACTATAAGCATGCGACAGTTCAATTTACACGGACTATAAGCATTGCGACAATTCAATTGAGTACCGTAATCATGTGACAGTTCAATTAACCCGGACAATATTCACGCGACATTGACCATAATCATGCGACTGTTCAATTGCGGACTATAAGCATGTGAAAGTTCAATTAACACAGACTATAAGCATGCGACAGTTCAATTTACACGGACAATAAGCATGCGACAGTTCAATTTACACGAACTATAATTATGCGACAGTTCAATTTACACAGACTATAATCATGCGGCATTTCAATTTACACGGACTATACTGATGCGACATTTCAATTTACACGGATTATAATTTATGCGACATTTCATTTTACACATACTATAATCATACGACATTTCAATTTAAACGAACTAATATCATGAAACATTTCATTTTACATGGACTATAATCATACGACAGTTCAATTTACACGGACTATACGAATGCGACATTTCAATTTACACAGACTTTACTAATGCGACATTTTAATTTACACGGACTATAATCATGCGGCATTTTAATTTACACGGACTTTACTAATGCGACATTTCAATTTACACGGATTATAATCATGCGACATTTCATTTTACACGGACTATAATCATACAACATTTTAATTTACACGGATTATAATCATGCGACATTTCATTTTACACGGACTATAATCATACAACATTTCAATTTACACGAACTATAATAATACGACAGTTCA
Organism: Serripes groenlandicus; assembly: GCA_031761405.1. Classification (NCBI taxonomy): domain Eukaryota; kingdom Metazoa; phylum Mollusca; class Bivalvia; order Cardiida; family Cardiidae; genus Serripes; species Serripes groenlandicus. The sequence goes on along the minus strand of JASEVX010000013.1, from coordinate 18,482,782 downwards.
ATTTACACTGACTATACTAATGCGACATTTCAATTTACACGGATCATAATCATGCAACATTTCATTTTACACGGACTATAATCATACGACATTTCAATTTACACAGACTATAATCATGCGACAGTTCAATTTACACGGACTTTAATCCTGCGACAGTTCAATTTACGAGGACTATAATCATACGACAGTATAATTTAGACAGACTAAACTCGTGGACAGGGTATGTAAACCTGTAGTAATACAATAATAAAATGAAGAGATGATTAAACGGTGAAACGAGGACCTATTTTAAAGGTCGTATTGCTTTAAATGTAGCCCTTTCACAGATATATTAGTAAACTATGTGAAATATATGGATCAACAATAAATTATATGAAAAAGAAAACCGGTTTATAAGAGAGTAAAGAAATTTAAAGATGGTTAAATCGTTCTAAGAAGGCCATCGTCCTTAGTTTACCAAAATGGATGATACCGAAGCAAAGGGTTTATAAGGTGGGTTCTTTTTGACAAAAATAGATTAAAACATGGTAAACCCTTTATTCCCTCTACAATGAAACAGCGGAACCTTAACGCATACCAGAAACATTTAAATACTTTAGGAATTTTAAATTACAAGATGTATCATAGCGATATGAAATTCCCTCTCTCTCTCTCTCATTCTGTCTCTGTCTCTGTCTCTCTGTCTCTGTCTCTCTGTGTGTCTGTCTGTCTGTATCTGTCTCTCTCTCTCTGTCTCTCTCTCTCTCTCTTTCTCTGTGTCTCTCTCTCTTTCTCTCTGTCTCTCTGTGTCTCTCTCTGTGTCTCTCTGTGTCTCTGTCTCACTGTCTCTCTGTTTGTCTCTCTGTCTCTCTGTCAGTCTGTATCTCTGTCTCTCACTCTCTCTCTGTCTCTCTCTCTCTCTCTCTCTCTCTCTGTCTCTCTCTCTCTCTGTCTGTCTCTCTCTCTGTCTCTCTCTCTCTCTCTCTCTCTCTCTCTGTCTCTCTCTCTCTCTCTCTCTCTCTCTCTCTCTCTCTGTCTCTCTCTCTCTCTGTATGTCTGTCTCTCTCTGTCTGTCTGTCTCTGTCTGTCTCTGTCTGTCTCTGTCTGTCTCTGTCTCTCTCTGTCACTCTCTCTGTCACTCTCTCTGTCACTCTCTATCTCTGTCACTCCCTCTCTCTCTCTCTCTCTCTCTCTCTCTCTCTCTCTCTCTATCTCTCTCTCTCTCGAATGAATGAATGTATATTGTTTTATGGCGCATCGACAGCTAAGGTCATTTAGCGCGCAATTAAATTTAATTATTCATGATCCCTGGGTAAACAAACCAGTACTAGGCTAGAAAATGTGCCTTGCCCAAGGGCACTCTACCATGACCGTAGTGCCGCGACTGGGGATCGAACCCGGGACACCCGGTTTCGAAATCCCCGACGCTAACCACTCGACCACAGCGGCTTCCTCTCTCTCTCTCGACGCTAGACACAATGACATTTATCAATCATCAGAAGGAATGAATGGCAGAGCCTGGGATCGAACCCACGACCCTTGAGAACTAAGAGAACACATCGCTTCCTGTGTTTACCTCACCTGAGCACAAAGTACTCATGGTGAACTTTTGTAATGGTCTGCTGTTATTCGTACTCGACGTCTCATTCTTTAAATGACATCTCCTCTTAAACGGTTCCTTGGATTTTAACTCAACCTGGTAGGAATGTTGCATGTGTGGTCCTCTTTTTAAGTTCTCCAAAGAAATTAATTTCATATAGAACCCTGGTTGCATGGCAACCGAAAGGAAAAAGCTAACAACATAAGTACAATGAGATTTATAGGGATTGATTGATTGGGGTTTAACGCCGTTTTTAACAATTTCTAAGTTATATCACGGCGGCCAGTTCACCTACTCATGCATTTCCTGGTTTTCTCACACCAGTACTCCACACAACAATCATCCCAAGCAACTGGCTGCTTTTCCACATAGACTTAGCCCATTGGTGGAAGATGAATGACGCATGTCTCATTGACTTTTGTCAATCCTCGGAAAGAAAGTTTGACGAGCCGAGATTCGAACTCACAACCCCTGGATTGACAGCCCGCGTCGCTACCGACTGAGCTACCGGGGCTCGGCGATTTATAGGGGAAAACATATCGTGGGTCTCTACCATGACTGTTCAAATGATGCCCTTGGTTCAAAATTCACCTTCGAGGGGTAACATGTTTACATAGACATATATATCTTCTTGTCTGAAACCAAAAGGCATATAGTGTAGATATTGTGTGTGTATCATTGTTAAATGGTTGTCTACCTATAAAGTTAAATCACCCCTTGGTTACCCATAAGCCCTGCCCCGGGGGTCACCTGTTTTGAATAGAGATATATAAGAAACACTTTATAAATCTTCTTGTCTGAAACAGAGAGGCCTGTAGCTTAGATAATTTGAATGAAGCATTGTCTAGTGGTTCTTTACCGAGATTGTTCAAATCATGCCCCTTGGTTCACCATATAGAGATTTATTGGGGGTAATCTTGCTCCAGGTGTGTCAGTTGAAAACTCCTACCACATCACCATAAATGGCACAGTTAGTTTTCATTATATTTTATAGTGCACATTTTTAAATCTACTTTAACAAAATGGGTCCTCTTTTGGCCATTTGTAAAATAGCCACCTGCGCACTCCCAGTAGGAGAACAGAGACCGCCAATGACAAATAACAACTCACTAGTGTGATTTTGACTTGAGTTGGATGCAAGAATATATTATACCTTTCCAGTATTCATCCTCATTTTAATTGTTCTCATTGTTTGCTATCCTCCATTTCTCACTCCGGTCCTATTTAACTTATTTGTGTTGTAGTGCCGTTAACCTCAACTCATGCATTCTCTACGAAATGAAAGGTATACAATATTCACTAGGGTGAGTGATCCACGGCCATCAAGTTATATTTTCATATAATAAATTTGATGAATAAATAGTATTTTTTTTTGTTTTAATATGTTTTAAAAGTATCATCTGCTACAGAGTCTCTTAAAGTTATCGCTATCAGGTAAATTATCCATCCTTTTTGTTTGGTCCAAAGGAAAATATAAAGACAAAAGGAGAAATTGATCAAGTGTTAATTTAAGGTTTCATATATTTTTTATTATTTAAAAAGGCTTTCTATACTTTTACCTAGAAGTAATCTAGTTGTTTTAACTTCTCGTTTTTCGGTACCTTTATTTACTTGACGACAACAAATATATTTCTGACAAATATAACTTATTTTCACTGCTTATTTTTACCTTATACAGAACTGTCAAATTATGACTTTATCCAAGACAGGTCTCAATCTACTAACTTGACTGGTATTGGGGATACAGTCAATGTGGTGTTCACCTCTGTTGATCAGCTAACGTGTATTAAGCAGTCACTTGAATATTAACTAAAACAACATGTTCTTCTTTTTTTTAATTGCATAAAACAGCCTGTTCAGAAGCCATCTTTGGCTATCCTCTGGGTGACTGCTCTTGACAAGTTTGACCGTGATTATTAGTAATGGACGTTCGAACATGTCACACTGCAATATAAATAGTTTATTTTAATTGCATCATCCAAATACTATGAATAATGCAAAGCGTTAATCACATTCCCTAATTTTGACTTACGTAAGTCTGGTCTCAACTTCCTATCTTCTTAAACATTTTTGGAAAATGATAAGTTTGATAAGGTCAATTTTTCATTTTGTTTCCAAAGACGCCTGCTTAACAGCCATCCAATGTCGTCTGCATCGAGGAATCCACACATCGAAGTTTTAAAGAAACAAAAAGGAATGTGTCAAATATAAGGGAACAATTATAACAGTTTGAAATACATAGTTGCACATAGGGGCGCCTTACTCCTTATAACATGTTTTACTGAGTGTCTTTATGTTGTTTTGTTCTCTAGTCGGCGTGGTGCTACGGTGCTACGGTGCTAAGTTATACGGGCGATTGTAACTAAGTGGTAACGTCCCCCCCCCCCCCCCCACACACACACACACCCACACTTTTTCCAAAAAATACACCCTCTGCAATATAAAAAAAATCAAATCAAATGTTCATTTTTTTATATTTCGTAAGCTACATATATTTTGTCAATGCAAAAGACGACTAAATAGACATTTGAAATGACCCACATCTGTCGGACATCGACAATAGCGATTTTGTATAACTTCTTACATGATGCAGACGACTTCGGATTTTTTTCAAAATAAGCTACACCTCATATGTAATGCAGAAAGCTTAACCTTTGTTAAATGGAAATAGATCAGTACAGCAATTAACTGTAAAGCCCTCTTAACTCCTTCAGCGTCAATTTCAATATTGACGTTTTTGAAAACAATACAGATGCAGGTGTGTCACCTGAAATCAACATTCTTTGCATTTTAGTAATCAAAATATTCCAAAACTATTAATTATTTTATGGAGTCGCCTTGATTTGAACGTGTCTATTTTAGGAAATTCGGGGCTAGAAGAATTTATCCTTTCCATCATACAACGATTTTGGAGCAGACGTTTGTAAAAACATCTTGGGAAAAATATGGTGATTATATAAATGAAAGTTCTAGAAACTTTCTATGACAAATTGGCGAAAAGTGAAGAGCCAGATAGACTACGCAAATGCTTGACGGTTTGTTTTGGCAGAGCGCCACTCATATATTTGTAAAATGTGATTGTTGTCACCATCATAAAATCCTTAACCTTTAATTTATAACCATGTATACATATCTCTCAATAGGCTGTTAACTAGTACGTCTTTAGATAGGAAAGTGATTCAAAGTATCGTCACAAGCCTACTTCTCATTTCTTCCATATTTACAATCATGCATTCATATTGTTAAAGCATACGTATTGATCACTTCCCTGCAGAGAGATAAAAATGAATTACAGAAGTTTTTGAAACATTTTATGACTAATCGGCGAAAATTGAAGAGCCAGATCAGACTATGATGAGACACGGTCTAATCTGAAAATGTGCTGGCCACAATTTCCTGACGATATGTTTTGGCAGAGCGCCGCTCATATATTTGGAAATTGTGATTGTTGTCACCATTATATTTCTATAGACCTTTAACCTTGTAGAATTACCTTTCAATTGGCTGTTAACCTTTACGTCAATAGAGAAAAAAGGGATTCAAAGTTAATTCCAGATTATCATCACAAGCTTTCTTCCCATTCCTTGGACTATGCAACTTTCATGTGTCAGATCTTTCTTCCGTAACACTTTCATGTTGGCAGTACGTCCTTATATGAGGGGTGCGAAAACCAACATTAACGTCATTATTTAACATGTGGGAAAACACCTGCCTGTGTATTGATGGAGTGAGATCAAACTGGATCCTGCTTGACAGAAGTTTCTTAAATCTTCAATGACTTTTTGGCGCCAAACAGTGCACGGTCAGATAAGACTTACAGACTGGCAGCAAATGTCTATTGGTTGGTTTAAGTAGAGTGTTGGTCAATATTTGATAACTGTGAACACCTCACCGTACTCTCATCTTTAATCTTGTAGTAATACCTCTCAATTGCATTTTATTCCATTTAATGTTACTCATTAAGCCTTGTACTACTTCAAAAGCTCGTAATGATTGTATAGTGGCGGAAAAGTGAGCACCATGTCTAAAGTTCAACTATATACGTTTAATATCAACCTTAAACATTGTTAAAAGTTTCTTCGCGCTGTGATTTTAAAATCAACTACTATTCCTTCGATGTATTTAAAAGAACACTTCTTTGGACTTCAATGCGTCGAAATAAGCAAAGTCTTAATTTGTAAATATACAAACAATATGATCACGTCCAACAATAAAGTAAATAATTCCAGCTCAGTTCAGTTGTACATGTATATTTATTTCTACAGTAACGAATTCATCTCGAAGTCTAAAGCAGGAGTATCTGGAGTCTGTTTTATCACATTCGAAAAATACATAAATGGTTCTTGTTTATCGGCATGACGATGCGGGAACCAATAGTACATGGGTTTACAAGGCGAGTTCAAACGTAAAAACGTCAAAACCGTATCCTATTGGTCACTTCTGCACAGGTAAACGTCTCGTCACATAATTATCCAGGACATAATCGCGGTTGTTAAGCTTCTATAGCAACTAAACGTGAAGAACAAGGACGATTGTTACCTATCATATGATAGGTTTGGCGCCGCTGATCAATTTGTTTTTCTATAACGGCATTAGGTGCTTAGAACGGAAACCCTCGCTGCACTGCGTATCAAAGGATTACACGATTGTCGCATTGACCTTTGCAAACGTCGTAAACACTGTTGGCCAAGCTAGGATTCGAACTCACAACTCCTGTAATATTAGACAGCGTCGCTACCGACTTACCGGGGCTAGGAAGCTCAAGGTTTTGAACATTCGGTTATTTCAGAGTGTTAACAAAGCAATATCAGTCTTGTTATAAGTAAAATAGACGTAGGAATAAATATTATAATTCAATCACTGTTAACAAAGACAAAGTAAAAGTTTATTACAACATTTATCAACATAGATGTATCAAAAATTAATATTAAGTAATGATTTAAAAATGTAAAATGACATACTAGTATCAAATGCGGATTGCAATTTCATTCGTATGGAAGGGGTGATGATTTAAATTCTTTCGGTTTTTTATACTAAATTTCGCCTCTTCTTCCAATGCTAGAATAGGTAGACCCGAGTCATTCCTGTTTGTTTATTAGTTGGTGTATATACATTGAGACTGGTTTCACTCCCTGTTTTCGAGTGCAGACGTCCGTATGATGCTTTCATCAATGCAAGGTCAATCAATTTGCATTAAAGGTCATATAATATATTTATTGATTATAAACATACATACAATGTTTCGAATTAACATACAAGAAATTAACAAATCAAAAAGTAATATATGATCAAATTAAGTAGAGAAATGTTTCAACCGTTATTGATAAGATATTTACTTCTTTTTTTACAACATTTATTATTTAATGTTTTGCGTAAATTATTTACCACGGAGGAGCACGTGACCTATTGTTCACGCAGTTTCCTAAAATCGTCTCAATGAAAAAGAAACCAATTTTCACGGAGGTGAAATCTGTGTTTTTCTTTACATTTGTTTGGCTAAAACATTATAAATCTTGATAAATATGATTCATAACCATGTAACATATCACTTATTTTCACACAACAAATCACGTACCCGTTAAAAGAAATACGTCAACAATATATGAACGATGCTCCAAGTAAAACAACCACACATGTGATTTAAAACACCTGCGTGCGAATCATAATTGATACTGAATTACAGACGTTCCTGGAAACCTTCTTCGACAAAATAGCATTTTTCTTTAGCTTAACGGTGCTCCAAATACTCAAATCTAACATGTGGAAAAAAGCAACTGCATGCGAATTATAATTTATACTGCTTTATAGACGATCAATGGAACCTTCTTCGACAAACTGACATACTTCTTTAACTCGACTTAACACGGTTAATCAATATGTACGATATTTAAGAAATCAGATTCACCGCCAACGAAAAGCCGACCCGTAGACTTATGGAAACCTAAAGCATAATTCCTGAATACGACCATAGATGCTATGGGTGTAGCAGTGTGTTTGTCTGCAGAAGGTGAGTCTGGCAGCCTAATCGGTGTATAAAACTCTTTATACACAAATGTCTGCAGTTCAACAAGGTCAGGGTTGAAATGTTTAATGCTTTAATGCGTTATTGACGGTTTGAAATTCCCATCTGGCGATAAAAGAACCGCGGAATAATTCCTTGTTTCCATTTGCCTGATCGAATCGACGTGGATGAACGTTAACTGACCTTTATCGACTGCATAAAAGCGACCAGTCTTATCATTGATCATTATGCAAGTTAAATTCTCAAACAGGTCTTGGCCGTCTTTACCCTTTGAAATTCTTTCAACAGTATTACCATCTCGACCAAGAATGCGTAGATTGGTCATGAATGCCACACAAATCTTCCCGCCAAATGTTGCCAATCCAGTGGGCGTGTCATCAACTTGCACGCAACATTCACCGGTCAAGTCGTCTGTAACCGATATAAACCGATGAACTTTTCTTCCGGTAGTGTAACAACAAGCATGCCTGGTTCCACTTCTACTACATTCAAAGGTCTCATTTGTAGGCAGTGTGTCGACTGGTATTCATTGTTCATCCTGAATATTTGAGTGCATTGTTCGACGAATCAACCAGAACGTATCTGCCGTCTGAGAGACATTCTATGTCAGTGATAGAGCAGTTCGACTCCATAGGTTGTTTCACACGTACTGCCGTGGTTGTTGTTGGTTTCAAGCACACAACTTTGGAGAGAATAGTCGCATAGTCAGAGCTTATAAACAGGATCCATGATGTAGGTAACTTATCGCAACAAGATTTGATAACATTTTCAAAACTTCTCAGGTTAGGGTCAACATAGCACCTGACCCCAAAAAAATTGCAAGCAAACGTTTTATGGTGTTTGCCTGTAGTATTGGGTCTTGTGAACAACATATCAAAAGTTTAGGAAAATTTAGGCCACAGAAAGGGTCAAAATGTGACGTCATAAACAAGATGGCCGCCAAATCATAACATTGGCTATATCTTGATTAACATTTGACTTAGGGTGACAATATTTGTGTCTAGCTATAGGTTTTAGGGGTCAATGAATCCATTTTAAAGTCTATTCGTGTGGTTGTGGGGGAATTGCATCATGGGAAATCCAAGATGGCTGCCACGACGGCCCCAAATTATGTTATTGGCCATAACTCGGTTCATATTTAACATAGGATAACAATGTTGGTGTCTATCCATAGGTTTCAGTGGTCAAGGAATCCTTTAAGGCTATTTATAAGATTGTGTGGATAAAGCATCATGGGAATTCCAAGATGACTGCCATGATGTGCCACAAGTAAGGCATATATTTCATGTAAACAACAATAACATTCATGGTGTCTAACCAAAGGTGTAGAAATAACCTGTAGTTCGGCTTTCACACATACTATCTGATTGCTCTTCGTCATCGTCATTGTCTGCATCTAGTATTGGCTCCAGTGTCATGTCGTCACAGTTCTCTTCTTGACAAGGTCCGCATGCATTTGTATAATCAAGCCCATGCTTTTTACATGTACATTTAAGTGTATTACAACCAGCGGAACAGTTGCAGTGGATTATTTTGAGAAGAACCTCGGGAGCAGGGTCCTTATCCATCATGATCGGAATGAGTCTGTCCCCTTGGACTTTAAATCCCCAGTCGTTAGGGACCATGTCATCACTTATGCCCATCCAGACCATAACTTGGTACATGTAATGCGTCCTCAGAGAGTGAATTCTAGTTGCAAAAGCAGTTGGCGAAAGTCGTTCAGGTGTGACAAATGTCTTGACTCTTGAAACTTTCTTACATAGCAAACTGTACCTAAGGGTTGCGAGAGATTCGTTTTGATTCCCATTGAACAATGAAACCATTGCCTTACAGCCAGCACTTTCAATGGTATCTTGATCTTTGTCGGGTGAACAAGTGCATATGTCATCACCTAGTATCTGTTTCAGAACATTGATGTTGTACACATATTGTTTTGTTTTATTCCCGGTTTTATCTGAACGGAAGTAGAGCTCATGGCTGTCCTTAAGAGACGCATTATGCAGAAGGGGAATCAGCAAATCCGTATCTTCACCAATGAGCGTTGTAGACTTGTATTCACACATCAAAACTGCGGCTTTTACTATGACCACGTCTGCATCTCCCTCAGCTTGGATGACATGGCAGCCTTTCTGCTGCAAGCATTTTGCGATCAGATCAAGCATAGCCTGTTTGTTTTCCAAAGTAAACTTCGCATATGCGTTGACGATTGAGCTGTATGTAGATCCTAAGTAGTGCTCAGTAACTGGGATCGCCTCGAGCACAGCATCATCAGATGTGGGAGTGACATGGTTTCTTATAGCTTCCACCAGTTGAGCCTTGTCTGGTTTGCGAAAACAGTCCTTCGCTTCAAATAACGATGGAGGATAAGGACAGAGTTCATCACTTTACTTAAACTAAGATCGCCGGGTGCGATACCACCAAGAACCTCTGAAACAACAGAGCTGGTTCTATGGTTCTGTCCTCAGTTACTTTAATGGCCCGGGCAGTAGCTAATGTCTTCACTCTAGTATTTCTCTTGTGCGAATACGAAAAGATAGATTGACCTTCCATTGTTTGCACTGTGCTGTTGCCAACCGTGAAAAGGTCATCTACATTCACATCGTCATTATCATTTATTCCGGTTATGATGTTGCGCAAGGTAGCATCTCCTGTAAATGGAGAAAAGTCTTTGTCTATATTCATCCTTGCAGACGTAGCTCTTTGTGTTGTTCACTTGTTGTGTATACCATCTGGCTGAACTCTTGCATGGCATAGTTGTAGGCAGAGGTTACAGGACGAGCGAGACATGGTCCAAAGTGTTCTTTGACATGGAAACCATTCATGAATTTCTGATAAACAGAAGAGTTTTCAGTTTCTAAGCTGTACATCTTCTGAAGATACAGATAACCCGACTTGAAATAGTTAGGGTGTCCAGCAGCTGCAAATATTGGTAAACAGTCAGATATGGCATGGAGGTGCATCTCCCATGATCCGGTGCGATCGGCCTCGATAAGTTCTCGGGCAACTCCCAACATTTGCTGATAATTTAACCACAGTTTGCTTGTCCTTGAATGACTGGATAGTTCACCTGCTTTCGATTTAAGCCGATCAGCGATTGTTCCAATGCAATCCGACTTCAGCAAAGAATCCATGTCTCTTTCACCAGTTTGCATAAGAGCGAACAACGTTTCAAGCTCTTTCAAGATGTTTTCAAAACCTGGCTCATCCTTGATGATTTCAGCTACTATCTGATGCGTAAGGCATTGATCTACTAGGAGATGTCCGCGGAATGCACGTTGTACAGATTTACCACTCATCATATGCACAACTGCGTTCTTACCATATATTGTTTCTAGGATCTGTCTCAGTCCACTCCCATCCATTAATGTTCCTATGGCCCCCAACAGATTCATGAAGGTGTGAAAACTACCCAGTAACAACACATCATCTCTTATAGGACTACTGTCTGGTACTTCATTCACTATCTCTGATGCCTTCCAGAAGAGCGGTTGGTCGAATGTAATGATTGGCGGAACGTTTTGCTTGGCAACTAGCTAGGTTGCACACATATTCCAATGTGGAGAAAATGCATGTTTTGTCACTTGATGACATATAAATCATAGGAAGGAACGCTATCGAAGACTGGAGGCCAATATTGCAGAAATCATGTAATGAGGATTTTGGTTTCCTGACTCTTTTGAACGAATTTGTTATTACGTGTATTATTATCATTAAAAAAGAAAGCATAACATTGTGTGCTTGGCTTATGGTATCAATGCAATTTCAGATCTCGAGGATGAGTGCAAGAAAAAACACATTTCTAAGAAATCCACATGGTCTCCCTATGAAGTGCCTAATATGGATTTAATAATCTTTCCAATAGCAATTAAACTTACCTGTATGTTCTTCAGTTGTTCCTATACAGAATGTCATTTGCTAGAATATCATATTTCACTTAAAGTTTTGAAAACAACTGGATAGTTTGAGCTAATTTCCTTCTTTTTTTGAGGTATTTAATAGATGGCAGCACCATAGTTGTATGTGGTGCTAAACAATCAAAACAAGCTACTTACATTGTTGAGTGTATACTAGTCACTTTTTCGACAGATTATTTGGTATAGGGCGAGCACACAATCACCATTTCCCTCTGTCATGCGTGCCAGAGCTACCCATACTTAATTGTTGACAAAGGTCTGTTCTGCATAATATCACTGACCAAAAATACCTCGAGTCGAGTCGAGTCGAGTAAATAGATCCCCAAGAGAAGACCCTCGGATAGATGCTAATATCGATATCATATGTTTAATATGACATGAGGAGCTATTTCTACTACGGTTGGGTGGGGGAGGGGGCTCATGTGGTGGCCATCTTGATTTTTCTTGACTCAATTCCCACACAATCTTACAAATAGCCTTTAAGGATTCCTTGACCACTGAAACCTATAGATAGACACCAACATTATTATCCTACGTTAAATATGAACCGAGTTATGGCCAATGACATAATTTGGGGCCGTCGTGGCGGCCATCTTGGATTTCCCATGATGCAATTCCCCCACAACCTCACGGATATACTTAATGGATTCCTTGACCCCTAAAACCTATAGCTAGACACCAATATTGTCACCATATGTCATATATTAAGCGAGATATAGCCAATATTATGATTTGGCGGCCATCTTGGTTATGACGTCACAATTTGACCCTTTCTGTGGCCTAAATTTTCCTAAACTTTTGATATATTGTTCACAAGACCCAATACCCAAGGAAAACACCATAAAACCTTTGCTTGCAATTGTTTGGGGGTTAGGCCATATTTTTCATAAATTGACGCTACTAGGTTAGAGTTTTCACGATTGGCTCGAATGAAAAGTTTTTCATCGTCGTCGTAGGTCGAGTCCAAAGAAACCTGGATATGTTGTTTGTCCTGTATTATGTTTTGTAGTTTTTTTATTAGAGCTATTGATGCAATCAATCATTCTTTCCTTTACGGTGGAAGCTGTTGTATCAATATGCAATCTAAGCATTTTTTCAGCAACAAGCTTTACGCTGGCCTCGCTACCATTTAAAAACGTTTCTACATCAGATTTGGCTTTTGTATGCTTGCTTCCGATAATGTCATTGGCATCCTTCTTCAACCTTATCAGTTTACCGGTTAACTCACTTAACTCTGTAGATTGAGCATAACCTTTCGATGCCGTTGAAATCGGTTCGGACTCGCAGGAATTGTGATCGTCTGTCAAACACATACTGCAGCAAAGCATCTTGTGTGTTGTGCAGAATTGTTTGACAGCCTGATCTGGAATGATGTGGCATCCCCTCGAACCCATTTTGACTGCCAGACTTTTCGTGCTTCCTTTACATACATCAGTTGATGGTGCCTGTATTGGATCCAACAGTGTGTGGGACTTCGTGACCGTGAACTTTAGATGATGGCGTCTACATTCGTTACACAAACACTCTTTACATTGGACACAATAACATTTCGCTTCGACTTCAGTATTTTCTGAAAGGCATGGTTTACAAAGCGATTCTGGTTCATCAATCAATGTTGCGCACATTCCATCAGTTAGCTGTTTAATGTCTCCTTCTACCATCTGCCATAACTGTACGACTATTACTAAGAAACCGTAACTATCGGAAGGAATGTCTGGAAGAAAAAGAAAGTGACTAAAAGCAGAGGGAAATTAAAGTTGGAATAAACTCCATCAAATATTTATTTTTTACGGACTTGCATTTTATTGTTCTTTGTTTTAGTGTCGCAGTCTAAATAATGGTCAAAATAAATCGGACTACCAGTACATCTATCTGCAGGTAATGACATTTCCGTACTATAACGTCAGCTGGTAGACATATACTAATTACGCATGCGCCTTTCTGTCACATCAAGTTGTAACGGTCAGCTGTAGCGTTTACGACAACAAAATTAACATTCATGAATTAACTGCTTAAGTACGTCGGATACCAGATTAATGACTTTCATTGTTATTTACTATAGTAGACCGGGTACCATACTCCACTACAATGTGCGTTTGTTGGTTCATGCTACATATTCCCATAATTAAGCCGGGTACCAGAGTAATCGGCACGTTGTCTTCAAGATAGCCATTATGGAAGTAAATGCATTAATATATTACATGGATATTTGTCAATCACTGTACAGCTTAAAGTAACAAACATATAGGTGAATACTATTTAATTAATAGTTATTAATATGATAATCAATTTTCCCATTAAATTTTCAAATAGAAATTCTATTCAAGTCTGTGTCAAATAGTCTCTAAATTGACTATTAGACGTGAACACCAAGTTTCGTATGGGGATTCAGATGGGCAACATCCATAAACAAACTGACACACATTAAGACAGACATACAAGACGGACGGACAGTCAGAGAGACGAACGGACAGACTGAGAAGTGATCCACATGTGCCTAGTCATCTATTCTAAATGTAAGCTATAAATGTATATGAATTTTACCGTTCTTTCGAAATATTGTTTAACAAAGTACGAGCTTACATTATACCCGTTTATTAGGTCATTCAATACACACTGATATCAACAAAAGACTGTAAAGTTTACCCCGATCTCATCAAGAAGACAGTTAGCTCTGGTTAGCACCTACCCTTTTCATAGCCTTTCCCTGATACAGACAAGCGTTAACACACATTATTGAAATGTTGTGGACAACGGGGAAAGTGGTAGGTGATTTTTTTGTCGGAAAGGTAAAATTGTAATAGATAGCAGTTTCTTTTTTCCCAACAATGTTTTCAACTCTGTAACGATTTTACAATTCTACATTTTCCGCAGAGCTCTTCAAAAGCCTTTCTGATATACACGGTTGAATAAAAGTCCATGTTTCAGTACTAGACAACTGTAACTATATACTGTAACAAACCATAGCTGTATCTATAATGTATATAACAACCTATTCATACAATCGATTTTAGGAACACAAATCGAAAATAGATTTTTGGAAAATAGCATTTTTGGTTGCATAAGGTTTAATCCTGTTATGCAAATTAAACCTTTCCAACAATAGACGCATTTTAACTTATCTACAGCAGACGATTTTAAATAGCATCATGGTTGCAGAACTCATTGTTCATAGTGAACAATTTTTGCTTTTGCCACAACGTTATCAAAACTATTCAACAAGTATAGCTTCATGTATTGAGATTGATCATGTTTTTGCCAAAACATTTCAAAGTCTTTTTCTGCAGATTTGTTGTATGGGGTTTAATTGTTGAATGCAAATATTCTAACGCAAGCTATTTGAATAATTCAATAAACGTTTTGTAACTCTCTGTGAAGTTCTCTTGTCAACATTGGTTGTAAATATTAAAAACAGAATTGTAAACATGTTTTCAACATTTGTTGTAGGAACACTTTCAAAACAGATATAATCCGCTAGGAATTGGCTCGGACTGTGTGAACTAGCAACTGTATTACAACTTATTTGTGAGGTCAACCTAAATACACTTCTATCTTAACTACTACAAATTCGGTAGATCTCTTAAGTCTGTTGAATAGACTGAACATTCGGTAAATATCTCAAGCCTGAATGTCTGTTTTAAACCCTGAATACTGGGTAGATTTCTCAAGTATGTTTTAAACACTGAAAACATAGTAGATATCTCAAGACTGTTTTAACCCCTGAAAACTAGGTAGATATCTCTAGTCTGTTTTAACCAGTGAAATATCGGTATATATCTTAACTCTGTTGTATAGACTGATAATTCGGAAAATATCTCATGTCTGTTTGAACCTATAAAAACTTGGTAGATATCTCAAATCTGTTTCAACCACTCAAAACGCGATAGATATCTTAATGCTGTTTTAAACACTAAGAGCTCGCTAGATATTTCAAGTTTGGTTTAAACACTAACAATTCGATTTATATCTGAAGTCTATTTTTAACGCTGAAAACTCGGTAAAATTTTCAAGTCTTTGTTAACACCTGATAACTCGGTAGATATCTCAGGTCAGTTCAAACCCCTGACAATAGGTAGCTATCTCAAGTCGGTTTTAACCACGTAAAACTCGGTAGATCTCTCAGTTCTGTTTTAACCCCTGATAACCCCTGATAACTGAATAGATCTTTCCATTCTGTTTTAAAAACTCGGTAGATATTTCAATTCTGATTAAACCCTTAAAACTCAGTAGATCTATCAAATCTGTTTTAACCCCTGAAAATCGGTAGCTATCTCAAGTCTTGTCTTTCGTCTAAGAGATAGTTATCTGATTTACCGTGTCAATAATGTCAAATGAGCACATGGTTCCGAAATAAGTGATATTGTTCATTGATAATTAAAGATATAAGCGTAAACATTCGGAAATGAGTATGAATGCTGAAACAAGGAAGTGTTAAACATGAAATGTTTGAAGTGTAAAGTATAAAATCGTGAAATGTTAAGTCTGATATCTTGAAATGTTATGTCTGTAATCGTGAAATGTGAAGTATGAAATTAATAATTTGATACCGTTTAGTATGAAGTTTCAAATGTTGAAGTATGAAGCATGTCTGACATGAGGGTCGTGGATAAGGGTTATGTCAAATTAATACAACGGAACGGTGGTTTTGAACGACGTTAAACCGTTACAAAACTAATTACTGTCTGAGTCCTTTACGTCAATGAAATAAATCGACTTTTCCACTTGCAGACGAACTGACACATAAACAGCAAAGGACGTTTGAAAACATTGTTGCAAGAGCAGACATTGATCATAACGTGGCAAAGGGTTAATTGTTTTGCACTCGGTTTATATTGTAACAAAGCAACCCACATAACCCACATAATAAAATGTCAACGAGTAGAATTACAGTCACAGGCCTAACCATATTGGCGGAATAGCATACATTTACATGGGTTTATATACAGCTTAGAGGAAGTCGTCAATTGATTAGTGATCAAGCTGATGTTATCATTTCAATCTACACGTATACTCAATATACCAACATGTCAATGTGTACAGTGCAATTACCGTGTCATAAAGAAAGTTACCATCAATTATAAATTTACTATATACGCGTTTGCTTTACTTGTAAAATAAGTACTCCCTCCCCACAATCAGCTTACACACTTCGAGAATATTACAACACAACTACATTTTTAGTTGCAAGTTATACACATTTTTAAATATAGTTTCGTTTACTAACATATTTTAAAAAGGCGTTATCTACATTGTTTTCACAAAAAAATCCCAATAACGGAATTTCTTTATACTTTGTATTTTGATAGTAAAAGTAAATAACTTTTAATAATATTAATAAACAACTTGTTGAAATAAGGATTTTTTTTTTTCTTTTGATAGATTCATTCATCTGGAAAAAACATATTGACACATTTCCTCAAAGGCACACATAAAGGCATTTTGGCTAAAAACATGATAGACTAAAACAAATCAAATGAAAACTACAAATCATATTAAAGTTAGTATAGAACTTTATTTATAGAACGTAAATCAATATAAAAAGAGTATTTGTGAGAAACAAATTAAACAAAACATATTAATTTGTTTTTCAGAAATGGTGTCACATTTAACACCCGAAAACGCTAAAAATAATACAATTTTTCAAGAAACTAAAAATAATTCACTTTAATAAAAAATGAAAACAAAAAAGATGGCACAAAGTACTCTTTTTAGGGTAAATCGACTTTGTCCTTCCATTTTCTTAGAAATACAGCAATTTTCCTTAAAAAAAAACGCCGTGCTTCAATTTTTTTTTTTTTACCCTCTATTAGCTTTGAGAAACATAAAAACTCCGTCGATTGAAAATAGAATCAAGACACCGACGCATGATAGCAGCTGGCTCTCTGATTGGCTAATCAATTTACAGCGTCGTTAGCTGTTTGGCTATGGAACAACCAGTTTAGAGAGATATGTGTTGATCGCTTTCTTTCCCGAAGTGACCTAAATGAATGAATCGTTTTCTTACACAATTTTTGACACCCAACGGTGACTTAATACTTTTATTTGATAAACTAACTTTTAATTAAACCGCAATGACATAAATTATTTTATCTAACATAAAATATATTTATTTTACATCGATTGCGAAACAAGTTTCTAGCTTATTTAATCTCGCTCGAAGTCTGTTTCCTGAAGACTTTACAAGTACTCGTGCCATTTGTTTGGAAACATTCCAGAGACCGAACGCGCTAATGATGAGAGGTTGCTAGTGCAGTCTTTGTCAATAAATCCAAATCAATTCAACATAAAACAGTGTAAAAACGTCTATGGACAATGAAATGTTCTACAGGAAATCTCCAGCCTGAAATGCACTAAACCGTAATCATTATCAATTCTGAAAAGAAAGGAGCAACTTCTCAAATTACTTCCGGTGCGTTGGGTATCTCGGGTGGGTGTAGGGAATGGGTGAGGGCTATCCTGTCATGACTAGGTATTCCCATAAACATCGTCCAGGATTCAACTGGTCTACACACGAGCATCGAAATACTCAACGTGGCAATAAACATACATACTGAGTGTAATGCACGAACCTCTTGAACTACATACATATCCAAAGATACACATTGATAGTATGTATCAATAGACACCTTCTCGTTACAACGTGGCAATAAACATACATACTGAGTGTAATGCACGAACTTCTTGAACTACATACATATCCAATGATACACATTGATAGTATGTATCTATAGACACATGCTCGTTAACCCCCCCCCCCCCCCCCCCCCCCCCCACACACACACACACTGAATCATGTAATAAGCGTGTTTTAATAATTGAATGCATTGATGAACTCATTTACGATACGAGATCAACCAATCTTTGTTTCACTACTAGGAATACGTTCACACCAGTTTCATGAAGCAGGCGAATGTCCGGTGCAATAAGGTCATCTAAGCGTTCACTAGCCTTTTTAAATTCTGCGTCGTTTGCTAGGATATCTGAAAACGCAATGACCGATTCTTCTTCGAAAAAAACACACTCCAATTTCTTAAAGACGATGTTCTTTTTAAGTAGCAGGACTTCAGCAGCATCTCGTTTGGAACTTATCAGTATCACATCGTCATGTGTCGTTGCCATGGCCTCAAATACATTTCCAATCTTAAGTTGAGAGAAAATACAATTGTTCATTGACAACAACTTTTCGATTGAACCCGCTACTTGTTTCCTTTGTTCCGTTGAAATTCGCCCCTCCAATAAATTTCTCTCTGTGATGATATAGCTCGCTAGCTTACCTTCTGAAACACGGTCACGAAGATAGCACAAGGCTTCGCAGAATCTTTGAAAAAGCTTGTACTTAGTGAAATATGATGTAGGATGTCTTTCTGCTAACCAAAATATCACGTTTTTGTTAACGTAAGAAGATATTTCTACTGCAATTGGTTGCAAAATTGATTTTGATGTCAATTTTAGGAGTATATAAACCTTGATTTGGAATTCATTCATTGATTTCATAAGTATAAGTTCAGCTTCGGTGTAGCATATTCGCCACTCTGTATCTAAATATTGGTTATTTTTACTCGCAACTGGAACAACATGACCTCGTGAGGCCAATACTTTCTGGATAATCTTTGCAGAAGGCCATTCATACATGCGATCACGTTGAGACCATTCTACCAGATCATGTCTGCTATCATAGACAAAGCCGTGCACAAAGTCGTAACTGATATTATGGTTTCTGTGTGATATTGAAGGCCCAGACCTGGTTTGATTGTCTATAGGCACACCATTAATGTCATACATGATATTTTGTCTTCTTAAACAAGGGAACTGGTTGTTAAGATAAACATGTCCGTCTGTAGTTACTAATGATTTTCTGATCGTTCCGGTGAAACGTCCTTCATTAAGCTCTACTAGCTGTAAACGGGTGTACCCTGGAGAACATCCCCTTGGTATACTCCTAAATATTGTCATTTGCTTCCCGTCATACATGTACTTCCTTAGGGCGGCATGTGCTTCAACGCACACTATTTCGTTGTGGGTATAAAGTCTATCTATGTCACTCTCGAAATATTTTGCAGTCCCTTCCCCTTTACCGCCCGTCGTTAACACGCTGGTCTTTGTTATTTTGCTTATTCTACAGTTGAACATTTCGTCTAACAGGGCGTTTCCTCGTTGTCTATATTTAACTATGGCATCACCATATCCCGAAAGGTCCAAACACTCGGAGAGCCGACGAGAACAATCTCCATCTCTTACATTTGATAAACCGTTACCCATGCTTGTGAGTTCATGAGGCGATTTATTTGAGATCTGTTTGAATTAGCCAGTGGCTAATTATTCAATTGGAACTTGTTCCTTCCGCATTGGGTTATTTATAATTCACATTCAGGTGCAGTACTCGTAAATTATTCGCTGACATTTAAGTGAATCTTTAAATTCATATGTATACACGTAACGACAACCGAACTATAACATTATTTCGGTACACGATGTCAGTATAAGTATAAGAACCAATGCCAGTCCATTTATCTTCAACGTGTATTGCGTGCCTCCACTTTTGACTTGTTATGCAATTGCGTGTCACCCAATTGGAATGGTTTAGCAATTGTGTCTCATACCATTTGATTGGTTATAACATGCTTGTCATCTTATTTGTTGGTAACAGTTACAGTTCCTATGGAAACAAATAAACAAACAAATTAACAAACTCACAAACTCGAAATATTACCAAAAAAGAAAAGTGTCCGTTAAATATCATAGTTATACAAGGTATACATAGTTATACAAAATCAATCAAACTGACATTCAATCAATTATGATCAATACTTTGCGAAAATCAACCGCTATGTATGATATGGTTCGGCACTGTTCGCCAATAAGTTACAGAAAGGGCTTCATCTGACTTCGGAAGAGCATATTAAATTTTTTACTCAAGTTTCAATATTATTTCAGTTATATAACGGCTACAGTTCAACTATTCGTGTTCCCTGGGTATACAAACCAGTATTAGTCTAGGAAATAAGCCTTACCATAGGCCACTCCTCTATGACTACCGCGATTGGGATCTGGTTTCAAATCCCCGACGTTAACCACATGATCACGGCGGAATAATACTTTAGCAGGAATCAACAGGCAAGTCTCTTTCAAACTAGGTCAAATGGTTGAATTGAAGGTATGTCTTGTTAACACATTTGAAGCCCGCTTTTTTAGCTTGATCATGTTGAAACGTTGTTAGAATGAGTGTTTTTGGCCAACTCTAGGTCAAATTCGAATGTGAATCATGTCGGGTCTAAAACTAGGTCACTAGGTCAAATTTGAGAAAAATCTTATAAACACTTTAGAGACCGCATGTTTAACTTCAGCAAATTTGCACTTATAGCATATTGTTCTTTATTCTACCTAGGCCTATTCCGAATATGGGTCATGTCAGGTCAAAACTAGAGTACTAGGCCAAATTGATGGAACATTTAGTGAACACATCTTATTCTAAAGTTGTGCATGTGGACAAAATTGTTTCAAAATTTGTCTTGATGATTTATGGGTTATATTCATAATTATATGACTCATATCTGGCAAAAAAATAGGTCACTTAGCAAACTTTTGGGATTTCGTTTTGACTTGAGCATGTTGAAATGTGTTCACAATGTTTGTCTTGATGATATCTAGGCACAGTTGGACTATGGCTGGATATTGAGTAAAAAAACCTGTCACTAGCTGAAGTTTTAGACTAATATTGTGAATATTCTAGAGGCCTTATTTTTTACTATGGAATAATGAAATATTGTCAGAAAGTTTGACTAACTGTTATATAAGGTTAATATTGATATAAGCCATGTCTGGTTGAAACTGCGTTAGTAGACTAAAGTTTCGAAAACATCTAATGGACACACTGGAGTCTAAGACTCAATACATGATGGGACTTATTAAGATTATTTGGATGATGGCATCTACACTTAGTATAAATATTAACTCAAATCTACTGAATACTCGTAGAGGCTGTATGTGTTACTGTAACATGTTGAAACCCTTTGAAATATTAAATCTACAAAACATCTTACATCCCTTGTGTAAGCATCAACACAGCACATGAGCATTGTAAAGTTGGCAGTGGGTATAATGGAATCTGGTCTGGTTTGTGATGCATGAAAACTGGTAAGTTTTTAACGATTAATTGTTGGGATAAGTTTGTGATGCATGTTGATGGGTAGAGCTCAAATTATGATCTATGACGCTAAGGTTTGTTTTCATAGACCAACCGAGTAGGGGATGTATGGATAATTAATTGCGAAAAGGAAATAAACTATTTTAATCCGTGCCTTTGTTAACTGAGGCCTTCAGCGGGAGTATCTTTTAAAATATAACCTTAATATAGAATGAGTGTAGTGTAGCAGAAAACTTGTCCGACATCAGAGCAAACAACGGTGTTTTTAGATTTTTCATATAGAATGAGTGTAGTGGAGCATAATTATTCTATTCTGTTTTACGGAACGAATGTCTACATGGCTATTGTGTCAAAATGTGTCCGAAAATTCACGATTTGGGGACAAAGAAAACGGCTCAAATAATTTCGCTAAAATTCCACACACTTATAAAACTCAATTTGATCTAGGTCTGGGCATGTTTGTTATATCTAGGAAAAATCTAGTTTCAGAGATTTGTTAGGTTAAAAAACATATTTCTGTAGATTTCGCACCAACAAATAACGACATCAGCTAGAACCTGAAATTCAACCTAAAACTTGATCGAGATCCGGTGCAAACAGCGGTGTTTTTAGATGTTCATACATTTAGTTTGGATTCTTGGAGAAAGCTTTTAATATGGGTTCTTGACTTCTGTGGGCGTGGCTTAGCTGCAGTTACCAGTACTACTAGTCCATTTATCCTGACACCAGCCAGTCAGTCGTAATGCTAACCCCGCAACCCTGACAATCAAGAAGGGCAGCCATTACTACCATTGTTTAAGTTTTTGGCATGACCCTAGTCCAAATGATTTAGACTTTCGGTTGATAATGCATATGCAGGATAATAACAAAATGAGCATATGCAACTTCTTTCTATGTGGGACTACCCGCACCCAAGGCCGTCCACTGTGTTATAGGCACACTGATGAAAAATATTTCTTCTCAATTAGAATTTACTAAACTCTGTTA
This sequence comes from Serripes groenlandicus, assembly GCA_031761405.1. Taxonomy (NCBI): domain Eukaryota; kingdom Metazoa; phylum Mollusca; class Bivalvia; order Cardiida; family Cardiidae; genus Serripes; species Serripes groenlandicus. Next base: position 18,460,136 of record JASEVX010000013.1, on the reverse strand, counting down.
CTACCTTCAAATACGACAAGATTTTATGGATTCATATAGGTTAAAGTTTAAACATATTATGTAAGTACATGTACACTACACATTCAATGAAATCAAGGATTTTGAAAGCTGGAATGCACATGCTGGTTTCTAATAAGATGTAAACAAGGTGTTTTTTTCTATGTATTCAACAAAACTTGTTCTTTCAGATTGAAATTGCAGGGAATCGGGGGCGCAGCCCCCGATGATGATCAAAAGTTAGACGCGTCTGGCAATATGAATCAACTATTTTAACATTCATTCAAAAGGAATGATGTTGACCAATGTGTGGCAAATTATCTTCATTCTGTATATGTTTATTTTATAATTTAGATGTTAAATCTATGGCAAAGATCTATAGATGCAAGTCACCTGAAATCAGGTTTTTTGCGGGCTGGAGTGTGTATGTTAGTTTCTAAGAAGATCTAACCAATTTGTGTTATATATGCAACTAAACTTGTCTTTTTAGATTGAAATTGCAGGAGATCTTAAATTCGTCTGGCAATATGAAATTCATTCTAGCATTTATTCAAAAGGGCCGATGTTGACCATGTGTGGCAAATTATCTTCATTCTGTACAGCTTTATTCAGATGTTAAATCTATGGCAAAGATCTACTTAATCCGAGCCTTATCTGACCCTAAAATGCTTTTTAAATCACATGAGAGCCAAAGGCTCAAAAGGTGAGCTATTGTGATTCACTTTTCATTCGTCGTCCGTCTGTCTATTAACTTTTACTTTAAAATACTACTTATCTGTAACCAGTTGTCCGATTCAATTGAAACTTCACAGGACTAATTCTCTATCAAAATTGATAAACGACCATGACCCAATTAGAAACTAGGTCACCAGGTCAAATTTAGTAAAAACCTTTTAAAGCCTACTCCTTTGAAGCCAGTTATCCAATTGAATTGCAATTTCACAGGAATAGTTCTTATGCGATTCTCTACAAGAATTGCTAAAGCGACCTTGACTCAATTAAAAACTAGGTCACCAGGTCAAATTATGTAAACATCTTTTAATGCCTACTCCTCTGAAGCCAGTTATCCTATTCAATTGGAATTGCACAGGAATTCTCTACAAAAATTGCTAAACCTTTTAAAATCATTTAAAAGCCTACTACTGTTAAGCCAGTTATCCAATTCAATTGCAATTTCACAGGAATGATCCTTGTGTGATTTTCTGCCAATATAAGTATAACGACATTGACCCAATTAAAGACTAGGTCACCAGTCAACTTATGTAAAAACCTTTAAATGGCTCTTTCTTAACAACCAATTGTGGGATATTGATGAAGTTTTATTTGTAGTATCCTTGCATTGACCTTCAACTGTATTGTTAAAGGTAGGTCTATCCAGACAATACTATGTCACGATGTCAACTTTTTTAAAAACAACTTTAAAAGACTACTTCTCAGATACCCTTCACCCAATTTAAGTGAAACTTCACACAAGTGATCAATATACTCTACCAAAATTGCTAAAAGAAATTGACCTTATAAAAAACTAGGTCACCAGGTCAACTTATGTAAAATTCTTAAAGTGACTCTTTCTCGACATTGAACTGTGGGATATTAATGAAATTGTTACTGTAGCATCCTTGTATTGACCTTCAACTTTATTGTAGGTCAGTCCAGATAAAAACTAGGTCACAAGGTCAACTTTGTTAAACACATTTGAAAGACTACTCCTCGGATACTCCTCACCCAATTTTATTGAAACTTCACACAAATGATCCTTATGATTTCCTCTACACAATGTGATAAAACAACCTATATCAAATGTAAAACTAGGTCACCAGGCTCAACCTATGTAAAAATCTTAAAGTGACTCTTTCTTGACAACCAACTGTAGGATTTGGATTATCTGTGGCATCCCTGGATTGACATTCAATTTTATGTTCAAAATTAGGTCAGTCTTAACAGAAAGAGGTCACCATGTCAACTTGTGTAAACAAATTAAAGTACATTTTTCTCAACATCCAACTTTGAGATTTGGATGAAATTTTATCTGTAGCATTCCTGCATTAACCTTTAATCTTTTATGTAAAGTAAGGTTAGTCTAAACAAAAACTAGCTCAAGCGATCAACTTTCTTAAAAAAAACTTTAACAGGGCTTATACCCTTCACCAGTGTCCCGGGTTCGATCCCCAGTCGCGGCACTACGGTCATGGTGGAGTGCCCATGGGCAAGGCACATTTTCTAGCCTAGTACTGGTTTGTTTACCCAGGGATCATGAATAATTAAATTTAATTGCGCGCTAAATGACCTTAGCTGTCAATGCGCCATAAAACAATATACATTCATTCATTCATTATACCCTTCACCAACTTTAAATGAAACTTCACACAAATAATCTTTATGATATATGGTCTCTACCAAAATTGCGACAGTACAACCTCTAATGAGAATGTAAAATACCATTTGTTATTTTAAACCTGATTTATATTATTATGTCAGTTGACACAGGTGAGCGATATCAGGACCATTGTGGCTTTCTTCGTTTTGTTGCGGCTTAGGTTAGGGTCAGAGGAAATCCTATAATGAAATCGTGGGGATTACTGAAAACCTTTTCAACGGTGTATGTGGCGTCGGGTCTCATTTTTACGGTAATTTAGTCTAAGAAATGGATAAATTGATATTTAATATACCAATCTGCAACTTATCATCGCACCAGATTTTAAATCACGTGACAACAGGTAACATTTGACCTAAATACAATACATGACGGAAATCTAATCCAATAAATACTTACATAGATATATTGATTTAAAGCTCCTCTCCCATACAGCCTTTTCAAGGATTTAATTTTGCACTTTGGGACATGATGATGAGCATAAATTTGTTAAACTGCTTTTTGAGGGATAACAATCTTGAATACATAAACTTGAAGTCAGAATAATAAAAATAATGTTTTCTTTAATTGATAGTTTGGCTGTATGTGAAGACTTTCCTCTTGATAACTCTTCTGCTTATGGTGTAATCACTTTTAGTGATGTCGGTTCGAATCCGAATGGGGAACCTGACACAAAGACTGAGTTGTACAATCTAAAATAATTAAATTTCTTCAGCCAGATTATTATAACAAATAACAAACATATTGCCAAACAGATGATCATTATAGAATAATTACGTTATAATGACTTGTTTTCTATCCCATAATTTCAATTATGTACTAATATAGATTTTGTGAGTGAGATTTATTTTATTTTCTCCAAATACGACAGTTTCGGAGGAATGTTGGCCTTTGACAATGCAAATACCTGAAACATTGGTTAAAGGCCCGATAAAACCCATTTTCTTAAATTTATAAAAAAGTCATAATGTTCTATTTATCTTTTAGACTTGCGGAGATAATGTTGGTGTTGGAAATACTTGAATGTCATCAATCGTTACGTTTTGGAATATGTTATAATCGAAATAATATATTCAGCATTGTGCAATTCTGCTCCTCTCTACTCATTCTATCCCGCGAATCCCTTAAGGTGTCGCCTTTCTAGTATTATTAAAATGCGGACTAGCTTCATCAGGAATGCTATATTTCTGCAAATAATGAGTTCAGTTTATATAAAATACATCAATTTTACGAACCCTCAGCTAGTAAATATGCTCTCTTCTTTTCCATTAAGCGGCGTAAAACACCAAACGATCAATCAATCAATTATATTCCTTTACCATTTTTTTTATAATCATTTTGTTTTAAAAATTATATAAAAAGTTTGATTTAGAATTAAAATTTATATGCCTCTTTGTCTGAATTGATATTCCACATGCACTATATATTTATATGATTTAAAACATTATTCTGTAAATTAATACGATTTAAAAAATATTCTGTCAATTAATACGTTTCATTTTTTGTTCGCCAAATGTCTGCATACAAGAGTAAGGGTGTAAAAAGCTCAAAAGCGACCAGAAAGATTTAGTACGCTTCAGCTTTGTTGTTCCCAGTGTATTACTATTCTAACTCATTCAATGCAAATGAGACTTCCCGCGAGAAAAACAACATTATGGCCTCTGAGAAATGTTTCAACCTATAAACCTGCGCAGTCCGCGCAGACTGATCCGGGCGACACATTCCGTCTCAAGGGATAAAGGTATAGAGGAATGATTCCTGAAACAAAAAATCCACAGGATGCGAAAAATGTCTATCCGGGTAAGCCTGCGCGGCATGCTTAGACTGATCCGGGTTGATACTTTACGCAAAGTCCACAATGTTAGTTTTCTCGCGGGACGACTCAAATGTAAATAGTGAGGTTGCAGACAATACGGATTTAGACGAGTCAGCTTGTAACGATGTTGGAAAGGGATTATACGCGCTACAAGGCAATCTCTCATCCTTGTTTATCACGGGAAGTAACTAGACACATTCCTTATCTTATACGATTCTCACAATGTTTTTCCTTGTCAATACTCGGAAAGAATGAATTTGAAAAATATGGCGTCTCGGCGAATTAAAAACAAATGATAAAGATACAGATATTCTTAATATATACTTACATGTGATTAATCAACACGTCCACCAGTTCCTACCTCTTACAAATGGATTGACGTGTCTTCTTAAAGAATGAACAATGACTATAAATAGAATTATATAAATATTTCAATGAAATATATAAATAACAATAGAAAATAAAATCCCCTATATTATCCTATGACAAGATTTGGTAATCGAACCGATCCCTTTCCAACATAAATACGCTTTCTGACGCCTCGGATGAACGAGACTTTTGAAAACATTGTGACAAATGCTATGAACGAGAATGTTCTGCTTTTACCACAATATTTTCAACTCTATTCAAATATATGTTCATTTATAAAGATGTTTCCTATTGTATGTATCGTTTAAAGGCCTCTGCTGTAGATTTGCTGTATATTCAGTTATACGAGTATCACGAATATCAAAGAAATTACAAAACTGACGTGTTTTTTTGTTGCGCACCAACTACCGGATGTTGCATGATTCAAATAGGTAACCCTGATATCACGAATTTCAAATGCTACTAATTTATTTTTGATAATCAATATTCTCGGAAAGTACGACAGATCATACTTTTTAATCATATATAACAAATCTTATTTGCCCTGACTTATCACCAAATAAAAACATAAATATTTTATTAGAAAACCTGTTGTTTTTATTTTCTTTCAAATTTGAACGTGTTTTCGGTTAAATATGCTAATGGCATAATAGATACTTGAAGTCACATGATCACATTGCGAGATGTTTCCTCGTCTATAGAAAGACTGGTGGAAAATAAGGACCAACATATTAAACTAGATGCAGAGAGGCAACATGTCGATCCAACTCCAAACGTGTTGTCACAGACATAGTGCTCTTTCATGCAATTGCAACACAGACTGGCAAAGAGATGACATGCAGTCAAGTAATGGCCTGCTACAAATACGTGTAGTTGACACAGCATCTAACTTTGGAACAGAAACGACAAAACTAATCTGCTGCATATGCGTCAAAACGCTTTTACAAATGGTAAAAGGTTAATAGAGAACAGTCTCCTTTTTTCACTTCTGCGATCATCAGCTTCTCATGGTGAACATGTGTGTCCAGTAACTTAGGAATGTTTTGATGCATGGTTTCTCATTTTGATCTTTGAGCTCTTTGTGTGACCTTGACCTTTAAAGTACAGGCATGGGTATTGTGCGCGACACTTCACCTCATCATGGTGAACATGTGTGCCCAGTAACTTGAGAACACTAGTATGCATGTTTGAGATGTGGAACGGACAAGGAATAGTCCCATCAGACATTTCTCTTTTTGGTCTTTAAACTCTAAGGTTGACCATGACATGTATGGTACAGGTCTGGGTCTTGTGCTCGACACAGTGCCTCATCTTAGTAAACGTGTTTGCCAAGTTTCATGGAAATCCTATGATGCATCGTTAAGGTAAGGCCCGGACAAGGTACAGTCCTACATGTATCAAGCAGTACTCATTTTAATATTTTATATCTATGTGCGACCTTGACATTTGAGGTACATGCATGGGCCTTGTGCGTGACACGTCGTCTTATCACGACGAACGTTTTGGGCAAGTCTCTTGGAAATCCTATGATGCACGGTAAAGAAGCGGGCCGGTCATGGTTTGGACAGACGGACGCCCGGACGGACGCACGCACGTACGCACATACACCGAACCACCATTGTGACAGCTATGTCGAGCTTACCGCAAGAAGGCTCGAGAAAATGAAATTTGTCTTTTTTGCTTGTCTGTTAGATGTGGTTTTGAATTGTTACTAAATGCTATTTTACCGCCCCGAATGTTTAGTGGTAAAGGGTCTGCCTCAAGTGTGTGTGTATGTGGGGGGGGGGGGGTGCGGGTTCAATCCCCGACAGGGTGTTACGAAAGACATAACATGGTAGAAATGGTAGTATTGGCTTTCCCTCATTGTCGCTAAAGATTGTGTGGTTTAACATTGTGACAGGATAAAAGGTTCAGTAGTTCTTGTAAATTACCCAGAAAACCCTAAGATATAACTGAAAATTGTTGAAGGCGGTTTTCAAATATCTAACAACTAAGTGTTTGGAAAAGCAGGAAGCTCTTTTCTACACACTTTAGAATTACCCAAATGATGGTTTTCCTGTTTGTCTCTTTTTTCTGGTTTTTTTTTTCACATAGATAAGTTTGCAAGCATATAAGGTTGACTCGAGATTGCCTCAAAAGGCGAATTGATAAAACACGAGCAATTCGACGTTTTTCTTTCGGCTTGAACGTTGCAGAACAGTTTATTAATGTATGAAGCTGAAATATTGTTTGTTCCAACAGACGGTACAACATTGAATATATTATAGTATCTGTTTGTTCTAATTCAACTATAAATTGAACATACATGTATCTCATACTGAAATGTGTGTTCCTCGTTCTATTTCTACTGTCCCGCTGGATCAATAATTGATATTTCGCGATAATTTACCCACTCACAAATACGGCCGCCTTTGAACTCATCTGACAGGACAGTGACAAAAGATGCAATTGTTCAATGATCAATATTTCGTTTGCCACTCATATTTTATAACTATATACGGGAAATATATTTCCCTCTGTGATATTCTTCCGGGGTATATATCCTGTTAAAGTATCAGCAATGGATATGTATGCGCTCACACACTCTCTTAACTAGATTCAGTCAGTATGTCTTATTTAACTTAATTATCGCTCCTACGTATACGTATTCAGATTATTCTTACACACCGAACACTCATGCATAATTATGATAGCGAATTGGATCTTTTTATTCTTAATTGTCGATCACTCGGTATGCTTGGACAATCTGGGGAATAGGGTCTAGCACCGTCTATCAAGCTCTCATCTTGGGTAATACGTGTTGATCGATGTCTGACTTTGCCTAACTGTTATTTTAATTAAATACACACTAGGTTTCTGCCTTCTTAAACGTTGTATTCAGTGTTTGATAATTGGTGTACAGCAAGAAAAGATGCCGATCCTTTTTCAATGTTAAGCATCATATTGATAACATTATTTATAACAATTTGGACTAATTGATATTGTAGGCATTTAATTCATAATGAAGATGCCGATCCTTTTTTTCAATGTTAAACATTCATACTGAAAAAAATGATTATTATGCGTCGACAACGTCTAAATCTTTTGGAGAGTACCTTGGCCTGTGTATGTCTTATCCAATGTATGTTCAGAACAGAACGACCTCGTGGTTTGTGTTATACTTTAATTGAAACAGCCACATTGCGTTGAATTCTTATTCCTTTCTCCACATAACAGATTTTGGGCGATCGTGATTATTTTAAAAGTCCCCTTCCCACACGACATTCCAGTGCATATATTTATGGATGAGGTTTTGGTTGAAATACATTTGTTATTTACATATATCGAGGAAAGTTATTGTATTAACGGGTCAGAATTATGACCATCTTTATCTTACCCAAAATATCCACAATGCTTGTTGAAAACAATACAGCATACATAAAAAACTTGTGAAAAGGCTTCTAAAATGGGTCCATCGAACTGTATATGTGCTCCTCTTTCCATGTTGTTATCACAAGATTGACAATCCACGCCTGATAAAGATCCAATATTTATTTTAAAATTTTGCTGATGCATGATTTTGTTCTATGTTTATGCATGTTAAGGGTAAACAAACCTTAAACATTGCCTCCGACACCGCATAACGCTTCTTTCTCTACTTCGATGCAGTTGTGTAGTATTTTATTGAATTTAAAATCGTGCTTTGAACAATTTGAATACCGATATTGATTAACGGGATCATTCTTGGTAAGTTTGATTTGCTTAATTTATAGTAATGCTTTCGATTTTGATTTTAAAACACGTTAATTACTTTCTCATGTTAGTCAATGTCTTTTGTGATTATTAGGCATAGCTAAATACTGATAACTTGTCAATTGTTTATTGATCAATGGTTAACACTTGGGGAAGATTGTTTTTTTTATTTTCTTAACTGAGAACAAAAGAAACGAAAATACAATTTTTGTTTTGTTTCATTAACTTGTCCAGAGAGACAGGTAAGAGGCCATTCAATTTTAAATTTATCATTTTTAAACCACGTTTTGTACAGGCAAACCGTTTTCAATTTGCTATATACGTACACAGTATGTTATTTATTCATTCATTCGTAAGCTAGATACCATTACTTCATCTTTTTAACTGTTTCTAAGTCTAGGATTGCGTTAAATTAAACAGACTTTAAACAAGGTAGTAATGGCTAACCTCCACGACGCTTAGGGTTGAGGGGTTAGCATAACGACTGACTGGCTGGTGTCAGTTGATTGATTGATTGATTGATTGATTGATTGATTGGGTTTAACTCCGTTTTCAACAATCGTTCAGTCATATAACGGCGGTCAGTTCACCTACTCATATGTTTCCCGGAATTCTCACACCAACAATCTTTCCAATCAAGTGGCTGCTTTTCTTCATTTCCACATATACTTGGTGGAAGACGAATGACGCATGTCACAATGACTTTTGTCAAACGACGGAACTAATGTTGGCCGAGCCGGGGTTCGAACTCACAACCCCTTGATTGACAACCCGCATCGCTACCATTATTCTCGCCTTTCCAGCTTTTGTCCAGACTCTTTCTCAGCCACCAATGACTTGCAGTCAATGATACTTCAGTAAAGCTTCACTGGCAAGATTAGATGGGCACATTTTCAACACGTTCCGGTTCGATTATTTCTTTACAGATGTATTGCCTTTTTAACTTATATCTGTACCTCTCTTTGAAAGGCGATTTCTTATCTGAACTATTCCTCAGCAACCATTAGTCGAAACAACTTCACTAATAAGAGGTGATGTGCATATAATCACCATGTTCTGGTTGAATGCTTTTTGACAGCATTATAGTATTTTGAATTTCTATATAAAATAATATAGGATTATTTGTGTCTGGGCTATTTCTCAGCAACCACATGTATGAATTCAATGATACTTAAAGGGAAGCATCTCTATAAAGAAGAGATGTACATGTTATCAACATGTTACAGTTAACGATAAAGGCATTGCCATGCTCTATTATTCAAGATCATTTATACACTCATTATATACAATTCATCATATCAGTGGAAAAACTATTTCCACTTGTGTCATCGCGTTTCTTATTATTTACTTAATTAGGGTTGTGTTGTTTGTTGGCGTTTAATTCTCTCAAACTCGGCAATATTGCCATTTGGCGAGCAACTTAATTAAGGTCAATTAATGTTGCTACATATAGTATATTGCAGCATTAATTCTGAGTCTTCGCTATACTTCGGGGAGCATCCATCGGTTCTAACCGATAGCTCGTTTAAAGAATTCTTTCACAGTTTCTGGGGGATTCCTTTTAGGCATCATGTTTGATAAAGAAAACACACCAGAACAAAGTTAAAGTCACATGCAAAATGTATTAGAGCGGACCAGACAGCGTTGATAATGGAATAGTATCGTACTCATGCAGTTGTGTCAAGTGTCTTCTTTTCATATATTGTGTTAAAATCACGTATTGACATTGTGGGAGAACCTTTTCATAACCGAATATGTAAATATTCACTTTACATCGTTTTCAATGGTGATTTGTATCTCCAATGAACTCTCCGATATTTCACCCGCGAAGGAAATGAGTTGTAATTAATGTGGAACAAATCCTGTCGTACCTTCAACAAAATACAACAGATCCACGCAGACTAATCTGACCCTTCACAATTAGTCATAGATCGCTTCCAGAAACTTATGTAAAGCAGTATCCATTTGAATTATAAGTATGGATACACAAGCAGGTATTTTTCCATTCCTGTTTTATTGGAGTTTAACGCCGTTTTCAACAATTATTCAGTCATATCATGGCGGCTAGTTTTTATTCGTGTATTTCCGGGCATAATCCACATAAGGTCTTTACAAACAAGTGGCTTCTTTTTCACAAAGACTGCTAGTTCAGTCATGGAAGACAAATGACTCATGTCGTCGCATTGACCGTTTTCAAACGTCGGAAATAATTTTGGCTGAGCTTGGGTTCGAACTCACGACCCTTGGATTGACAAAGCTCGTCGTTATCGAGTGAGCTACCCTTGCTCTGCTCCCCACCGGTAATGATAACGATAAGGTTACAAATTATGAAAAATTCCTTAAAAAGGAGTAAATATGACGAAAATGTTAAGTAGGTGAATAAAAGGTATTTATGCAGATATTTCTTTTCAGATATAATTATTTACACCACCGTTTACAAAAATGGGTATCAAATTACACCGACCCGTTTATAAATACCCTTCATAGTACAACGACATTTCAAGTTGTACAATTGTTCGTGTTTTGGCGTTCGACTGATCACGCACCGCACCAGTGGAGGAGAGGTGTAACAAGCCACATTGCATTTTGTAACCTGTGTAAAATAATTGGTTAACTAAAACGATTACTCATTTAGAGAAGAGCGTCCACCTCGTTGCGGGTTATCTCGGGTTCGATGCCCGACAGGGTCATACCAAAGACTTTAAACAGAAGGGAGTAAAGGATTTTCCTCTTTGGCGCTCTGAGTTGTGGGTTAAGCATTATGACATACTCGGATTGGATCGTGAGCGGAACGGATCGGAACTGATTGGAATTGAGTGTGAATATAACATTTGTCATTTCAAGATGTTCCTAACTGTACTCTATAACTGTACTAATTGAAAATGAACAAATGTCATGTCATACTCTCAAAACGAATATAAAAATAATGATATTGATACAACTGAAATAAAAACAATAAGGATCATAGTAATAATACTAATAATTAATTTGTATGGTGTTTTACACCATTTTCAAACGTTTTTTCAGTTATAGCACGGTACTTCTTGGCTACGTTACCAGCTTAGCTGGTTCATTTATTCCGTCCCCAGCGAGTCGGTAGTAATGCTAATCCAACAATCCTGAGCGCAAAGGTCCAACACAGAGAAGAAAGCTGCGACCTCCTCGACGTTTCGTTTCTCTAATCATACACATATATCAGCAGTCCATGGTGTTTTTAGTGATATACATTATTAAGCAGATCACTAAGACAGGGTCCATTTCATCATTGGTTCGATCTTTTATTGTGACATTGGTATTTGAACTATTTTTAGAGCGTGCATCAAATAGGCTATGTTACTAGTGAGATTATTTATGACTGTAAATGTTATGGTATTGACAAGCTATATTTCAACTGCATTTGACATTAACATTTTAATTGTGACCTTGACATTTTAATTGTGACCTTGACATTTGAGTTTCTATCCTATGTATTGCACACAACACATCCTCTAGCGTTTAATAGAACAACAACGCCACGTTGTTTAATATGTTCTAATTGAAGCAGCAAGGAACAGTACGATTTATATTTACTGATCTTACTATCAGAAATGAAGGAGCGTCATTTCACATGGAAAGAAAAGATGCAGCCAGTCCAGGGCTTGGACCCGTGACCTCTCGCCTTTAGGGCGTTTACTCCACCAACTGAGCTAACCAGGCAACTTACATGTAATATCTCCAAATGAGTAAAGATAACAATAATTGTTTTTTTACGAGGGATCTGATTGGCTGTTTGGCACAGTATAACATTGTAATGCATCCAATCTGAAACAAACTTGTTGTTATCTTTCAAAATGGCGATAAAATCCCAAGGTATAATGTTGGAGCATAGCGTAGTCAACAACCGTGGGTGTCCGACGATGCATGACATCAAGACGACAAGAACTTCTACATCAGAAGTCTACTAGACTAACAACATTTTTGTTTTCTATGGCAAAAGTTTAACTTCAATATCAACTGTGAATGAACTAAACACCTTAGATGTAATACATTCAGTTTCATTTATAATAGTCTATTTTCGAAAAGTTAATTCGTGCATTACTTGTAACAAGCTAAATATTACCACTTTGCTTTCCATGGTAACATGTGTTTATTGTTTTGTTTTTCTTTCATATATTATAAATGAATTTGAAAATATGTTTAAAGATTGATTTCATTGTTGTTACAATGAAAATAATATTGCAGCAAGACTCTCGTGTAATTTCCCCTTAAAACCCTAGTGTTTAGAGGGGAATCATGTTGCATTGTCAACGATAAGCTTGATATTGATTAAATTTGAGGCGATTTTGAAAGGGGCATATGTACAAACATACTGTGTAAATTTCGTCTTATCCTGAGAAAGGGCCGTATTTTATGGAAAGACTGTTGTGGGGAGTATTGGCGTGGGAAAGTCAGAAAATACATGGGTAGGTGAACAGGCCACTGTGATATGATTAGGTTTTAAAAAAATGGCATTAAACTCCATCAATCCATCAAACCGTCTGATAAAGAGGTGGCAAAAGTTGCAAGTGAGAAAGGGATATAACTTAACGCAATAAAGCATTTATTTTACTGTAGTTAATGTTTTACTTGGTTTCAGGTATAAGCATGGGTGCAACAATGGTAAAAGAGAAAAGCGAGGCAGAAGAAGAAATTAAAGAAGTCTTCAGAACCAAACAGGAAAGCGAGGCGAAATTCGAATGTAAACAATATGTTTTGTGGGCTTTTGATGAATTTATAAATGAAGCTTGCTGTATTTGTTTTGAATGTAAATGTGTGAGTTGTATGAAAGGACACGAAAAACATGCTTGTTTCCATGGCATGAGTGGAGGCAGTGAGAGAGAAAGACAGATTAAGAGATCTCTGAGAGATATGGAAAACAAATCTTCTTTGATAACAGGATTATGTGGAATTGATAATTGTGGGTGGGTGGCATGTGATAATGACAATTATTGTATTAAATTATTCAATAGACTGACCAACGATTTACAACGTTACATACGGGGGTCATGCCACAACTGTTTGATGTTACAGAAATAATGGTTAAACAGAAATCCACCGACCCGGTCTCAGCGACTAGTAGTAATAAAACCAATATTACTGTAACAAACCGTTCTGAGCCGAAAACTAAATGTTTATTAGCTACTTACCAAATGTACAGGATATGGTTTGTATATGTGAATCAAATTAAAACTAAAAGTATAAAATAGCGGAAACAGTGTTGGTCTGTAAATTTTAGTGAAGATCAACTATTTACCGTCTGGTCTAAGAACCGTCGTGGCTCTTACTGGTTTTATACGTTCTGTGTACAGACATGGAGACGAAACGCATCATATCGACTGATATATATGATTCTTATTTTTCTCGTATTGTTGTTAGTCCTGAAAGAGTGTATTTGGCTGATATGACAAACGACAAACTAACATGTTTAAATGAGGAGGGAAAAGTAACCTCTCAAACTGATACACCTCACACATGTCTGTAAGGGGTCAATGTAGACCCCAATGATAAATATAATGTAAGTCTATATGTTTGTGGTAGTGGCGAAAACACAATTTACGGACTTAATTCAAGTCTTGATCGATGTGAGTCTGTATTAGGTTTTGGTCCAGTAAATTTGAAAGAATACTACGCCCTGTGTGTGTACAGAGGTAATATTTATATCAGTTATCGCGAACTGTCGTTGGATAGAAACAATGTATTAATCGTGAGAGTTTTGTAACGCCTCCCACAATAGTTATATAAGATGTAAATAATCAGTAGCTGCCACTACAATTCTCATATGAACATGTTCCCTGAAACATTCGTTTATTACCATGGCTACCGATTTACGAACTTTACTTCTACGTTTGACAGTGCGTTGTTTATGGATCAGCCCATGGCGTTTACATTGATGGTAAAATCTTGTCTCTTATTCATTCAATTATTTCAATCATTTAATTTGTGTACATGTATTTATTTCTGTAAGCTTGGTTATATTTATTTATTCATCTGAATTTATTTATTTTTTTATTCAATTTATTGACAGGATATACTATGCATTACCAATATCAACATGCATGTTAAAGTTGCGGACTAAATATCTGGTAAATTGTATTCCAAACAAACAACATTAAAGCTATTTTATAGTTCTACATATAACAATATGTATACTGATCAAGATGTTCAACTTTACTTTCCAGTGAGTCATGGGGTTATTGTACTGTTGTGTCTATGTATGTGAGAGATATATTGAGTGGTTGCATATTAAAAATAAATCAATTTACATAATGGTTTAATTGACTAAACAAATCGTCTGCTCATATATAGATATATGCATCATTAAGTTTATAAAACTCGTTGTTTTGTAATATGTTAGATCGTTAATTTTGTTGTAAATAAATATATGACATATAGCTTGGTCGTTATTTATGTAGTGTTATGTATATGTAGAAATTTCAGTTACATAATACGGTGGCATGTTACACTATACATGTTTTCCCAGCATTCCAAAACCAGCAATCCATCCTACATTCTTCCAGGCAACAAGCCATCTTGTCTTATATTCAGTACGTTGTCGTATATATGGTAAACACTGATTGGCGTAAATGTCGTGATAATTTGTAATACTAAACTTCGTATGGATATGTATGTCTGTATGCCAAATCATCAGCAATACAAGGTCTGAACTATTGATTGAAAAGGACGTAAAGCCGCGATAAATCACATCAATAAAAAGAGTAAAAAAAACCACCCATTTTTAAATTAATATGACGCAAATTCAAATACTGTTTTAAACGTCGTAAAACTCCAATAAATATAATCAATAAGATATCAGCTATAATACTGTTGAACCTAAATAC
The DNA here is from genome assembly GCA_031761405.1 of Serripes groenlandicus. NCBI lineage: Eukaryota > Metazoa > Mollusca > Bivalvia > Cardiida > Cardiidae > Serripes > Serripes groenlandicus. Next base: position 18,444,991 of record JASEVX010000013.1, on the reverse strand, counting down.
TGTTGAAATTGAATTAAAACCTGAATAAATCAAGTTTATGAATACGATTTAGTTTGAAACTGTCTTGGCCGATATACAATGCGGTATTTCAACAGTATTTAACTATATCAATGTGGTGTTAATGATTCTGTTTAACGGGTCATGTTCGTATCGGTCAGTAAGTCAGTAAGGACGCCAATGGATTGAATAACAAGGCGCTTTCATTTCTTCTCAAGGATTAATATTGTACTAATGCCTATCTATTTAATGGATGAAAGAAGTCCACAAACAGAAGGTTTGGATTGCATTAAGCTAAGCTTAGACATACAGTGACTGTTCTAGCTTTTATATTGTGTTTTACGCTGCTTCTACAAGTGTCTCCGTTATATTTCTTTGGTAAATCACCGATACTGTCGGTAAATGATTACAAGTGGAAACTGATAGTCAAGTCGAAATGTTTATCACGCAACTCTGAGGAAAGTGAATGATATATTTTTCGAAGTTTTAGGTTAGATCCGACCTGGAACCAATTCGTGACCTCCGCTGTAAAATGGACGTCCTGACAATTACACAGAGGAGACTGAGCGCCGGCTTTAGAGAGACACCACCGTGTCGTAGAAACAGCAATAGAGAAACACAGAAGAATCTGAGAGCCAGCACTAGATAGACACCAACCTGTCGTAAACCAGCACTAGAGAGACACACAGGAGTCGGAAAACCAGCACCAGAGAAACACGATAAAGTCGGAGAACCAGAACTAGAGAAACGCAGGGGAGTCGGAAAACCAGCACTAGAGAGACACAAAGGAGACGGAGAATCAGCACTACAGAGATACAAAAGACTCGGACTACCAGCACTAGAGAGACACAAAGGACATGTCACCGTTATCGTAACCTTACACCAGATGTCACCATGAACCAATCAGTTAACTCGCCTTAAGTGTTACTGCCAAATGGAAACCAATTTGCATATTTACAGTTTAATGTAAAGGAGATAAATCTAGTCAAAACATATAAAGGAAAGGCGCTAGTTACCTTCTTCCCTTATCAATAGTTTAGTAGGTGGTCTGGATTATCTAAGAGGTGTCTTACTATGCATATTAAGATGTACACAAATAGAACAACATGGTGATTTTCAGCTAGTATGATAATAATCGAGATCTATTCGATGCCACTTCGAAATCACTTTTCTTCTAATATATTACATCAGTACTTAAAACTTCAAACACGTATTCATAATCGTATAGGGCAATAGTTTGCGACAAGGCCCAACACACTCTTCTATGTGTATTGATGATTTATTGCAGTTTTTTAAAAATTAAATAAACATCATACCTACATATACCGTTCTTGTTTTTTTGCGACATGTTTTCATGCAAGCCTGACATCAAGTAATTTAAGTCTTTTGGCACAAAAACTCGCAGAACCAGCACTAGAGAGACGCAATGGTTTGCGACAAGGCCCAACACACTCTTCTATGTGTATTGATGATTTAATGCCTGTTTTTTAAAAATTAAATAACCATCATACCTACATATACTGTTCTTGTATATTTGCGTCATGTTTTCATGCAAGCCTGACATTAAGTAATTTAAGTATTTTGGCACAAAGACTCGCAGAACCAGTACTAGAGAGACACGAAGGATATGTCACCTTTACCGTTACCTTACACCAGATGTCATCATGAACCAATCAGTTACCTCGCCTTATGTGTAAATGCCAATTGCCAACCAATTTGCATATTTACATTTGAATGTAAAGGAGATCGATCTAGTCGAAACACATTCAGGAGAAGTGCTAGTTACTTTCTTCCTTTATCAATAGTATAGTCGTTGGTCTGGATAATATAAGATGTACAAAACTAGAACAATATGCAGATTTTCGGCTAGAATGATATTAACCGAATTCTATTCGATGACGTCTCGAAATCCCTTCCTTTTGATTTATGCAAGCTTGGTCTTTAAACTTCAAACACTGATTCATAATCGTAGGGCGGCAATGGTGTTCGACATGGGTCAAAACGCTATGTCATGTATATTGATGATGTATTGGCGTTTTTAATTGAAAAAATAACAATAAGATGAACACTACTACTTCTACCTACATGTATTGTTCTTGTATCTTTGCGTCGTGTTTGCATGCAAGCCCGACATTAAGTAATTTAAGCATTTTGAGGTATTTATATACAGTAAACACGGGTCAAGGGTGTATTCTGATATCCTTAACAGACTCGGTGTGCTAGACTCCCTTATATTAACCTTACTAGTTTTGAGATACATTATACCGCCTCGATGATGTAATGATACAGCGACCGCATCGAGTGTGGGTTGTAGCGGGTTCGATCCCCAGCCGCGTTGTACCAAATACTTTAATGGTTATAATGGTTGCCCTCCTTGGCGTTCAGCGTTTCGGGGTCAGCATTACGAATGTTGGCTGGTGTCAGGATGAATAGAAAAGTAGTACTGGTAACTTACCCAGAAAACGCTGTCATATAACTGAACAATTGTTGAAAGCGACGTAAAACACCAAACAAATCATTTGAGATAGTGATTTAATGATAGAGTTTACAGATATAATGTAATATAATTTAGAGCTAATATAATAAACAACTTTTATTTCATCCCAATGTTACACCGTATAATACATTTTTCATTTTCGAACTCATAAATTTGGTTTTAATAACTATAATCAATAAAAAGATGGAATATGTCCACAAGTACCGTCTTATATCAAGCTCTCATCTTTGGCAAACACGTATAGAAAGATATATGGCTGCGCCTTACTGTTATTTGATATATATGCACACTAGATTTCCGCCTTTTTAAACGTTGTCTTTGACAATTTATGCCGATCCTTTTTTCAAAAAATTAAACCTTTAAAATGATAAAATGATTTATAACAATGTAGATGATTTGATTCTGTAGGCATTGTAAAAGATAGTATTGCGTCGACAAAGGCTAAATCCTTTATTCAAGACGCACCATTTCATACATTTCTACACTTGAGAGTAAAGACTCCGGTGTATTTCTTATGCAATGTATGTTCAGAACACAACGTCTTCGTAGTTTTAATTATACTTAGATTGAAACAGCAACATTTCAAAATAAAATGTTATTGAATTCTGATTTTTTTCTCCACAGAACAGTTTTTGGGAAATCGTGATTGTTTTCAAAGCCCTTTATTTACACGACATTTCAGTGCCCTGATGAGGTTTTGGTTTGGGTTTGGGTATTTATAAATATTCAAAAAAGTTATTGTATGAACGGGTACGAATTCTGTCCATTTTTATCTTACCTAAAATATCCACAATGCTTTTAGATAACAATACAAACTATGCAACGCAGTTTTCGAGCTAAACATTCCCTGTGTATCATTGTGTATAAGAAGGGTCCGTACTCGATTATACACCCTTTTCTTATGATCTCACACACACAAACAATTCGGAAGATCTCAAAAGAGGATTATGTTAGCTTTTGTTAATACATCAAGTGAAGTTAGAGGTATAAACTGTATAAATATTTGCAAGCATTTATAAATTCCCATCATCCACAAACGTTTCGAAAAGTCTATCTAGTTCACGTACACTGACAGAATATACAAATCAAATAATTGTCTTCTAATTCTAATTATAGACTAACCTACATAATCATTACACATAACCATATAACGAATCGTATCACATGACGTTTTTATTTATAAGGTTAACATAGTCAAATGCTCGAAAGTTGTAATAGATGAAATTCGATAATGGTTGCTTTATCCTCAGCAAAATCAAAACCTACTTATAGAAAGGTTTTTGAATTGAGTGCATCGAAATTTACTCGTGCTTTTATTTCAATGTTGTTATCATAAGGTTGACAGTTCAGCCTGATTGAGATCCAATAGTTATTTTAATATTTTGCTAATACAAGCAAAATCGATTTTTATCTATTTTTATGCATGTCGAGGGTAAACGAACGTTAAACCTTGCCTACGACACCGCATAACGCATTTTCCTCTATTTGCATACAGGTGTATAGTATTTTATTGAATTTATAATCGTTGTTTAAAAGAATTGAAAACAGTTGTTGATTATCGAGATAATTATTGGTAAGTTTGATTTGCTTAATTTATAGTGAAGCGTTCGATTTTGATTTTAACACACATCAATTACTTTCTCATGTAAGGGATAGTTAAATACTTTTATTACATACCTATCTAAATTTTGCATTGAAATTTATGTGACATAAAAAATCAATATCAATTTTTAAAAAAATGATAACTTACACTGTGACGATAACACTTTTAGTTTTTTTATATCCTCACTAGTGATGATATCATTTTTGCCGGAACTACTTTTTTTAGATTTGAAACATCTTTGGAATTTATAGTGGGTTTAATACTAGGAATTTTAAAAAAACTGAGACCGAATACTAGGAAAATGACGTCACGTCAGCGGTTTTGACGTCATAACGCTTGTCATTTGGCGCCAAATAGAAGCAGCAGTATTTGGTTACGTAACATTCATACGCCTAAGGCAAAGTCATTTTTTTTGTTATATGTTTCTTTAAAATAAAGGGGAGATTTATTCCAGATATATAATAAATAGAATAACTAACTGCATGTTTTTGATATAGAATTTATGTCACTCGGGAACAAAGGGTAATTTGGTGTAAAATTACGGTTTCGTGATTTTAACCAAATTACCCCTTTTTTCCCTTATGACATAAATTCTATATCAAAAACATGCAGTTAGTTATTGTCTATATAACTCGACAATTGTATATTAATCAATGGTAAACACTTGATTTTGATTATTTTATATTTTCGTAATTTAGTACAAAATAAACAAAAATGGAATTATTGCTTTGTTTCATTGACGTGTCCAGAGACGAAGGTAAGAGGTTATTCCATGTTAAATGTTTCATTTTAAGACCACGTTTTGGACAGGTAAACTTATTGCGGTTTGCTATATACGTAAACAAAATGTTATTTATACATTTGTTAGCTTGATGCCATTTAAAAAAAATAACTATTTCAAAGTCTAGGATTGCAATACATTATACAGAATTTAAAAAAAAGGTAGTAATGGCTCCCTCCTTGGCGCTCATAGTTTTGGGGTTAGCATTATGACTGACAGGCTGGTGTAAGCATAAATGATTCAGTAGTTCTGGTAACTTACCCAAGAAACGCCGTGATATAACTACACAAGTGTTGAAAGTGGCGTAAAACTCTATACAAACAATGAATTTAACATAATTTATATCGATTGCTTGTTTATCGCAACTTCCACATGTTCAACCCTTTCCCATATTCAACAAAACAATGGAAAGTGGGTAGAGGAACAAATAATTATTGAAAACATTTTAAAACATTTAGGCAAAAGGAGATTTTGCGAATGATGAGCATGTTCTTCTTGATCCACAATGATTTTAAACGAAATTGTCTATATGTGGGAAGGGTTAGTTAGGATGACACCAGCTCTGTGTTCCATAGTCACAAAACTCAAAACCTGTTTTGCGAAACCTATATAGGTTGTGTCGATATACCGTTCCTTAGTCGCTTAACCAAACATGTTCTACCTGTTTTCCATTCATAAAACAAGTAGGTTTCATTCCGTTTGATAGGCATAGCTTAAACTGTTTATGTTGTGTTTACTATGGAACACAAGGCTGGAGAAAGGTTAACGACAATGGATATCAAAAAGAAAATTGCAAATTATACATTTATAATCACGTTATCAGTACATGTCATGAGTTTGCTACCAGAACAAATTTTCGAGGGTGGGAGGAAGCATAAAGCCCCGCGGATTGTTCCTCAAGCCCCTCAGTATCGCCTTTGTCCGGGCTATGTCTAAGCAACTACTGCCTTGAATTCAATAAAACGTTATTGGAAATGTCCCTGATAAGAGGAGATGTGCATATTATCAACATGTTCAGGTGCGATGATTTTTCACAGAGAAATTTCACTTTTAACTTATAAGTCCGTCCGTCCAGCTTTTGTCCAAGCTGGACATATTATTAACACGTTTCGGTTCGATTATTTCTTTACAGATGTATTGCCTTTTCAATTTATATCTGTACCTCTTTTGTAAGGGCTATAACTCGAATTCATTGGAACTATATTGAAAGCTTCATTAACATGAGGAGATGTTCAGATTATCACTATGTTCCGGTTCAATGATTTTATACAGATATATTGCCCTTCAATATAGTAAGACATAGAATAATTATTGTACGAGCTATTTCTCAGCATCCACTAGTCGGAAGTTCTAGTTGTAAAAACTTAATTTGGAAGCTTAACTAATAAGAAGTGATGTGCATATTACTATCATGTTCTGGCTGAATGCTTTTAGACAGCATTATGGCATTTTAGATGTCAGAATTCCATTGATACTTAAAGGAAAGCTTCTCTAAAAAGAAGAGATGTACATGTTATCATCATGTTACAGTTAACAATAAGGGTGTTGTCATTCTCAATCATTCAACCTCATTTATACACTCATTATATACAATTTATCATATGAGTGGAATAACTGTTTATTATTAATGTTGCTACACATAGTAAATTGAATCATCATTCCTTTGTCATCGCTATGCTTCGGGGAGAATTAATCGGTTATAACCGATAGCTTGTTTAAAGGATGCTTTCACAGTTGTTGGGGGATATATTTTAGTCACAATTCTTTATAAAGAGTACATAACAGAACAAAGTGAAAGACACATACACAACTATTAGTACAGAACAAAAGGCGTCGTTAATATGTCTAGTATCTTACCCATGCAGTTGTGTAAAGTGTCCTGTTTACATACAATTTGTTTAAATCACGTATTGACATTGGGAGAACCTAATCATAACCGATTATGTAAACATTCACGTTGCACCGTTTTCAATGGTGATTTGTATCTTCAAGGACTTATCCATATTGCATCGGCGAAGGAAATGAGTTTTAATAAATGTTGAACAAATCATGTCCAATACAATCCAATAAAAAACAACAACATCGAATAAGCAGAAAGGTGTGAGAATTAAGTACAGGTTTTAATACTAGTAGATTAATTCATCTGGAACTCGCACTGATATGTCCTTTGAGAACAAGACAATACGAATAAATATTGTATTTAGAAATAATAGCGCCACTTTCCAAAAAACATCCATAAGGCACTTGCGATCATAACAAAATCCAGGAATCTCTGCACAATTAGTCAAAAATGGCTTAAAAAATCTTATATAAAGCAGTATCCATTTGAATCCTAAGCATGGATACACAGCCAGGTCTTTATCCAAAAGTGTAATTCATTGATTAATTGGAGTTTAACGACATTTTCAACAATCCAGTAGTCATACCACGGCGGCCAGTTCACATACCCATGTATTTCCAGGCTTTCCCATACCAGTACTCCACATTATAGTCTTTCCAAGCAACTGGAAACTTTTTTCACATAGACCGCTCTTCCATAGGTTGTCAAATTGCCGTTTTTTCAAATGTCGGCAATAGTTTTCGCCAAACTGGGGTTCACTCACGACCCTTGGATTAACAACCCTCGTAAGAACCGACTGAGCTACCGGGGCTCGGCTCCACACGTGTACTGATAACGGTTAACGATGAGGTTGCTGTTATATTAAAACATATATATGTTTAAACCGACAGGATACCAACTATGACAAATCCCTAAATAGGAGTAAATATTACGACAATGTTAAGTACGTGAATAAAGGATAATTATGCAGAAATTCTTTTCAGATATAATTATTTACGCGACCGTTCAATAGACTGGGTATCAAATTACACCGACCCGTTTCAAAATACCCTTCATAGTACCACAACATTTTAAGTTGACTGATCACAGACCGCACCAGTGGTGTAGAATTGTGACAAACCACATTGCATTTTATAACCTGTGTAAAATAATTAATTACGAGAAACTATTTTTCATTTAGATAAGAGCGTTGCCTTCGGTGGGATTAAATCTCGGGTTCGATCCCCGGCCGAGTCATACCAAAGACTTAAAATGGGAGTTATGGCTTAATCTCTTTGGCGTTCAGGGTTGCGGGTTAAGCATTATGACAGATTCAGATTGGATCGTGAGCGGAACTGATCGAAATTGCTTGGAATAGAGTGTGAACGCAAAGGTTGTCAATTTCATGATGCTCTTTACTGTACTAATTAAAAATGAACAAATGTCATGTCATACTCTCAAAACGAATAATTATAATAATGATAATAATAATACAACTGATATTAAAAGTAAAAACATTAAGGATCGTAGCAATGATAAAAGTAAATATTTTGTTAGGTGTTTTACACCGCTCTCAACAGTCTTTTAATTATAGCACGGTATTTCTTTGTTAACTTGAGCTGGTCCGTTTATCCTGATACCAGCAAGTCGGTAGTCTCCGCGCCCTCCTCGTCGTTGTTTTTATTATACAATCGATGTGGAATTATAATAAATAAGGTATTAAATGAAAAAGAAATCAGAGAAAATGTATCTTCGATAAAAACAAGAACTTAGAAGAATTAAATATCTTCCGCCAAGTTGGTAAGAGAAACGAAATTAACAATTGAACTGAATCATAATATATCTTATCCTATTCCGTACTTAAACGTGTACAGCTATACCATTTAGATATACACAGACTTTTAAGCTTTGTTACCTAATGCCAAACATATTTATAGTAAATTATTTTTGCAAAATAAGATTTAAATAAACTTTAAGTGTAATTGTAAAAGTGTCCAGTACGTGAATTAGAAACTTACATCCAGTCTCTTTATTCGAAGAATAGTTGTATTTGAGTTTCTATCCTATATATTGCAGACAACACATCAACTAGCGTTCAATACAACAGCACAACCAAGTTGTTTGATACTTTTTATTTATTGTTTACATTTAACCTTAAATTATGACCTTAACCAATGAGCTGCAATCCTAGGTGATGCATGAGACAAATTATAATATCAAGGTTAACAAACATGACAAGCATGGCAAGTTATTTGACAATCCAAGTATACATTAAGAAGATATAGCTTCAACAAGTTCATACGGTTGAATAAACACACGATTTGCATTACACCCATCGCCGGAAAACCAAGGTTGGTGACTACGATATGCTCCAACATAATACCGTGGGATTTGTATCTGTCTTATCGCCGTTTTGACAGAACAGAATTGAATAATCATGAACCAATCGAAATTAGGCTTATATTTCCGATACGTGGAGACGCATAGTAAAGTGTCTGCACCAACAGATCGTTAATGTGCGTTTTGTTTATCGCCTCTAAAAACTAAACATAACTGAAGTTTGGAATCAAAATGCAGCAATGAACAGTACGATTTTCTTATTAACTGATCTTATTATCAGAAATGAAGAAGATTAATTTCACATGCAGAGAAAAACATGCAGCCAGTCCAGGGCTCGAACCCGTGACATTTCTCTTTCAGGACGAGTATTCCACAAACTGAGCTAACATGTAAGATCTCCATATGTGTACAAATAACAATGATTGTTTTATTACGAGGGATCTGATTGGCTGTTTGGCGCAGTATAACATTGTTATGCATCCATTCAGAAACAATATTGTTTGCTATCTTTCAAAACGGCGATAAGAAAGATAAAAATAAAACAAGGTATAATGTTGGAGCATAGCGGAATAAACAACCTCGGGCGTCCGACGATGCATGACACCATGATGACTAGGACTTGTACATAGGAAGTCTACTATACTAGAAACATTGCTTTACATTTTTGGTGAAACAAAATCGTTTTAAGTTTATGCATTTACTTGCGAATGCAATATTAACAAAACATCTATAAACAAGATAAGACAATATTGTTTGCTATCGTTCAAAACGGCGGAATAAACAACCTCGGGCGTCCGACGATGCATGACACCATGATGACTAGGACTTGTACATAGGAAGTCTACTATACTAAAAACATAGCTTTATACCATATAAATATATTAAATGAAAAAATGGTATTGTTTTACATTTTTGGTGCAACAAAATCGTTTTTAAGTTTATGCATTTACTTGCGAATACAATATTAACAAAACATTTATAAACAAGATAGGTTTGTTTCTATGGCAAAGCTTTAAGTTCAATATCAACTGTGAATAGAAAAAGAAACATAGCTGCAAATCATTTGTTTTATATATACAGAGTTTCATTTATATTATAGTCTACCTTTGAAAAGTTAATCTGTGCATTACTTGTAAAAAAGCTAAATAATACCACTTTGATATGTTGAAACCCTGGCTTTTTTCCATAGAAACATGCGTTTATTGTTTTGTTTTTCTTTCATATACTATAAATGAATTTGAAAAAATGCAGGCAAGACTTTCGTGTAATTTTCCCTTAAAACCCTCGTTTTTGAAGGGGATTCGTGTTGCCATTGAAAGAATAAGCTTGATAATGAATCAATTTGTGGCGATTTTGAAAAGGGGCACATGAGCAAACATACTCTGTGAATATCATCTTTTTCAGAAGATGTGCCGTTTTTAATGGTAAAAGACGATTTTCCTTTGTGAGCAGTGTAGATGAACATCAGCTTGTAAAACGTCAATACGAGGTAATGTCCTGATGCTCCTACGCTAATTTAAGTATAATAAAATAGTAACGACTTAAGTTCAGAACGACGTGGTTACATTAGCTGATCTGGATATTCACTGACCGAGAATGACCTACTCGTCATGATGTTTGGTTGTCGTGCACAAATTAGTTTTTCGGTTTTTTATTTTCATTTTCAGTTCAATCTTCTCTATACGAGGGTATTATTACAGCCAATTGACTATTGTTTGGTGGGTATTAGAGAAAATTACCAAGGTGAAATATTTATATCCTGTTAACCCTTTCCCACTTATAGATGCCTTATTACCCTTCTGCAGCATACCATTATTGAAAATAGTGTGGCAAAATGTGAAATTGCTCAAAATGACCATTTTTTCCTTGTGCTGAAATGTTTGCAATCTTTAATAAACATGCACTCACAGTAATGAATTTTTAGAAGGAATTTTCAAAATGTGTTGTATGTGGGAAAGGGTCATTTTGCTGTTTCATGGTTAAAAGCCTTTTCCGGTTAAACTCAAGATATAATTTCTACATCGTAATAATGGCATATTTACTGTTTTAAAACTTTAATTGAAAGGTAATAAACATTGTGGTCAAAGGAACTCTCTTACTTTAATTTTGTAAAATGTACGCTACTTGTTCCTACCGAGTCGTGAATGGTTATAATACACGCTCGCAGTGTTGTGTATTTTGTTTACGATATGTTTATGTGGAATCATACCTTCTTTGAAATAACGTCGTTTTGAACTTAAATACGTACATTTTGGCGACAATAATAGTGTTAACTATTACTTTCTCCTTTGAAGTAATATTCGGATAAACTAATTTGACGCCAAAATTCACTCATAAGGCTTAATAATCTTAACATGATCTAACTCTCCTAGTTTTTGTTATCAACTTTACATGATATGATCATCCGACAATAAAAAACAACACCATGTGGATAAGTATAAGTATCACACATAAATTATATTATGAAATATCAAGGAATGGGAAATTAAATGAAGGGGTTGTTAGTTCGAATCCCTGCACGGCCAACATTCTGTCCAACGTTTGACAAAAGTCAATGATACATGCTTCATTCGTCTTCCACCAATGGGCTAACAGTCTTTGTGGAAAAGCAGTCAATTGCTTGGAAAGACTTTTGTGTGTAGTATTGGTGTGAGAAAGCCAGGAAATACATGGTTAGGTGAACTAGCTACTGTGATATGATTTTTTTGTTTAAACCCCATCAATCCATCAAACCGTCTGTTGAAGAGGTGGCAAAAGTTACAAGTGAGAAAGGGTTAGAATTTAACGCAATAAAGCATTTATTTTACTCTAGTTGATGTATTTCTTGATTTCAGGTATAAGCATGGGTGCAACAATGTTAAAAGAGAAAAAAGAGCATGAATACGAAATTAGAGAGGTCCACTGCACCAAACAGAAAAGCGAGGCGAAAATCATATGTAGCAATTGTAAAACGAAGGGCTTTCAAGAATTGTTAAATGAAGCTTGCTATATTTGTTTTGAATGTAAATATTATGTGTGTGTGAGATGTATGAAAGGACACAAACAACATAATAGTTTCAATGGCATGAGTGAAGGGAGTGAGAGAGAAAGACAAATTGAGAGTTATCTGAGAGATATTGAAAACGAGCGCAACAGAAAGGAACTGTTCAACAAAGAGGAAGTATGTATCAGTGATAAAGTCAACGTGAAACATCATTTGGATAAGAGATCTTGTTTGATAACTGGATTATGTGGAATGGATAATTCGGGATGGGTGGCATGTGATAATGGAAATTATTGTATTAAATTATTTGATAGACTGACCAACGATTTACAACGTTACATACGGTTTATGCCACAACCATTTGATGTTATAGATATAAGGGAAAACAGAAATCAAACGACCCGGTCTCAGCGCCCGGTAGTAGTAAAGCCAATATAACTGTAACAAACCGTTCTGAGCCGAAAACTAAATGTTTATTAGCAGTAACTTTACCAAAGGCACAGGAAATATGGTTTATAGATGTGAGTCAAATGCCCGCAATTAAAACTAAGTCAACGTGAAACATCATTTGGATAAGAGATCTTGTTTGATAACTGGATTATGTGGAATGGATAATTCGGGATGGGTGGCATGTGATAATGGAAATTATTGTATTAAAATATTTGATAGACTGACCAACGATTTACAACGTTACATACGGTTTATGCCACAACCATTTGATGTTATAGAAATAAAGGTAAAACAGAAATCAAACTACCCGGTCTCAGCGCCCGGTAGTAGTAAAGCCAATATAACTGTAACAAACCGTTCTGAGCCGAAAACTAAATGTGTATTAGCAGTAACCTTACCAAAGGCACAGGAAATATGGTTTATAGATGTGAGTCAAATGCCCGCAATTAAAACTATAAAATTGCAGAAACAATGTTGGTCTGTTAATTTTTGTGAAGATCAGATATTTACCCTCTGTTCTAAGAGCCGCTATAAATCTGCCTTTTTTTTATACGTTCTGTCTTCAGACGGGGACACGAATCGCATCATATCGACTAATATCATATCTACTGATATACACAGTATCGCTGTATGTCATGGAAAGGTTTATTTCGCTGATATGGCAAACGACAAAGTAATATGTTTAAATGAGGAGGGAAAAGTTATCTCTGAAACTTAAAAAGCCTATCTAAAAGGGATCAGTGTAGACACATATAACAGTAATAATGTAAATCTATATGTTTGGGACATTGACCACCATACAATTTACCAACTTAATCCTAGTCTAGATCGTTGTGAGTCTGTACTAGATTTGGGTCCGGTATATATACGGAATTGCAGCACTTTTTGTTTGTACAAAGGAACACTTTATATCAGTTATACCGAATGGTCAATAGATAAAAGCAATGTATTAACCGTGAGAGTTGTGTAACTCCTCCCACACTAGTTGTATATAATCAGTATCTGCCACTAAAATTCTAATATAAAAATATTTCCTGAAACATTCGTTTATTACCATGGCTACCTATTTACAAACTTTTATTCTGCCTCAACGTTTGACAGTGCGTTGTTTATGGATCAGTCCATGGCGTTTATATTGCCGGTAAAGTAGTGTCACTTATTCATTTAATTATTTGTAAATCATCCAATTTTAGCTTTTTATATGATGACATTGACCTTGCCTCTTTCGATTCAATGTCTGTACAATTTCTGACATACTCTATTAACTATATGCCATTCAATAATTTAATGTGTGTGTAGATGTATTTTTATTTGTAAGCATGTTTTCAATTTATTTATGTTTCTAAATTAGTTTCATCCCATACAACCAAGATTAAATCTAAGACTATTATAATTCTACATGTAATTATGTATCCACTTTGTTTCACTTTGCATACGTGTGAGTCGTGGCGTTATTGTACAGGTTTGTATGTATATGTTCAAGGTATTGTGATAGAATATGAAAATTTAATCATTTAACATGATGGTTTAATTTCCTAAATAAATCGTCTGCTCATAAATACATGTATATGTTTGTGTATATAAAATCCTTGTTATCTAATATGTAAGATCGGTCATTTGCAATCGTTGTTTGTGTGGTAAATAAATATATGACATATAGCTTGATCTTTATTTGTGTAGTTATATATATAAAAATTTCAGTGATATACTTTGGCGTCAAGTTTCCCTATACATTTTATTTCCCAGCTGTTCCACTCCAGGACTCAACCCTACATTCGTCCCAGGCAACCAGCCATCATGGCGTATATTCAGTACGTTCGAAGTTGGGTCATTGCCGTAGATAAGGTGAACACTGGTTGGTTGAACTGTCGTGAGAATGTTTAATACTTACTTTCGTATGGATATGTATATCAGTATGCCAAATTGTCAGTATTGCAAGTTCTGAACTGTCGATTGAAAATGGCGTAACACCTCAATAAATCAAATCAATAAAATATGAATACAAATACTGTTGAAAATGGCGAACACAAATACTGTTGAAAATGCCGGGGCCATATACATTGTAACTGGAATAATTCAAATAATTGGATATGAATAAAGAAAATGTTAGAATGGCGTTAGACCACAATGAATAAAACGCGAACTCAAATACTGTTGGCATTAACCGTCAATAAATATAATCAATAAGACACCAGTTAAAATACTATTGAACTCGAACATAATTAAAATAGAGCTAACACCCGAATTTGAAAACTGTCTTGGCCGTTACTTATTCCTGAGTTTACAAAAGTAATTGTCATCACTAGACCTGCGTGTCGGTATTATTTCTATAGTTGTTACACAAATCAAATATTATCTGATTGAATGTCGCTGTTAACAGTATTTAGCTATATCAATGAGATGGTAATTCTCCTGTCTAACGTGTCCTATTATTTAGATCAGTAGGTCAGTAGAGGACGCCGATGGATTAAATAACTACTCCAGCCTATCCATTTAATGGATGACAGAAGTCGACAAACAGAAGGTGCTTATTACATTAAGCTTAGCTAAGGCATACAGTGAATGTTCTACCTTTTCTACGCTGCTTCAACAAGTGTTTCCGTTATATTTCTTTGTTTTTTTGGTATATCACCAATACTGTCGGTAAATGTTTGCGAGTGGAATCTCATAGGCAAGTCGATATATCTATCACGCATCTCTGAGGTAGGTGAATACTACATTTTCAAGGTACATGCATTTGGTAAGATCCGACCTGAAGCCAATTCGTGACCTCCAATGTAAAACGAGATGCCCTGACAATTACACAAATGAGTCTGAGAGTCAGCATTAGAGAGAAACCAACGAGTTGGAGAGTCAGCACTGGAGAAACACAAGAGAGTCGGTGAACCAGCACTAGAGAGACACACAGGAGTCTGAGAGCCAGCGCTATAGAGACACAAATGAATCTGATAGTCAGCACTTGAGAGACACAAAGGAGTTGGAGAGTCAGCACCTGAGAGAAATAAAGTAGTCGAAGAGCCATCACTAGACAGACACAAAGGAGTCGGAGAGTCAGCACTGGAGAAACACAAAGGTTTCGGAGAGTCAGCACTAGAGAGACACAAAGGAATCCGAGAGTCAGCACTATAGAGACACAAAGGAATCCGAGAGTCAGCACTAGAAAGACACATAAGGGTCGGAGAAACAGTACTGGAAAAGACATACAAGAGTCGGAGAGTAAGCACTAGAGAGACAAATAGACTCGAAGAACCAGCACTAGGGAGACACAAAGGATATTTCACCTTTATTGTAATCTTACACCAGATGTCATCCTGAACCAATCAGTTAAATTTACATTTTAATCTAAGGAAGGTAAATCTAGTCAAAACAAATTATGGACAAGTGCTAGTTACCTTCTTCCCTTATCAATAGTCTAGTAGTTGGTTTAGATTATCAAAGACGTGACTTACTATGCAACATAAGATGCACACAACTAGAACAACATGGTGATTTTCGGCATTATGAATTCTATTCAATGACACTTCAAAATTACTTTCCTTCTAATATATACAAGCTGAGTACAGGAGGTCGCGTGTTCGATCCTCGGCCGGGGCATACCAAAGACTAAACAAATTGTAGAAGTGACTGTCCTCGTAGGGGCTCTGGGTTGAAGGGTTAGCAATACGACTGATTGGCTGGTGGCAGAATAAATGGACCAGTAGTACTTGACTTACCCAGGAAACGCCGTGATATACATGAACAAGTGTTGAAAGCGGCGTTTAACACCAAACAATTAATTTGAGAGACAATAACTGGCAGACTATCATTAAGCATAACTGTATAAAATCAACACATCAAATGATAGCCTATATAGATATGGGGGTATTTAGCTTTACACACATTTTCTTTTAGAAACAAAAAACATAGTGCTAGGTGTTGTAAGTAAATCTGAATACCAAGATGAACTGTGTTCCTGGTGCTTTTTATAAATTAAACTGTTTATTTGCTTAACATCTACAATACAAAGAAAACAAAAATCCACAAAAACGGAAATTAATCAAAATATGTTCAAACCTGGAGGAATACAAAACTATTTATAATTTGAAAACTGGATCATCACACTAAATTTAGTTTATTTTCTAAGTTCTGAGTGACACTGTAAATGTGTTATATCAAATATTGTCTCAGAGTGACAAAGTCTGTTTAAAGACGCCTTGTTTCGTGGTAGAATACTTTAACATCTTGGGAAAGTGGCGTGGGTTAAATGCAAGACAATGTATTTGGAGACAGACTTTCATGCTAAAATTGACTTGGAAATCAACATCATACTAGAAGTATGCTTAACACTTTCCTGCAGATGACTTGAAAAAACAACTAGGCAGCACAATGGAATATTTCAATAAGGGGAAGTTTTATTATTGAAATGAGTTAAAAACATTTATTTTTCTGGGGAGAGGAAATCAGAACTGCTTTTCGAGAGCTTAAAAACTTGTGAGCCTTTTCCCGGATGTTCATGTTGTGGCCTTGAGTGGAACATTGACAATGAAGCAGTAACAAGAACTACATTAACAGCATGACTTGTCCGGATATACTATTATAGAAAGACCAAATATATTTAGAGAAAGTGACAAAATAAAGTACATCAGATGTAGAAGAGGAATATGAAAAGGTAACACAGGGATGATGTGATAAACTCTTTACTGATTAAAAAGAAAATCCTATCACAGAATATCCTGTATATTATATGAGCAAAGCACTTATGTACCTGAATAGCTTTGTTGGTGGTAAAACATAGGTAATGCCATTTATAGTGCTATTTGCACAGGACAAGACCAGTATGTGATTGATAGCACATTGCAAGAGCTGAAAAGGGAGGACTCTAAAATCAGACTTGTATTAATAATATCTATTTTAGGTATGGGTTTCGATCCTGATTCCAATAGTGTGCATGCTTGTCCAAACAGAAACATATCGCAGTACTTTCAGGATATTGGAAGAGCAGCGCGCCGTGGCAAAACTTCAACAGCTTCATTGCATTATAGTACCAGAAACATACAACCAGAAATCTTCCTGGTTTAAGTGAAGATATTATATCGTATTGCAAAAATGATTATTCTTGCTTGCGGAATCAATTACTTTCTGTTTTCGGGTTTGAAAAGGAAAGTTATACAGATAGCTGTAGGTGTTGTTCCTTTTGCATGAAAACATGTACATTGGATGATTGTTTCTCACTGAACAGTATCGATTTATAAATGCATTGTAGTTATTGTCCTATTTCAATGCAAAGAGATATATAGTCTGTGCATGTCCCAGCATACATTGTATTTTACATCTTGCAGATATGCAATCTGTCACAAAACTCATCTGTTAGATTGACCTGTATTTATAACCAGGGACTTCTATGGCAAATGAAAATGTTAATATATACATGTTGTAGTTTGTAACAATACACTTTACTCTTACGAATACAGAAGACAACACTGACACATTGTTATTCTTTTTTTTTTTTGAAATATAAAAAATATATATAATCAGTATTGCATTATTTTAAATATTTAACCCTTCCTGGCATACAGAGGGTCTTTGTAGTAGTACGAAATTCTCCATCAAGGAAAGTGTTATTATTAATTGGAGTTGAAAACAGTTCGGGCAATGGAATTACTACTAATTATGAGTGATTTCTCTTTTACCGCAAGGTTTTTAACTGTTTTTTTAAATTCGTCTGCTGCAGATATGTTAAATTCTACCTGCATGTGGGAAACTGAGATTTAAAGAACCACTTTAACAGAACATACTGTGTTTAAATGCAAGACTAAAGTATATTCCCAATTGTGAACAGCAAAAATATTTGTTTCATTCCAGACATATAGCATTTGTGAAATTATCATTTCTGGTGCTCTTTAGTATAACACTTATCTCCTTTATCACTTCTCAACATATAACAAATTTGAAGCAGATAATGTTAACAGTTTTCCACTCACAGACACATTTTGATGCCTTTGAAGTTGATGACTTTTGAGAAGCATTGTGACTAAATTAGATTTTTTCCTTTTGCCACAATTCTTTCTTTTGTATTCAATTTTCATAATTTCATTCCAATAGAGATTTCAGGTTTTTGAATTAATTCTTTCAAATGTGTCTGCTGCAGATGTTTTAAAAGGCATTTGCTGCAGAACATACCGATTACTGTATGTGGGAAAGAAACAAATAGATAAAAGAATTGCAATTGATTAACCGTTTCTTCTTTTACCTTGGGCAACAATAATTTCATAAGTTGTCTACTACAGTTGAAACAAATCGCATCATCAGATGGGAAAGGTTAACTTACATAAAACAACATAATTCAGCAGGATAATCCTTTAAACCATTCCCTGATGCAGGAGACTTTTGAAAACAATTTGTTTAAAGTTGCACTCTTATAGAAATTCATAAACAAAATGTTCATTGAAGCACAGATACACAATAAGTGTGTTTATCTAGTGTTAAAGCATTATACAATTATGCTGTGTATGGGATATACATACTTATTGTGTATACAATGTATATGCCTCATTGAACTGAGTGTGTTTTTATAACAGTTATGTACATTTTATCTCAACACGGTTTGTATATGACATCCAACCTTTAAATACATTCTGGAATGTACATGAACGGCTCCGTTTTTAAAATCCTGAAATCTTGGAGAAAAGTATAATTTGTGAGTGTGGGCTCTTGGGTAACATGTTTGTGGTTAATCCCAAACCCATTCAGCTACTTACTTTTAACAAAATAGATTTGAACTTTTTTTACATGAGTTTTCTTCCCTCTGAATAGAAATGCCACTTTAATATTGGTCTATCGAGTAAAAGCTTATTTTCACAACATATTTAGCTCTGTATCTGAGCAATTTCTCCTTTCGTCACAATGTGTCGTAATTCATCTGCTACAGATGCATCAAAATGCTTATGTATGTAGGATTGGGTTAAAAGCAGACTACTGTTAACATATCACATCAAATATATAGTTAACCCTTTCCCATATACCGATGTATTTTGATGTATCTGGAGAAGATAAATGATGAGACTTTGTGACAAAAGGGAGACATGGCGCTATATCTATTCAATAATGTCACTTAATTTATAATACTTGGTTATTTAATTTCATCTGAATTGATAAATGACTAAAAATATGGCATTTTGATCAAAATCAATGTTTTAATTTACTTTTAACATTTCAATGCTGACATTTTCAAAGTCGAATCATCTTTGTCTTATCTTAATATAATTTGGCAGAAATGATCCAAAGGAAAAAGTCTACAAGGTGTGTTCAAATTATTTTGATAGGTTAAAAAAAGTTATGGCCTGAATGGATTTTGACATGTTGAAAATCAAATATTGTATTGCATTAACCCTTTCCCACATACAGACACATTCGGACACCTCTGCTGCAGACGACTTTTTAAAACACTGAGAAAGGGAGAAATCACTGACAACGAGCAAACTCTCCTTTTGTCACAATGTGTCCAACTCTTTTTAAATGTTGAACCCTCATTTATTGAGATTTTTCAATTTTGTGTCAATATGTTTTCAATTTCGTCTGCTGCAGACTTGTTGTATTTGGGAAAGGGTTAACACATACCTGTTTTTCAGCAAATATAAACTGATTAAATAACTAAGACATGTACAGTATAACATTAACATTTAACACACACAGTTGTCCCTTTTCAACCCCTTAACCCCATGTAGATGATGTGTATATCTCATGACCTGCTTTGCTTCTTCCCCCAGTGAATAAAGGCACACAAATCCTCTCCCCAAGGACAATTATTTAGAAATAATTAATGTACACCTCATATCCTTTTGTTAACCCTTTCCCACATATAGATTCTTCCTGACACCTCTGCAGCAGAAGTTTTATGAAAACCTTGTGACAAATGGAGAAAATTCTATAATTATAAATTCCTCCTTTTGCCATAATGTTAACAACTCTATTCAATACTTAAACTTGTTTATAGATATTTTCCATATTTTTGCTGAGATGTTTTCAAAGTTGAATGCTATTCTACAACAGATTTGTTATATGTGTGAAAGGGCTGACTTATATTAAATCTGCAGCAGAGGACTTTAAAGACATTTATTAAAAAAAGATATGGAAACAAATTCAATAGGTTTTAAAAAGCGATGAGCTGCAGAGGCATTTTAAAGCGTCCGTATGAGGGAAAGGTTAAACACGTGTTGTAAAATAGTTTATTTATGTATTTTTATGTGTGTAAATTAGCATAGTCTAGTTATCAACACTTTCCCACATCTAGGCGCTTTCTGACATCTCTGCAGCCCTCCGGCTTTTGAAAACATTTCGGAAAAAAGTAGAAATTGTCACAGTATTTTCATTTCTATTTATAAGTTATACATTTTTTTTATGCTGGAAAAGGTTTATTGTAGTACATGTAGAAATATGTCTTAGATTCAATATTGTTAACAATTAACAAAATAATCTTTACCCTTTTAAATACTTATATTCAGTATTTTTAACAATAATCTTTACCCTTTCCAACAACAAGAAAGTTTCAGCAGACACATTTGAAAACATCCAGGCAAACCTTTAAAGAATGAAAGAAGAAATAGCTGTTTTCAAGTCGTCTGCTGCAGATGCATCATAATGTGTCTATAATAGGTAAAGGGTTAAATCTAATTTGCCAACTCAATTCATTAATAGAAATTTTCAACACATTTAGCCCAGATGTTCTTAAATTTCTCTGCTGTACGGAGTGTTGCCTTGAAAGACGGATTCAACGGCGGGACTGGCTTATAGCAAATTTGGTGAAGATTTACTAAATACAGTCAAACCTGTAAGAGCGGTCATATGCGATCAGAGGTCACCGAATTTAAACGGTCACTTTAAATCCCTCGCAACCAATTATACTCTATAAACTGCCTTGATCAGCGGTCCCCTTAGAAACGCGGCCAACGGCCGCACTAATTGGTCGAGATTAACTGTAATAGTATTGTGTATAACGGTCAATCAACACGCGAGTTGGATTAGCAAGGTGTAAAGTTGTCAGTTTTTAATACATACAGGTATTCGTAATAAAGCATACAGTGACAACGCGTTATCGTTGTTTTTTCATACACGTAATAGCTGATTACATGTAAGATATAGGGTATCAGCCAATGAGTGCCGAATGATCATTGCATGATTAATCAACAAGAAGTTAAAATATTGGTTTATGTCTGTTGACGTCGTCGGGCAAAACTGGTAAATTGAAAAAGAGTTTATGAGCGTTTTGGACCGAAAGGTAATACATTTATATATTGTTTTAATATAGAATGAAGCTCTAAAAAAAAAAAAAAAAAATTGACGGAAAGGGCTGGTCAGACTGCTGTGAGATATGTTGTAAATGAACGGCAATATATTGTAACATTTTAAATAATTTCCACATACATATGTATTTATCTGCAGAAGACGATTTTTTAAAACTTGTTTTGACTACGTTGATAATTCCCCATAAATGTTTTATATAAATTTAGTTTAAGTAGACAATTTACTTTTTGTAATGTAAATAATTACTTTCAATTATTCACTAAACCCGATTTTATATGATATTTGTAAAACTGCTCAGCGACCATACATTCTCCAACAATCATAAGTAGTTCAAAATACGGTTGAGATCTCCCTTTCACTTTTCCATTTACATCAGTTCTGTGAAAAATCGTCTTAAAGTGGTTTAGTGTACCAGGGCTGTACTTCTGTCTGAACAAGGTCTTGTAGTAATCAGTATGTTTATAAAGCAGGAGATATCAGTATATATGTATAAGGCGGAAGTTATTAGTATGTGTATAAAGCAAGAGATATCAGTATATATGTATAAAGCAGAAGTTATTAGTATGTGTATAAAGCAGGATATATCAGTATATATGTATAAAGCAGAAGTTATTAGTATGTGTATAAAGCAGGAGATATCAGTATATATGTATAAAGCGGGAGTTATTAGTATGTGTATAAAGCAGGATATATCAGTATATATGTATAAAGCAGAAGTTATTAGTATGTGTATAAAGCAGGAGATATAAGTATATATGTATTACGCAGAAGTTATCAGTATGTGTATAAAGCTTTCAAGTAGAACGCATTTACTTCATGCTATTTAAAATTGCAGAAGAGTGTAACCTGATGCAAATACAATATAAAGCTACGGTATCGACTCGGGCTGTTAATTTTGGGGTTGTGAGTCCGAATCTATGCTCGGCAAACGTTAAGTCGATGCGATTAGTGTCAAGCGACTTTGACCAATGGGCTGACAGTACATGTGGAAAAGCAGCTAGTTGCTTTGAAATACTTGTGTGGAGTACTAAGCAAATGACGCCAGCAACAAATCTCAAGAAAGTCCTGTTAAGTGTGCCACATCTCACACACAGAAGGAACTAAATCATCATATCTCTTCTCTGGTGCAATTGGCAAGCTCCTCAAACTCTTGGCCTCTTGAAGTCTTACCCTGGTCAGTTGATAACCACCAACGGTCACACCATACTTTCTGATGATATCAGAATTTCCTAAAATTGAAAATTAAACATAGGGTGACGAGTGACGAACTGTGATTTTTTGTTTTGGTTCGTGAAGTGACGAGTGAATAATTGACGAGTGACGAACTTCAAATTCAGTTGTGAAGTTAGCTTGACAGACGAAGTGCTGTGAAGTAAACCGAACTAGCGACGATTTGACGTGTGACACACTGTTGTCATAAATTTCGTCAATTCGTCAGCTGTTTCCTTGTATGATAAATTATACAGCTTAAGTAAGCGGATATAACATGTAAAATATTCACCGTGCTTTCTAAAAGTCAATCTTCATAAGAGAGGACCTAAAATAGCTATTAGCTTTCAGTCAAATACATATCTCCATTGTATATATGTCTTTGTGTTTTATTCTATGTAAACAAATATGAGAATTTAATACGATTCAACTAAACTAAAAGATAAAACTTCGTCAAGTTCGTGAATTTGTCAATTTCGTTGACGAAATTGGCGAAACAAATATTTTTCTAAAACTTTATTTTTGTCTTTTAGATAATGTATCTGGAATGTCATGGCCACCAGTCATATATAAGAGCTTCGTCAAGTCCACAATTCTTCAACTCTTCAATTATGTTGACGAAATGACGAACAAAATATTTTTCTAAAAACTTTATTTCATTCTTTAAGATAATGTATATGGGAGCGTACTGAATGCAAATTAGGCCCTATTTAATTGTGTTTGTCCTTCAGGATTTCTGATGAGATTCGTCAATTTGTCAACTGGTCGATTCTGTTTTAGAATTGACGAAAAAGTATTTTTTTAAAAACTTTTTTTCTGTCTTTTAGATAATGTATATGGATATTTTGAATGCAAATAAGGTCCTATTTCAAATGGTATGGCCATCAGTCATTCAGAAGAGTTTCGTCAAGTTCGTCAATTCGTAAATTTTGTTGAGGAATTAACGAAAAAGAATAATGTGAAAACATTATTTTTTTCTTTTATATCGTGTCTCTAGACTAATTGAATACAAATTAGGCCCTATTTTAAATTGCATGACCGTCAGTCATTCAAAAGAACTTGTCAAGTTCGTGAACTCGTCAACTCGTCAATTTTGTTGACGAATTGAAGAAAAAATATTTTTCTAAACACTTTTTTCTTTCTTTTATATACTGTCTCTGGACGCATTGAATGCAAACAAGACCTTAATTCAAATTCCATGGTCACTTAGTATCTTAATTCTTGTATTTTGTATCGGTAAATTCCTCCTTTCTTGGAAGCACTCTCTATAGGGATACATAACAACATTTTTAAATACGCCTGTACATCACTACTTTCCCTTAATTCCCTCATTGTTTCTTTGTCTTATTGTATATCTAATTTAACTATAGAATACAATAGAATACAATTCAATTGTCCTTTCAGCGCAATATCTCAGCTCTTTTTATATGCAATAAATAACATAATGTTCCCATAATTTCTCTATGTCCTATGATTAAAACTAACTCCTGCGATGAAGAATCTAGTATAAACTGGAGAAGCAATCCCTTGTTTATTATATTTTGGATTGCTCCTTTCTTTATATTGTTAGTACTATATAAATAACACCAGTTATCAGAAGAGCTATATTACTCAACGAGCTTAATCCATGCAGCAACCTCCCTCAGAAAATTTGCTTGCTGATTGTATTGCAGCAAAATGTAATCTTAATCACAATGGCTACAGTTTTATCATTTTTTGAAAACATTCAGAATTATACGAAAATTGGTGTGTTGGTAGAATATTACCTAATCTACTGAATTATGATATAAAAATATGGGGTAACCAGGCTTGGAAATATTTCCCGGCCCTTTCTTCTGTATACCCCATACTTTGGTAGCTTTGACTTCTGTTTCCTATGTAATATATATTTTTATCACATAACTTGCACTCCAGGAGTGACATAAAGCAGTGACATAAATATCATATGTAACTAGTTACATAAATAGCCTACTCACAGCACGTATGTGACGTCACTCCAGTGTGACGTCACTTTCAATGACAGCATATTGTTTACAATTGTTCTGAATTTCGGCATTTATTAAAAATATTGTTTAAAAAGAATAAATCTCGATAAATGAAACGTTATAGGAGCATTGTTGCTAATTTTGTATAAAATCAAAAGGTTATTGATAGGGACTACATTTTACAGTGGACGTATGCATTAGAACTTCGGGGTGAACTTCGGTCACTGTTTACATGAGGACGAAGAAATATCGATTTAAAGATTGAAAACAATCTTTTTATGGTGTTATGTGATAAATAGAATCTTACATTCGTGCTTATTTGATATTGTTTTTATGAAACTCGTCGACTGAAACGAATATGACGCTCGGCAGAGCTTCGTGTCATATTATTTCAGTCGACTCGTTTCATAAAAACAATAATAAATAAGCACTCATGTAAGATCCTCTATATATTTACATTTTTCAAATTTCATATTTAGTTTTACATCATTTGTTTGGCAACACTTAACTATTTAACAAATTACACCATTACAAATAAAAAAAATAAAATTCAATGAATAAAACATCATCACATTTTTAAAGATTTATATTTCTATAATTCAACATTCAGATTATTAAAAAAAATGTTCATTAATATAGTTGAACAATTACTGTATCAACATTTAACTTAAAGATCGTAGGTCACCAGACTACTTTTAGAATAAAATCAATTCTTGCATGATTAATCACACAAGGAGCGTTTTGTTTTCATTATCACTAGCTTATGTAGAAAATCAGCCAGTTGCTTGGAAAGTATGTTGCGTAGTGTACTGGTGTCGGAAAACCAAGAAACGCATGGATATGTGAATTGGTCGCCGTGATATGGCTGAAAAAGTGTTGAATTGGTGTGAAACCCTAATCAATCAATCAATTACACCGTTTGTCCGAAGACCTTTACACTTTTATACCGGTGTTTACGTAATATATACGTAATATATACATTTCGCGATTTTCTTTATGTATTGATAACAAGTTGAGATTTATGTTAATTTTTTTCAAATAGAGGGGATTTCTTTGCCGAACTTCACTGACTTGTACATCTTGGTATCAAAGATTCTCATGTACTAAAGTTGATGCTCAGAGTTCTTAACACTTTTCGTTTTCTGTGTTCAGACCATACCTCCTACATTTATTTTAACTTATACCTGTAACAATCCATGCGTGTTTATATCTTCATGGAATCAGGTAAGCGATCCAGACCCATAGGGCCTCTTGTATATTATTATACTATAAACAACAGGATCGTATTTTATTAAAAATGTAGCATATCCTGGTATAATTCATGAGTATACATTGTGCAAATATTAAGTTACATTTAAACGAGATTACAGCACATCTATATGTATAGCCTGAGGGATGATGTTTTTAAAATGACAATTCGTTACTAGTTTAAAGCAAAGTAATACTTATTAAACAGACTTGAAACAACTTACGGTTTAATTGTTGGCACAACAAATTGTGGTAATCCGACATTAGCAGACGATCGTGTGCTTCCTTTTCCACACTTGAAAGCCTTGAGCATCAATAAATTATTGCAAATGAATAAGCAAAGGACCGAGGATATAATTTCAATACAGACAAGTGTAATATAATGATATTTGGTAAATACCATATTAATATTATGTCGGTTAGATTCGTAGACTCTACCATAGATAGATGCAAAATAGTGACCCATGTTGGCATAACACTTAACTAACTCACATACTCTAAGAAACCGCTCCAGCAAAGGACGGGTCTCTATGTTATTTTTACTAGCATTAAAAAACATTGGAAATATCAACCTTATTACATGGGTTCACTAATAAAAACAATACCAATTTCGATAACGCTATACGGATGTGAGCTATGGCATTCTTTGTCTTTTTAGATATCAAGAACTTTTCACTTATCGTCTAAATTTGTTTAAGACGAGACAATGTCCTCGACAAGCAGGTTTTAATCCCGATACTTTCAATTCATTGCAAAAATATGGTTTGCCTGCATATATGCACTCGTATCTGGCAAATGTCCTGAACAAAGTAATAGTTTTTAGGGTCGTTGAAAGGACGTTTGAATGCAATCGTTTTGTCTGTTCACAAAAACAGCCTTCCATTGTTATTTTGGATATTTGCATCATGCATCAAGTGCTGTACAATTATTAGTTAGTAGCAAACACTTAAGAGAAACTGTCAGTCAGTGCGTTTATGCCAACATATTTTGAAAAATATCCAGGGACACTTAATATACGAATGTGCTCATTTCTCGATTAAACGGATTTTTTGATGTTGAAAACATCAGATTTTACTGTATTATTGATGGCTATAAGTGTTGTTAAACTTCATTTCCGATTTTCATATAATATATTCATTTGTTGTTCGCTCAACAGTGTGAATGTATATATGCGATAATTTCATGCGTGAACGCACCCAGGATACATTTTCTAAATACAGAAAGCCGTCAACTAGAACATCTGTATGTATTTAACTGACAAAATATTTGCATTTATGTTTGTCAACGCTAATTTCGGTGCGCTGACAAACATCAAAGCACATTTACATCTAAGATATGCATTTTGTGACCGTCCACCAGTGCGTGAGGTTATTTCATGCGTGGACAAGCCGTTGAATACATTTTCCCAATAAAGAAAGCTAGAAACTAGAACCTCTGTAGTTACATGTAAAACTTAAGTATAATATGATGTGATGTTTGTCAACTTATATTTTGGTACATTGACAAACCTCAGGACAAATGTTCACACAAGATATGCATTTTGGTCAAATTGGCAAGTTGTCGAATTGACGAACTTGACGAAACTCTTCTGAATGACTGATGGCCATGACATTTAAAATAGGGCCTAATTTGCAGTTAATACAATTTATGTCCAGATACATTATCTTAAAGACAGAAAGAAAGTTTTTAGAAAGATGTATTGTTTTCGTCAATTCTCAACAAAATTGACGAACTTGACGAAGCTTTTCTAAATGACTGATGGCTATGAAATTTGAAAGAGAGCCTAATTTGCATTAAATACGTCTAGATACATTATCCAAATCACAGAAATAAAGTTTTTAGAAAAAAATGTCAGTTCGTCAACAAAATTGACGATTTGACGAATTGATGAACTTGACGAAGCTTTTCTGAATGACTTATGGCCATGGGATTTGAAATAGAGCCTAATGTGCATTCAATATGCACAGATACTTTATTTAAAAGACAGAAATTAAGTTTTTAGATTTTTTTTTTTAAATTGACGAATTTACGAAGCTCTTCTATATTACTCATTCAATAAATACGTCCAGATACACTGTCTGAAAATACAGAAATAAAGTTTGTAGAAAAATATTTGTTGTTAACTCGTCAACAAAATTGACGAGTTGACGAATTAACGAACTTGTCGAAGATCTTATAGTTTAGTTTAATCGTATTAAATTCTCATATATGTTACATAGTAGGAAACATCAAGAAATATACAATGGAGAAATGGACTGGACTGAAATCTCATAGCTTATATAGGTTTTCTCTTATAAAGATTGATTTTCAAGAAGCACGATGAATATTCTACATGTTCAAAACATATCAGCTAACGTTATCTGTAAAATATAACATACAAGAAAAAAAACTGACGAATGGACGAAATTGATGAAGCAACAATAGTTCGTCACCCGTCTATTCGTCGCTCGTCAACCTAACATCACAACACATTTGAAGTTCGTCAATCGTCAATTGTCAACCTAGCTTCACGGACCTAAATACAGTCACAGTTCGTCACTCGGCAATTCGTCATTCGTCAAACTAACTTCACCGACCTTATATAAATACCAAATATATTTGAACCAAAACCTCATCAGTAACAATATGCACTGGAATGTCGTGCGAAGAAAGGGATTTGAAGACAACCACGACTGAACAAAAACTGTTCTGTGGAGAAAGGAGTCAGAATTCAATAAACAATTTTTTTGAAATGTGACTGTTTCAATTAAAGTATACGATTTGGCATACAGACATATAATTCCATACAGAAGTGGGTATAACAAATTATCACGACAATTACGCCAACCAGTGTTTAGCATATCTACGACAACGTACTGAATATAGGACAAGATGGTGTGTTGCCTGGAAGAATGAAGGGTGGATTGCCTGTGTGTGAATACTGGGAAAACATGTATAGGGTAACTTGCCGACGTATTATTTAATTAAAATTCCTACATATACATATAGATACATTAATAACAACCAGGCTAGATGTCATATTTATTTACAACAAAAACAACGATTGTAATTTATGTCCGATCTAACATATTACAAAACAACGAGTTTTATGTACACAATGATGATATACATGTATATATAAGCAGACGATTTACTTAATAAATTAAACCATCATGTAAAATGATGTTGACCGAGAAGGGGTTCGAATTCACAACCCCTAAAGTTCGCACACACATATACACACCAGTACAATAACGCCATGACTCACTCGAAAGTAAATTGAAATACATATTGTTACATGTAGAATTATTAAATAGTCTTAGTTTTAATGTTGCTTGTTTGGAATGAAATCTACCAGATATTAAGTCCGCAACTGTAATATGCATGTTGATAGTGGGCATGAAAAGCATATCCTGTCAATATATCCGATAAACAAATAAATACATTTAGCTGAATAAAAAAAATAAAAACATGATTACAGAAATAAATACATGTACACAAATTAAGTGATTGAATAGAATATAGTCTTTTGAGAATGTGAGAAAATGTACAGAGATTTACTCAAAATAGGCAAGTTTCAAGGTCATCCTTAACCATGAAACTGCAAGAATGACCCTTTCATAAAATTTCATAACTGAGAGTGCATGTTTATTGAGGTTTAGACAACTTATGGGAAAATTTCACATTTTCCTATACTATTTTCAATGGTCATCTGCTGCAGAAGGGTCAAAAGGCATCTATAAGTGGGTAAGGGTAAATATATCACCGTCTTAATATTCTCTAATACACCAAACAATAGTCAATTGACTGTAATAATACCCTCGTGTAGAGAAGATTGTACTGAACATGAAAATTAATTAAATCAAATCAAACAACGAATAACTGAATTAGGTTGACTTAACAAACACTGGATTAACCAGCCATTTAAATTTAACCCACGCTGCTACATGACAAATAATACTAATACCACAAACAAACGAGATGGGCCATTAGAAGCCGTTGGTTTTCCAGCAGTATCGGAACACTAAGTAACAGTAACAGTAAGTAACATAAGAGGGGAAAAATGTCCGCTTGATGTGGGACTCCAACCTACGACCCCTATAACACTAGCTTGTCGCTCTAACCAACTATAATCGTGCGATCATCGCTTTCTACGAGATCCAGACACTACAGCCCTCAATTTTGATTGAGGATCAAATCCAGAACGACTGGTATGAAATCCGCCTTGCTAACAACTCGTTCAAAGATGGGTCCTAGAACTCCTATCTCTTAAGCATTGTTTTTTTATACAGATAAATCGGACGATAACAGCATGTTCCCAGATGTTGTGAAAGGTTGTTTATGTTTTTTATGTGGCTATTCAATGTATATTTATATATTTATATATATGTGTTTGTACAGGTACGTTTCAAGATGACATCAGGACCGCCAAGGACCGTACAGTCCGATGAGAGAGAGAACTCGGATCGTATTTTATATACCGTTGAGGAGACACCACCGTGGTATCTGTGTATACTGCTAGGATTTCAGGTGTGTTGCTTTATCTTACAACTTGGACACCACCGTGCTATCTGTGTATACTGCTAGGATTTCAGGTGTGTTGCTTTATCTTACAACTTGGACACCACCGTGGTATCTGTGTATACTGCTACGATTTCAGGTTTGTTGCTTTATCTTACAACTTGGACACCACCGTGCTATCTGTGTATACTGGTAGGATTTCAGGTTTGTTGCTTTATCTTACAACTTGGACACCAACGTGGTATCTGTGTATACTGCAAGGATTTCAGGTGTGTTGCTTTATCTTATAATTTGGACACCACCGTGGTATCTGTGTATACTGATAGGATTTCAGGTGTGTTGCTTTATCTTACAACTTGGACACCACCGTGGTATCTGTGTATACTGCTAGGATTTCAGGTTTGTTGCTTTATCTTACAACTTGGACACCACCGTGGTATCTGTGTATACTGATAGGATTTCAGGTGTGTTGCTTTATCTTATAACTTAGACACCACCGTGGTATCTGTGTATACTGCTAGGATTTCAGGTTTGTTCCTTTATCTTATAACTTGGACACCACCGTGGTATCTGTGTATACTGATATGATTTTAGGTGTATTGCTTTATCTTACAACTTGGACACTACCGTGGCATCTGTGTATACTGATAGGATTTCAGGTGTGTTGCTTTATCTTATAACTTAGACACCACCGTGGTATCTGTGCATACTGATAGGATTTCAGGTGTGTTGCTTTATCTTACAACTTGGACACCACCGTGATATCTGTGTATAATGCTAGGATTTCAGGTGTGTTGCTTTATCTTACAACTTGGACACCACCGTGGTATCTGTGTATACTGCTAGGATTTCAGGTTTGTTGCTTTATCTTACAACTTGGACACCACCGTGGTATCTGTGTATATTGATAGGATTTCAGGTGTGTTGCTTTATCTTACAACTTGGACACTACCGTGGCATCTGTGTATACTGGTAGGATTTCAGGTGTGTTGCTTTATCTTACAACTTGGACACCACCGTGGTATCTGTGTATACTGCTAGGATTTCAGGTATGTTGCCTTATGTTACAACTTTGACACCAACATTGTGTCTGTGTATACTGCTAGGATTTCAGGTGTGTTTCTCTATCTTACAACTTGGACACCATCGTGGTATCTGTGTATACTGCTAGGATTTCAGGTGTGTTGCTTTACCTTACAACTTGGACAACGTTGAGGAAAATGGGGCCTTGGAGATACATTTTACGACTATAGCATATCACGACCTACTTTTCATCGAGTTAAAGATAATAATCTGATCTTCGGGCTTCGACCTGCAACATTCCGAAAGTTTACCTGTAATATACCAACATGTTGGTAAAATATATTAAGTGGTTTTTAGCAAATTGATTGATTGATGTTTTACACCGCTTTTAACATGTTTTCAGTTATATCACGGCGTTCTCTGTATAATTTGTTAGTTATATCAAGGAGTTCCCTGCATAATTTGTCAGTACTACTGGTCCACTTATCATGACTCCAACCAGTCAGTCGAAATGCTAACCCCGCAATTTGCCCTGGATATCACATAGTTTATGAATAGCCTGGGTACCGAGGATGATCTTCAATAGTTTTAGAGTTTTACTTGCTGCAAATGTTTGGAAGAGTGATATTTTTGTATAGAAATTAGTTGCTTATCCCTCTTATCTACATGTACGTCCCTGCTTTCAGTAATACCAGACGGCTATTGGGTGAATGCACATTTGTTGTTTAGTGAACATTTCTGTATGGATAGGCGGTTTAATCGCCAACATCTTTATCACATGGCCTACCAACCAATTAATTGACTAACTCACCAAACTACCATTTACCAAGCCGTTTAGTTATTCACATCTAATCAACCACTCAACCGCTCTTAAGTTTTCCACAGTATATGGATCGGCGGTTTAATCGCAAACATCTTTAACAAACTATATTAAACCTTTCCCTATAAATAGACGCTTTCTGACGCCTATGCAGCAGACGACTTTTGAAAACTGTGTGACAAAAGAAGAAATTGCTCAAAACAGGCAATTTCTCCTTTTGACACAATGTTGTCAGCTCTATTCAATAAGTATGTCTTCATTTATGGAGATATTCCATATTATTGTTGAGATTATATCAGAGTCGTCTGCTTCATATTTGCTGTATGTGGGAAAGGGTTAAGGGAATGAACTGTTAATGTTGTACCAATTAGTACTTTTGTGCTTAAATTGTTTTGATTTTGACTAGATAGTTAATGAGAGTGATCTCCCTTTTCTAGCGTGTATAACATCATCATGCAAACAATTGATTAAAGTATTTGTTATTGAAAGTGTATTTGTGAATAACATGACCTACCAAACAGATAATGGACTAACCAAGCTACCAATTTACCAAACTGTTTAGTTATACACATCTAATCAACCACTCAACAGCTCCTACTTTTTCCACTCTGCCATTCATCCTTCGTCAACAATTACCTTGTTAACACTCTACAGGCTACATTTTGCATTCGATCTCTATGAAAGTTTATAAGATTATGTATCTCTATCAATTCTTAGACGAGTTTGAAACTGGGCCATATGAGGTTAAAAACTAGGTCACTAGATCAAATTGAAGGGAAATCATGTTAACACTATGCAGGCCACATCAGAATGTTTGTCTTGATAAGTTTTAGGTCAATGTCGAACAATGGTCATGTCGGGTCAAAAAATAGGTCAAATTGCAGGAAAATCTTGTTAACACACTAAAGGCCGCAATGTTTACTTGAAATTCTGTCAGAATGTTTGTCTAAATGATATCTACATTGTAGTTCAAGTTTGATTATGCATCATAATGGGTCAGAAACTAGGTCACTAGGCTAAATTGAAAGGAAATATTGTAAACACTGTAGAAACTGCAAAATGTTCATCTAAATGATATCTAGGCCAAGTTAGAATATGCTTCTTGCCGGGTCAAAAACTAGGTCACTTGGCCAAATTGAAGGAAAATCTTATTAACACTCTGGAGGCCGCATATTTCGTTTCAGCAACTTGAGAAGAATGTTTGTCTGAATGAAATCTAGGTTAAGTTCGAACATGGGTCATATTGGGTCAGAACCAAGGTAACTAGGTTAAAATAAAGGGAAATCTTGTTAACACTCTGGATGCTGCCTTTTTCTTTTGAGCAAGTTGAATATATCTTTAGGATATCTAGTCCATGCTCGAATATGGGTCATATCACGTTAAAACAAAACAAGTCACTAGGCCAAATGAAAAAAAAATCTTGTAAACTCTCTGGAGGTTGCATTTTTGATTTTTTCTCAGATTAATTGTCTGTGTGTGTTCTGCAATAAAAACACATTGCATAATTTAGGTGAGCGATCTAGGGCCATCATGGCCCTTTGGTTTTAATAATTAAGCTATATTTTATGGAGATTTTTTAGGTTTTTGTAACCAAGTTCTCAAAGTTGTATGCTGCAGATTTGTTGTATGTGGGGAAGGATAAAATATTCGAGGTAGGGTGGTAGCTATTTTCCTGGCAATATTTGTGTGTGGAGTACAGGTTTGAGAAATACAGGTACCACACAATTGGTAAAATGACCACCGTCATATAACTAATTAAAGCACTCAAAATGCTGCCAGCAAGGGGTTCACTGCAGATCACGGAATACATTAGGACAAGGATTTACCGATAACATTTCTTTTATAACATACACTTCAAAAGGTGACCTTGTTTTGTCGGTTAATTGAATAAAATTTGTGGTGACACACAGAATGGGGGTCTATCGCAAACACTTTTAATTGACTGGCGGTATTTCGCAGAGGTCGTTGCATAGTATGCATGTTCGTTGATGCATTAATCACAATGCATGCTACATCAAAATCAAAAGAACGCTGCATAACAATGAAAACTATATTGAACATTTAATAAAATGATCAAAGCAAAAAGTAAACAATCTTTATCTACATTTTCTGGTAACTTAAACATTACATGGTAGTATATTTGTTTTACCTTGTTTGAAATAATTAATATAATACTATTAAAACAAACATGATTCATTTTATAAACAAATCACTATTTACACTGTGCTATAAAAGAACAATAATAAATGTTCCATGCCTGGAGACTATTTGACAGTAAACTACGTTAATAAAAAATGATCTAAATATTAGGGTCAGTCTTCGAGTTCATTATTTTGGGGAAGTGATGGTCGAATCAAATCCATTTTCCGGCTGATATGCAAACAAGTTATTGCATTTTGATTTTTAGACAAAAACTATTTGTCGATTCAAAAAATGCAACATGGATATAAGCTTGCAACAGTGCATTCATTTTTAAAAAATACTCCACAGATCATCCACTATCATTGACGTTAAATACGATCTGAAATATATAAATATAGAAAGACAGATGTGAATTAATTCAATGCCGATATAGTAAAAACACTAGTCTAGATTTCAGTCTCAAAACGATATTTGGATTTTGATTTCGCCTACTATAGCTATTGGCTCTAACGAACCCCTTGCTATAAATCGTTAAAACGGCGTAAACACTTCCCACATACAACAAATCTGCAAATGTTTAAGTCAAAATTATGGAAACTCTATATTAATAAAAGAACAATTATTGATTAAAGTTTGAAACATTGCGTCCAAAGAAGAAATTATTTATTTTGAGCAAATTCTCCTTTTGCTACAATTTTTGCAAAAGTCGTCTTATGCAAAGGCGGTAGAAAGCATCTGTTTATGGGAAAGGGATAAACGTCAACCAATCTCTGTTTCAGCACTACTTGACGGCTGTTGGTTTAATAATATCGGTACCTTTGATACTAAGTGAACATTTCTGCATGGATCGAGATTTCGTCGGGATCAGTCAACTGATTGGGACCATTTTTTTCGTATCCGGGTTATGCACGATGTTACAGTCCACGTTTGGCGTGAGGTCAGTACTAGCGAAATGTTGTTAACATTTTCTCTTAGATACATACGACTTTTTGAAATGTTATAAGTGGGTTTTGTATTTTTTCAATCCTTAATTCGGCGTCAGGTTTTTGTGACAGTTAATTGCCCGCGGTTATGTCATTTTCGGATACTGCAATTGAAAATATTTTTCTTTTGCGTTGGAACACATTCTTAGTTTAAACGAGTTTTTTGTCGACGCTTCCAACAGTATTTCAGCTATATCACGGTATTTCCTGGTTACATCACCAGTGCTGCTTGTAAGCTTAAGCTGAAACGATGCATCAATCGCAATTTTACCCCAGCAACCATTAGCACCAGGCAGGAAAGTCACTACTACCATTGTTTAAGTCATTGGTATGGCCCGACCCGGAAGATTCTAACATTAATATCCCGCTATCAGGTCGAAAATTGTTAGTCTGGTATCAGGCGTACTATAGTAAATTCGTACGTTACAGTTACGATGTTATCGTTAGCACTGCGTTACAGCTACAATTAATTATTGTAAGTATTACGTTACAGTTACGATAGTTTATCGTTAGCACTTTGCTACAGTTACTATACATTATCGATGGCACTACGTTATAGTTACAATTTATTATCGTAAGTACTACATGTACACGTCACAATAAGTTAACATAATCACTATGTTACATTTACGATAAGTTACTATAAGTGCAACAAACATCGCTGTTTACGACTTTGTTGTCGTTAGCACTACGTTATAGTTTCAATTTATTATCGTAAGCACTATGTTACAATTACGATATGTTGTTGGAAGCACTTCGTTATCGTTAGTACTTTATTACTGTTACGCCGTGTTATTTCTACTACAACCAACATAACTGTTTACGACTTAGTTATCGTTAGTACAACGTTACATTAACAAATTGTAACCGTTAGCACAACGTAACAGTTACAAATTGGTATCGTTAGCACAACGTAACAGTTATGATTTGCTACCTTCAGTTCACTGAACATCCATCATATATTTTTGTTTCTAGATTTCCCTTTATATTATTATTTCAATATCCCATTATGTTATTGGTTCTAGATTACCCATCGTTCAAGGGGGTACGTCTTCGTTTTTGACGCCAACTATTGTCATTTTGGCTCAAAGACAATGCACAATTCGGGATGCAAGAATTGCAGGTACGTTCAATTGTTTATATAATACCCTCATAACGGATGAACCACTGAGCTTCAGGTTGACAAATCTTAGCGAAATAACTTCAAGAGTGGACAAATGATATGGCATGTGCATCCATGCTATCTGATTCAACTGGTTGATGGTTCTCAGACGGGTTATTTATCCTTTACTTACTCATTTTCGAAACGTCAAGAGCAACATTAAACATATCATGTTGATCTGGACCTAAATTTGTCTCAAATGCCAAGAGGTTGTTTCCCAAAGAAAGCATGCTCATATCAATCCCGAACTGCTAGACTTCACCTTTCTCACATAAATATGTATTTACCCTTCCCGGATACAACAGACAGAAGCAGAATATCTTAAAAGTATACAGGCAGTGCTATGGAAAATATCCTCCTATGAAAGTTCAATTATTGAATAGAGTTTGAACAATTCCACAATGCTTTCAAAAGTCGGCTGCTACATGTGCGTCAAAACTCGTCTGTAAATGGAAAAAAGCTCACATGAATATCAAACGTGTCATGCATAAGCATCAATAGATGTAAATATCTAACCCTGAAATGTCAAACATCGGATTTGTTTTATTCAGCTCTTAATATTTAGCCAGAACTTATATATACATGTATATTAACTAATGTGTTCGTGAAGCAGTGTAAGTATATTCTCACAACAAGATTAATTTGGTGAAGTTAGGTCAAATTTTAACCTATACCTGGTTCCACTGAAATTGATTCGATTCATTCTCTTTATCGAACAATGTGCAGAAGAACCTTTTGAAAAAAAAATCATCGAACAGGCTCAAACGTATTTTTTCAGGTATTCCGGAGAGTAATTTCACTGCTAATGGCGTACCGGAAGTAGGTAGCTACGAACATAGGGAAATCTGGATGTCTAATATCCGAGAGGTGGGACAATTGAATTATCTCAATTTGTTTAATATATGATTGTGCGTTCGCGGCACAAAGATTTTAATATTTTATTTTTGTTAGATACTAAAAATATTACAATTGGCCAAGTACAACATTATTTCGAATGCAACCAGGTAGATTTTGTCTGCACAAAAATTAGAATAGGTGACACCATTGGTCACGTAGTATGTAGAATTGAATCATAATCCGTCGACATTCAGGTAGCGCCGTTTGCCAGATATATTTGATCAGTACCTGTACTTAAATCTATAATTCTTATTGAACGCTATTTTGGGCATACATGTTGAAAGGAAATACGCTTCCGTCCTTGTGGTAGGACAAAAAGGTAACGAAAAACACGTGATTTAAATCAATTTCGAAATAGGTATATATTGTGTGTGAATAAGAATTCACTCAGAAAACATTCGAACGTAACATCAGCCATTTTATTTGAGACGCAAGTCTAAACAAAAGTTTTAATAATTTAAAATGATAACCATATCGTGTGGCTTCAACGTGTCACCATAAACAAGAAAACAGTGCCTTCAGGTGCAAAGATTGTTCAGCATTTGGGCAGCTTCACATATGATGGAAAAGTCTCGTGTCTAATGAACGTATAATTGTTTCATTTGATTTACAGATACAGGGTGCCATAATTGTTGCGTCAATTTTCGAGGTGGTCATTGGATTTAGTGGTTTAATAGGCCTCGTACTCAAGTCCATCGGTCCATTAACAATTACCCCGACCATATCGCTCATCGGACTATCACTCTTCAGTTCGGGATCCAATCTGGCTTCAAAGCAATGGTGGATTGCCATCCTGTAAGAAGAGTTTCAGATTTGTGTTGGATTTTTTTTTTTTCAACGTTTTGTTGTCTATGTCTTAAACCTTGCGACAACTGTTTCTGGCAAAGCCATAGTCAGGAAAAGCATACGAGTAGTTCTAAGCCCGTTCAGGATATCCGTGTACAACTGTATAATGATTTTGTATCAGCTGCAAAAACATGTATTATTTATTTGTCAATTAAGGTGGTGAAGGGGAGATAATTGGTTTAGTTTTTATGTCTCATGGTTCGGCAGGTTGATCCAATTACAGATTACTTAGACACTTCTGTCTGTTTGTCCGTCATAATTTCACTTTTCTGATTCTTTCTTTTGCAAATGGTGAAATTATATGTTTCTTCAACCATTCTTGTATTGAATTCGCAGAAGTCTTTCAAATTTTACTGAGACCTTATTTGGCTCTGCCATTATATTATGAAGGAAAACTAACTTGAAGTAACTGGCCTTTTTCGAACGTTGAACTCAAGTTTTTCTTTTTAAATCTGAAGCTAATTAATAGCTCACCCTATATTCGGGATTGCACAATTAGCAACTCTGTGAAGCTGCTGTTTCCGTAATTTCGACACGCACTACTGTATTCAAACACTATACGCTGTAATGTCTTACTGTATATACTCTGCAAATCATAAGACAGTTCTATTTAATGTAATTTGGTTTTATATTATTCATTAGTCAGTTCTTTCAGAAATTTAATTCACGTATAACGATTTATATGTCTTTATTCATTTGTATTTAATATGTTTCATTCATTCAGTATTTTCAGCTCTTTGATTCGTTTATATTTTAACAGGACAGTCGTGTTGATAGCATTGTTCAGTCAGTATTTAAGGAATATCAAGATCCCGTGTTGTTCCATTGATGACGGCAAAGGCAAAGTGGTCAATCTGCCCTTCTTCTGTCTCTTTCCGGTAAATACAAATACACTTCCAATATTCATTTGACAAGACCTTCCTAATAATATAAAAAAAGATGTGATTGCGTGACCATGATAATAGGATTATACCTACTTTGTTTTTATTAATTCAGATCCCACTAGCTATGTAGGGTTATTTGTGCCACGTGATGGAGACACACGTTTAACCGGATGGGGTTATTTCTGCATTGACCTTTGCAGTTCTAGCTATTTTGTTTTCATTTATGATATGCATCATACTGAAATCGATCACAATGGATCATTTCGTCTTTGATCGTTGACTTACTTTGTTTATATGTATATATTCAGGTTCTACTAGCTATGTTGTTATCATGGGTTATATGCGTGATCCTGACAGAGACAGACACCTTACCGAATGATCCAAATGGCTGGGGTTATTTCGCCAGAACAGATAAAAGCAACGTATTGGCTGAGGCATCTTGGTTTAGATTTCCTTATCCAGGTATTAATAATTGTTTGTTTGCTTCGGTTGCTGCACTA
The DNA here is from genome assembly GCA_031761405.1 of Serripes groenlandicus. NCBI lineage: Eukaryota > Metazoa > Mollusca > Bivalvia > Cardiida > Cardiidae > Serripes > Serripes groenlandicus. The sequence continues at coordinate 18,405,043 of JASEVX010000013.1, read as the reverse complement.
TGTAACATGATTTCTACTATATATCGTCTGACAGTTCACCTAAATATATCCAACATCGGTGGTGAAGTGGTAGTGCGTCCGCCTCATGCCGGGTCATATCACATAATTTAAAAATGGTAATAGTGACTTACCCTCCTTGGTGGTCAGGTGTTAGCATTACGACTGACTGGCTGCTGTCAGAATAAACAGACCAGTAGTACTAGGAACTTACACAAGAAAGGTTGAACAATTGAAAGCGGGGTTTAACACAATCAATAACCTAACCATTTGTTTCATTGCGCACTCTCTCTTTCTTACCAGTAACTGGCTACCATCCCACATTGATGCAAGTAGAATACCATTAGTCGTAATCAAAACTGTTGTCAATAATTGAAAAGAATGAATGGTCGGGCGGGGATTTGAAATTGATTAATTTATAAGAAAAATATGAAATATGTTGTTAGGTATATAAGTAGTACTAAGTGCTAAGTAATGTTTGTGGAATTGGACCCCGTCTCTATAACGTTGGCTGTTGAACTCGACATTTATATCTTGATATTCCTAGTATTTGCTGTGGACTCTTCCAAACGCTAAGCTGGCGATATGTGTCCATCTTTTAACGTCAGCAATGAAAGGATAACATGTCAAAGCGTATAATACCAGTATCAGAAGTTCAGAATGACCTTATCGGTGCTGTAGTGGTAGAGCGTCCGCCTTGGGAACGAGATGTTGCGGATTCGATCCCCGGCCGGACCATACCAAAGACATCAACTATGGATGTAATGACTTTCCTGCCTTAACACTCAGGATTGTATGGTTATGGTTACGACTGACTACCTGGTATCAGGACACGTGGACTAGAAGTACAGGTAACTCATCAAGGAAACTACGTGATATATCTGAATAATATTTGAGATCGTCGTAAAATATCGTATAAACAAATAAACAGAAATTCAATAAATAATGTATTCTCCTTTAAGGACAGTGGGGTTTACCTACAGTTACGATATCCAGTGTTGTTGGAATTATGTCCGGAATTCTAGCTTCAATGGTTGAATCTGTTGGCGACTACTACGCATGCGCTAGATTAGCCGGCGCACCACCGCCGCCAATTCATGCAATTAACCGCGGTATTGGTATGGAGGGTATTGGATGTATTCTAGCAGGTGCCTGGGGGTCGGGAAACGGAACAACGTCATACAGTAACAACATAGGAGCCATTGCAATTACAAAGGTATTACAACGACGATAGACAGTGTGTCGTACTAGTAATAACTATATTTATCACATAACTTGCACTCCAGGAGTGACATAAAACAGTGACATAAATATCATATGTAACTAGTTACATAAATAGCCGACTCACAGCACGTATGTGACGTCACTCCAGTGTGACGTCACTTTAAATGACATCATATTGTTTACAAATTGTTCTGAATTTCGGCATTTATTAAAACTATTGTTTAAAGAGAATACATCTAGATAAATGAAATGTTATAAGTGCCTTATTGCTAATTTTGTATAAAATCAAAATGTTATTAATAGGGACTACATTTTACAGTGGAAGTATGCATTAGAACTTTGGGGTGAACTTCGGTCACTGTTTATATGAGGACGAAAAAATATCGATTTAAAGATTGAAAACAATCTTTTTATGGTGTTATGTGATAAATAGAATCTTACATTCGTGCTTATTTGATATTGTTTTTATGAAACTCGTCGACTGAAATGAATATGATGCTCGGCAGAGCCTCGCGTCATATTATTTCAGTCGACTCGTTTCATAAAAACAATAACAAATAAGCACTCATGTAAGATCCTCTATGTATAAATGGGTTCGGTTGTAAGCATTTGTTCGAAAACAATTTCATCTTAAAAAAAATATAGTGTATTGAAAGTTTTTGATTTTATAATAACATGCATTAACTTCAATTAACTGATTAGAAAATAGCAATATCTTCGAACTCATTTGTTCCTGCAGGTTGGCAGCCGCCGTGTCGTCCAAGTAGGAGGGTTCTTAATGTTAATACTCGGATGTCTGGGGAAATTCGGAGCGTTATTTACCACAATACCAGACCCAATTGTCGGGGGAATGTTCATCTTTTCCTTTGGTAAGTTCGTTTGAGCGATACTCCAGAAAAACCAGCTTTAGCTTATAGCCAAAGCTCTAGATATGGGGTGTTTTGCATGTTCTAAAAGCCTTATTTGACCCTCTTACCCTATGTTGTGGGTACTCAAAAGAATCGTCTATGTGACACAATTCTTTTGAGTATCCACAACATATGGTCTGCTTTAAAAACAAGAGAGAAATTGTGGGGGAAACAGATGAATACCCTCCATATATGGAGCTCTGAATAACTATCTATATTAACAAAGATATGTCTGCGCATTTATGCTATCGAGTCCAAATCGGAAACTGTTTTCAAAAGTTGTTTTAAAGCCTTATTGGCGAACAGTGCAGAGCCAGATTGGAATACGCAGATTTACATGCTGATCATTTACTAAACTGATCATCGCAAACACTTGACGGGTGGTTTTCGAAGAGTTCTGCTCGTTTATAGTACATATATTAAGAGAGTTGACATAAATGTCCGAGGATGCTGTGATACTTCGGTGAGGTTAAGGCGTAAACAAGTGAACCCACTCGAATTATAATTCTTTTCTATTATTTCTCTATGTATATTTAACAACAAGCAATAAGTGCCTATTCTCTAGTCAGTTATCTCTTCACTCCCTGCATTATTTCATTTACGCTACGTATCCCATGTCACCCGCCTCCGGAAGGCGTCCCTCTCGGACACAACCAGCCCGAACAAGACTCCAAATCGATCTTTCTCTCTCTAGTTAGTTACATCAAAAAGCCCTCGTTCCTGTTTTAGGGTAAGGCTTATATACCTGGCTTGCGTATGACCATGATAACATCGTGACGTCCGTGGCAAAACCTAGGGAGATATTTTGTTACAATGAGAAAAATCAAATTTTGTTTTAAGAAATTATTCCAAAGTCAGATTATCAGTTGCCCGGATAATATATAATGCTGTCGTCACCATCTCCGCTGCGATATATATATTACTGTTTTTAAGACAATATAACGTCATTCATGATTAATTGTTTCAATAGTCATCGATTGTATAGCTTTCATATAAATAGTGTTCTACAAGTGAATATTTGCGACGACGAGAGTTCTTATCCTTTGAGTTTTTACCATTTTACTAGTTATATAACAAATACATGCTCACACACTCGTATGTTTAAACGTGCTTACATATCAATTTTGGAAGTAATTTCTTTAAATCTTATGAAACAGGAACTAATTCGTGTATCGCGTCCGGGAGGTTTCATAGTTCCAAACAGTGATGTTTTTTTTTTCAAGATGTCAGCGTCTCATTTAAGGGTGTTCATAAATTACGCAAACAAAAGTAGTCGTTAACTTAACATTTTGCTGCAGGCGACATGGCAAATATCTCCAGGCGACATGGCAAACATCTAGTCAACCATATCGAAAGCCTCTATTAATGAAGGTTTTATTATGAATATATTATCGTCATGTTTTCAAAAGTCGTCTGCTGCATATGCGCTACATGTAAATGCCTTTGTTTGTGGCAAAATGTTAATCTTGTATGTAGGCCTATGAACTTTTAGTATAATTTCATTGTTTTGTCTTTAGGTATGGTGGCGGGCGTCGGTTTGTCAAATTTGCAGTTCGTGGATTTAAACTCCCAAAGAAATATATTCATCCTCGGCATGTCGTTTTATTTCGGGCTTTGTCTACCTCTTTGGCTTCAAGACAACAAAAAGGCAATCGATACAGGTAGGCATTAATCGACTAAATTGATCTGATTCCGATCGTTGTACAATTACACATTATATGAACGAAACAGGCGTATTTTCATCAGCTTGTGATCTAACCGACTTCCTTGTGTAGTGGTTATAGTGTCCGCCTTGTGAGAGGGAGACAAGGCTCGAGTCAAATGGGTGTACCAGTAAATCTGATGCATCGGTGTCAGGATATAAATGACCAGTATCACTGGTAATGTACCCTGGCAACGCAGAGATATAACTTAAAAAATGTTGAAAGCGTCGTAAAAATAAGAACAATCAACTGGTTAGCTCACTGGCTCCCTTGAGTAGTGGTTAGAGCTACCAAAAGCTATAACAATGGTACACAAGGCTGCCCAACTTGCCGTCCATGGCTGTATGTGTGTACCAGTAAGACTGATTCATCGTTGTCGGGATATACATGTTACTGATACTATACCCAGGCAACGCCGTGATATAACTGTAATACTGTTAAAATCGGCTAAACTACCATTACAAAGTCAATGTGTGAGCGTTTTTATAATGCACATATGTCGAGTTGAAAGGTAGACAGGTTAGATGTAGTAACATAAATGTTCGTAAAAATACTAGGCATATTCGCACTGAGGTCATGTTTAGGTCATTAGTGTTAAAGGTGCTGAAATCCAGATGGAAATCAAACTTATGAAATGTTGCTTATAATGTTAATAGTGACAATAAAGTAAGGAATTAATAGTTTAAAGCTAGTTTGGCAATACTTTTGAACAACAGCCATTCGAAAGTCACGACAATGTTCAACATTTGGCTTACTGGGTATGTCTCCCCAGTAAAAGTTAAGCATAAACGAACAGTATTGAGATGTTTATTGTACCGGAATGTGACAATTTTACTCTTATGTTATCCCAGAAACATGATTCTAATACGTCAAGACAACTTTAAAACAGTTTTTAAACTTTGACTAACCTATCTTAAATCTATGGAGTTCACCACCTTTAAATAGCACGTTGTTTATATCACTTGCTAGATTGATTGATTAGAGTTAAGAGCAGTGTAACTGAATTTTGAGTTATTTAGACGTTGGCCAGTTGACCTAACCATTTGTTTCATGGCTTTATCGCACCATTACTCAAAATAACATTCTGTCCAGTATCCCAGCTACCTTCCAACAAATACAGTATACAAGAGTTGCTGCAAGATGCAGCAATTGGATGTTAGCGCGGGAATCAGCATTTTATGGCTTAAGAAATACTGTATGATTCGAAAAACACGAAACCCGCTTTTAAATATATGAAATAAATATATGATAACAATAGTGTTTTAGTTAAATAAGTAAAACAAAAACAAAAATACCTTTTCCCAATCTGTTGACCTCGATCTCCCAATATTATTGTAAACATTTGTTTGCGCATGCGCGTCCTTTTTTTCCCTTAATATATTATCAAAATCGCAAAATGTAGCACAATAACTTGTTGACCTCGATCTCCTAAAATTATTGTAAACATTTGTCTGCGCATGCGCGTTCTTTTTTTTCCTTAATATATTCTTAAAATCGCAAAATTTAGCACAATAACTACGCATTTATGAAAATATTCCCATTTTCCTGTTATTTGAATACTATGGTTTTAATTTACATTTTAGTTATAAAAAAACTACTCGCATATAAAAAGACGAGAACCAGTCTAGTGACGAACTGCTACGGAAAAATCCGAGAGCTGACGATAAGATACGGCGCATACGCGATCAAGACGATAATCACGGCGCATGCGCAAGACCATTGCACCAATGATAGTTCTAAACACAACCAATATATGCGCTGGTGCTGATGCACCCGCACAATGACGTATTAAATAGACGATTGTCACAATGCAGTTATTAATAGTTGAAGAAAATAATTGTTGAATGTGAATTTCATGTTTTATTTCATTGTCAAAAAAGGTATGATGAACTAAGAACTGTTTTTCTATGCAACTCGTATAAAGGTAACAAAACACCAACATTGCTAACTTTTATTCATTGCCTACAAACGATAATCCTGATCATCTATATGTTAACGAAAACGTGATAAGGACATCAATCTCATCTTTATAAACTTCATTCAGTCGGTGGCCTAAATACTTTCAATAAATACTTGCCTTTGTCATAACTATTGTCACTGACATTGTATTGTCAATCATCGGATAAAACTATATGCCGAATTAGGGTTCAAACTCACGACATATGCATCGCAGCTCGACAGAGACACATAGGGATCACTTCCCCGTTCTATCCATTCAACTGTCACTTACTGATAATATATTATATTGGAATATGGAACATGTTTTACTTCGGTACTTACAATGTAAATAGTGATAGCAATATGATCTGTAATAGTTTGAAGGTTAAAGCAATATCGTCTGAATAATAAGAGGATACAAGCAATATCGTCTGTATTAGCAGTTAAAACAATAACGCATGTATTGGAGGGTTAACGCGATGGTTTAAAGAGTATAGGCTGTATTAGAAGAATACAGTAATATCGTTTAATATTGTTTGTAAGATTAAAGCAATAGGCTGTATTAGAGGAATACAGAAATATCGTTTAATATTGTTTGTAAGATTAAAGCAATAGGCTGTATTAAAGGAATACAGTAATATCGTTTAATATTGTTTGTAAGATTAAAGCAATAGGCTGTGTTATAGATTTTAAACACTATCACCTATTTTAGAGGCGATTTAAGGATTAAGCAATATTGTATTATTACAGGATTAAATCAATTTCGACTGTATTGGAGGGTTAAAGCTATATCATCTGATTTAAAGGGCTAAAGCAATTTTATCTGAGTTAACGGGATTAAGCAATACTGTCAGTATGTTAAGCGTTTAACACAATCCTGTCTACATTAGAGGTTTAAAGAAATATAGTTTAAATATAAGCGGGTTAAAGCAATATCGGGTGCATTGAAGGGTTCAAGCAATATTGACTGTAAAGAGGAAGAAAGCAATATTGTCTGACTTAAAGGATTAAAGCACCATTGTTTTATCAAAGGGTTAAACTAATTTCAACTCTATTCTATTTGAGGGTTAAACTAATATCGTCTGAAGAAGAGGCTTAACGCAATATCGTCTAAGTTAAAAGGTAAAAGCAATATTGTCTGTATTAAAGGTTAAAAATAATATTGTATTATTAAAGGGTATAAGCGACTTCGTCTGTTTCGGAGCGTTTAAGCAGTATAGTCTGCATACGAGGATGTAAAACAATTACGCTTCAATAAAAGGGATAAAGCGTTATTGTCTTATCAAAGAGTTGAAACAATTCTGTCTGAATCAGAGGTTTAAAGCAATTTCGTCTATATTGAAGGGTTCAATCGCCTGTTGGGAGGGTAAAAGCATTTCCGTCTGAATTAGATGGTTAAAGCGATATTGCCTGTTCAGAGGATTAAAGCAATATTGCATTATCAAAGGGTTAAAGCATTTCCGTTTGAATTAGATGGTTAAAGCAATAGTGCCTGTTCAGAAGTTTTAGGCAATATTGTATTATCAAATGGTTATAGCAATTTCGGCTTTATTGGAGGGTTCAAGTAGTATCGTCTGAAGTAGAGGATTAAAGCAATATTGTCTGAGTTAAAGGGTAAAAGCAATATTGTAATAATAAAGGGGCTAAAGCTATGTTGTCTGTTTTAGAGAGTTTAAAGCAATTACGCCTGTATAAGAGGGTTAAAGTAATTTCTTCTGTATAGAGGATTAAATCAATAATGTCTGGGTTTAAGGGCTAAAGCAATATCTTCAGAGAAATATTGTATTAATAAAGGGTTTAGGCAATATTGTCTGCAATAGAGGGTTTAAGCAATTACGCCTGAATTGGAAGGTTAAAGCTTTATCGTATTATTAAAGGAATAAAGCAATTTTCTCAGTAACAGAGGGTAAAAACCATATGACTTGTATTAAAGCGTTAAAATAAATTAGGTTTTAAGCACGTTCGTTTGTATTAGAGAGTTAAATCAAAATTGTTTGTTATACTGTGTTATGCTGTGTATTTTCAGGCAGTGAAATGGCAGACCAGATATTAACAGTGCTGTTCAGTACCAGCATGTTTGTTGGTGGTCTCGTTGGATTTGTATTAGACAATACAATACCGGGTAAGTCTGATTTTATTTGTATTAGACAATACAATACCGGGTAAGTGTTGATTTTATTTGTATTAGACAATACAATACCGGGTAAGTCTGATTTTATTTGTATTAGACAATACAATACCGGGTAAGTCTGATTTGATTTGTATTAGACAATACAATACTGAGTAAATCTGATATGATTTGTATTAGACAATACAATACCGGGTAAGTCTGATTTGATTTGTATTATACACAATGATACTGAGTAAATATAATATGATTTGTATTAGACAATACAATACTGAGTAAATCTGATATGTAAGTCTGATTTGATTTGTATTATACACAATGATACTGAGTAAATATAATATGATTTGTATTAGACAATATAATACTGAGTAAATATGATATGATTTGTATTAGACATTTAACTAGCCGTTAAGTCGGATTTGATTTGTATAAGACATTTAACTAGCCGTTAAGTCGTATTTGATTTGCATTAGACAATTTACTAGCGCATAGGTCTGATTTTGTTTGTATTAGACAATTTACTAGCGCAAAGGTCTGATATTTGATTTGTATTAGAAAATTTACTAGCGCATAGGTCTGATTTGATTTGTATTAGAAAATTTACTAGCGCATATGTCGGATTTGATTTGTATTAGACAATTTACTAGCGCATAGGTCTGATTTGATTAGTATTATTAGCCGAACCCCGTTAGCTCATTCGGTAGCAACGCAGGATGTCTATCCAGGGGTTGTGAGTTCGAACCCAAGCTCCTTTCCGACGAGTGTAAAAAGTCACTATGACAAGCATCATTCGTCTTCTCACCAATAAGTGAACAGTCTTTGTGGAAAAGCAGCAAGTTGTTTGGAGAGTATGTTGTGTTGAGTACTGGTGTGAGCAGGTAAACTGGCCGCCATAATATGAGTAGAAAATTTGTTTAAAACGGCGTTAAACCCCAATCAATCAATGATTTGTATTAGATAATACAACACTATGAAATAAAGTTGGATTCGTATTATAAACTATACAAGGTATGACTTGTAGGATTTGCATTAGAAAATACAGTAATGTGTATGTCTGATTGGAGTATATATAATAAATATCTGACTAAGTCTGATTGGATTTGCATTATAAACTATACAAGGTAAGTCTAGTTGGATTTATAGTATACAATGCAATACAATATACGCCTGATAGATTATTATTATATAATAAAGTTCCGGCTAAGTCTGAGTGGATGTGCATTATAAACAATACCAAGTTAGTCCGAATGAACTTGCATTAGATAATACAACACCGAGCTTGGCTTTTGGATTCGTATAATAAAGTTCCGGCTAAGTCTGAGTGGATGTGCATTATAAGCAATACCAAGTTAGTCCGAATGGACTTACATTAGATAATACAACACCGAGCTTGGCTTTTGGATTCGTATAATACTATGCAATACCAGGTAAGACTATTGGGTGTGTATCACATTATGACATACCAGGTCAGTCTATTGGATTTGTATCACATTATGAAATACCAGGTCAGTCTATTGGATTTGTATCACATTATGAAATACCAGGTAAGTATATTGGATTGTTATCACATTATGGAATACCAGGTAAGTCTATTGGATTTGTATCACATTATGAAATACCAGGTAAGTCTATTGGATTGGTATCACATTATAAAATACCATCCAAGTCTATTGGATGTGTTTCACCTGATGCAATACCAGGTAAGTATATTGCATTTGTATCACATTATTAAATACCAGGTAAGTCTTTTGGATGTGTATCACATTATGCAATACCAGGTAAGTCTATTGGATTTGTATCACATTATAAAATACCAGGTAAGTATATTGGATTTATAGTATATATTGCAATATTGGGTAAACCTGATAGTATGTGTATTATATAATAGAAAATAATTGAAGTCTAATTGGATTTGTAAAATACAACATCGACTAAATTTAATTTGTATTGTATGATTTAATTTCAAAACTGGTTCAATCTGCAATATAAAAATACGTATTAATTATGGGTAACTTGCAATCATTATTAAATCGGACGCCTCAGTCGGAATCCGACGTGGTCGAGTAGCTTTCAGACCTGACATCTCGGGTTAGATCCCTAATTTGGCATATTACTTTCCAAGCCTAGCATTGGCTAGCCATTAATATACCGAGAATAAATATTGTTCTTTCGGTGAGATATAACTCAATCATTGTTTAATATGGCGTTAACCCTTAAAAATAAAAAATAAACTGACAGATAAGTTTGTCTATGCTATCATGTTGTGTTTTATTTACTTAGGGATCTTTAAATCTCTTTGGTTGTTCTGTCTGTCTGTAACGGTTTGTCATTGTGATAAGTTATTTACAAGAACCGTAAATCATGTCTCTTGTAAACAGCGTATCACCATGACACACCGCCAGTCTTATTTGACGAAACCTTTGTAAAGCAGTTTTTATTTTGATATTTTGAATGAATTTGCAGACTGCTGTGCTTTCCACCTGTATAATACCTACGTTAAAAGAGGTTTTTACAGAGCACCGCTCGTTTTTTGTTATTGTCTTATTCTTCAGTATTTTAGTTATATCAAGGCGAAAGCACACATATCCGTGTGAATAATAGTGTATAACAATTAAACATGTTTTTCTTAAGTTACCAGTTGTATATACGCTGTCAACCCCTGTTAGTTCAGTGTCATGTGAAAAGTCACATATCTTATATTGGTACATGATAGTTACCCTGTGCACATGGCTAAGTGTACTATCGTTGTGATATAACTAATTTATTGTTAATTTAATATTCTCCTTTTTCCCTTCTGTCCCTTAACAGGCACCGATGAAGAGCGTGGTATTCACCTATGGAGGAATATAGGGACATCCGCATCAGAATCAAACAGTGACACTACAGTCTATGACTTGCCCTTTCAAAGGATCCTCGATAAAGTCCATCTATTTCGTTATATCCCATTTTGTCCGGAATTTCAAAGGTCGCGATCAGAGCCTGGATTAAATGCTGGCATTGATAGTAGAAAGGTAGGCCTGGATAATCCGAATATTGATCCAGGTGATGTTGAAATAAATGCTGAGTTGTGAAAGCTATAATAACACTGAGAAACATATGACCATAGCTCTTACCTATTGTGTTGAAAAATCTCAAAGGCTGAACCCGCTAATCGTGGGATTTAAACCTGGAACATTTCGAACGAGAGGCCACCGCTATCGCACTGCACTACTTCTTCCACAGGTTATTACTTTACAACCATATATAACCATATACACCATATACAACCGTATAATATTATAAACATCCATACACCACCATAAAAACCCATATACCGGTAACACGACTATCATACAACCATTTACAGCAATATACAATAATATACAATCATGAACAACAATTTACAGCCATTTACAACCAAATACAAACATAGACAAATATAAAAAACACATATGTTACCATAAACAACCATATACAACATAAAACACCAAAGTCAACTAAAAGCAACAATACGCAACCATAAACAAAAATATATAACCATAAACAAATGTACAACCATAACGACCATAAACAAGAGCTGTCGGAGGACATATACCGCTTATACACATAAAGCACTATTTCATTATATTGCATGTACGTACTATTAAATCATATTATATACTCTATATGTAAAAGCAACTGAATAGATACATATATTTAAATATATATAATTTAAAAATCAAATTTCCTAAGTCAATCAATGGCCATTACTCCATATTTAGGATACAATGGAGTTATCTAACCTAATTGTACGATGGTCCTTAACAAATGTATGAAGTATGAAGTGATTTGAATGATAAAACATGTTTTTTACCCCCAAAAAGTCACACTCAGCATCTTTATCATACAATGTGAAGAAAGGTTTTATATGTAATTATATTCCAAATATAAAAGCCCTAGCACAAGTACTTATTGAGAAAAAGTTTAAATAATAAATAAATCCTACTTGCCCTAAAAAAACCTTTACCACCAAATTCATGTTTTTTTACCCCAAAAAGAAGGTCACACTCAGCATCTTGAGCATTCAATGTGAAGAAAGGTATAAGATGTAACTATATTCCAAATATTAAAGCCCTAGCACAAATACTTATTGAGAAAAATTAAAAAATTAAATGAAAATGCCAACTTGCCCTAGAACTTTAACCACCCAAAATCATGTCTTTTACCCCAAAAAGAAGGTCACACTCAGAATCTTCAGCATATAATATGAAGAAATGTATTAGATGTAATTATATTCCAAATATAAAAGCCCTAGCACAAGTACTTATTGAGAAAAAAAAAATTGCCCTAAAACTTTAACCACCAAAAATCATGTTTTTTACCACAAAAAGGTCACACTCAGCACTTTTAGCATTCAATGTGAAGAAAGGTATAAGATGTAACTTTATTCCAAATATGAAAGCCCTAGCACAAATACTTATGAATGAAAATGCCAACTTGCCCTTTAAACTTTAACCGGACGCCGACGGAGACGCCGACGGAGACGCCGACGGAGACGCCGACGCCGGAACCGGGGCGAGTAGTAGAGCTCTCATATTCTTCGAATAGTCGAGCTAAAAACCCAGATCTGTTCGATGTTAACGATGAGTTCGAAATATCAAATTGTTATGACGTACTTACAGCTAATGAAGCTGTAAATTGATTGGTAGATTATCAACCGTCGTTAACTACCAAACTATTTCACTGAACGCAAGGCTGAGATCGCCAAGTGGGAAAGGTTGAGAATTAAGACAATACTCCATAAGACGCAGTCTCGATGAGCTAATGAAATGTTTTGTTTGTTTTATTGTAATACACGAGATAATATCAATAATTCATATTGATAAATGTGCTGTTGCCGTTATATAATTGACATACTGAAGAATAAGACAACAACAACAAACGGGCGGTACTCTGTGAACACCAATGTTCAAAATGTAAATTGCTTTACAGAAATTTCGTCAGATAAGACCGCCGGATACCCTGACTGATCTGGCTCTACACTGGTCGCAAATGGCTGACGATTGATTTTCGCAGAATGCTGCTTAAGCTAATAAAAAGTTAACATTGAATGATTGGTTTTCACGTTGTGGTGCTCTGTCTGTCAATATTAAAGTTTGATCATTTTCGATTTAGGCCGTTACAACAATATTGTAATTATATAATGTATACATATTCCTCCTTTATTGGATTACCAGTACATGAATGGAAAAAAAAATAGCCTTGCATTACACCATTTTAAGATCGAACTTGGAACACCCGGTGAGAAATCCAACACTCATTAAGATCCAATTTGAATTACTAGAAAGATACATGTAAATATATATATGCGATTTGTATTTTAATAAATATTCTTTTTACATTCTGATAATTATTGTTTTTACAAGTTAACAACACAAATACTTTTAATTTCCCGAAAGTAACACTAATGTAATTGTTTGCCGCGCTATCAGAACAATTCGCCTTGAATACAACTAAGGACAAACAAGAACATTGTAGTGTCGTGTCATACAGATGTTTTAGTCACCATTACCTTGACATTTGGCCTTTGACCTAGGTCGATGACACGCAAACCTGTCCAAGTTATCTTTAAACTGAACATGGGGGAATTCCGTCCCCAAATGAAAGTGCTAGAGCAATAACGTCGTGTCGTTTGACATTTGACCTTAGTCGTTTAAACGTAAACCCGTTCAAGCTTTATTGACGCTGAACTTGGTATGAAGTATGAGTTAAAGAGCTAGAGCGATGACGTTGTTTCGTATTATAGTATTTTGGTCACTGTGTCCATGACCTTTGACATTGGTTGGTGAGACGTATACCTTTTCAATTTCTCTTGGCAATACACATGTGTATGAAATATGAAGGAATTCTGCCAACAATAGAGCGATGAAGTCGACTCGTGCAGACGTATTATAGACAGTGTGATCTTGACTTTTGACCTAAGTTGGTGAAACGCGTGTTTTGTCAAGCTCTCCTGACATGTGTATGAAGTTTATATCAGTCATGCTCAATGGTCAGCTACTCGAAACACGGTTACCGTCGTCCGAGTTTTATATTTATTTTATTTTATCTCCTATCCAAAGTTATTATCAAACTAGTTCCTTGTTGAACATACATACATGGCAACGGGTATTGGCTAATCTCTCCCTGGTTTTGATTGGACGTACGCCAACCAATCAATTCTAACGTTACAGATATCGTTTGGCGTTGTTTCAAACTCTCTAAAATGTCAAACTTTACCAACGATTTGGGTTTTCCTTGCCATCAATATAGGGATAATACACATTTTCGAGGGCGTGAACATCTGCGGACGCCCGCAAAATGTGTTTTTATGTGTTTATAAACACATTTAAGGGCGTCCGCATATGTTCACGCCCGAGAAAATGTGTATTTTCGCTATTATTGCATAAAATAAGAGCAAACATCCAACATACAGTCCGCTGTAACGTTCAGTTGTACGATAACCGCCGATGAACATGACCCGATAACGCATGTGACGTCATAAACACATGTGACGTCATAAAGTAAACAAGTAATGTTTTACATATCCACGAACCGGGCCTACATTAAGGTTGCCATCGCTGACTCGACACGGGTCGAATTAGATAAATGGTTTTGGATTATTTTATACTCTTTAACTGTGAATCTAGTGCATGTTACCGATTATCGAGTTAAAGAAGCTGATGTTATTGTTAACCCAACAAATTGCTCCTATTCTAGGGGAGATGCAGCGTCCATGTTTTGTTTACTAACGGTGCCCGGGTAATGCATATGTAAAACATCTAACCGGTCTGAAACGGCACGTACGCGCGAGAATCGCTTTGTTTATACACGTTTTCTCGCCGTTTACGCCCGGCTTTTGCAATGTTTCTGTATCCCTTAAGCGGGCGTAAAACATAGATTTTATGCAATAAAGTAAGTTTTACAACAAATTTACATGTTTAGAAAAACTAACAACAATTGGATTTAACCTGCTCAGTTATCGTGTAAAGGGAGCGCTTTAAATAAATACGCTAGCGGTTCTACCCACAGCGTATTGAAAGTCTGGTCTGAAGTCTCGAAAATCAGACGGGCATAATTCTGCCCGTTTTGATAAACGGCTTGATATCAGGGGAGGTTACACATCTTTGTTATGGTGAGCCTATTCGACATTATCCCCCGAGATAACCTTCTTTACTAAGGTTGATCCGTGTATGTGTTAAACGAAAGGTTAAGTGTTTTGAATTTGATTGATCGATTTCCATTTTCATCAACCAAATCTTCCGCCATGTTGCCAGACTGAAGTGTACTAGTGTCCGGATAAGTTACCTATATTACCTAGCTTTTAGGATCGGATGAAAGTAGGTTAACCCAAGTAGGCTGTGTCTACTTAAAACGAACGTCACTTATATCGAACATTATCTTGCGAAACTACACGCTCATGGACATGATCCCTTATACAGACACTTCAGTCTACTGCGTGTATACTGTCGGTAACAATATTGAGACTCGAGTATTCAATTATGTTATGAATACAGTCAATTCACAGTGCGTTGCTGAAATGATTCAGTACATGTATGATGCGTTTATACTGCAGGTAACACTATTTCAATTATTTTATGAATACAGTCAACTCACAGTGCGTTGCTAAAATGATTCAGTATGTTGCGTTTATACTGTCGGTAACAATATTTCGTATATACATTGCTTTATTCATTCATTCGTTCAACCGTTGACTGGCTTGCTCGTTCGTTCATTTGTATTGTTACTCCATTCACTTAGTTCATATTGTTTAGTTTGTTTACTGTACGGTTTATTTTAGATGCTGTATTAGGAGATTCCTTTACCTTTCATTTTTGTGATGGACCACAGGGACTTGTTCCTCTAAAAATGGATATGACCTACTCTATGCATAGATATTAACAAGGGTGGACAGAGTTTTCTGGGTCGCCTCGCTTCAACTAATTTTAATCAAAGTATTCGAACAAATATTTGAGTTTGAAGTAGGGAATCAATCAATAATGCTTTTCTCTATCGAACTATACCAAAATAACGTCTGTCTTTTTCCCCTACGTATGTTAATTCCTATGACATATTCGCGAATTCGCCAAAAGGACAACAACCTGGACCAAAAACTTCTATCGGCATTTCGGAATGTTTCAGTTTTTTTCGTTGCAGTAATTTTCAGTGATATTGCGATTATTTTTCCAATAAACAATTCGGAATGATTCGGTTTTTTCGCTGCCGATGGTCAGTGTTAGTGTGATAATTTTCAAGGAAACTCATCTTGGGAAAGAGAGTAAACATGGAAATAAACCAGGTAAAGCTTTCATGAATGCGATAATATTTCTTCTTTATTCTCAATTCATCCACTTTTTAAATGGTACGACCGTTCGCAATATCGCGGACAATTACCGCAGCGAAGAAATCCGAACAATTCCGAAGATTATTTTAACTTTTTTATTTTTTTTAAATGGTCCTGCCGGGACAATAATCGCAACATCACTGACAATTACCGCAAGGAAAAAAAAAGAACTATTCCGTAATATTGTTGTCCTTTTGGCGAATTCGCAAATATTTCAAAGGAAATAACATACGTAGGGAGAACAAATTCACGTTATTTTGGTATAGTTCGAAAGAGAAAAGTATTATTGATCGATTCCGTACTTCAAATTCATATATTTGTTCAAATACTTTGAAAAAAATGAGTTGAAGCGAGGAGACCTAGAAAACTGTGTCCACCCTTGTTAATATCTATGCGTAGAGTAGGTCATATCTTTTTTTAGAGGAGTAAGTCCCTGTGGATGGACTTTTGTCATACAGCCAAATCATTCGAAAACTTTTCATTGCTATTTATTTGTGGTTTTTTTTGCAATTCTGTTACTGCTCTTTAACAGATAGGACGTAACGCACAGTTTCGAAGCGAAACTTTTTATTAGTCACGCAAATATCTAATAATGAACAAATTGGCAATACATTAGAATGATTAGGGTCATGCGATGTAATTCGGACGCGTAATTGGTATGTCTCTAACCCTCTATTTACTAGGAAACATACCAACTTATGTTGATATTTGTGTTTTTCCGTTGGAGCAGTGAAAGTTACTCACTGTGTAAATATCAATGTTTCTTAACAGTAACGTATAGACCAAATGGGGCCGGGTGTATTTTCATTATTCTATTTTTTTATATGTGTGTTTTGTTATACACATGTCACGATAATAAAATATTTACTTACTTACTGTAACAGTAACATATGGGGCCGATCGTTATTTCAGTATTCCATTATTTTACCTTTGCGGTTTGTTATACACATGTCACGATAATAAAATATTTACTTATTTACTGTACATTTAACAATTAATGTTTTTGCTATACAAACGAGAGTCATTACGCTAGTTAATGTCTGTGTGTGTGGTTGAACGGTGTATGGTGTGGTGTATATTGGGTGTGGTGTGGGTGGTGTGTGGTATGTGGGGTGTGTGTGGTGTGGTGTAGTGTGCATGTGTGTGTGTTTATCAGAGTGTTATGAACTGTCAGTTAAATAGGTCTTTATGAAACGACCTCATTGCTATAGCACTTTCATTTGGTGACGGAAGTCCTTAAACTTCATACACATGTCAGGAGAGCTTGGCATACAAGCTTTTCACCGACTTAGGTCAAGGGTCAAGATCAGTGTCTGTAATACATGTACATCATATAATCTTGTTACAGTAGTATTTACCACTAAAAATCACCTTTCTACAATCACCCCTTTTCCACTTGAGGCGTATTGCAGCGCTCTATAAAAACATCGTCCCATACAATAAGTTGTGGGTAATGTCGTGCATAAAGCAGTTTATCTTAAATGTGGGAATGGAAGACCAATAACTTTCTTGCAACAAATGCTTCATATTTGCGGCAAAGTAAACGTTTAAAACAACCATTAAATACGTACGGTATGTTGTATACGTTATATTAAAACATCTGTTTGTAAGAATCAATCATACATGTCATGTCGCATACTGTTTTCTTACAATCGTGTTTATCGTCTACTTGTGTAAACATAAATTCACTGAAAGAAGTATCAGAGCTCAAAAGCAACGATAGCTTGTATATAGCTGTCAGTGCATGCATGCTTTCAGATCCAAATGCAAAATATTGGGCGGTCAAGGTTTTGTGACGTTCTGACGAGCATTGCAGAGTAATATTAATCTGCATGGATGGACAGATTGACTTGGAAAAAAGTGTTATTATTATTTTCCATATTTATTATCCTAATGGTTTGTTTGTTTATCTTGTTGACTCCATGTGTTTCATTTGTGTGTGAACAGTTGACTGGTTTGGTAAACATCGGAGAGAAATAAAAAAGGTTTGATTAATAGGAACCACTAATTTACATACAAATATGATCGTTTATAACTTTAAAACATTATGGGCAGAGGCGGAATTACTCGCATTTATCTCTTTTCCTCACTGTGGTAACCCTTTCACAATTACAACACATCTGCAGCAGATGAATTTGAAAACAACTAGGCTAAACTATGGTAAACCATAAACAAATATTAAATGTCTTTCCAGATTTTTAATTTAAAAAATATTCCCAAATTGCAATAATAAGTACATTTGTTTATATGTGTGGTTTCACGTTTCTATATGATTTGCTTGAATAAATAAATATAAAAAGCAATATGTACTAATTTAACCTTTTCCAACACATAGACGCTTCAGACGCCTCTACAGCAGACGACTTTTGAAAAGATTTTGGCAAAGGCAAAGGTTTCTCAATTTCGCCTTATGCTACACTTTTATCAACATATTGTTTGAGCTATCAGTAAGTCTTAAAGTCGTCTGCTGTAGATTTGTTGTACGTAGGAAAGGATCAATAGAACAGGCAGGCAGGCAGACTGACGAAGTGTATTTGTGGGGTTATTTCCTTTGATGTTTTGTTGTGGGGTGCACCCCACACGTATGCAATTCATTCCGTAATAACTTCCCTTTAACGGAATGAATAACATTAATATGCAAATGAGATACCCGTTATAAAAAATAAAAAATAAATATTTATCTAAGTGTCTTTATAAGGGTCATGGGTGGACTTTAGGAGAACACCACACCCCACAAGTACTCGTCCAGACGTATGGATAAATAAATCACATTTTCATCAATCTAGAAGAAGATGTAAACGAAATTTCGCTAGAATGATATTTTGAATGATAAACATTCGCAATGTGTAGGCATGGTTTCTCCTTAGCCAGGAGAAGGATGTGTGTGTGGTGGGTAGGCTTTAGGAGAACACCACACCCCACAAGTACTCGTCCAGACGTAATGGACCTTAATGGATAAATAAATCACATTTTCTTCAATCTCATCAATCTAGAAATTTCGCTAGAATGATATTTTGATAAGTATGATAGACATTCGCAATGTGTAGGCATGGTTTCTCCTTAGCCAGGAGGAGGATGTGTGTGATATTTGTGTTGGTGTGAATACGTGTGATGGTGCGCCTACGTGTGTGTACCCTTGTTTTTGCTGTGTTTATGATTAATGCAGAGAATAGAAAATAATGTTAAGTATATAGTTGATGTCATTATATTCCTTTGCCCAGGGTTTGTAACCAACAATCAGCGATTTTAAATTTGTTATTTCTTCGCTATACCCAATTGAAGAAAAGAAAAGTTTTATTCCAAAAATGTGTGATGGTTTTGCAATTCAATATAATGTACTCTGTGTTTTCTTTGTACCCACAAGCTGAGCATACATATATCACTTTCTGATATTTTCCATTTCTTAAGGTTTTCTTTTGTAGCGATGATATTATTTATTATTTTGTATCTAAACTGTTTGTTTTGTTATGAGCACTGCTTTTGTGAATCGAATAGTACACTTGTGACCAGTCACTCTGAGCATTAAGAGTATTATTCCGAAATATATAAATGTGTGGTTTTTCAAAGTAGAAGTTTCGAAATATTGAGTAGACGTCGTTATTTGACAAACAGAAAAAAATGTGTTCGTCAACGCCTACATGTATGACTAATTTATGTTTAATTTTTCTTTGAACAGAACTATTTGATTTCATAATTTTCTTCCAGGTAGAAGGCATACATGACTTAATCAAATTTATTTCTCTGATCCAATCACATTTATCTTTAAATTAATGTAACAATTTGTTTTCGCATTTATTGCCATTGTTTGAAATTATTTCGTCTGTGAAAAGTATTCCAGAATGATTCCATCTATGAAAAATGAAAGATTTGTTTGATTTATTTTTAATATTGCTATGGGCCCAAAGCAGCTGCTTTCTGATATTATAGAATGTTTCAATTCTTCTTTTCTTATTTGTTATTTTCCTGAATAAATCGCTGACAGTTTGTATTTTACATTTGGAAGAGTTTAAAGTTGATCAAAATCCATGTATAAAAAAGAAGGTTTTTCCCGTATTGATTGTAATAAAATTTAGTTATTTCTTGGCAATTACAATTTTCGGTAGTTGATAAAAGTCTTTTAATCCAGGTTATTTTGATAGATTTGATGAATAAATTAATATCGACCATTTCAATACCCCATCATACTTTTTACCTATTCAATTTTTTCGTTTGATTTTCTTCTTTTAACCCATAAAATTGAAAGAACATTTTGTTTAAGGAGTTAATTACATAATCGGGTACATGTAATGATTGAAAAAGATACCTGAACTTTGGCAACAGTATTAACTTTATCAGTTTTGATTTTCCGAAAAAAGTGAGATGTCTTTGATTATGGTTACTTATTTGATTTCTATTTTTCTAATTTTGTGTCCCAGATTTTTCTCTCGCTAATAATTTTGTTTGTTGCAAAAATGAACTCCGAGAGCTTTTACTTCGGTTGCACATTTAATAGTATCAATACTGTGATTTGTGTTTCAAGATGAGCCTATCCACATAGATCCGAATGTTCTGCAAAGTATTCAATTGTTTGAAGCGCTTTGCGGATCTCATTCTCATTTTGTAGGAATAGAGTATTGTCATCTGCTAGTTGTGTAATTTTTGAATATTTAGTGAGGTCGTTCTTTACCTTAACTCCTTGAAAATCATTACATGATCTGATTTGTGTAGCTACTATTATAATAGACATTTGTGATTTAAGCCGGTGACGGTGAACGACATCGGAAATTGGATTAAATTGGGGTCGTCTCAAACTTATTTACGAATACATTTGTACAGGGCACGTGTTTTGAATTATTTGTTTGCATGTAAACTCAACAGCACATTATTTTTCATAAGTTTTAATTTTCATCTGAACTAGAACTAACACCAATCATTCGCATTAGTTTAGACACTTTTTTTTGTGATAAACTTGTTATACGCTTCTTGGTTTTCACGTATAAGTTCTGCCAAAAGGTGTTTCCTTTATCGCCTGCGTCTACCATGTCCTCGGTGTTGACGAAGCTGTTCCCCGTCGATGGAATCAGGAAACTGAGCAGCAGCAATGTCCTCTCTGACAACTGGTCGTGGTGGATCTGCTGGTCCAGCTTCCGCCTGCTCCAATGGCTGTTGTTCTGATATCGGATCGGGTCTTGGAATTAACCGTCGTTCATGGTTTTTTTTATATCTTCTACTGCATCCCTGAAACGAAAATTATCACAGTGGCGGAATGAAATTTATTCAGGAAAAATTACCTCTGCATATCTGACATATTGTTGAAAACGGAGATAAAAACAAGTAAACAAATCCTTTTATCCTTGAATGTATGTAAACATGTGGACACTTATCATACATTGCTTATAATTTACTTTGATTATGGAAGTAACATACCTTATATCCGCATCAGGTATATCCTCTGGTCTCTTCTTAATGAGCAAATTGAGTTTTCCAGACATTCGATCTCGCAGTTGTCTGAGACTGCCAGTGGTGTAAACTTCCATGGCGGCTGGTGACAAAATATTTAGATTTTGTTTCACTTTATCAAGAATTTCCGGCCAGCTTGTTGGATGGTTAATGTAGGCTCGTAAGATCAGCAGAGTTTCTAATTTATTTATCTTTACAGATTGTCGGCGCCTTTGAAGCAATGTACCTAAAACATAGACATCATGTATCAGTATGATTGAGGAAAATATATTATCATGAATTTATTTGTATATTATGTGTACTTAGATGTATATGATAATAAACTATTGCATTGTACACGTACGCGTAGTATGTCTCGACACCGACACCTACTAATTTATTTTTCTATCCTGGTAAACACGGAACCGTGTGGTAAACGACATCAGTTAGCTAACACGTAAACATCATAAACCCGTGTTCATACGAGAAACCGAACGAAAGTTTTGTTTATAAAACAGAAAGGTAAAATATCTTTTTTAAATAATTATTTATTTAAATTCACTTACCTATGTTATTGTTATCCATAACTTTAGACAAAGTTACTTCCGAAAATTAGTTTGGTTGCGCTTTAGGTAGATGTTTAATTTAGTGTATTAAAGGTGTTCATGTATACAAATATGGCACGGAAAAACCGTGCTAGTTGTAGTGTTTATTTTGCGATTTTGTTCCATACTGGGGCGTATGTAATGATCTCTTTTTTTTTATTTCTTACAGGTGTAATGGATCGTCAAACAAGGCGTGTTCTTCAGTGCTTTTTACCAGCATTACTTCACCCACCCCGGATGTAACACAATCTTAAGGCTTATTGTGTGTTTACCACCGGACCCTGTTTTAGACATCAGACATCGCTTGTTTGGTTCAGATAAACATACATACAGTGGCCGAAATATTTTCCGATTGTTTGCTCAGCATAGGTACCAATTATTTGAAGTGACGGGTGAAACACCGGAAACATTTTTAATTCTTGTTGATCAACTACATGTATGTTCATTTCGTAGACATACTCTATCGATTAAAAACAGAGTTATGCTGGTCCTGATGTAGTTTCGATGTTACAGCACATATCACATGCTTTCAGCATTATTTAACATCCGTGTATCAACAGTTAAAGAGAAAATTAGAACTCTTATTCCAATATTCTATTTAAAACTAAAATCCGTTATTATTTGGCCATCTGTTGAGCAATAGCAAAGTATGAGTTACAGTTGGGTGAAAATACCTGCCGCTGTCGGAGCCATAGACTGTACCTCTCATGAAAATTACAGACCAAGCAATGAACAACAACAACAATATTACTCATAGAAAGTATCATTCGATGCATTCACAAGTGATAGTTGACAATACTGGCAAAAGTAGATATATTGAAAGTGGTTTTATTGGACATTTGAATGATGCACAACAGTGTGTATTAATGCGCCACATAGGAAATGACCTACCATTCCCAGACGATTGTGTGTTACTTGGTGACAAAATATATCCTAATAGACACACAATTGTAACTCTATATTCCGAGGCCCAGCTGCGGCTAATGGATTACCGACGGAAGAAAAAGTGTCGGAAATTAAACAGATATATACAACAGTATCGTGTTTGTGTTGAACATGCAATAGCAGAAATAAAGTGCTACAGGTCTGTAGGAACAATATGGAGACATCATCGGGAAGTGTTACCCCGAGTAGTAACCATTTGCGCAGGTCTTGTGTTACGGAAGAAGGAAATCGGTTTAATATTGTAAAGTGTGGTTAAACCAGGTTGGTAAGCTAATAAAAGGTACGCCTCTGTAACTTTGTGTTCATAGTTATTTTGAGACGACCCCCAATTTAATCGAAAGTCCGATGGCGTTCACCGTCACCGGCTTAAATCACAAATGTCTATTCCAGCAACTAGAAGAAATAATAGAGAAGACATTGGACAGCCTTGCTTAATAGATCGATTAAGATCAAATTTCAGATTTCCAACCGTTATTTAATACATTAGCTGTGATGTTATTGTAGGAAGTCTTAACCCGACGTATGAAAGATTCACCAAAGCCATGAAGGACTTCAAACAAAACGTTCCATCCAACAGTATCGAATACTTTTCTAAAATCTAAAAATAACAGTGAACAGTCTAGGTTTAATTCGTCAGCATGGTCAATTACATCTTGTATGTGTAGTGTATTGCTGATCAGTGTTCATAATCAAGGGTAAGACTTTTTGCAAACCTTTTATTAAAACACGTGTGTTTACTTTGTAATCAACATTTAGGAGAGAAATTGACGCTAATTTTCCATACTTTCAGGGTCTCCTTTTTTTTAAAATCAATGATATTATACAATGTCTTTGTGTATTTGATAATTGTTCTTTGGAATAGCAATTATTTAGTGATTCGACTACAATATTTTCTAATTTTAATCAAAATGTGTTATAAAGACCACTATTTCCAGGACTTTTGTTCGATTTCATTTCAATTGTACCATGTCTACATTCTTCTTCAGTTAGCGGACCTTCGCAGAACTTTGCAGAACTATTATTTAGTTTATTTTCTACATTAACCTTGGAGAGGTATTAATTTATTGCGTGTGAAAAGGTATTGTCATTGATAGAGCTATTTAGAATAATATATCTTCCGTTTTGGTGGCTTATATGCTTAATACTTTTAAACTGAATATTGTTTGAGATGAGTATACTACATCCCCAACTATAACTTGAGCCAAAGGAGTGGTAATTTATTTATTTATTGGGGTTTTACGCCGGTTTCAACAATATTTCAGTTATATCACGGCGACAGTTCACTTATTCATGATCCCTGGGTAAACAAACCAGTACTAGGCTAGAAAATGTGCCTTGCCCAAGGGCACTCTACCATGGCCGTAGTGCCGCGACTGGGGATCGAACCCGGGACACCCGGTTTCGAAATCCCCGACGCTAACCACCAGACCACAGCGGATTCCTAAAAAAAGGAGTGGTAAACATTCCAATCGCTAAATTGTTGATTAATGTAAACTATTATGTCAGCTGTAAATTGTGTTTCCTGTAAGTATATAATATCAGCTTTTTTATCACATGACGAAACACAAAATGAGAAGCTGTTAATTTGCGGTCAGAAAACAGTCCCAACATGTAATACTTGATAAGCTGTTAAGTAATCACACACAATAGTTTCATGACCGATAATGGTTCCTTTACCTCGTTCATCTATCATGACGTGTGTGTTTACCGGATAAACGTTCTCAGCTAATTTCTAAACACTCATTGATGAATACAATCAAAGTACTGAAAGTACTGGTAACGAATTATTTTGGAAATGTAATTAATAATTGCATTTGATCATGTTTTTTGTTTGTTTTAAACTTGCTTTAAAACTTAGTAGTTTTTTTTAGCTCGACTATTCGAAGAATATGAGAGCTATTACAGTCACTTGTTCGTCGGCGTTGGCGTTTGCGTTGCAACTTTGGTTAAAGTTTTGCATGCAAGGCTTTTTCTCACAAACCACAGATGCTATTGCTTTGAAACTTCACACACTTATTGGAAATCATCAAATGACCTTGCAGGACAATATTAGACTTTGACACAATTATGCACTTAGAAATTCTGGTTGAAGTTTTGCGTGCAGCTACATTAAGAGTCCATATCTCTTTATTTACTTTATGCATTGCATTGAAACTTTATTCAATGCCTTCCAACCATCACACCTATGTATCAAGTAAAATAACTCTATCCTGCATTTACTGCAAGTTATAGCCCTTTTATAAATTAGTAATTCTGGTTAAAGTTTTGTGTTCAACGACATTAAAAGTCCATATCCTAGTAATTACATGACGCATTGCATTGAAACTTTATGCAACCCTTCCCAACCATCACACCTCATAAACAATCAAGTTAGATAACTCTTTCCAGCATATAATGCAAATTCTGGTTAAACCTTTGCGTGCAACAACATTAAGAATCCATATCCTAGTATCTACTTGATGCATTGCATATACACTTTATACAACCCTTCCTTACCATCACACCTATATAAACAATCAAGTTAAGGTACTTTCATGGATATATCTGAGTAATGCCTTGAAACTTCATACATGTTTTCCGTGTGTCAAACAGTCAAGTTAGATAACTCTTGTTCGAACTTGACTTACATATCAACAAGACAAACATTCTGATCAAGTTTCATCATGCTCGAATTAAAATTGCAGTATTCAGAGTGTTAACAAGATTTCCCTTCAATTTGGCCGAGTGACCTAGTTTTTAACCTGGCATGACATTGAAAATGTGGCCTCTAGAGTGTTAACAAGATTTACCTTCAATTAGGCATAGTGACCTATGTATAACCGTCATAACCCATATTCGATTTTGGCCTAGATATCATTGAGCTCAACATTCTGACCAAATTTCAAGCCGCTGAAGCATAAGATACGGCTTCTACAGTGATAATAAGATTTCTCTTCAAGTTAGCCTAGTGACCTAGTTTTTGACCCAATATGACCCATATTCGAACTTGACCTAGATGTTTTTAAGACTAACATTCTGATAAAAATTACGGCCTCTGGAGTGTTAACAAGATTGTCCTTCAATTTGACCCAGTGAACTACTTTTGACCCGACATGATCCATGTTCGCATACTGATAGTTTCAACATGCTCAAATTGAAAATGTGGCCTCCAGAGTGTTAACAAGATTTCCCTTCAATTTGACCTAGTGACCTAGTTTTTGACCTCATATAGCCCCAGATGGAGATGAACGTTCTGATAAACTTTTATAAATATTGGATGCAAAATGTAGCCTGTAGAGTGTTAACAAGCCCAAGTGTTAACGACGCACGACGCATGCCGCAAGACGGCCGGACGCCGGACAAAATGTGATCACAATAGCTCACCTTGCACTTCGTGCATAGGTGAGCTAAAAATGCCCGACGATACTTCCACAAATCTGTTGGCATCTCTATTTCTAAACATGTTTATAAATCTTGTTTAATTACCTCCCTTTAACTATTTAAGTATACAATGCATTTCAAGACAAAATAAGTTACTTTTTAGACTCATATCAAATGGATGTTATGTCTGTTAGTATCTCAAAAGGCTCATAGTGTGAAATATTGTGAATTGTCTACGCCCCTGCTTTTGGGGGTCTATTCCATATGCAACGTCATTATATAATGAAATCAATTGTTTGTACAACTTCAAATTTGTCCAAAATGCTTGCTTTACTAAAGGTTATTGTTAAACAACTCTATTCTTACTGAACACACCTAACAGACCCCTCCGATGAGTTAAAGTCAGGTCTCCAGAATGATTCATTTGTATGCGAATTAAATATTAAATAATATTGGTAAATCACTTAATCTTGATGAACTTTATTATTTGGGTGACACATTGTGTTTTAGTAGGGAAGAAAAGACAAAATACATAACTTCATCAGTCAAAATCAACCACGGTATCTCCCGTATCCAAAGATAGATTGTGCGGGGGTTTTTTTTTGGGGGGGGGGCACTTTTTCCAGATGTTTTCTTTTAATTGGCTGTTGTTTATTTACCACGTCATCGATTTAAATGATTAAAAATGTATTCTGCTATTGCAGACCTCAGCAGTTCTTCCATTTTGATATATTTTAATAACGAACCAGGTTTAATTGGTTGTGCAGACGGATTCTTTCGCCCGCGAACAGACATTATTTGCATATCAATTCCGAAGCGTGAGAACTCGTTGTACCGTAAAAACTGCACATACCGGTGAAGTGTCAAATTACATACGGTGTTAGGGTAATTCATTCGACCGCGATTATATTTAAAGATCGGGAATTCTCTGGAAATGCGTCACTTTCATTTTGTCTTACGATTAAAACACGCACAGAAAATATTTTATGTTCGTTATTCCGGGTTTAAATGCGTGATACGACGAACAGCAAATATTTTCATTCGTTTTTCCTGCATTTCAATGCGTAATCATGTATCCACGTACCTTATCTGGAGCTCTGCAGCGTTGGGTCGAAGGTCAGGTTTGCTAGCGTTACATAATGGGCACCTGTTAACTACGTCACTCACTAGTCAATGGGCGTACAACTCGAAATTCATACATGCACAGACACATGAGATATATGCCTTTATTATTAATTTATATTCTCTTGAGAATTGATTCCCTGTGTTGATTCGATAGTATACATGTGAACCACTTCATTAAAATAACACATGAAAGTGATGCAATATCGGAAAAAATATTAGGACTATTTTCAGCAAAGGTGTAGTTTAACCGAACGCGGAATTGTAAAGGTCAAATCTTATACCAATCGGGTTGACTGAAATATTTTTTGAGAAAAAATAATTCGTTAAAAATAGTGATTCGGTCATGTTATATTACACACGTTACATATAAAGAAATATGTAATGGGTATATTATATCGAATACAAGCATTATCATGTGATAAATACATATATCAACAAAGTAATGTCACGAATGAGCTATAAGCAATACTCCGATATAACACATGATTATACGAGGATGAACAAAACATAGATATTTTTACTATATACTTTATCATTTTAATGGTACAATGCAATATTATACACTCTTTGTTTGCAACCGAAATCCATTTTTTAAAATAAAGCCAACAGTGTAACGTTAAATGTTATTGGCTGACATGTCATCCAATATCAACCAGCGAAAAATCAGCCTCTATCCGTTGTCATATATTTGAAAGTATGTAAAACGAGGATCCAGTTTACACTTCACGTTTGATTCGGTTGATTGTATAAGGAAGTGTATCAAGTATTACACTAACATTCATGTCCTTAAATTCTTCCACATTTTCAAACACCCTCAAACTAAGCTTGTTAAATACGCTAAGACATGCTTTGTTTGTGGACTGAATTGTATTCCAAGGCAAGCTTTGTCTATACGAATCTGGATGAAACCCTTGTTTCCCATTTCCATCTGCATTCAGCAAATTCTTTAACATTGTCTCTGCATCGCTTGTCATTTCCATGTTAAGAAAGTTGTATAAAGTAACAGCTAACCTATACGGATCGTTAAAATCTTCATACTGTAATATTTTAACTCTGTCTGGAAACAGTGTACTGAGCCGTTCAGCCTATATCGTCTATATCATGTTCCATCCTATAACAAAGTTGTTCTGCATCATATGTCGGATGTGTTTGCGCATTTTTATAGTACCAGGCTGTGTTTTTTCTACTATTTATAACAGCTCTAGGATCACGAAATAACTGAACAAGTTTTAATCGCTGGTGATTTTCAAGAAGGGACTGCGCATGCGTCGTGTCCATGCGCAGTACCTTGGCTACCGTATGTGTTGTCGTCTCACACCTGCTCACCATTTTTTCGAAGCAGAGTTCTTTCTGGTCTAACCTACAAGATTTACACTGCACCGGGGAAGGACAGCCCTCGCAACCAAAGGTTTTGCAGTTTTGGTAGGCCGCACCAGTTGGACCTGCAATGAACAACACTACGGAGTAATTAATTCGCCGAGTTCATCATGACGGATTGTTTAAACATTTCCGACTTTCATACGCACTACGACTCATTTAACATCAGGCGAAATTTTGAAATGATTGTGGTAAAAGCAGAACTTGCTTATTAAGAGAAATCTATTCTATACTTATACTTTCATTTATATACATATCTCGTAGTTTTGCCAAGATGTTTTAAAGATCAACCGCTGCATATTTGTTGTATGTTGCAAAGGGTTAAAGAAGAGAAATGTTTACCTGGACTGTTACAGTATACTAGAATATTATTTCAAAACGGTGTTAAAACCCAACTAAACATTAACATGGATGTGCTTGCTGTGTGCTTTCTTGTACCGTTCGCCGAGCACCGGTAGCGACGGGGGCTGTTAATCAATGGGTTGTGAGTTCGAACTCCAGCTCGGCAAACATTCTTTTCAACGTTTGACAAACGTCACTGTGACCATCGTCATTCGTCTTGCACCAATAGGCTTACAGTCTAAATGAAAAAGCAGCCAGTTGCTTAGAAAGAGCAATCAATCATGCTTTCTAATTGTATTAGCACATCAACATATCAGCCGTCCCGCGATAAAACCAACATTCAGGACTCTCCGTAAAGTATCGACCCGGATCAGTTTAAGCATGCCGCGCAGGCTTACCCGGATATACACTTTTCGCCTCCTGTGGATTTTTGTTTCAGGAATCATTACTCTATATCCACTGAGACAAAATGTATCGGCCTGATCTGAGTCGATAAATAACGCTGAGGCAATACTGTTGGTTTTCTCACGGGACGGCTCATATAAACTACATTCCTCGGTATAAATGTTACCAGACTTCTTTTTTCCACGTTATCCATCGACAATAATATAAATCTGAAGGAAAAGTGTCATGTATAAGATGTATTTTACCACTTTTCGAGCTTTGAATACCATCGAATATGTCGTAGTGTGTGTTGAGATTTGTACATGTGTATAGATCCAGTAAATATTGTATTGATTTATTGGCAGATTGCATCGACTTCTCCGCACTGAAATAAAAAGATGAATATAACATGATTAGTATGCCGTCTTTTCAGCTTTATGCGACGTCATTACCCAAGTATGCACCGCCATTACCTATTTATATACCGTCATTCCCTCTTTATGCACCGTCATTACTCCTTTACGTACCGCCATTACCACCTTATGTAACGCCATTACACCTTGATGTACCGTCATTAACTCTTCTTTATGTACCGTCATTACCCCTTCTTTTTGTACCGTCATTACCCCTTCTTTATCATTACCCCTCTTTATGCACCGTCATAACTCCTTTACGTGCCGCCATTACCACCTTATGTAACGCCATTACACCTTGATGTACCGTCATTACCCCTTCTTTATGTACCGTCATTACCCCCTTCTTTATGTAACGCTAGAACACCTTGATGTACCGTCATTCCCTCTTTATGCACCGTCATTACCCCTTCTTTATG
Source organism: Serripes groenlandicus (assembly GCA_031761405.1). Classification (NCBI taxonomy): domain Eukaryota; kingdom Metazoa; phylum Mollusca; class Bivalvia; order Cardiida; family Cardiidae; genus Serripes; species Serripes groenlandicus. The sequence continues at coordinate 18,374,416 of JASEVX010000013.1, read as the reverse complement.
TACCGTCATTACCCCTTCTTTATGTAACGCCATTACACCTTGATGTACCGTCATTACCATTTCTTTATGTACCGTCATAACCCCTCTTTATGTACCGTCATTACCCCCTTATGCGTCGTCATTAACCCATAAGGCACCACCATTACCCCTTCATGTACCGTCATTACACCTGTATTCACCGTCATTACATCTTTATGTACCGTCATTACCCCTTCATGCGCCGTCTTTATCCCTTTAACCGCCGTCACTACCCCTTTAAGGGCCGTCATTTACCCTTTATGCACCGTGATAACTCCTTCATGTGCCGTCATTACCCCATTTATGAACCGTTATTATCACTTACTGCGCCGACATTACTACTTTTAATGCCGGAACTGATTTTGTGAATCCTGTGCCACGCATAAACAGCCAGGCCAACCAGCGCATCCGCGCCTTCTGACCAAGCTCGATACTGATGAATTTTCAACTCATCATTTTCATTTCATTTCAAGTCCATTTCAAAGTTTCTGCATATAAATGTTTTTTCTTTATTGGGGTTTTACGCCGCTTTCAACATTATTTCATTGCGACATTGAAATGGTAAGATATCCAATTCTAAAATTGTCCAACACGTACATGCTTTCACGGGCAATTTATCTTTTGTCACAATATTTCCAACCCTGTTCAAAAACTCTCATTTCATTTATAGAGGTAACGAATATTCAAATAGCGGAGGCGGAGCCCCCGTAGCTCGGTCGATCTGTCAATTCTGAGTATCAAGTTTAAACTCCACCAACGCAAGTTCAGTCTATTTAGAAAAAGCAGCTACTATACTACAAAAGACTGCTGTGTAGAGTACATGTGTGGAGCGAGCCAGGAAACACGTGGATAAATGAACTGGGTGCCGAGATAGGACCGAAACATTGTTGAAAATGGCGTTTAACCCAATAATTCTGTCGGAGAGTGATCCGGAGTCATAAGTAGCATTGTAAATCGATAGTATGCCGGGAGATTGCGACCTGAGTGGGAGCAGGTTTTTTGTTGTTGTTTTGGTGTAGAACATAACCATCTCCTTCATACATTCTCCTTCGGACAAGTGTTGTAAACATTGCCGCAGAGTAGCCGTATGTGTGAAAGGGTTACGGTTGGATACCTACGCCAATTTACATCCTGGGCGTCCATAGTTACACCATGTGTTTTCACTCGATAAGTATTCCCACGTATGTGCTCTCCGAAAAGGTTCATACCAGTAAAACGTATCGCTTCTATGTCCCAGGATTTGACCGATAAACTTTGAACCACTCCGCATGTATGTTAATATTAAAGCATCATATGGTTCTGAAAGAGAACGTTTACCTAAGGTTTGCGTTATTACCAAAACAGTTATACAATTCCAAATCCATCGATAAATCTGACATGAGACGTTAATATGTGGGGACATGTGTACTTTAAAGGATATATTACATCATACCGTTTATACTGTAGCTATGTAAGTATGTGTATGCTCAAGTGTGTGTGTGTAGGGGGGGGGGGGGGGGGGGGGGGGGGGGGGGGGGGGGGGGGGGGGGGGGGGGGGGAGCGATGCAATTATTCATCCGATATTCTGAATCAACGGGTAACGGAACTCAATAAAAAATACAGATAGTCAAAGTTTTTAGGAAAAGATTTACAAGGGGGGTAATAATGATATTCAACAAACTTTTATTTCGATCCATAATTATTCAAGAAATAACAATATCTTGTCCCAAAGAAGAAAAAAGAGTCATAAAAGTTAAAACATGACCCATAAATAACCTTCTTAGTGGTCGGCAGGTCACATTCAACTGGGAAAAGATCAAAGAATCTTCAAAATCCCGAACGACACCTGTGCTTATGTAATCAATATTCTATGTCAACCTTAGTGAAATGGACTTCCTTAAACTAACGTTTTCGGCGATAGACGATTAACGTGGGCTTTGACCTAGATGTTAAACAAATGATCTAGCTTGTAGACCAATCAAATGTATTTAATGAATAATGTTGAAGAAATAAAGGAAATGAAACGTTTTGATTGGTTCATAGTTAAGTTGGCGATCCTACGAGAGGCACTTATAAGGTGAAGTTTTAAAACCTTTAATTGTTTTTTTTAAGTGAAGAAAAATTTAGTGAAAACGTATAAAATATAATATTTAAGAGCAAAATATATATATTTTTTTTTTTTAAATATGACAAGTTTTCAGTTATTTATCTTCAATTGAAACTTAAACTGAGTTACATAATACACCTCTTGGGAGCCTCGCGTAATCTCCAGCCATGTGATGAATTCTCGGCTTTGAACGTATTAACGTCATGTCGTGCTAGTGTAATGGATGTTTGCCTTGGATTGGCAAGTGAAATGTCTCCCTTTTATTCATATCAAAACCAAAGTATATAAATAAAACAAATATTACATATTTAACGTTGTTTTCTGTCATTCTAATAAGTAAGACAAAATATCAAATAATACGCGAATGTTCCATTCCTTAGTGTTTACTCATATTGATCGCCGTTTATCTTTTTTAAAGATATTTCTTGTTTTTATTAATCCAAATAACCTGACGAGTTGAACTTAATTAGATAAGATTAAAACAAAATGAGTTTCATTTGTTTCGTGATAGAATAATACTCATGATTTTGTAACAGTTTCCAATGGGTTTGAAACTTATACAATTCCAATCATAAACATTTTCATAAGTGTGAGGGGACCACTCATTAACACTAAAATAGACTGGTCCTGTTTAGAATTTATTACTGGTAGTAAAAATAAAATGTGCCAGAGTTTAAGACTAGTGTCGGTCAAGGCTAGACAATAAATAACAAATGCAGTCCACACAGCATTTTTAGTCTAGTATGATAATACAATTGGTCTGTTCCAATATATCACACATCATGATGGTTGGAACCATGGACGCCGCGTGGAAGCGCGGCGTCAGAATGGGATAGGTTTTACTTTTAGAAAAACTCTGTAATATGTTTGAAAGAAACAGCCTTTATGAATAAATAAATTGTATGAACTGATTTAAGAAACAGCAAGATACAAAATACGTATGTCTTCTACAGTTATTACAAAACTTTAGACACATGTAATGGGTATTTAATAACTTTCCCCTAACTTCCTAGGATACGCTTTTTTTATAGTTTGGTTTTCGACCCGATTCATCAAAGCTCAGAAAAAAGTTTCTGGCGATGTTTTTGCCTATTTGCGATATCAATGATGATTCATTTGAATTACTACATATTACAGTATGATTCTAGAAACTATAAAATCAACAGTAACGCAACTATGCAATACGCATGGCCGTAACGTGACCCGTTCTATTATTTGTAAATGCAGCATGTCATCACTTGGCGATTTTGGTCATTCTTATTTACTAGACGACAAGGTGTCATCGGTTCCCATAGAGTAATTAAGTTGTCTCTCCTTCCTTCCGCTATTAATACTTCGCTGTTTTCACGATTTCATCCAATTTCTAACATTTATTGGATTCGTTTTTCATGTTTCGGACGAGATGAACGATTCGTACCAACTGGTTTTCGCTCTTTGCTCTTGGGGAACTGACTTGACCATTTTCTTTCGTTAAGTTTTCAGTTTTTTACTGGCATGTTCAAAACGATTGAAGTGATTACAAACAAACAAAACAGACTTAATCATTCTTGCTATATGATGACTATACATGTGAACTTTCATAATGCTCAATCTTGATCATACATATCTTTCTTTCGTATTTTTTGTTTATATACTCCCGTTTTTGCTATCATACTTCTGCTAAACTGGAAGGATAATAGACTTCCACCTCTCCTTACTAAGCTTGTGTCACAAATAACTTATAACTAGAGGCAATACACCTTAAAATATGTTAATATTTAAGCACCTATGTTTTTTTTATCTTATGGATGTAGTTAGAGGATTTAAAACAGTTTATTGGTAAAAATAATTGAGAAACTTCAGCTTGTATGACACATTATAGTTGCAGTGAATGTTAAGCAAACCGTAAACCAAATGGTTTCAGGACTAAACTTGTCATTTCAAGACTAAACTTCAAATGCTGAATATCACATAGATCGTAGCATGTAAAACGTTTAATCCCTACGTCAATATTGACCCTTTCTGCTCATGGTAACCTTTTTATATAGGCTATGGTAGCAATATAGGCACATCTTGGCCTTCTTGTTTGAAACAAAGGGAAACTTATTCTTGTAATGTACTTGACAAGTACAAGACATGCTGCGCAATTCATCAAAGAAAGGTTGCGCAGTGGAGCGAAAAGTCTTCGGACGATATATATACGATTCGCTTATTCCATATACGAACGCATATTGACACGTGTGCAGTAGAAGTCTTTTTAAAACATTGTGGCAAAAGGAGAAGATAATCCTAATGAGCAATTTCTTTTTTTGCTGCAATGGTTTCAACTCTATTTGATTATTATACTATCATTAATAGATCTATTTACATAGATGTTTCCAAAATCGTCTGTTGTTGAGTTAATTAATACATGTAGTACTTTAATTATTGAAGTTGATTAGCTTTTAAACAAATGCGAGGCATTTAAGAAAATCGGGAGCCAACTAAACAAAATTATAAATTACATTACTATTTTCTACGAAGTTGTGAATGTTCTTCAAAAAAGACGTACAGACAGGGCGAATCAATCAAAATAGATCAGCCTGAGCCTTCCGTGCATGTGACTAGAAAGATAACCCCCACCCTGTGGCACTTAACACACCATGGACAGTTTCTATGTACAGACAGTGTATTCAAATAATAAACTTGAAAACATTGTGAAAAATGGAGAAATTGCTAATCAAAAGCAATTTCTTCTTTTTCCTCAATGTTTGCAACTCTCATCTGCTGCAGGGGCGTCTACATGTGGGAAAAGAGCGTTAAATTATTATTTATCGTAACATTACAAGAATTAAACATCAAATAACATTTAAGGACCTATAACATATTTCTTGATCAAAGCGCTGAAAACACATGGGTATAGGGGCATATGTAAGGTGAAAATATATGGCATAGTTAATATGGACAAACATTGTTGAAACAATGAATCCTCGACCTTTAAACAAACCAAACCAAAAATGAATGAAACAACACAGATTGCCTGCCAATAACCAATAACTAATTTATCAAAGTTTGATCTTGTTCTTGTATAAACAAAATAAATCACGAAGGGACAAAATATTGACAATTAACCGAGCAGCGACCCTTAAGTATATTATTTCTTTTTTAGAGTACACTAAAGATCCACACTGTATATTGGAATCATGCTGATGAATGACAGACAATCGAAAGCATGCTAGAGTTATGTTTTTTGTGCCCTGTAGAGCTGTAGCTCATACGTTTCCTAAATTGATAGTTGAACCTTCATTGAGACAATGGCCGAAGAAAAAAATAGGAAAAAAGGAGTTTACACCTAAAAAACAGATCAGATTTGTCGAAATATTGTCTCAGTCTCCTCATCCCCATGTATAATTCACGGAAAGGGTTCAGATTTCATGGAAAGGATGTAACCATTTTCCGCTTACAGACGCTTACAGACGCATGTGCAGCAGCCGACATTCGAAAACAACGTGAACAAAAGGAGAAAATGCTTATCTTAGGCAATTTATACTTTTGCCACAATGGCTTCAACTCCTTTCAATAATTATAATTTTGTTTACAGTGATTTGCATATTTCTCTATATGTATTTTAAGTGGACTGTTGTAGACTAGTTGCGTCACAGCACGGTCTACGTTAACTATGCTTGTCTAATTTGTTCCTTCATGGACACACTTCATACTTTTTTAAGCCATATTGATTGGTTGAAAGACATCAGAAAAGGGGTAAATAAAATAGTTAGCTTCAAATGACATCTCATCCTAATCCACAGGGCAAATTTCAACAAATCTTCACACAAATGTTCCGTTGGTGGTCCTCTTTCAAATTCTGAACACAACTTTTGTTTCTGCGGCAAGAATGCCTAAACTGTAAAACACAACTGTTTTGGTAGATTACACTTCTAAGTTAACTGTCATCATTGAAAACGTTAATGTATTGCATTAATAGATTGCATATTGTGAATGTATCAGTTGGTCCAGTACAGTCAATCAATAGGAAGACACTGTAATGTAATGAATGATCATGGTGGGATTTCGTTAGAGCTATTGGGTAATATAATCTTTAATAAAAGTACCATGTGAACCAAATGATATATTCGGAGTTGGGGTCAATTAGTTTTCACAAGACCAACAAGAAATTATGATCTTGAAAACATTTCATTCTTGCCTGATGCATCATTTCTTGTCTGTCATGGTTGGAATATTTTTAGATAAATATTTCTATATGCACTTCTGCTTCTCCTCTTAAACGATCGCAATTCTACCTTCAGTACTTTGATAAGTTCTTACGGGTGCTTTCTTTTCTTCCACGCGAAAACCAATTGTCCACCCATATTATCTCGTATTAATAAAAATCGAGCCAGCACTATAATACATTTCAACTAACACACACTGTATATAAGTTTGTGTTGCAGGACAACTAGGCTTAAGTACATACTACCGACAATAAATATATCACTGTTTCGTCGATATTCGCTAGCATGAATGGTGTAAATGAAGAGATCAAATCGTACACTGCATGAACTATCTATTATTGGAGGACTCATCCATCTGTAGACGCTCCATGAAGTGTTCCTATCTGACATAATACAATTGCATATACAACAGTTTCACAACAACCTTTTGGAATCTTTTTCTGGTCAGAAATAACAAACCCGTTGCCCTTTGTCTGTACTTGGTCGTTTATCATGTTAAGCTTATTTCCGGCAAACGCTATCACCAGCTATTCCATAAACACTCGACATAATCTCCTCAATATACTGTAAGGGTCTTGAAATCGATATATTGATGATTGACTAAAACTAACTCATCTGTTATCAAACTTTCAGATCACTATCAAACATTTTCCTTTTACAAAGCAATGGGTAGGGTAAGAAAAAATGTGAACATAGTACTACAGGCAGGAAGATCGTACATACATGTTTGCAATCTAAATGTCAGCATGTGATCTTTATAAGACTCGATGGCGCTATTGAACATGTAGGTAAAACTATCAACTTACTGATCTCCTGATGAAAAAATATGACAACGTAACATTACAAGTATGCATTTAGTAAGTAACTGCCATTGATTTTGATCCACACGTCGGTTTTGCTTAGAGTTTATTTATAAAGAGGACAAGACAAATGCGTATGTTAACAATTTACTTACGTTTTTCCTCCTTTGAGGCAATTTGCTTGACGGGTTGTATACTACCTACCGCAATTGAGTCCGACGATAGTGCAATTGTAGACGAATAAAAGTCTAAAAAAAAAAAAAAATCAAATCCTCTGCCCAAAATGGTCCCATAAGTGTTCTATTCACGTATTGAAAAATACGAATGTGCATTTGAGCCGTTCCGTGAGAAAAGCAACATATTGTCCTCTTCGTAAGGTATCGACCGAGGTCAGCCTGCGCAGTCTGCGCAAGCTAATTGGGGGCGACACATTCCGTCTCAGGGAGATAGAGGTATAGAGTAATGATTCTAAAACAGAAGATCCACACGAGGCGAAAATTGTCTTTCCGGATTAGCCTGTGCGGCATGCTAAGTCTGATCCGGGTCGATACTTTACGCAGAGTCCACACTGTTGGTTTCCTCGCGGGACGGCTCAGTTAGTGATGGTTAACCTTTACCCAGGTGTATATGTATCAATGCTCGTATACTTGTATGACTACATAAATATATAAATCGAGTTGCTTGAATTTCCAGGATTGACGTATGCCACACAGTGCTGATATAAAAGGACGCCATTTCCTTATTATCAAACCACTTTATAAATTTGTTTCATTTTTAATGTCATTTGAAGGTTATGCTCATCTATATTTCGATTGGTGCATACAACGGTGACAGTCAAATCGAGTGTAAGCTTATACAACATCTTTCGAATCATCAATGTGTTAGTTGATATAAGCCATGAAATGGGGATTGCCGCTAAATGGATGCAACAATTGTAGCGATCTAAGTTTTCGCGTTTTGATTCTTATAATATCACACCAACCAAAGTTTGTTTTTGTGACACATATAGACAAAGGTTTGCTTGTACATGCTGGCATCCGGCCTTCTGCTAATATCCTTAAGACAATGTTGAGATCATTGCAAAGCCATGTAAGACAGCGTTGGTGGGCAGCTTGGTCTGGTTTACACTTGTCGCAAATGACTTTTGTATTTGTATTTCTATTACTTGATAAAAGTGACCTAATCCTAATATCTGTGTCGAAAACGGCTTGTTATTTAACCCTATTCCACATGTAACAAATATGTAGCAGACGACCTTGAAAACATCTTTTCAAAAATGAGAAAAATCTCCATTGATTACAGTTGAATTATTAAATAGAATTGAAAACGTTGTGGCCAAAGGAGAAATTGCTCATCATGAGCAATTTCACCTTTGGCCACAATGTTTTTAAAAGTCGTCTGCTGCTATTGCGTCCAAATGTGTCTGCAGGTTGGAGAGGGTTAAATGTTTGTGCTTTTCAGTCGAACTGATCCCTACATTATTTGTCCCGCCATGTTTAATATGATAAGCAAGTCAGTGATCATGACAATACATTACGTGAAAATAGTATTTATCATTGCCCAAGAGTCAGGATCAGGTTGATAAGGTAAAACAGCACAGCACATGTAATGTCGGTTCCTTGATATCAGTCGTGAAGTACATTACCTAAAAACAGCACAGCACATGTACTATCGGTTTCCTTTGATATAACTCGTGCGGTACCTGACCTAAAAACAGCACAGCACATGTACTATCGGTTTCCCTTGATAAGACTATGGCAGTATTCTTCCTGGTAAAAGCACAGCACATGTACTCATGGTTTCCCTTGTTTTAACTTGTGCATCACCTTACCTGTTGAAACGGCACAGCACATATACTGTTGATTCCCCTTAATTTAATTCTTTCAATTCTTTACCTAGTTAAACAGCACAGTACATGTACTAGTTGGATTCTCCTGATATAACTCTTGCTGAATTTTACCTGGTAATAGAAATCTTGATAAGCATAATCCGCCGATGCAAAGAACCACCCGCAACAAAAAGCGCAGTTTTGATCCGTGCATTGTAAGTGTGGTTGATAAATCTGAAGGTGGAAAAGCACAACGTATTACTTTAAGTTGCATAGTATAGCAGTATGAGTGTTGTGTTACAACGTACAGTGGAAACGCGATAATTCAAAATTGAAAGGGACCGATACATTACTTCGAATTATCGTCTTGTTCGTGAGATCGCTGGATTTCACTAAATACATTTCTGTTTTAATTTATACATAAATGTGTATTACGAAGAGCAAGCCAATGATAAAATTATATTAAGAAAAGGAAGCACATCGGTAGTTCAGAACTGTTGTTGCAATGTTTCTGAAGACAAATTCGTTCCAGGAAATTGTTCGAGTTAAACGATCTATTCGGGTAATCGCCTGTTTGAGTCATCTCGTGATCATTTTACATACTTATTAGTGTGTAAAACAGCGCCCTATATTCAACATTTGAATTTCTTATTGGCCAAATAATTTACTGGAAACATCTGACTAGTTCGGATAATATGAGTAACCGCACTGGACCTTGCTAATAATTGTCTTGCTAGGTAAAGTTATATCTATCTATTGATATAATATTTAAATATGTATAATTTTGCTCTATAAATTAACCTTTTCCTTTTGTCAGAACGGGCTGGCTTCCTTACTGTACTGCTACGGCGACAGAAAATGGGCCCTATGTCGCCATAAACATGGTTCAAGCATAATGGAAACGCCAGACATCGTGCTGTGGTCGCCAATGATCGCCGAGACACGTCGTTTGTTTGGAGCATGTTCAAAACAATCGACAAGGTTCGGCAATCAGACATGGTACGCGATGAGAACGCGTAGTATACGCACAGTATACGCGTGGCAAAGATACTGCAAACATGGCAACGTTTGCAACGGCTACTTCATGGTGTCCTCACCTGGACCCTAGCGTGTCCTTGTGGCGTTGGCAGGTTGATGTTACGATGATTGTACCACTGTTTCGGGATTGCACCACGTTTATGGAGTTGTTTATACGACTATGGCGTAGTTAAAGCCCATTCAGACCGTACTGCGACCATTCTCGAACGTACGGCGACCAGCAAAAGTACAAGGTCGCCGGCAAACGTGAACACAATGCGCAAAAAAAGTCAAAAAAATACAAACCTGAAAAAACAGCGCTTTAACGCGCCCTGTGCCATAATACCGCGTTCTCACGGCTCGCACACCACGACCTCTCGGCGCTTATAGTGTTTCTATTAAGATATATGGGTTTGGCAACGGCAATCACCGGTGATCCCGCGGCGCTCTAACCACGCTCGTGGGTTTCTTACCACGCGTCTTCTATGTGTATCGTGACCTCACAACGTTTTTACCACGTGATTACGGCGACTATATAAGCTGGTCAGATTTTCTGAAATTTCAAGTTGATCATTGTGTAGTCATGTGTTGTCCGTTTGATGAATAGAAACACGAGCCGAAGAAACAAGCTACACGAGGCCGAGGCCGTGGCAGTGGCTGTGGCAGTGGCAGAGACAGTGGCCGGACGGCATCAACCTCGCCAGCTCCAGTCTCATCACCAGAGAGGGTTTTCGTGAATGATGCTGCTGAGACTGACACCTATTCAGTGACTAGTCAGCGTGATAGTAAACGATCATGGCATCTTACATGTAGCCATCCCCTCCAACGTCTATCCACAGGAAGTTATAGTTAGAATCTTCCAGGCCCATCAAAACAATTGAAAAGAATCTTTGGTAGTTGTGGTACAGGCTTCCACTGTTGACTGGCTTTCGTATGGCAGCATGTTAACCATAAAAGGCACCACATCAATGAGGGACATTCCATCGACGTTTGAACTGTTCAGCAACTGCAGACCATTCTGTAGAATTGGAAGGGCACTTGATCACTTCATGTTTGTACTCATCTACTAGGGCCTGCCAGACTTCCTTCACTACGAGAGACACGTTATTGTATGGGATTCCGAAATAATGCAGGATCTTCAAACCTCGACTCAGGCATGAGGCGATTGAAGTGACCAAACTGAGTTATTCTGACATCACCTAGCCAGATGTTTACAGCTACAGCACCATTGTCTGCCTACTGCTGCTGCTGCTGCTATACAATTAGCATTTTTGGTAGTATTAGCAAGTTCTGGATATATTATGCCATGATGATTAACACTGCATGCAAGCGATGAAGACAACAGACTCACTGTTGTATGACATTTGAAACGTCTGTTTTGTAGCAGGTCGCACATGAAAAGCATTGTCGCCATAGGAGCGTAATGAAAGTTTGGTGACCACGCCATGATCGTATTGAGAACTCCATAAACGCAATGAGAACGCAATAAGAACGACAAACTCGCACTGGCAGCGCCATTGGGACGTGGTGCAATCGCGATATAGTGGGGGGTATCATTGTTACATAGCCCTAACAACGCCATAGGGACTCCAACACTTCTTTGGGTCGTGGCAGACTCGTGAGGGACTAGGTGAAGACACCATGAAGTCGCCGTTGCAAATGTTACAATGTTTGCAGCGTTTTTGCCACGCGAGTACTGCACGTGTATTACGTTCATGGAGATGTGTTACAGCGCTTGTCTAACGACCTTCGAGATCCCACCGCGTTTTCACTGCGTTCTAGGTCAGATCGCCGAACCTTGGCGTTTGTTTTGAACATGTTCAAAACAAACACCGTGACTCGGCGATCATTGCGACCACAGCATGATGTCTGGCCTTTCGCACATCGCTTGTACCGCGTCATTGCGCTCGTTTTCCGTCGCCGAATCAGCGCATGTAGGATGCCAGACCCGTCTGACGGTGGTATATGAAATTAAGAACCCCATGAGCGTGGTAAGAGTGTCGCGGGATCGCCGGTGATTGCCGTTGCCAAGCCCATATATTTTCAATAGAAACGCAATAAGCGCGGAAAGGTCGAGTCGGGCGTGCCGTTAGAACGCGGTATAATCGCACAGGTCGCGGTAAGAGCCCGACTTTTTTTTCAAGTTTTACCAAGTTTTTGTATATTTTTTTTCTATTTCTCGCATTGAGTTCATGTTTGCCGGCGACCTTGTACATTTTCTGGTCGCCGTACGGTCGCGGATGGTCACTAATAAAGATTTAATCATTGCTATTGCATGTCGTCTTAGATTGACATGTGCACCAACCAATCAAATTGTCGCCTACACAATCGTTTGGTATAAACAGCAGAGATAACCCATACAACCAAGCAAGATAGAGAAGCGGTGAGTGCCAAGTATTGCGATTGAAAAGAATATTTAAATGCATAGAATCAATTCGAGCCGACTTTTAATGTGATGTTGGAATATCGATTATATTGTGTAAAGTGTAGACGAGGGACGACCTAGACAAAGGAATCACGACTGCAAGAGGGAAAGGGTTAATAAATGATAAATAGTGACGACGTAGATAAAGAAATCAAGTCTGCAAGCGGGAAATGGTTTGAATGATTGTATTGTGTTTAACGCCGCTTTCAACAATTTTGGACGACCTCAATCCTTACTTCTCTCATCCTTAGTTTATAATGTATTTGCTTTACGTTTTCTGATGATATGTAAGCATTGGCGTACGTCCATATGCATGGATACTCGCCTGTCTTTTTAAAGTCTTCGGTATGACCCGGCAAGGGATCGAAGCCGCGACCTCCCGCACCCGAGTCCGACGCTCTTCCACTTCACCACAGAGGCGGTCTAATAGTGGGAGAAGGTCAACAACTGATAAAACGGGAACGACGTAGACAAATAAATTATGTCTACAAGTGTGAAAAGGTTAAACAAAATGATAACCTCGTATAATGTTGTGAGGATTAAATGTGTAAGAAAGCAGTTTACACATTTCGTGAACTGGCCACCGTGATATAACTGAAATACCGTTGAAAAACTGCATCAAGCACCCATCGAATATTCTTTTACATGGAACGTTTTTTAAAACATCACTGTAAAATTCATGAAATATGTATTAACGTTTTCCAACATACGACAAATCTGCAGCCGAACTTTTTAAAACGTAAGGGTTAAGTATTGAAAATCTCAATAAATGAAAATATTGCGGCATTATGAACAAATAAGCAATCACGTCTGAAATAGAAAGGATTAACGATAAAACGGAAACCACGTAGACAAAGCTAATTCACGACAATATTGTAGGTGTACATTTTCTATAATATCAGAGTATTCAGTCCCCCACATTTCTGCCCGAATTTAAGTATTGGTGTGACCATTGTATCGAAAGGTTTAAAGTATTTTGTTTATTGAAAATATCCCAAATTACGTTGTCATGATTTGATAGAGAATATTGCCTTCTTAGTTTCTAGTTTGCAGATGACAACGATAGCTTTGGAATAAACAAAAGGCTCAGATATTTATATACAGACATTGTTTTAACTTTAAACATATAGTCATTTTACCATTACACATCCCTCAAATTTATTCTGTAACCATTTCAGTAACAATTGATAAAAGTCCAAATATGTAACAAAGACAATATTAAAGACACAACAAATCAGCAAATTCACTGACATAAATTGATTGTTCAACAAACACATCTCATCGAAATTTGTATTTTCTGCCCAAAATAAGCACGAAAACGTTTGACACTCCGATTAACGAGCCGTTCGGTCTTCATGTAATCCTTTTCATAATCTAATGTTGATAAATCTGCTTCCGAAATCGAAACAAACTGTTTGTTTACACTAGAAGTCAATGCAAACGTCGTACAGATACAGACAGATGTACAATCTTCTCAGACTTGGGAAACCAAAATTGTCTATTTTAAGACGCGCGTTCTTTGTGACAGTATCATGTTAAATGATCAAAAACGTACTGTCAGCATGAAACAGCAAGAAATTGTCTATGATGAGTATATGAGAATTTAACACGACAATGCCACGTGAGGTATAATACATGTAATTTAACTAAAATTTATATTTTTTTTACCAATGTTAATCACCTCGCTATCAAGTCGTTATAAGCGTTAAATCATTTTTCTTGTTAAACAATGGCAATTTAGGTGCCATTGCTCGTTCTGAAATGGGTCAAAATTGTTTTTAGATACAACCGTTTCACGCCAAACCCTCGATATAAGAGTATGTTTGCTTTGTCAAACAATTTGTTCCTTGGCATTCTTTTTAACACAGTTAAAATATAAACTTACCAATTGTAACAGATGTTGTTTTCCGAACACAAAATTAATTTATTAACACTAATATCAATGTAATATTGCTAAACTATATTGGTATATCTGTTTATTTGAAGTTTTACTTGTTTTCAAGATTTGCTTCGGTTTTTGCCTGTACCTTCCGATTCATTGTCTATAGTGGGTATACTTAATTAGTCATGTATTGCTAATTATCCGAGACAAAGAACCGGGACAAAGCAAGAATCTGGAAGCCGGAGCAAATCCATACTGGACTTAATGCAGCGACCAGTACTTAACTATATACTCTGTGTTATAAATTAATAAACATGAATAAACCAAGAAATTTGTTTTATTACCACTCAAGCAGTTTTCAAAGTAAATCGTATCATATTGTATGTTGGCATGAATGGGCTCTGAAATATAATGAAAATCTGGCACAGCAACCGTAATTATCAAATGAGGGGAGGAGGGTGGGTCTTTAAATTTTTTCCCGCTGTCTTCTTCCTAGGGTAGATTAAAAAGGCCGGTGTTGGCTGTGTAGCGTAACGTTTACACATGCATTGGAAATACCAACCATCCCATTCTCCTCCGATAATATTCGACTATGGATGAACCATAATCGCATTTATCCGAGATGGACCGGGACAAAGCAAGAATCTGGAAGCCGGAGCAAATCCATACTGGACTTAATGCAGCGACCAGTACTTAACTATATACTCTGTGTTATAAATTAATAAACATGAATAAACCAAGAAATTTGTTTTATTACCACTCAAGCAGTTTTCAAAGTAAATCGTATCATATTGTATGTTGGCATGAATGGGCGCGACTTCCATAAAACATTGACAATTTGTAAGAGTGGGCTAAGCAACTAAACAAGAGTGGGCTGCCAGCTAAATCAGCTTTTTAAGGGCTAGCCCCAATATTATTGTTCTAAAGATTTAGATTAATATCTTTAGCCCCAAATTTTCTATAAGCAATCGTCAAAGTCAATTTCTAACACTCCAAGAATGAAAACCAGCCAACCCTGGGATTCAGAGGTAGGCAGCTTCAAATAGAAGGTTAAAATATTGAGTAAATGCAACACCAATTTACATATTTAAATATCACAACAAATAAACACCAGAGCGAAAGGTTCGCTGACCGCCACAAAAGGCAGCAAAAGAGAAAACTGCCTGACCGCCACAAAAGGCAGCAAGAGAAAAAGCTGCCTCCCCTCAAAAAAGGGGGCAGAATAGTGGTATCTGACCCCTGCAAAGCGAACCTTAAGGGTAAGGATGTCGCGCCCTAGCCTAATTACAACACCCTTGCCCACTTTCAATAAAATTGTTTATTCCTTTAGCCAGTTGTTTTAGAAAGATGGCATTTCCCCGTTCTGTCAAGTGAACGCCATCTTCCATGTAGTTAACCTTGTTTACTGGAATTAAACCTGGATGCAATATATAACAACCACCAGCGTTTATTGCCATTTTCCAGGCAAAACTATTTATACGTTTTCTACTGCGTAGGACTAACTGCGACTTGCTGTATTGTTCGTATTTTTCGCTTGAGCGTATAAAGGGACAAACCTCTATAGCCCTGCCACAATAAGCCCACATCTTTAAGACCGAGATTGGTTCCTCCATCCAAAGTCCTGGCAGCTACAAACCCATTTCTCACGATGGATGAACCCACACACCAGACCATACATTGTGGAGACTTCACATAACCTATAATAACTTGAGTTGTGTTACAACTAGCAGTACATGATAAATTGAAAACAAGCCCTGGGTATGCAGTGGCCTACACTCGTTTTTGTTTCTGCTAAAATCCTAAATTTATGCGATTTTTTATGCAACAGTGGAACCGTTTTTGTTCTAGTGCCACTATGAATGTACGTCTGATATGCATCCGATCGCCATCTGCCAGCAGCCTTAATAGTCTCAACTGGGTAATTCAAAGATGCGGCTGTAGTGGCAGCCCCAATCCTAAATGAATGGGATTTATACAAGTTGAAATTGACATTTAACGCAATAAGCGCCTTTTTTAAAACAGCCGAGAACTGATACCTAGTGAGAGGCTTACCAGTAAGATGACAGAATAAAGGAACTTTACATATCAGCCTTAGTTTTAACTACTCTGCCATACCAATGATAGGACACAAAGAACCCCCTGATTTTTGTAACTTTATTATTGTCCCTTTACCCATTTGATCTGTTTTTGAAAACCTTAAATGTACAAACATAGACGATCTATCACTGCTGAATGAAAGGTCATCGAATGCTAGTGCACGATGTACTGAATTGTTCCTTGAAACTACCAGCTCACCCACCCGGAAGAACCCGAAGAAAGAAAGAGAGAATGCAGCTGCAAATAAGACAGCTTCATATGAATTACTACATACATGTTTGAGCACTGAAATGACCCTTGTTAATAGATCAAAAGTAATAGGTAATCTTGACCTCTTTGCACAACCAGACCTTTTGAGGCCCTCTAGTAGCTTTGAGATAATATAATGTTTTGTAGTGTCAAATTTGAACTTAATTTTACATTGGAAGGCTATTGCACTGATATACAACTGTGCAGTCCTATATGAGTGACTTTGAATTGACAAAGATGCTACGAATAAAACCATTTGCTCCACTGTAGGTGGCCAACATTCAACCATACGGTTGAGCTGTCGGAACTGCTCAAGTTTTTTAACCCCGGTTGCATAAGCCTTTAATGTATTGCTCGACAAAGAAGCAGTCAGAAGTCTTGAGGCCTCAATTTGTAAATCACAGATAGAAAACTGGGGGGTATCTCTTCTGGCACTTGATTTGCTGATGGGTCCAACATGAAGAACCTGGCCCACTGTTTGCGAGAAATAGCATCAGCTAAAGAATTGTTACTTGAAGAAATGTGAGAGGCTTTAAAATTGATGTTTTCTTTCATGCACAGTAAAACAAAGTGTCTGAGAAGGACCATGACTGATTTTGACCGACAAGTTTGCTTATTTATTATTGAAACTAAAGCCTCATTGTCAATATATAGAAGAATATTCCTTCCTCTCAATTCTTCCCCCCACAATGCAAGTGCAAGTAAGACTGGGACCATTTCCAAGAATGTTATATCATACATTACTCTCAGGGATTGCCACGCTTTTGGCCAAGGAAAGAATGCCCATTTGCCATTTAAAAAACAGCCACAACCCAAATCAGGCGAGCCGGAACTGTCTGTATAGAGACACAATGTGTCACTATCTAACCAAACTGAATCGGGAATGTGACAAATACCATTAAATTCCTCAAGAAATTGCACCCATAGTAACAAATCTTGTTTCAACTCATAATTGAGTCTCAACCTGTGGTGGGGCTTTCGCAGGGATGACATAACATCATAAAACCTCCTTAAAAATGCTCTACTGGAGCGTATGGCCCTACAAAAGAAACTCAATTTGCCAGTGAGCTTTTGTAAATCCCTTAACCTTACCTTTTGTTTCTCTATTAATAAATTAAGGAATTGTAAACATTCCTCAAGTTTGTGCAAAGGGATTCGAATGACCATTTCCTTTGTATCAATTTCTAACCCCAAAAACACCAAGACAGTACAAGGACCCACTGACTTTTCGTTGGCAATGGGAATCCCTATATCCTGACAAATGCTTGTGAATGTATCCAATAAGATTTCGCAGTCTCCTGACCCTTTACTCCCCGCAAAAGTGAAGTCGTCTAAATAGTGATCAAGTGTGTTTCGGTTAGAAATATATGAAACCAGCCAATGTATGAAGGACGAAAATGTTTCAAAGAGGGTACAAGAGCTACTACAACCCATAGGAAGACATTTATCAATGTAAAATTTACCCCCTACTTTTATTCCCAACAACTGAAAATCCTCCGGGTTTATCGGCAGGAGCCTAAAGGCAGATTTAATATCTCTTTTAGCTAATAATGCATCTCTCCCCAAGCTAAAAATCATGTTTGTAACCTTATCAAAGGAAGTATATTGTACAGAAGAGAACTGTTCATCGATTCCATCGTTAACACTGGTCCCCTCAGGATAAGATAAATGTGTAATTAAACGCCAACCCCCATCAGATTTTGGTACTAGTCCAACCGGTGAAACCTTAAGATTACTCAACGGTGCTTCGTTGTAAGGACCTGCCATCCTACCCAATGCTATTTCACTGTTCAATTTGTTCTTAAGTTCAACAGGTTGCAAGTGAGCTGACTTTAAATTTCTACTTTCTGAACCCGTTCTTCGGCCAACATAACCAATCTTAAAACCAAAGGTGAAGCCATCAAGCAACATTGTTGCCTGTTTTTGACAAGGATATAAATTCAAATAATGTTTTAGTTTTTTTTACATTGACTGGTGTGTCAGCTATTTCATTTAAATTATTTCGGGAAATAGGGCCTAGGGGTCTGCCCATACTGTGGTCCACGCTGCCAGTACTGGTTTTGACCGTTTGGTTTTTGTTGCGACATGGACTCTGTAACTTGTTGGCCCCTTCTTCCTGAACTGCAAGACCTAGAAGGATGATCCCCATTACAGTTCAAACAAACATGGCGATAAATACAACGACTTTTAATGCATTGCCTGAAGTTGTAATCAAAGCATCTCTTTTGTGCTAATTTGCTAGCCTGCGGAGCAGACTGACTTTGGTAAGGGGCGGACATATAAAGCAGCCAAAGCTCGTAATCAATTTTGTCAAATGATCTACTGACAGGGTCAGCAGCAAGTCTCAAACGAAATTGCTGGTCATATGACCTCCATCCTAATCCGCCATACTGCTTAGCACACAATCTCACATTACTAATATATTTTAAGAGCTCCTGGGCTTTATCAGGATTGGCAGACAAATATATACTGGAAAATACCAGCATTGCATCGGTCCATGAACCAATATCTGAAATTTTGGGGCTAGAATGTTGACCCTTCAAAACAAGACCGCCATTTGTATCTAGGCCTATTCTATGATCCTGTTGGGATTCACTCAAGTTAAGGAGGGTACCAAGATCTACAAAGCGACCTGCGCTTATTTTTTCCCGAACTTGCAGAGACACTTGGCAGCTGATTTGATTCTGGGCACTAGGTGTTATAATCATTGGTGGTACATTGTCAACATGAGGGGCTAAATTTAAATTCACATCTACCATTTGCCCTATACATATACCTTCGGACTCTGCCGACGTCCCTGGCAGAACAGCAGATTCCCTGTTCTCAATCGCCGCCTCTGCCTCCTGAACTGTTGACCCCACATCATCCCTCTCTTTCCTCAATCTTTTATTTTCAACCTGGCTGGCCAATGCTGAGGGCAGCACCTCTCTTGTTGCTTCTCTTTGGCATATTCTCGATTTGTAGGAACCCAAGAATAAAAAGAAAACAAAACTATTAATTGATAAAATTTATAAGGAAACGAACAGGGCCATGATAACATGAGCCTCCGACCGATGAACTGATTATTTAGTTTTTAGCGCTATGCTGTGGGCACGCGACTCTGTCGCAGATCCCAATTCACAAATAAATACTGCTTCATTCTCCCCGCATCCTGACCTAATCCTCATCAATTTCACTTGAATTTAATTTAATTCAATTCGGTGGTAGGGAACCTGAATAGTGCATATTAGGTCAAGTGAGGCGACCAAGAATTGCAATTTGCCCACTGACAAATAAACAACGAAATAAAGCTAAATAAAACAAATCATTCAACATCATCATTATCATTCAAACAATTAAAACTAGTTACTGTATAAACAGCCTAAAACTAATCATACCGCTCTTTAGTAAGATGGATGATTATTAATTTTAACTTTTAATTTTTTTCCCGCTGTCTTCTTCCTAGGGTAGATTAAAAAGGCCGGTGTTGGCTGTGTAGCGTAACGTTTACACATGCATGGGAAATACCAACCATCCCATTCCCCTCCGATAATATTCGACTATGGATGAACCATAATCGCATTTACAACGATTTGTTTCTAGTCTGTAAATAATCGACGCTAGACTGAAACATTGCCAAACGCATATTTAAGTATAAACATCATATCACTTAGCCATGACGCTACATCTCACATCATCGCACATCATCTCACATCATATCCATCATCTCGTCAACAGAGTTTCTATATTAATTTAACGACCTTTTACAAACGCCTTGTCAATGACCAACTTTGCTAGACCAACTTTAACCGTATACATGCCTACATTCACACTTAAATAAATAGTTTGACGCAAAGGATTACCTTATAAAAACAATTGAATCCTATTTGCTTCAGTGTGATTGAGTCATATTCCTGCTGAAAGATAACATTTGCCGGACAGATAGAGTAAAACAATATTAATTTCATCCAGCTCTGTTCAAAAGAACAAGAACGAAATAAAGCCAAAAGTATCATTCAGTAAAGTAGATAGTAATCACCGTTACAAATACGTACAATTTTTAGTGTGGTTTTGTCAGCAAAGGTTCGAACTCTAAACGTTCAAAACATAACGTAAATCATATTTACCACTTTGCTGCTGAGTCTTAACGATAATGTACAATTTGTTATTGTACTAGCTGTTACATAAACGTTTGCAGAAGATTTCTCAGTCGTGAATCTAACCATATGTTACACCTAAAATATCAATATGCGTCGAGGTAAAACAAAAAGGTGTTATTCTTAATTTTCAGATAATAATGTTTTTGTCAAATATAATATATAATAAGGTGGTCTGCATTGGTAAAAGTTGGCGTTTGTGACTAGTGTAGATCCTGATCAGCATGTGTAAACAAGTACAACTTGATATAAGAAAAGAAATTAGTACGAGAGAAAGATAATTTTGTATTGGTTGCTTTTTTACTCCGCTTTCATACCCTCAGACAGGAACCAATTATGTTCAGTGAGCTATCGTGAAATATAAAAAGACTTATACGGATAGCAAATCTGTATATATCTAATGTGGTGACACTGGAGTAACATAGTCCTATCTTTAGATTCATATACTCATCAAATGTAACTAAAATTATCATACTTATTTTACATTTAATTTAGGGCTAAGACATTTCTTTTCATTTCCGAATGCCCTGTCTTCGTCATGCGTTGATGATGATTTATGACGTTGTTTACCCTCGCGCTCGGTAATAATGCCATTTGGCGAGTTTGCAGGCTGTTGCGTATTTATACAAATGCAACCTCGCATAAAGAAAGATCATTATGTTTGCATTATGTCGTCCTCTTGAATTATATAAATTACTTTGGTTGCAGTGGCATCAGACAAAAGAGCGGAAATGCCTAAACTTTAAAAATGTTCTTGTTCTAAAGTCCTGGCCCGTCTAAAAAGTAATTTTGCATAAATGTTCCCCGGGGTACCTTCTACCATAATAGTTGGGATATGTATAAAACATGGGCGCTACGAAGCGGTTTCACTTATAACAAAATCTTTAAAAATCTTAAAAATATATTCTTGTCTAAAAGCATAGGCTCAATTTGAAAATAATTTGGCACAACTGTTCCTTGGATGACTACCACTGCCGGTGGGGGTTAGAATACGCCGACTTCCGTCCTACAAGGGGTAGAAGTCCCCTAATGGACACGCCTGTTTGCCGTGGGTGGATACTCGTAAGCAGGAAACGAGGATCCTGGCATTTGAGGGAAGCGCAGGGATATCCGGCTTTCCAACACACTGCTTTGGCCTCTGCTTCGGTGTAAACGGGAGCTTAGATGGGCCCGGTCTAGTGCAAACGGCTGGTCATATATTATATTTAGGCACGCTTTTTTTTTCTCTTACAAATACATGTATGTTAACTGTAATGGTGTTAAAATGGCATATGTATCTACGTATTATTTTTGTTCTTTTTCACTTGAGAATATTCCATCTGCTCGTTTCATTCATTACATATACACCAAATTTATATTATATGTGTCATATTTAATTTGCATAAAGTTTACAAGTTATTGTGCCTGGTCTTTTATAGGCTAATGGGCATATGTATCTACGTATTATTTTTGTTCTTTTTCACTTGAGAATATTCCATCTGCTCGTTTCATTCATTACATATACACCAAATTTATATTATATGTGTCATATTTTTAATTTGCATAAAGTTTACAAGTTATTGTGCCTGGTCTTTTATAGGCTAATGGGCTAATTGGGTAGCGCGGATGTTTTGGTCGGGACACTGTCTTGCATGACGAATCCCCGATCTGGGGGACACATCCATGTTCTTCCTTGTCGCACTAACTTATTCGCGGTATCTAAGTATACCATCTGTGTACCCCTGACACGAGGAGCTGGTTTTCCGCTCCATGTATCGTGTTCCCTTGTTGGACTCCGTGGCGGGTGGGGGCCACGGTTGACGAAATAAAAAAACTTAAACATGGATCCTCAAAACAAAAAACGCACACGCACGCAAATGCACTCGGACTCCGATATCGACAACCCGAAAGGCAACACATCAAACTCTACATTTCCACGCTTTCTACTGACTGAATCAAATTTACCTGAATCGCCTATTACTTCACTTTCACCTTTTGTCATTGAAAAAACTGAAATCTGGTGCCCTTCTCATTGAAGTTGAGAAGAAGGCACACGCAGACAACCTATTAAAATTAAAGACTTTTTTCAATATATCTGCCAAACGCTCTGCTCACAATACACTCAACACATCAAAAGGACTTATAAGATGCCCGGATCTTGAAGGGGTTTCGGAGGAGGAAATTACTTCTGAACTGGTCGTCCATGTCAGGAGAATGACTTCCTACAGGGACAACATCAAAAGACCAACAAATACTCTGGTACTTACTTTTAATACTGCTATTTTACCAAGATCTTTAAAAGTTGGATACTTACATGTCCCTTTTGATATGTATATACCGAACCCCTTACAGTGTTACAACTGTTACAAATTCAAAAAGAAATATCAAGTTATTCCAATCCGTTCAAAACATAGATGTATTTAGTAGAAACTTTTGAAATAGTATTGTTTTAAGTTACTGGCCCGATTTGAATAGGTTTTTAGTAATTTCGTAGTAACGGCTTTCTCTGCTGGGCGCTCATAGTTTGTAAGGTTAGTTGGCATTACGACTGACTCACTGGTGTTAGGATAAATGGACCCGAAGTACTCGTAATTTACCCAGAAAACGCCAAAATATAACTGACAAATTGTTGAAAGTGAAATAAAGAAGCAACAAAAAATCATATGGTCAGCAATTTACTTTTACCAGTGGCAAATATATGTTTGACATCCGACAATCGATGTTCATATATAATTGCCATAATACGAGAGTTCGTCATAGTCAGTAACGATATAAAATGACCTCCGCACAGTAAATGCGACCTTAAGAAGTTTTGACATTTTTGATAATTAACATCATAATAAAAGCATAATTTCAATTTCCTTTACGGGTCATATCTTTGCCGAGTAAATTTGAATAACTCTATACCTCTATCCCCCTGAGACGGAATGTTTCGGTCGGGATTAGCCTGTGCGGACTGCACAGGCTGATCTGGATCGATACATTATGCTGAGTCCATAATGTTGTTTTTTAGGCTGAACGGCTTATATGGTCCTTATGTCTTAAAAAATAAATGGCATAGAGATCTTTGCAATGAGCTGTCTCACCTGAAATTGTTTGCCTTTCACTAACTGTTATCAAAATATTCCAAAATCCTTATATGAAAAATGAAGTCGGCCGATTTTTAACATAGAAGAGTCTACTTAGTGGAACGCGGCGCTGAAAGTATAAATGTGTACCTGAACCTGTTTTGAAATTAACTTTCAAAAACGTTCTATGATTAAACAACGACATGATATTGTATTATACTCACCTGATATCCTGATCCCACTCAAACTGAAATAGATTCGTATCAAGTTTCAAAAAAAAAATTCATTCAAGTCATTCAATAAATAACAATATATGTATGTAGTGTAAACTGTGCGTTTCTTGAGAATTACATTAAGTGTCTACGAGTAAAATATCCAAGTATATTTGTTTGCATCTCCTTTCGCATTTTATCAGGGACTCTCTTATATACATACCTGATTTCTATAAAAGTGAATCTGTTTTCAGAGCTTTGATGAATCGTGTCGTCAGGACCATAAACCAAACTATTAAAGAAAAGCATAGCCTGGGAAGTTGGGGAAAAGTTATTAAATACAAATTAAATGTGTCTAAAGATTTGTAAAACGGTAGGAGACATACGTATTTTGCATTTTGTTATTTCTTAAATCAGTCAATACAATTTATTAATTCATGAAGGTTGTTATTTTTAAACATATTACATATTTTTTCTTCACAATAATAATGTTGGTTGCTCACATTTCGATTACGACTTTTTCAATACTGAATTCGCGCCGCGTCAATAACTGTTTCGATTACATGGAATAGATTTTATGTGGGAAATTACGGTTGACAAGTGCAATGGTTTTTTTAGATTTATAGATACATTGTATTCGTCCTGCTGTCAACGCATTCGTCTGCCTTTAAGATTAATCGCGATAACTTCCCTGTTTTAGTACAAATCGGTGGGGTTTATTTTCTTTATTCATTTTTGCGTGCACATATTGCGTGGGTAAATCGTGTTCAGAATAAGTACAACAACTAGACGCTGGAGTAATAATACGAATCAACCCTCTCCCACATACATCAAATCTTCAGAAGGCGAATTAGGAATTGTCTAGGTTAATAGGTTAAACCAATCTTTAATATTGAAAGCATACTTAGAAAAAATCATTGTGACAAGTGGGGAAACTCCTCATTATGAATAATTTATCATTTTGCCACAATGAATTCCAAAGACGCCTGCCTCGGATGTGTCGGAATGCGTCTACAAGCGGGAAAGGGTTAATAAATATATTTTTTGGAGAATCCGCTTGAAATATCTTATAAACAATTTAGTGTCTTTATTCACGCCGTTGTTAAAAAAAAATAAGTTTTATCAACTTAAACGTAGACTTGTTCATGCTCCCGGAAAATATGAAACAATTTACTAGGCTGTGAAATGTGCCTTGGCCATGGGTTCTCCTTTACCGCCATGAAAGGATCGAAACCTGGAACCTCTGCTCTCAAACTTCCGAGAGCTTAGCACTTTATCATACATACATAATATAATCGTGTTACAGTAGTATTTACAGCTAGCCTGTGTAAACATGAAATCACTGTGAGAAACGTATGAGAGCTCATATATATAGAAGACCTGCTCCCTTTCCACAGTCAACACTGTTCCATTTGGTGGCGTATTGCAGCGATCTATAAAATAAACCACCCCATACAATCACTTGTGTGTAATGTCGTGCATGAAGCAGTTTATCTTCAATTAATTAATAAACAATGTGGGAAAGGAAGACCAATAACTTTCTTGCAACAAATGCTTCATATTTGCGGCATAGTTAACGTTTAAAACATAACCAGTAAATACGTACGCTATGTTGTATAGGTTATATTCAAACATCTTTTTGTAATAATCAATCATACATATGGCATACTGTTTTCTTACAATAGTGTTTATCGCCTGTAAACATGAACTCACTGTGAGAGGAGTATCAGAGCTCAAAAGCAACCATAGCTTGTATATAGCTGTCAGTGCATGCATGCTATCAGATCCAAATGCAAAATATCGGCGGGGGGGGGGGGGGGGGGGGTTAGGTCAAGGTTTTGTGACTTCCTGACGAACATTGCAGAGCAGGATTAATCTGCATGGATGGACTTAGATTTTGTTTTTATTATTATTTTTCATATTTATTATCTTAATGGTTTGTTTGTTTATCTTGTTGTCTCCTTGTGTTTCATTTGTGTGTGAACAGCTGACAGTTTGGTAAACATCGTAGAGAAGAAAACAGTTATGAATAATAGGTAAAACTAATTTCCATACAAACATAATCGTTTCTAAGTATAAATATTATGTGCAGTGGCGAAATTACTCGCATTTATCTCTTTTCCTCACTGTGGTAACCCTTTTACAATTACAACAAAACTGAAGGAGATGAATTTGAAAACAACTAGGCTAAACTATGGTAAACCATAACAAAATTATTAAATGGAGTTGTGACTAAGGGAAACACTGCTCATACGGAGTATTTTCCTTCGTTTGCCATAATGTTTTCAAAAATGCTCTGCTGCAGGTCTTGGCAAGAATAGAGATCATTTCGGAACATTAAAGTATAATTATTCATTTGAGTGGAAACAGTCGAACTTGGTTATTATGAACAATTTCTCCTGTTGCCACAATGTTTAAACATTTTGAAAAAGAATCTGTGAAATGACTTTTTTTACCTTGTATGACATGCATGTGCATTCTGGCACATCTGAAACAAACGACTACTGAAAATAGTGTGACATTTCATTAAAAGAGATTTATCATATTTTGTCTAGATACTGGAAAATGGTTAAAGACGATTTATTTCTATAAAGCAATCAGATTTATAAATGTAAAAGTATCATTATTTATTAACGTTGAAAATATTATGGCAAAAAAATAAAAAAAAATAGTAATTATGAGCTATTTCTTCATTTGTACAATGTTTTCAAAAGCTATTTACTGCATGTGTGTTACAATACAAGTCGGAACGGGTTAAACACTAGTCTCACCTTCATAAAACCTTGGAAATATTTTAAAAGGAAAATGTGAAGCTTTAATGAATTATCATGATCATTATGTTGAAAATTGACATTCATAAGACTCTCCATGGGATGCATTTTAACTTTTCCCACACATAATCTGAAACAGACAACTTTGAAGACATCTTTGCAAAGATGTGAAAAAAACACCTAAAAATCAAAAGATAATTATTAAAAAGAGAAACTGCTCGTTTCGAGTCTTTTCTTGGAAGATAGTGATCCAAGGATAGAACAGTGTCCTCTAAAATCAAGCACCACGGGTTCAAAACTTAATGATCGAAGTACCGTATTTAATGAGAAAGATCTCACAAAATAGTTGGGATAAAAAACCATTCGTTTCTCACAATGTTTTCAAAACTCATCATGCAACAATATTCCAGAGACAGTAGAAATACTTTGTTCATCAATGACTAGGCTTATCAGTGGATGATATATTTCAGCACCTGTCACAGCATAGAGGGGTATGGAAACATTTTAGTTAGCAATACAGTGTATTTCATAACGCAAGCATCTATATGAAACACCTCCTTGTTTCCGTTGTGATTCCTTTGAACACCGCGCATTTTCGTAACTGTTTACATTGACAAAAATATTGCCAGATTTTATTTCCGGGTTGTTCACTGTCGCAATACGTTGATGGGTCTTGTGGAACATGTTCAGCGTTTCCTGGCGAAACATATCTTATTTTGGTTAAGTCATGTGATAAAAGTATCGAAGCACATTTACGTAAATGTAAAACGAGACACAGCTTTGTAAAAAATGAATGTGATCTCGTCTGCCTTCGAGCAGGAATTTGGAATTATGACAATCATCTCAACGAAGGTTTTACCATATGCCCTTTTCACAGATATACTTACGGTGTTGGATGGCATTTTAGTAAAATGTGCAGATTTTTTAAACATTCTGAAGATACAAAAGCTAAGGCGCAGATCGGAATGGACAGGACGATGTGCATGTCTGCACAATTAAGATGGGGAGTGTTGCATCGTGTTGGCACAGGTGTGTATCTATAAACTGGCATTTTAATGAATCATTTCAAAGATTGAACAAAATAAATAGAATAGGAATAGTGTGGGATGATGTTCTGAGGTAAACACAAACATCTAGAACAGACATTCAAATATAATCCCAACAGACTTATTCATTGTTTGGTCACATTTTGTTTGTGTGCCCTAGAGTTTACTTTGCTAGGATGAGACTTAGTGAATTCTCCTCCTTAACATGCATGTCTCTAAATGATGTATGTATTACTATATGCATGCTCCAGTCTGACTACTAAGTATAACAAAATTAAACACAAAGCAGTTATGTTTGAGACTGTATGTTCTTTATTTTTCTATTTAATATATCTATAGGTGCTACCTATTTACGAAAAAACGCAAGATAATTATAAACAAAAATTAAAGAGCATACTTTAGCCATAAAAAAGGATTTATAAGTAATTGACTAGACAATAATAATGTTAATGTCATGTGTCTTGCATTATCAAAACATATTTGCAATTCGTATTGCTGTCGTCTATTATTACGAACAGAAAATAATAAAGTAAAGACTTTCAGAAAATCAAGGAATACATTTATAATGAACGAGGTTAAAACATGAGGGCCAAGATGATCCTTAATCGATCACCTGCATTATGGTAAAGAAGCAAATAGATCAGCCCTTTTCTGATGCCACCTGGCGACTGCCTTTTTCAAGCAGTCAATATGACTGGAACAAATTATGTAAGGGGTCACATTTCTGCTAAACCCTGACGATACAGTCAAAATTTAGTTTCGGGCGTAGAAGGCTAATGCTGTCGTTTTATTGACGAACGGGAAAACATATTTCTTATAGATTTCCATTTATTTTTAACTTTTCGTACAAATGTTAATTCCAGCACTTTAATGATCTTAAATATCGATATTAAAAAAAGTGATTAAAAAGACGACAATAATTTCCAATCCGTGTTTTTCTGCTCATTTTATACATACCCAAAATACCGATTTAAAAAAAAAAAAAAAAAAAGCCGACAATAATTTTCAATCTGTGTTTTACGTCTGCTTTTTATACATATCCAAAATGGCGGCCCCCATGGATTTTTCCAGTTTCATTTCAGAAAGCTTCATGGGTTATTAAAAAAAAAAAAAAAAAAGTATTTATGGTTTTTTTTCGTATTATGATTAAAACTTACTCAGAACAACAGGTTAATATGGCTTGATCATTTTCCTGGGAGATATTTATTTTTAAAATAACCTGACTTGATACAGTATCATACTCTAAATTTTGTGGAAAGAAACATTTTGATAATATTATTGAAATGGAAATGGGAAAGGGTGAAATAATCATTGTTTAAATGTAGATGTGGTGCTGCATTACATTAAATCTTGAAACTAAATTTTTTTCGGCAAGTTCGCACATAATATTACCGTCTTTGGCAATTTACAAGCACACGTAAAAAAGGAAGCATCAAGCAAAAATTGACAAAGTATTTTTTCATTCCATTATTATCTTTTCGACAATAAGTTATATTATTCTTTAAGTCTTTTTTATAGGTGTATTGTATGGGTTTTTTCAATGTTTGTAGGTATTTGCCTGAAATGTATGGACAACTTTCCTAGTGAACAAGCAGTGAATAGTGATCTAGTGAATAGTGATATTCAGGTAATATTTTAAAATTCATAGAATTTTACAAACATGAAAGGAATACAATATCACTGTTATATTAGTTTACACATGTTATTTATGTTATTTCTTAAGAGTAAATGTATCAAATAAATAGTTTAATAAGATCATGAAAAAGCCCATGACATGGTTGTGTATCTTATTTTATCTTATTTTATCTCCAAATCCTAAGTAATTGCCAAAAAGATTGATTAAATTGAGATGTTTTTTGTTATTCCTATAACATTTTCCTATAATTTTACAGTTATGCTCTAACTTGATGACTGTATCCAAGTCAGTCAATTAGATTTGCAGTTTGGTTTAATCAAATAATCAATTTGGTGTTTTGTATTCTATGGGATACATAGACACACTTTTGTTTCATAAATCTACATTTGTGTGAGACATGTCATATGTAAATAAAAAGCTGAAAATGTAGCATTGTTTTCTTAATTCCAGCTTAACAAGGCAGGTTGATGCATCTGCAGAGGACGACTTTTGAAAGAAATTATTCTGCTGCAGAATTGTTGTATGTCTCAAATGGTTAAACCACTTGTAAGCCAAATGAAGTTTTTTTTAATCAGATCTGTTCAGGTTTTTATGTTTAGCTTAAATTATCAATGTTAAGCTATGAAGCTTATACTGCTTATGTATCACTGAATATATTTTTCTAAATCAAAGAATCATAACTCAACATTGCATTACTAAAATTTATGACTTGTCATTTCACAACAGATCGTACAATGTCATGTATTTATTATGTTTGATGAATGCTACAGAGGAAATTCAAAATGGCTTTTTACCTTACAACTATGTTGTCATGATATAATATCTTATATTCTGTGTTTGATTCCATCTATTATTATTTTATTTTGTTTAGATACCTGGAATATCTTATGACTAATACAGTGATGGATTGTCATTTAGAAGATAACTTGATGCATTTACAAGTAAGTTATATTCAATAATTTTAATGACAATACATATTTCCTTTTTAACAAACACTTGTGCTGCCTGTGCAGTAAGTCATCTCTGAAAACATGATTGAAAATGGAGAAATTTGCAACTTTGCCTAATACTTTCCACAAGGTTTTCAAATTTGTATCCACACTTTATTTCAATACTTTAGGATGATACAATAGTTATTTGTAATAGTTCTTTTCCAAAAAACATGGTTCTAGAAACATCCATTATCCATATTAATCCTTTCCCACATACAACAAATCTGCAGCAGACAACTTTGAAAATATCTGTGTAAAAATATGGAAAACCTTTAAAAATAAAAAGCAATTATAGAATAAAGTTTGTGTCATGAATAATTCTCCTTTTGCACAATATTTTCTGAAGTCTTCTGCTGCAGAGACTTCAGAAAGTGTCTGTATGTAAAAAAGGGTTAAAAGTCAGATTTATCTTTATTGAAAAGGGTTGCAAAGATATCAGAGAGTGTCTGTACGTGGGACAGGGTTTATAGTATGATTGTGTATCAATGTTAAATGTGATAATTGGAATAATTAGATTTTTGTGTTGTAAATGTATTGTTGTATTTTCTGTATTGAATGATATATTTTGTTACCCATTCCACCATGGAACTAATTCTGGTAACTCCATCAGACAGACTAGAGTGAAACAACTTTAAAATTTGTATCTATATTTCACAATAATTTGTTTTCCATCTACAAGGACTTAATTTTATTTATTGGCCATCAACAGCAGATAACTTTTGAAAAAATGTGACAAAGAGAGAGCTTGTTTATGTTTATAGGGGGATTTCTAAAGTATCTATAACCTATATATGGTTTAGGGTTAACATTTCCCCTGGAATTTGCATCTTTCTCTGCCACTTGAGCAAACCATTTTTGAAAACATTGTGGGAAGATGATGAATTGCTTATAATGATCAATTACTCCTTTTCCAACAAGTTTTAGCTAGGTATTTTAAAAATAGTATACTTACCATTTTGCCTGATCTTTTTTATGATCTAAACACATTTTCAAAAAAGTTAACTGAAAATCTAGAATATGGGTCATACCAGGTTAACCCTTTTTCTCATTAAACATTTCTGAAGCAGACGACTTAAAACATATTTTGTCAAAAATTTGAAAATCTATAATTAAATGGATAACCTATGATTAAAAGTGGAAAACATTGTGGCAAAAGGAGAAATTGATTGTTTTGAGCAATTTCTTCTGTTATCACTATGTTTTCAAAAAGCCGTCCGCTGCAGAGGCGTCAGAAAGCATCTATATGAGGGAAAGGGTTAAAAGACTAGGACACTTGGCCATATTGAGGAACATCCACAAGTTTGTATCATTAACTTTTCAGAGTTCACAAGATGAAACAATATCTTTTTTTTCAAACTAAAGTCAAGAATGTCAAGAACTTTCTCTTGTTAATGTTAATCAAGTCATGAAAAGTTTAGATACAAGTCCTCTAAGATCACAGCTTAAAACTGATATTTTGAAAGCTAAGCCATCGACAGTACGATATTATAAAAGGAAAGCGGAGGACTGTGTAGATTCTTTGCTTGATATGATTGCTCCTTGCCAAAGCAATGTCTTTAAGAAAGATCTACTGTTAATGTCTGATAGTGAAGAACAGCAAGATTCAAACCTCATCGACAATCTATCCAAATTGTATTTAGAAACCACTGACAATTACTGTACAACATTGACAAGGCCAGATCATTTCAAAATAAATCAACTAATAAAGGGCTTCAAGTGAAGGAAAAACTCTCATTCAAAAGGAAAAGAATGAATGAAAGTAAATTACATCATGCTATTGGCTTTTTCTTTAATCCAACATTCTATCAGCTGGTATCATACGGGACGACTCAAATCATTTTAAATTCTGGAGAAAGTATCCAAATCCCGAAAGTTTTGAACTCTATTCAATTATTGTACTTTCATTTAAAAAAGGGAGTTCCCAAATGTTATCAGGTATGTTTTCAAAGTCTGCTGCAGATTCGTTGTATGAGAGAAAGGGTTAAGGGTATGGGTAAATTGTATAAAACATTTTTTACTCTTTATTATTTCAGGATTAAATATCAAACAATATTCATATTCAGAGGAACAATCAGGGAAATCTTATTGTGACTCAAAAATATCACATATGCGTACCAAGATGAGGTCCTATGTTGCCAATGGTCATGACATCCTGACAGCAGAAGACATGAACACAGCTATTGATCATGGTTCTGGTACGTATTTGTTTTATTGCTACCAACATATGCTTTTGGGTAAAGTTCTTCTCAAATTCGGTGTATCTCAAAAAACACTGAGAAACTAAACATACAAAACCCTGATGTGGAGGTCAGTGGACGTGATTTGATTAATTTATGGGTATTTTGTAAAACAAGTGAACATCTTCTTATCAAAATATAAAAGTAAGATCTTTTAAAACTATTGAAGTGCTATCAGGTAAACAAAATAGTAGGCTATGATGTAAACAAATCCATTCTAGAATTGATACACCTGGTATGGTTTTTATAAATAACAAATATCTTTCATTGTCTTCAGGTGTAGTTGTTTGCCAGGTGTCATATGTGAGGATAGATACAGATCACCACAAGATGAAAACCCATCCATTGAAAAAATGTAACACTTTTTAATGACATTATATACTCATGTTCAGGTGACATTGTTTTTTGTTTTAAAAAAGGCGTATTCAATTGAAGTCGGCCTTACAATTTCAAAAGATGTAAAATGCTCCAACATGCAAACACAGTTTGGATGTGTCAAATTTAAAGGAAAAAATTATTTAAACAAAAAACAAGATGAAAGTATTACAAATGTACCAGATTCAGATCTTTATCATTGTCAAATTCTCATCTGAATGAATCACTTACCTGTCCTGTAGCTGGTTGTATTAAAACATATGCGTCCATTGAATCATTAGACAATCATTTGATCATAGGAAAACATGAAATCAAAATTCACCGGGAATCCACATATGACCGTATAAAAAAGCAACCGGCTGAATTGTGCAACAGTGTTGTTGTAGTTGTTGGTAAAAAGAATCATGGAGTTTATTCTCAGTCTGGTGAAAGATCTGTACCAATGGGATGGGGATTGAAACATCTGAGGAAGATAACAAGGTTTTCAAAAAGTGTCAAGCAATTTCTTGAAAAAAAAATCTGAAGAGGGAATAAAGAGCGGTAGAAAATGTATTCCGCAAGATGTTGTCAGTGACATGAGAACAATGAAAGATGAAAATAGAGATCGGGTATTCCAACTTACTGAACGCTTAAACAGTACCCAGATCCACTAATTTTTCTCAAGACTAGCATCTAAACCAACATGTTTATATGATGAAAATGATATTCGTGCAAATGAACTCTCAGTTTTAACATCAATTACTTCTGTCAAATAATGAGCAAATTCCACTGAGATCATATCAGCAGCAGACTACTTTTAAAACATCAATGTAAAATATCATGCTGAAAGTCAAACATTATTTTCAAATCCGGACAATGCTTTTGTACAAGAATATGTTTCAAGTTTTCTCTATATTTTTTTATATTCATATAATGAAAACAAGCATCTACCCCTTGCAGCCATGTTTTTCAACAGATCGGAATAATTTGAACAATATTTGTAGAGTGTCATCCAAGGAACATTTGTGCCAAAATAATTTGAATTCCGGCTGAAACTTTTGGACAAGAGGATTTGTTAATTTTTCGCTAATTATACATATAGAAACCAAGCCCTGTCTCCCGGTGGCCATGTTTTTCACCGGATCAGAATAATTTGAACACTCTTGGTAGATGGTCAGCCAATGAACATTTGTGCCAAATTATTGTTTAATTTAGGCTTGTTTGTGTGACAGATAGGGAGAGAGATTCATTCAGAGCTGAAATTAGCAAAATTTTGCAATTAATCAAGTGTAATGAATTGCTACTGGTACATTTTAATGGTTTTATTCTCATTTATTTATTTTATCTAAAGTTCATCAGAACAGATGCTTTATCCCCAGGAGATTTGTACTGAGAACAGAAAGAATTAGATTCAGTCTATAATATAAACAGCATTTGTCATTAGTCATGCTTGTCTCATTTATATTCATTATTAAATTGTATAAGCTTATATATTTCAAACATAGTCTGAACAAACAGAATATACCTTTATCCAGCTGAATTCCATCATCTTTCATTGTTTTTAAATTTCTAACACATTTAAGCATTAGTCTTTGCTTAATTCTGTTAAATGCTTAGAGAACAAAATATAACAAGATTAGCCTGCACAAATGTGCAATCTAATATAGGCTGCTTTTTAATGCAATTACAGGTTAAAGTTGTGCGTAACAGAATACACAAAATATATTAGCTTACAGCATGATAAGGTTTAATAAATAGCACCATAACTGTTCATAGTCAAGTGTGTTCTTCTTTGTAATGAAATTTCATGATGAATTGGAAAAAAATATAGTGAATTTGTTAAATGAAGAGTGATGTTGATTTCGAAATGAGTTGTTTCTAACAGATCTAACCACTTTCCACATACAACAAGACTTAGTTTACTGCATTCAAATTTAAAACAGAAAACAATGAGGAAATTCTCCCTTTACCAGAATGCTTTTGAAAGTTGTCTGCTTATTCAATTTCTATGGGAATATCTTCCTTTTGAACAAAACTAATTTGGCATAAGGCATAAGGCAGTGAAAGGTGTCAATGAATTTCATTCAATAAAAATTTAATGTACTTGTATGGCTATACTATAGAATATGAATTATTATATGATAGCAATCACTGTGTTTATACTAGTTCTGTTGAAAATGGAAAAGTAGCAATTTAATAACATTTAATTTAAGACTTCTCTACAGCAAACAAAATTTAAAACATTATCACAAGCAATTTCCGTAATGTTTCTGACTGCCAATTTGTAGTATATGGAAAAGGGATGAACAAAAGAGACATTTTCCTAATATTTGATTTTTGTTCTGTTTCAAATTTCAAACTTCATACTTCACACTTCACAATTCACACTTCATAGATAATATGTTTGAAGTTTGAAATGTGAAGTGTGAAGTGTAAAGTGTGAAGTATGAATTATGAAGTATGAAGTCTGAAGTTCGAAGTGTGAAGTTTGAAGTATGACATTCAGACTTCATACTTCACACTTCAAACATATTATCTATGAAGTGTGAAGTATGAAGTATGAATTTCAAACTTCAAACTTCACCCTTTACACTTCAAACATATATCTATAAAGTGTGTAGTATGAAGTGTGAAATGTGAAGTAGGAAGTTTGGAAGTCACCACCGGTCTTTCGTAGATATCTCCCTTTTCAACGTGAAAGGTTTCTGTTAAATTGAAAGAGCCAGAGCTGTGTTAAATTGTATTATTATACCTCACGTGACTTTGTAATGTTAAATTCTCATATACTCATCATGGGCAATTTCTTACTGTCTCGTGCTAACAGTACGTTTTTGACTGGTTGACAGGCATGCGCGTGAAAATGTTTGTTATGCATGTGCATGACATCATTTCAAACAATAACGTCACCTGTTAGATGCGCGTGCCATGTAACAGTATACTGTTAACCGGTATATTCATATGTGTGTGCTACATTGTTGTAGATCTACCCATGTTCACCTCCCCTACAAAGGGACAGAATAAATTGAATAAATTGAATAAACGTGTAATTTTGTTCGGTATAATACAAAAATTATTGCATGGCTTCCAGTGTGACAGTACATATTGTCAACATTCGGGTAAATACTGTTAACAGTATTTTCCTCATATTGACAATGTGTACTGTCACACTGGAAGCCAAGCAATATTTATATATTCTTTTTCTGTAGAAGATGCATTATTAGATGATGGTAAGCATTGTTTGATATCAAGTTAGTTTTTAAGAGAACATTTTCAAAAATCTCTATTTTGTCAAATTTAAGAGTCATCTCCCTTGTCAATGTGAAATATTTCTGTCAAACGAAAGAACCACAGTTGTTTCGATTTTGATTATTAATCTGCAGAATATAACTTTTTAGATGGTAGTTATCATTGTTCCATATAAAGTTGCCTAAAAAGTGAACATATAAGTTGAAAATGGACAGAAATGGCAATTTAGTCGAAATTAACAATTATCTCCCTTTACAAAGTGAAAAACAAATATACACGAAAGTCTTTTAAAAAATTAGAATTTTAATGTGTAGAAATTGACTTAAAAGATGTTGGTAAGCATTGTTTGGTATCAATATTGTTTTAACAGAAGAATTTATGTTGAAATTGGCAAAGATCTCTATTTTGTCTTGTTATCTCCCTTTTCAATGTGAATTATTTCTGTCAAACGAAAGGGTCAGAGTTGTTTTAAATTTGATTCTTGTTCTGTAAAATATGACTCATAAAATGGTAATAATAAATTTTCCATATCAAGCTGCCGATATTGTGAACATTTATGTTGAAAATGGGCAAAAATGGCAATTTTTACAAAGTTTAGAGTTTGCTCCCTTTTTGATTGGCATATTTTTCCGATTAGGTATTGCCAATTTTTTGCTTTTTCAATTTCAACATATTAAAGGTGCTTCTATCCACTGCCGGTATCAATTTAAACCTTTATTTATCTAAAATATGGAAAAAAAGGGACCGAAATATACCAAAATTTGCCTTTTACTAAAAGGATAATGTTATTACCATTTTTGCTTCTTTTTAAATACTATTTATAAATACTTTTGTTTCAAGTTATAATGTAATTATGAAGGGTAAATGCTATCCTTTCATGTCATAAAGATTTTCTTCATGTCATTTCTGTTGTTTGTCTTATATTTGGATGTGAGGAAGCCCCTTTTGGACAAAAATGACCCTTTCTTTGACACATTAATGGTTGCCATAGTAACCACGTGAGGTTTTTTTGCAAAAATGAATATGATGTTGTTTTATTGGACACACAGCTAGTCCCAGGGCTATAATTTAAACAATCTTGGTAGAAGTCCACTAGATGATGCTACATACCAAATATCAAAGGCTTGGGCCCTCTACTCTTGGACAAGAAGATGTTTAAAGTGTTTTCCCTATATGAGTCTATTAAAAACAAGTGACCCACGGAGAGGGGTCATTTTTGACCTCAGGGCTATAATTTGAACACTCTTGGTAGACGTTCTCTAGATGATGCTACATACCAAATATCAAAGGCATGGGCCTTCTACTTTCAGATGACAAGATCTTTTAAATTTTGGTTAATTTCCCCTTTTTTGTTGCCGTGGCAACCAAAGTTCTTCTTGGAATAGAATTATTTGAACAAGTTTGAAAGAAATCCACCCAAGGAACATTTCTGTAAAAAAATATTGAATTTGGTTAATTGGTTTTGGAGAAGTTGTTTGTAGGACAATGTGAACGGACGGACGACGACGACGACGACGAAGACGGACGACGGACGGTGAGCGATCACAAAAGCTCACCATGCACTTCGTGCATAGGTGAGCTAAAAACGTATGTCTTCCACCTTTATTACAAATCTTTAGACACATTTAATGGTAATTAATAACTTTTCTGCAACTTCCTAGGCTACCCTTTTTTAATAGTTTGATTTACGGTACTGACGACATTAAAGCTCAGAATAAAGCTCAGTGCACTTTTTCCCTAACTTCATAGGCTACGCTTTTTTAATTTGTTGGTTTACAGCCCCAAAATTCGGGGGATGTGTTTGCCTATTAATAAAAATCAGTTGTATTTCTAAAATTAAAACTTTCCTCCCCATACAGTGTGTTCATTCAGACCAATATTGCTATATGTTGACCATACATGTGAACTCTTTCTTTTAATTTCATAAATGCCCAATTTTGATCATAAATATCTTTAAACTTTTTTAAAATTACTCCGTATTTCTTTAGTATATACTTCCGTTTTGTTATCATACTTCTGCTAAACTGGAAGGAGAATAGACTTCCAGCGCTCCTTCCAAAGCTTGTGTCATACTTAACTTATAAATAGAGGCATTAAACCTTAATATGGAATCCGCCGTGGTCAATTGGTTAACGTCGGGGATTTGAAACCGGGTATCTCGGGTTCGATCGCCAGTAGCGGCACGACGGTCGTGGTTGAGTGCCCAATGGCAATGCACATTTTCTATCTTAGTACTGGTTTGTTTACCCAGGGATAATGAATAAGTGAACTGTCGATGTGATATAACTTAACAAATGTTGAAAGCGGCGTTAAACACCAATAAATCAAAAACAAAAATAAACCATAATATATGTTAATATTAAAGAACCTATGTTTTTTTTTATCTAATTGATCTCGTTAGAGATGATTAAAAACCGTTTATTGATAAAAAAAAAACATTAAGAAACTTCAGCTTGTATGACAAATTTGTGTTGCAGTCAATGTTAAGCAAACTGTAAACCAAATGATTTTAGGACTAAGCTTGTCATTTCACGACTTAACTTCACGTGGTGAATATCACAAAAATCGCAGCATATAAAACGTCTAATCCCTACGTTAAAAGTGACCCTTTCTGCTCTTGGTAACCTTTATTATAGGTTATTATATCCAGCTTGACAATGTAGGCACATCTTGGTCTTCTTGTTTAACATAAAGGGACATTTGGCCGTCTTGTTTAAAATATTTACTTCCTAACACGTTATTTAAATGTACTGAATTGCATCTGCTTCCTTTAAGTCCTGCTTCAAAATAATTTTCGGCGTCTTTGATGCTTTGCATAAAAAATTCGTCTTGTTATAGGATAGAACATGATATAGACTCAGCTGAACGGCTCAATACATTGTTTCCAGATAGAGATAAAATATTACGGTATGAGGATTTCAACGATCCGTATATGTTAGCGGTTGCTTTATACAACTTTCCTAACATGGACATGACAAGCGAAGCAGACACATTGTTAAAGAATTTGAAGAAATCAGGTGGAAATGGAAGAAATGGGTTTCCTCCAGATTCGTATAGACAAAGCTTGCCTTGGAATACAATTCAGTCTGAGTGTTAGTGT
The DNA here is from genome assembly GCA_031761405.1 of Serripes groenlandicus. Lineage (NCBI taxonomy): Eukaryota > Metazoa > Mollusca > Bivalvia > Cardiida > Cardiidae > Serripes > Serripes groenlandicus. The sequence continues at coordinate 18,335,047 of JASEVX010000013.1, read as the reverse complement.
AATACTTGATACACTTCCATATACAATCAACCGAAATAAACGTGAAGCGTAAACTGGTTTCTCGTTCTACATACTTTCCAATATATGACAACGGATAGAGGTAGATCTGTCGCTGGTTGAAATTGGATGACATATCAGCCAATCAAATTGAAACGTTACAGAAACGGTTGGCGCTTTTTCAAGAATTAGATTTCAGTTGCAAACAAAGAGTGTTTGATATTGCATTGTACCATAAAAAAGATGAATTATATGGTTAAAATATCTATGTTTTGTTCATCCTCGTATATGCATGTGTTATATCGGATTATTGCTGATAGCTCATTCATGACATGAGCTTCTTGATATAATATATACAAAATAAAGAATATCTATATAAAAGATTACCGTGTCTATAAGAAATATTTTAATCAGATGACAACTGCTCAGTTTTCAAATACCAGAAGCGCTTAACATGGACATACTGTCAGTGTATATTAAACATCCTGCCAATTACCAAATTCATTGTTTGAATTAACTCTGCAAGTGCCAACAACTTCTCGTCTGCATTCTTTGAAAATCTGTCTGGCCGGATTCTGCCCGTTTTGATTAGTCCATATAGTTTAAACTTTCGCTTGTTCGTTTTATCATCTGCTTTTTATTTGGCAACCGAAGTCTGAACACTCTTTTCAAAATTCCTTTAGCATTCATAAGACCGGCTCGATCAACATTATCATGACATTTACATCCTTGACAGCTTTCGCAACGATTTCATAATAAACATTGAACTGAGCCTAAAAGTTATGCAGCTTACCTCTTTACCACTTTAATCAATGCATAATCATTTCACATTGACGAACAATTTAAAATCATGAACCATTTTATTTTCTCCAATTATTTATTGAATAAACTAGAAAAAATCGTTACAAAATAACGAAACATCACCCCCAACTTCCTATACGTTTTGTGTGAATGAGATCTGTAATTATTTCGTTAAATATCCATTTCGTTAGGATCAATTTCGTTCAATATCCATTTCGGTTAAATAAAATCGACAAACTGTGATTTATGTACGTCCAGCCACTAAAAGATGGATTAATTAGGGATTAAAACACACAAAATCGTGAGTAAGGTCCGTTGTGCTTATTTTTTACGATAGATAAATGGTTCAATTTTGTCCCATACGTGTAATTTGGTGTGACATACACTACGTACGCGTGATTCGACCCTTGGCATGTCGCCAAAGTTCCGACCTGACTCATGGTCGGTAATCTGCAAAATAAATCATGTTGAACAAAAATGTAAGACCAAACTGGTCGCAAAAAGGATTTGGATCGTCATATTTTCATTTGTTGCATTAACGAGGACATTCACTTTGAGCTGTCAAAACTCATTCGGTAACAACGGGGACTGTCAATACATGTGTGGTGCTCGAACCCCGGTTTGATCATTTATTCTTTCCAAAAATGAGAAAAGATTTTGTGACTAACGCCTTTCCTCTTCTACTTCGGAGTTTAAAAGTATATGTGCGAAAGAAGCGAGTTGTCTTGATTGTTGTGAAGAGTAGTATGTAGAATACTAGTAAACAAACTGTTGGGTGAACGGGACGCCACGATGTAACTGAAACAGTGTTGAAAATGACGATGAATTCCAATGTACAAATCAATTAGACACAGAGCAATTTGTGTAAAATAAAATGTAAAATGTAAAATAAAGTAATTTCGTTATTTCCGGGCTTTTATTTTGATCCATTCCGGCATTCGTATTTGATCAATTCAGTATAGGCCTACGTCCATTCTAATATGTTCATTGTCCAATCCGGTCCAGTTTGGTCCTTGCCATTATTTCCATTTCCATTTGTGGGAAACTACTGTTACGTATTGAAGTGGAAAATGCTATAAATCAATATTTTATGAAATGTTAATGTTTTCTTTGCCTAATACTGATCAGCAACAATAATGACAATAACTAATCATTGAAGCGACCCGTATTATCATAAAGAACGGCACGGTTGTAGCTGTTATGTATCTGTACGTATATGAAACTGTGTATGTTATGTTCGCACATAAGCAGATGCTATGCGCCCAGATGTCAGTATCATAGACGATAACTCCCGTGTAAGTAGGGCTCGTGTAACAACAAGTATATGTACACAGTAACTATGGTTCGCACGGTCTGGAGCGCTCGACCCCCGACAAAGTTCGTCTGGGTTCATGTCAGCCCGACCTGTTCTGTCAACAACGACGAGGCAATTCAGACTTAAATTTCTTCAAGAGTGTGGTCGAATCGAAGGGCATATTGCCTGCATGAGGAGTTGACGCCAAGCAGTTATCAGTGCACGTGGTCATGATATACGTAACTTTAACTTAGTAGCGCCTCAAAATGTCTTTTATTTCCATTAAACTAAGCAAAGATCTATGAAATGTCAATGTTTGACCCTCACCTTATTATTTCGTGTGCTGTTCAACTGTGGGGTTAGCATTACGACTGCGTGGCTGGAGTCTGGATACAGGGACCAGTACTATTTGTTACTTATCCAAGAAAGGCCGTGATATAACTGGACACAGATTGTTGTAAGCGGTGTAAAAACAATACATACAAAAAGACATACACGTATCTGCAGTGATATATAACTTTGCTGGCAGTATATTATGTTCACATACTAGGACCGTTAAACAAAAAAAAGAGCGGAGACGGCATTTTGGTTTGTTACTTTTTATTGTTGTTAAATGGTAGGTAGGTTGATGAATATGATATAGCTCAGAATGAGCATTTCCCTTTTTCCCCACAACAGTGTATCCCATTATTCTTACAGTTGATACAGATTTCCCTTTTTCCCCACAACCGTGTATCCCATTATTATTACAGTTGATACAGATGCTTCAATTATCGCCTAGAATGATATACTAAATACGACCCTTAGAATATCATAACAAATGCATGGTTAAGTCCAAGCAAACCTTTTACCCACAAGGTCAAAAAACCTTTCATTATGCGACTTAAATATAAGTCTAAGTTGATTCTTGTAGACCTCCAAGTCTTCAACATTGTGTTTCCTTCCTCTGTCATCCCCAAAGCATACATGTGACGCAAGGCGCTCGTTTCGGAGACAATAGAAACCTTTCTGACTGTTGAACACAAGATCCTCTTCAGTTATCAAATTTGGAATACCCATGAAGGTTTCAATGCCTCTTAAAACAGTGAATGGGTCATTTTGAAATTGTTCTCCGTCGAATAAGTGAATACTCGATCTGTTAAAATATTTCAAATAATGTTCAAAACTTTCGTCATAGATAGATTGCCTAATGAAGCGTTCCCGTCCTGGATCCATCTGCATACGACCGAGAAGATATGTTAAATTCATGCCCGGATTCTTAAAACTTACATGCGAAATAGTTCTATAAACTGGATCCCGAACGATTAAAATTAACTTGACTCCCGGAATAGAACGGGACATCCTCTCGGGAGCATAAGGGTCTGAGTAATAACGTGGCGACTTTTCTAAACTAACTTGCCCTGGCATACTGTAAGGCATTAAATCTTTATACCACTCTAGACCGTTAGTCCATTTATCGCCACGAGCGAAAAAGCCAATCTCATAACTTGGGTATTTTCTGATTGCCACGTTTGAATTCATCATGAGCAAGTCTATGACTTCCCGGGTTCCTCCCTTCCAAACACCAATGATTATACATCCGGGAAGTCGTCTCTTACATCCTGGTATAGCATGTATGCCATCTTCATTCAGTCTCTTGTTGCAGTCTTCTGTTTTCTGACAAACTGAAGCATTGGCTCCATATGCATGTTGACAGTTACGCCTCCTTATTTCAAGTACTGTTTCGAACAATATATCTTCTGAGTAAATAAACTGCGTCCTAGCAATATCTTCGTGATATGACGACTTGAAGGAATCACTGTGTAGCGATATGTCATCGCTAGAATGTCCTCTTGTGTTGCTACCATAATAATTATTAACTGACCACAATCTATTAAACCAGTTCGACATCCCAAAATATAAACACACTATGAGAAGTGTAACGCCAAAGACATTTTTCAGTTTAGACCTGAACACTTTGACCAATTTTCTTGGGCACAGAAACATGTCACTACTTTATTTCAACTAAAGATTTCACTGAAACGTAGCGTTAAATTCCAAATGTATGCCTTTCGTTAAGTAAATGTCTTCAGCAAAATATTGTATCCTGTAAAGCAAAAAAAAGAAACATATTAATTCTGTAAAGCAGACTCTCCAATATTTTTAAAAACCGGACGATTTCATATTTCATGTAATTCGCGTTTTGGAACATTTTGATAATTGAAGGCAAAAGACTCAATATTGCCATTGGCGCTGAAAGAAATTAAGCTAAATATGTTCCTGATACAGGCAACGTTTGACAGAATAACAACAACAAACATTGTTGAATGCGAATACATTATTCAGAAAAAGCACAAAAGGTGACAATTCTTTCAAATGTGTATCAAAACTTTATTTTGAATCATATAGAGATGATAAATAAACTTCATCCGATATTTATGTATAAAACGATGTTTATAACTTCCTTATTTAATACCGGTGTATATTCAGCTGTCAATTTCTACAGAAGGTACAATATACGCCAGAATATTTCCGAATTATCATATCACCCAAGCACGGGGTATGATTCAATATTACATTCAAAACTTAGATCAAAATACATTTCCATTCTTAAACGCTTATATCTTAAAGAAAGTCCTTATCAATATGTATTTATGGGTCTTAGTTCTTCCCTCGACTTGCACGTATCCCTAAGCAGAGTAATTTTCTGTAAGAAATGCTTTTCAGCTGTTTCACTCAATCTATATAAGGAAGTTGCGAAAAGTACATCTTTAACCATTTCCCACGTGTAGACGCAGCTGCACTAGACGATTTTAGGAAATATAATGAAAATACGAGAAATTGCCCAAAATGAGAAATGTCTTAATTTGCAATCCTTTTTTTAAGTTAATTCATAATTATACACATGTTGAATATCTCTGCCTAAATTTTTCCAAATTCGTCGACCAAGAAGTTGATATAAAGAAACATTTTATTGCTATAATTAAATGTCTTGAGCTATCTGGTCGATTTGTTTATCGCTCTAAATGGAAGGAAATATACCAGAAAGATGAAAAGATAAATCACTATCTTCAAATTGTTCCATCTTACAGATGCACCTTGACGCTTTAGCAGCAAATAACTCAAATTGTTCATAACAATCTATTAGCCTTTGGTCATAATGTTTCCAAATATATTCAAACATTAATCATTTATAAAGAGAGAGTTTCCAAAGTCGTCAACTGCTGATTTGTTGTAGGCCATATATGGGAAAGTGTTAAGACATAACGTACACTTATACTGATTTTATAATCTGTTTCAGAATCCTGACCAGGATTTTACACTATTATATGCATACGTTTAGAATAAGGAAACGAAATCATACATGTACTACATATTTGAGAGATGTCATTTTCGAGCGGAGTCTCACGTTACGTCTATAAGTTACTGGGTATTGTCATATCATATATATGTTGAACTTCATAGGCGGAAAAGTAGATGGATTCGTTGGCCTTGGATGGCAGGATGTTGACCTTTAGTTATTCGCGACATGTACATGTCTACTATAGTAATTACATTCCCTCAATAACAATTTTCAATTTTCTTGAAAAAGAAAGGAAAAACGGTGACGATTTACCCTGGATTATCACCTGCACCTTTCACTGGTTTTCCAAGTTGGGGTAAGACACAGAGCATAAAATAGTATTCTGTCTTAGGTTACAGAAAGATAAACCGCCGGTTAAGTTTTCTAAACTTTAAGTCGTATACATGTGGTGAAAAACTATAAAGTTAAAAAACATTGGTATAAAACAAGTCACAAGTATCATTATTAACCCACTGTACTGTTCTGACCAATCATTGATTTCCTTTCAATCTATAACAAGTACATGTACTTAATTGCTACCATCATTTATAATTGTTTAATAGATTTCCTGAATCTCAAAAATAGATTCCGTTTCCAATTTTATTCCAAGAACTCAAGTAATCTCATATTACCAAATATCACACTCAATACTGTATGCACGCTTAGTTTAAACAATATTGTATTGAATACTCATTTACAATGTGGTCATATTGGTACATGTACATTACAAGTGAATCAATTTGGACAATTGAGGACTGAACTGGAAACAAAGAAGGATTTGTGTTGGTGTATTGTAACCTTAAAGATAAATGGGGATGGGTAGGCAAAAAGTAACAAGCCATGTTTTAGACCATATATGGATTTTATGAAGATCATTTAGTTCTTGTGATGTCAGGTTTGGGTCCCTTACTTCAACGTAAAGAGGTCCGTTGTCTGCACAAAGGTATAATGTTTGATTGTATGTCAGAGACAATACCATTAATGTAGATCAGAAAAAGTAGGGTTCAAAGGATGGATCCCCGGAGTACCCCTTATTTACGTGTTTCCATTTGGAAGATGCATTGCCATACACAACTCTCTGAAGTATTGACGACAGGTAAGACGAAAACCATTTCAGAAGGGATCCGAGAATTTCCAGAGATGAGAGTTTGTAAAGGAATCCTCTATGCCAAACCCTGTCTAAAGCCTCCGAAATGTCACAGAACACGGCTCGTACCGACATGCCTTCGTCAAGAGCATTACAAATGTCATTATAAATGTATCACCCTTAACGAAGCCGGAATGAGGAGAACTTAGTGATTTATTATCAATCAGGAAATTGTACAAATACTTGTGGATACAGCGTTCCATGATTTTACCGATGCAACTTAAAAGGGAGGTTGAGCGATAGTTTTGTGGATTTGAAGGATCAACTTTCTTAACAACTGGGACAACAAATGGAAATTGTGAGTTGGTTAGAAACTTGTTAAAAAGAACTGGGAGTGGAGTCGAGAGTTCACCTAAAACCTTCTCTGAGAAGCTTTGGACTAACAAGGTTCGGATCACATGCTTTAGAAGGATATATGCATGATATAGCATCATTGACATTGCTTGGTAAGCTAGAAATAGTTGACATGATCAACTCAGGCTGTCTGGCGGTAGGCGGAATGATATTTGACTTGTCATTGATATTTGACTGTTGAGAGAAGAAAGAATTCAGCTTTGTCATAGTCAGTGGTAGATTTAATATTGTTGTAAAAAGGGGAAAATATAGTTGATACTGATTATTTGTCTACATATACACTGTTGATACATATCTGGCTTGTGTGATTACAGTGATTGTTAGTGAACGTCAGTGAGCAGGTATCACCTTAAACCTTACGGCATGCATTCTACTAATCCCTCTTTACCCGCTCTCTTTCATACACTTGGTCATCCCCATAACTGTATATAAAACCCCACTTTCCTAGTACGTTATTTATTTTACTACTGTTTTATATATGTTTATATTCGCGTGTTCCTTTTATGTCAACGTTAATTGTAATTAGACCTCCACTTGTATAATCCCTCATTTCATTGCATTTCAGGTCATTTCATTACAATGAATGAATGAATGGTGTTTTAAGGCCCGCCGACAACCAAGGTCACTTTGGGCGCTTAATAATTTACTTAATGAAATAATCAAACATGATGTATGCGATACCTAAAATATATATAAAATAACATGTAAGCCAATGTAAAATAAGATATAGGCAAGCAAGCCCAACATTACTATGTAATACTTAACATGAAGATAAATAATATCTAAGGAAATGTGGAACATGATCTGTAAAAGTAATGCATGTGCAAAAGCACGATTTAAGAAATAATCATATCCATTTCATTACCAACTCCATTTTTAAATTGATATACTATAGTAAAATTATACAGCAAACCAAGGAGTATCATTATTGAATCCCCTGGACCTTGGTTACAATGGCGACGACGACGAGACTGTCGTGCGAATAGAAGTGAGGATCAGGATCCATCACTAGCCATGGCAGTTAACCTACTTGGATCGGAGTTTTTTAGCGCATTATTATTAATGCGCTATTAAGATCTACTAGATGTCAGCGCCGTATTCGACGCATTTCAACATTTCTTAGAACTACTGCCGCATCACTGTGGCAGTGGTCCTTCTATACGGAGGAATCATCATTTTCACGCAACTCATCACTGTTGTTTATAGTCTACTGGTCATCCCACTAACAGAGGATCAGTGCAGAGAAATTTCTGCAGTGTGGAAAAGACGGAGGAAGACGTGCCGGGAGTTCAAAGTATATAGCGGTCTTTTTATTTTGGTACACAGTGTTATTCTTTTAGGATTGGGATATAATAGTGACAATGTATGTATTAATATGTATATCCCTTATGATGAAAAAGAAAAACCCAACAAAATCATGGTTTGAATGCGAGTGACGCTTGTATCGTACAATATCAGGTATTCGTGCAAACACGGCAAGATGTCATCTATGTTTGTTTAGCACCTGACTTTGAACGAAACTGACGAATATCAAACGACAAAGCCATGATAATTTTTGTTTTTTTCTTATAAATAAATGCTGTATTGTTTAACAATATATCAGGATATAAGACTTAACTTTACGTTCAGTATTTATTCTTCTTTTTTTCTCAGCTGCATTTGTTTGGTCAGTGCATTAATTATTTCCCTCACAGTGCATATTTTACATATTTCGTTCACTTTAGCCTCACCTGCACTGCAATGCATGAAGTGTGAAACGTTGTGAGAGTGAAACAATACAGTTTAAGGCATGTTCTGGTATTTCAGCAGACTCATATTTCTAGACAACCAGGGTAGCTTCATTTAGCACGTTGCCACATCAACCCTACGGTTACCGAATAGAGCTTAGATAAGCTATTATTTAAGTTTTCTTTTGCAAAATTCCTATTGCAGGATGAGCCCATGTTTCAACGGTAGACTATAAAATGTTATCAATAGCATGTTTAATTAGTTACTTTAGCTACTATATTTGCACATATTATCATCTCAGTGTAAGTGTAACAGATTTATATTGTAGGCGTGTACCCTATGTAGTTGGACTTGGTAAGCTTAGGTTCCTGTAACTCTATTTACTATAGAGGTATGACAGTGTCACGTCACTCGGGAAAGCTGACCTTTAAACCTGTATACGTTTATTTCATAGTACTCACTATAATTAGTGCTGCAAATAGTTTGTGCTTTGTTTTCAGTGACTTTAAATGTACAGGGCTTTGGAATAGTTCATTTTTTATGCGCGACATTGTGTTTGCATTTACCTCAGTGATTTATACACATATTGTGCATATTACCAGTATTGTGCATGTGGCCCGTATTGTGAATTTTACAGTGATAACCAATTTGTGCCTATTTTCAGTGTAAAGAGCCACGTCTGACCCTTTACCATTCTGTGACACTTTACAATAAAGAGACCCTTTACTCTCTTGTTTACGACTATTGTGTAAAAACGCTTAGCGCCTTTTACACCATAACTTTATGTTTATTGATTGTGTTTATTATGATTGGGATTATATTTACCCATAGTGTATGCCTATTGTCAAATGCATTAGCAATTGTGACATTTTGACTTAGTGAAAAGCAGTTGTAAACTTGTTTTGTTCACATTCCCATATACATGGATCAGATTGTACAGTGATTAGCGATGGCTGCTTCACCATATAGTAAGGTAGCCAAAGAAAATTAGACAGTGGAGGAGATGAGATCTATTTTACGGAAGAAGTACAGAGTTGAACCGTTGACCTCTTCTCCTAGCAAACTAAAAACTGTCGCAGATTCGTTAGCCCTTTCGGTACCAGAACACAGCTATGTTCATACCTCCTCTACATCTATTCCTAAGATGCCAGGGTTTCCAGGTTTTCCAGGCGATGATTTACCACCGAAAGGTGATGTTTCCTTCCGGGAATGTAGATTTCAAGTCAATTGTCTTATCAATGACCATGACATATCTCCTAACCAACTGGTGCAGGCAATATGACCTTCTCTTAGAGGTACGGCTAGGAAGATGCTTGTGTGTTTGGGAGAGAATGCAACTGTAGATGATATGCTATGTAATCTTGACGTTATGTTTGTAGATGTATCTTCCAAAGGAATAATAATGCAGGATTGAAAATTGACATGTACATTAAAATTCCAAGAACGACTTGTTGTGACACAAGTTTTGTACAGGTTTGTATTCCGAAAAGTTAAAGAGCCAGATTAGGTATTAATACGACTCCATTGCAGACTTCAACAACTTTTCTTCTGGATATACGACAAGTTGAAAGGGAGATTTCTTTGACATCGGGTAGTAGTAAACTTGCTCAACATAACCCGGTTTTCCTTAAATTTCAGGATGTATTTGAGGAGAGACTTCAATCCACTGAAAAGATGCTCGATTCTATGTTCAAGAATCTGATGGAGTCCATGGAAAATATTCTGAATCAGCCTTTTGACGATACGCTGACCAGAATCATGAGTAAACTGGACACTATTGGAACAACTTCTTCCGGATCGAGCAGTAAAATAACCAGAACGGCGCTGGTCAGCGTTATAACGACTAGGGTAATAGGTCTCGCTCGAAAAGCACTGCAATCAACCTTTATAAGTATGTTCCTTAATGGTTGTCCTTTTAACAACAATGGAAATGCACATTTTATGAAAATAGTGGCCTGATTTGAAAATAATTTGGCCTAATTGATTAAATTATTTCAATCCTTGAAAAACATTCCTTTTTCCCTTGTAAATGTGTTTGAAAAAAATCGTATGCTCATGTTTAACATAGGAAATAGATGAGAGGGTATACAGGTCATGGTTGCATAAGTCTAAACAGTAATTAGAATAAGATTGTGTTGTAAGATAACAATTCAAATCATTTGTTAGGCATTTTAAATTACAATTAAACTATCACAGGCTCTGATTATTTTTAGGAATTCCCTTTGTTTGGTAAAGAAATTAAATGAGGCATTTACTAATTGTGACTTTCTTTGAGGACAATCATGATTTAGGTTAAATGTGTTTAGCTACATTATGAGACCTTATAGTTGTAACTGGTAAAACACCTGGTCTAGCCAGGAGTTCGGAGTTCAAATATAAATGGGGACAAAATGACACTGTAGCTAAATACATACAATTTAATCAATTAAATGAAATTTATATTTGGTTTCAGCAACTGTGAGCACAGCATGCTCAATGTGAGATTTTTTGATAATCCCCATCCATCATGCAATATCCATCAGCAACCATATATTTAAACAACAGCTACTTTTAAATTACTTGACCAATTTTTACTAAACTGCACATAATTATTTGTTTGGTGTCCTCTTTCAAATGTTCAAAGGAATAAATTCTGTGTTTAACTTTTACTTCTGTATAATTGTGCATGAAAGTTCCTTGTGTAACACTCAATATAACAGTGTTGCATTAATTTTCTTTAATATATGACCATCCATTTAATTATTCAAGTCATATGTATTAATTGAAAAAAAAACGTTGCCAGGCAGCTTCAGATTTGGGGTTCTTGTTTCAAGATGATTTGGCTTAACAATTTATTAGGAGGCCCTTTCCAGAGTGTTTCAATGCTGCCAGGCGACATCAGAAATGGAGTTAAATAACCATTTCCTCTTGAACTGCTTGTCTTATGTCAAGATAGTTTGGTAAAAACGTTCTTTAATTCACCCTCTACATAACTGTTTCAAGTGATATTGATTAGTTCAAAACAATGCTGTGATGTGGCATCAGCAAAATGGTATAATGACATTTCTCTGCAATTGCTTGTCAGATTTCAAGTTGGTTCAGAGACATATTTTATATGTTAATGCATGTATCATTCCTTTGGGGACGTTCCCTCAAACGTCATGGTCATACTCCGATTTATACTATTTCAGTCTCATAGGAAAATGTTCAAATTCACTGGTAAAAGTAGTCTTTGACATTCGGGAAGTAAGCCGACTCAGCTTGATCTTGAACTCTCAACCCCTGGGTTGACAACATATAATCAATCGTTTGAGTAGGGAATTCAATCTGTTGAGATTGAATGCACTTCCCGAAACTTTCAGAGCCTTAATTCATATTATAATACTTGCATCACTGTTTAACTGGAGTCGGTATTATGTGTACATAATAGGTTGAGCTGTTTTCTACTGTCTAGGAAGATTTCGAGAAGTGTAGATTAAGATCTTCCCGCACATACATCACACAAGTTCAAATCCTTATTGAGGTCTATATATATATTTCAATTTACTTTTCGCAGATGCAGATAAACTTTTTTCATACAGTCTTGTATAACATCATAACGGCGTTAAAATATATTCAGTATGTATTTAAATTGAAATTTGATGGCAATGAATAGTTCCACAAAATTTCACCTGATCAAAAAGAAAAGAATGAACCAAAATGCGTCAATGGTAAAACACATTTCAAATCAACCTCAGAAACATATTTTCAACTCTTAAGCATAAATGGATCATTGGAAAAGGGAATATTCACAAATCGCGAAGAACTAAATAGTTAAAACAATATTGATATACATATATATCTGTGTACTAATCTTACACGCTCGTGTTTGTTGGATTTTTGAATTATTGAATTATTAATAAATTCTTTTAATAAATGGGGCAGATTAACCGGCTTGTAACAGTATGTAGCTGTTCGTTTCATCCGTCGATGAACATGATGTTTATAAACCAAACAAACTATGTTTAAACATTTACGTTTACTTCAGCGTACACACACACACATGACGTCAAACTTTGAGTGATGATTACGTCATTTCTTATGCTATGTCACTATCACTGGTTTTCTCATGGAAAGGCCCATATATAGTACATAAAGGTAATCTTCCCCATTCAGATAGTATCATACAAGCATGTATTGTACAATTTACACACCAAAATTTACGTTGATATGATTTGAAAGAGAATATTACCTTCTTAGCTTGAGCCGCAAGTTTGTATTTTGCAGATGACCACGACCTCTTTGGAATCAATAGCAGGCCCAGATATTTATAAACAGACGTTGTTTTAACTTTAGACATATAATATAGTCATTTCACCATTGCACATCTTTAGAATTTATAAAATATATTCTGTAACTATTTCAGTAGCAATTGATAAAAGTCTAAAAATTTAACAAAGACAATATTGATACACAACAAATCAGCAAATTCACTGACAAAAATTGATTGTTCAACAAACACAAACTTCGACATCTCCTCGAAGTTGGCGTTTTTCTGCCCCAAATAAGCACGAAAATGTTATACACTCCAATTTACGAGCTGTTCGGTGTTGATGTAATCCTTTGCATCATCTAAAGTTGATGAATCTGCTTCCGAAATTGGAACAAACTGTTTGCTTACACTAGAAGTCATTTTGTTGCAAATGTCGTTTGGAAATATTGTAAATACCGGAAGATACAGATGAACAACCCGTTTTAAAAAGCGCTTTCCTTCTCAGACTTGGGAAACCAAAATTGTCTATTTTAAGACGCGCGTTCTATGTGAAAGTATCATGTTAAAAGGTCAAAAACGTACTGTCAGCATGAAACAGTAAAAAAGTGCACATGATGAGTAGATGAGAATTTAACACGACAATGCAACATGAGGTATCATAATTTAATATTGTTTATCGAGATCTTGCCGTGAAAAGGTTGCAACTTGTATTGGTATTGTTTTACCAAGGTTAATCCCCTCGCCATGAAGTCTTTTATAAGCGTTAAATCATTATTCTTGGTAAACAATGGAGATTTAGGTGCCATTGCTTGTTCTAAGCAATGGCACCTAAATTTGCATTGTTTAGAAAGTGGTTGAAATTACACTAAACTAGATTTTTCAAAATAGGTTTTTAGTTATAACCGAAGTCGAGCCCTCGATATAAGAGTATGTTTGCTTTGTCAAACAATTTGTTCCTTGGCATTTGTTCTAACACAATTGAAATTTAAACTAACTTTTTGTAACAGATGTGTTTTTTTCCGAACATATACTTAATTTATTAACAATAATATCAATATAATATTGGTTAACCAGATAGGTATATCTGTATATCACGGTGTTCTTGAAGTTTTACTTGTTTTCAAGTAGTTAATCGGTTCTGCCTGTACCTTCCGATACATCTGCTATAGTGGGTATAATTAATTAGTCATGTATTGCCAATTACAACGATTTGTTTCTAGTCAGTAAATAATCGAACACTATACTGAAACATTGTCAAACGCATATTTAAGTATAAACAGCATATCACTTAGCCATGACGCTACATCTCACATCATAACACATCATCTCACATCATATTAAATCATCTCGTCAAATCAGTTCCTATATTAATTTAACGACCTTCTACAAACGCCTTGTCAATGACCAACTTTGCTAGACCAACTTTAACCGTATGCATGCCTACATTCACATTTAAATAAATTTAATAAAAACAATTAAATCCTATTTGCTTCAGTGTGATTAAGTCATATTCCTGCTGAAAGATAACATTTGTCGGACAGATTGAGTAAAACAATATTAATTTGATATTAACTCTTTTCAAAAGAACAAGAACGAAATAAAGCCAAAAGTATCATTATTCAGTAAAGTAGATAGTAATCACCGTTACAAATACGTACATTTTTTAGTGTAGTTTTGTCAGCAAAGGTTCGAACTATAAACGTTTAAAACATAACGTAAATCATATTTACCACTATGCTGCTGAGTCTTAACGATAATGTACACTCTGTTATTGTACTAGCTGTTAGTTGACTGATCCCTCATGAACGTGTGCAGAAAACTTTGCAGTCGTCAATCACTAACCAAATGTTACACCTAAACAATCAATATGCTTTGAGGCAAAACAAAAAGCTGTTATTCTTAATTTTCAGATCATAAGGTTTTTGTCAAATATGATATATATAATAAGGCGGTAAGCATTGGTACAAGTTGGCTTTTGTGACCAGTGTAGATCCAGATCAGCATGTGTTAACAAGTATAATTTGATATAAGAAAAGTAACTACTACGAGAGAAATATATATTTTTTTTGTTTTGCTTTTTACTCCGCTTTCAGCATGCCCTCAGAAAGGAACCGAGTAATTTCAGTGAGCTATTGTGATATATAAACATAATTATACGGAAAGCAAGTCTGTATATATCTAATGTGGTGAGACTGGAGTAACATAGTAACACAGAGTATATACTCATCAAATATAACTGAAATTATCATACTTATTTTACAATTAATTCACAGCTAAGACCTTTTCATTTTCGAATGCCCTGTGTTTGTCATATGTTTGCAAGCTGTTGCGTATTTATACAAATGCAACCTCGCATATAGAAAGATCATTATACTCTCACAGGAATATTCATTATGTCGTCCTCTTGAATTATATAAATAACTTTGGTTGCTGTGGCATCAGACAAAAAAGTGGTAATGCCTAAACTTTAGAAATGCTCTTTTTCTAAAGTACTGGCCCGTCTTAAAAATAATTCGGCACATATGTTCCCTGGGGTACCTTCTATCATAATAGTTGGGATATGTATAAAACATAGCCGCTACGAGACGTTTTCACTTATAGTAAAAGCTTTAAAAATACATTCTTGTCTAAAAGCATTGGCTAAATTTGAAAAATTAATTTGGCACAACTGTACCTTGGATGACCAAGACCAATTTGTACTTGTTTATAACAGATATTGCAGGCGGATATATTGTACTAGAACATTTTGAAAGATGGCAAGTGTATACCGGTACAATCTTCAACCATTGCATGCCAAATGTCAATTTTACAAATAATGAAGTAGGCCCTTCGCCTTGCAACAATTTGTCAAACTCAAATTGGATTTGAGCGGTGTTTTGCTACTTAGGGCCTTATAGCATGTCTTTTAAACCATTGTTTTAAATGGGAGTAATGTTATTCCCATCTTGTCGGGGTTAACATTACGACTGTCTGGCTGATGTCAGGATGTCAGTAGCTTAATCAGGAAACGCCGTGATATGACTTAAAATTATTCCTGAAACACCTTGCAAACAAAGTGACATGCAAGGGTCAGCAATTTACTTCTACCAGTGGAAAAAAGCTTTGATATCAAACAATCGATGTTCATATATAATTGCCATAATACGAGTTCGTCATATTCAGTAACGATATAAATGGCCTCCGCACATTATATGCGACCTTATGAAGTTTTGACATTTATGATAATTAATCATTATAAAGGCATAGTTTCAATTTCCTTTTCGAGTCATAACTTTGCCGAGTTAATTAAAAATAGTTGTTCTGCATGTGAATGTGGGATGGATGTATTTATGACTAGATGGTTAATATGGAATCTCCTAATCAGACGGCGCGGTGGCATTCCGTAGCATTACATTAAGACAAGACTGTTAGCCTTTCAACGTCAATCGGGAAGTACCGTATTGCACCCGTAAAACATTAATTATACGTGGGTAATGTTGGACGTACTGTAATACTTTTTGACATGATGACATAAACATTGGTTTTAAATATTTAATGGCAATTATAGGTCGTAGACTATATTTTGAAACAAATGTTATCCCAGATGTCGTGTACGACAATATTTTATGGATTCATATAGGTTAAAGTTTAAACATATAATAATTATTATTTATGTACACTACTACAGAGTCAATGAAATCAAGGATTTTGCAAGCTGGAATGTACATGCTGGTTTTTAATAAGATGTAAACAAGTATGTTCTTTCTATGTGTGCAACTTAACTTGTTCTTTCAGATTGAAATTGCAGGGGTTCGGGGGCGCAGCCCCCGATGATAATAGAAAGTTAGATGCGTCTGGCAACATGGAATGAACTATTTTAACTTTTATTCAAAAGGGCTGATGTTGACCAATGTACAGTGGCAAATTATCTTCATTCTGTATAGGTTTATTTTATAATTTAGATGTTAAATCTATGGCAAAAGATCTATAGATGCAAGTCACCTGAATTCATTTTTTTTTTTTGCGAGCTGGAATGTGTGTAAGTTTCTAAGAAGATCTAAACAATTTGTATCATGTGTTCAACTTAACTTGGGTTTTTAGATTGAAATTGCAGCGGTTTGGGGGTTGCAGCCCCTGATCATTTAAATTCATCTGGCAATATGAAATAAACTAATCTAACATTCATTCAAAAGGGCAGATAATGACCCATGTGTGGCAAATTATCTTCATTCAGTTTGGGTTTATTCAGATGTTAAATATATGGCAAAGATGATCTATAGATGCAAGTCCCCTGTAAAATCATGTCTTTTTGAGAGCTTGAATGTGCATGTAAGTTTGTGAGAAAATCTAAACAATTGTTATTATTTGTGCAACTAGACTTGGTTTTTCAGATTGAAATTTCAGGAGTTTTGGGGCACAGCCCCCGATCAGATTTTAAATTTGTCTGGCAATATGAAAAAAACTATTCTAACATTCATTCAAAAGGGCAGATGTTGACCCATGTGTGGCAAATTATCTTCATTTTGTACAGGTTTATTCAGATACATGTTAAATCTATGGCAAAGATCTATAGATGCAAGTCCCCTGAAATCATGAATTTTTGCGAGCTGAAATGTGTATGTAAATGTTTAAGAAGATCTAAACAATTTTTGTTTTGTGTGCAAATTGACTTGGTTTTTAAAGATTGAAATTGCAGGGGTTTGGGGGATCAGCCCCTGATAAGAAATAAAATGGGTCTGGCAATATGAAATAAACTTCAAAATGGCTGATGCCTGATGTTGATCAATGTGTGGCAAATTAACTTCAATCTGTACAGGTGTCTCGTCAGATGTATGTTAGTTTAAAGTTCTGATATGCTAACATTTATAGTGTTGCTTTGATTTAAAACTTTTACAGTTAAAGTACAAAATGTTCCAGTAACAACAATTTTGTAAATATTTGAAATGGATGATGGTAGATTTTTCAAGGACATGTCAAGGAGATCAGGGTTGTTATTAGGTTGATTAGATAAGAGCATTCTGACCTGTTTTGTTTGTGCATAGTGTCATCATGGTAAAGCATCTTTTTGACTGCCTTTTTTAATTATGGTTCCTTTGTTGTATAATCAAATTCATTATAATAAACAAAGCAGTCAGCAGTCTAAATCAACACGTTCTGCACACTGACAGGATTTTGTTAAAATATTCAGATGAACAATGCAGAATCAAATATTAGCTGTCTACACTCAATCTGCATGGTTTGAAAATACCTAGAAATTGCCTTTGGCACAGAAAGAGTTAAATAAGAATGTTATGCTATAGTTTTCACTTGTTTGTAAACTTGTGTGTTTGTTTTTGAATTTTAAAGAACTTTAGTAATTACATATATATTGTATATGTGTCTCGAACTGATCATTAACCCTTTCCCACCTAAATACGCATTTTGATGCGTCCGGCACAGATAACTTTTAAAAACATCGTCACAAAATGAGAACTTGCTCAAAACAAACAGTTTCTCCTTTTGCCACGATGTTTTGAGCCTTTTTCAGTAATTGAGTCACTAATTGTACCTACGATTATAGAGATGTTCCTTATTTTTTAGTAGACATTTTCTAAGTCGTCTATTGCAAAAGGAGATGAAACATACCTGAACATTGCTGATGAAGGCCAGTATTTATGTTTTAATGACATACCACCAGAATATGCTTCTGTTTCTGAAAGTTTATATGGAACAATTAGTGGAAAGACAGACTATCCATTTCATGCATTGTATGATGCCATTAACTTTATTTTCAATAATCATATTGTAACTGGTTGTTTATTCTGCATGGGTCAGAAATCTCCTAGTTATGCCAGTGCTATTTTGAAAAATGACGATCACTATTACTTCTTTGACTCTCACAGCCTCATGTCCCATTTGAAATTGCAAAAGCAATGCTACATAAGGAAAACATTGTTAACTATGAAACAAGTGACAATAACTCTGATAGCTCATTTAGTTGTTTTGAGGATATTTCAGATGGTGAATATACTTGCACTTTATATTTAGGTGAAGAGTATATAAAATATAATGAAATGAAGGTCTTAAGTGATATATCAGATGTTTCAGATATTGATCTCGCTGGTGATTATTTTGAAACAGAAGGAATTGATGACCAGATAGATCAATACCTGAATGATCTTGATGACAGCTCTGTGTTCCTAAATAACATCAATTGCACTTTGTGGATGAAAGTTGTTCTGATAAAGGCAATACAAATGATACTATATTACCTAATGATTCTGCAACAAATGCAATTGATATCACAGCAGGCAATGCAGACAAAGATTCTGATTTCGATGATGAAAACTATAATCCGTGTGGAGACACTGACTACAGTTCGGATGACAACCTTCCTTTGTCTATTTTCTGTAGACCAAAGAAAGGACTGGCAACAGTATTAACTGAAAACCCAACGGACTCTGAAATAAATAATTTATTGACAGGATCTCAATACAAAACACATGCATTTGAACCTGATATTGGTTATTCTGAGAATAGATTAACTACAAACATGACCCTTCAAATGTATTCTTGTTGTAAATGCCGTTATAAATGTACCAAGCACTTTATGGAACCAGACAGAGAGCTCATATTCCATACATTTCGGAAACTATCTTCAATAGACAAACGAAGGCAATGCTTGTCCAACAATGCTGTGAAAAAAACAAACAAGTCTAACAATAAAACTTACACACGAAGAGCATCATCTATTGATTGGTACATGCCAATTCCAAACCAAGCAAGTATGGAAGTTAAAGTATGCAAAATATTTTTTCTTAATACACTTGGTATTTCAGACAAAATGATAACAACTGTACATAATAATCAAAGTACAATTATTGGTATGTGTAAAGAGGGTCAAAGGGGAAAAAATAATACTACACCTAATAGAAATGATGATGAGTCTTTAGCATTGGTTCGCAGACACATTGGATCCTTTAATACTATGGAAAACCATTATTGTAGAAAAGATTCCCAACAACTATACTTGTCACCAGGGTTAAATCTGTCAAAAGTGTATTATTTATACAAAGGGAAAAGTTGTTTAGAGGGCTTTGTGCCTGTAGCAATGTGCAGGTACAGGAATATTTTCAGAAGTGATTTCAATTTGTCTTTCCATAGATCAAAGAAATATCAATGTGATCTATGTACCAAATATGAAAATTCTTCGTCTGATCAAAAAGATGTCCTAAACATAGAATTCCTCAGGCATCAGAAAAATAAAAATCTTTCTAGAGCACAGAAGGAGATGGATAAATCTATGGTTAGGTCAACAGAAAATCCCACTACATGTGTCTGTTGCTTTGATCTTGAACAAGTTCTAATGACCCCACATTCATTTCAGTCTTGTTTATACTATAAACGGAAACTGAATACATTTAATTTTACAATATACGACTTGGCATCATCTGACGGGCATTGCTTTATATGGAATGAGTCAATAGCCAAAAGAGAAACATGTGAAATAGCCTCATGTCTGTATGAATATATAAGTATAAAAGGCTGAAGATGGGATAACAAATGTTATCTTCTACAGTGACAATTGTGTCTTACAAAATAAAAATCGCTTTTACATAAGTATGCTATGGTACTGTTTGAACAAATTTAAATTACAGTCAATTATACACAAATACCTTGAAAAAGGGCACACACAAAGTGAGGGTGATTCAATTCATACTTCTGTTGAAAATGCTAGCAGGAACATCCCTGTATACACTACAGATCAATAGGCAGCTGTTGTCAGAACAGCAAGATACAGGCAACCATATCAAGTCAAAGAAATGACTCTTAGAGACTTTAATGACTTTTAGAAACTTTCAAGTCATATAAAATAGATTGAATGTAATTATGCCAATGAAAAGGTCTATTAAAGTCTTGAAATTGATGTCATCATCACCTGATCATTTTCAATATCAGACAGACTTTGATGGTCAAGTTTTGACAGTTGATCTTGTTCACAGGTCAGGCCTTCTAACCCTGATCCCAGCAAAATACAATTGATTCAGTTGAGAGAACTATTTATACCTATACCAAAGGCAAGATATTCAGATTTATTAAATCTTTGTCAGAATGATATCATACCAAAAGCACATCATGCTTACTTTTTTCTTCTTCCATTTGAATAGGCTGTTTATAAGTAGGCTGTTTGATTAAATTGTTTGTTTTTGTAAATGTTGTTTCAACTTAAACTGTTTTATACTTAACATGTAATATAAACTGTAGTTTTAAGGAAAATACATATCAGTTTTAGATAATACATGTATTTAGTCATTAAGAAAGTACACTTCAGAAGAAAAACATGAGCCACAACAGGAAATTCTACCTTCAGTAATTTATGACCCAATCAGCTTATGCCTGCCTCTGAAACTGTAGCAACATCGGGGTTTCCTGGTTTGCTTTTAAGTCGCCCAGGAGAGTAAGATGGTACATTCTGATCTATTTCTTTTTTGATATAAAATTGCCGAAGGCTGGTCTTTATTTGGTGTGGTTCTTATGTTTTTGATTTCTACAAGTCTAAAAGTTTAGGAAGCAAATTCCCTAAGGCAGTTCAAATTAGATTAATAAATGCGGGGTTACACACTTAAAAAAAGCATGATTTTTCGTCTTATTGTTTGTGTTTATCTCATGTTCTAAATATATAAGACTTTTCCCATATCACCTGTATAATAAGAAAATCACAGCTAAATGAGATTTTCAGATTTGCCTAAATAGATAAATTTATGACAAAAAAACAATTATTTTGACACTGAATGTGTAAGTCGATATAACAATGTTGGAAAATGAAAAATTGCTGAATTTGAGCTTCAAACTTTGTTCATCTAGTTCCAAAAGTATTATTAGATTTGCAGAACAAGTTTCTTTGGAAATGAAATGGGGGGGTTTCTGAATAAATACGTCTTTTCTGGTTGTAACTTAAACTTTTTGTAAATATCTCCTTTTACGTTATTTTTTTCACTCTAAGACCTTGTTTATAACAAGTACATATAATAAAGAAATCTAATGAATGAATGGTGTTTTAAGGCCCGTCGACAACTAAGGTCATTTTGGGCGCTTAATAATTTACTTAATGAAATAATCAAACATGATGTATGCGATACCTACAATATATATAAAATAACATGTAAGCCAATGTAAAATAAGATATAGGCAAACAAGCCCAACATTACTATGTAATACTTAACATGAAGATAAATAATATCTAAGGAAATGTGGAACATGATCTGTAAAAGTAATGCATGTGCAAAAGCACGATTTAAGAAATAATCATATCTTATTAAAAATATTAATTTCCCTAAGGAAATCAAATAAAAGTTCCGGTTTGACAGACTCAAAGAGCTGACGCATACTTTGAGCCTTGAAAAATATATCACGTATTGAGGCGAAATCAGCACATTCCAGAAGAATGTGTTGTACTGAAAGTTGTGTATAACATGGAATACATTGAGGTGCGTCCTCACCTTTCAGTAAGTATGCATGAGTTAACCATGAGTGTCCAATGCGTAAACGAGCAAGAACAATTTCTTCTCGGCGAAAGGATCGTAAAGCTTGCAGCCACTCACCAAGTACTGGCTTGATTGAGTGGAGTTTATTATTCACTTGCTCATTCCAATCACTTTGCCATTCATCGTATAGTAAAACGTTTATTAAAGGTTTAAAATCAAAATGAGGTATTTTAAATGGTATCTTGTGAAAGAGCAGATTTTGCTGCCAAGTCAGCTTGTTCATTACCGCGAATGCCCATATGACTGGGGATCTAGCAAAATACTGCATTTGATGTAGCACAAGATAGTTTAGACAGGAGATTAACAACAAGAAGAGGAGTTTTAATTTTCTCATTCTGAAGTGCCTGCATAGCAGACAATGAGTCGGTAAATATAATGTACCGCCAATAACCTTCTGATTTAATAAAGTCCAAAGCTAAATCTATTGCCTTTAACTCGGCGGAAAAAAATAGAAGAATTATCTGGTAGTCGAAATGTATTACATCGCCATCAGGAACTGCGGCAGCAGCTGCCCTTTTGCCATCCTTACAACCATCAGTATAAATACGCTCAAAGTTATAATATGTATTCTTAATTTCTATATACTTGGATTTAAAAACAATAGGATCTGTACAGGCCTTTTTATCTGTCGCAAGATCATAAATGAATGATGGACTACTTAGAGTCCAAGGTGGGGCATCTGAAATCTCTTGCTTCGCGATGTCGTCAAGATCAATATCAAGCTTTGCGACTTCTGGACCGTAAGGGATACCAAAAGGCGGTATTACCCGTTCCTTCTTTAAAAATAATTCCTGGTATAAAGGGTTGAAAACAACTCTATGAGTTGGATTTGAAGGATTAGGAAATACTGCATAGCTAGTGTTTTTCGACGTAAATTTAACGACGGTTCATTGGCTTCTACGTAGAGCCTTTTTACGGGCGAGGTTCGAAAAGCGCCCAAGGCTAGCCGTAAACCCTGATGGTGATGGTATCCAGTGTTGCAATGTACGACTTTCGTGCTGAGCCATAAACAATACATGCGTAGTCTAATTTAGATCGTATTAATGACCTGTAAAGTCTCAAGAGGACTTTATGGTCAGCGCCCCAATCCATGTGGGATACAACGCGTAAAAGATTTAATGCTTTCTGGCATTTATTTCTAAGATATTTAATATGAAGAACACAAGTCAGTTTTGGGTCAAACAATAGACCAAGGAATTTAAATTCAGGCACAACTTCAATACGAGTGCCATCTAGTGTTAAATCTGGAGTTAGGTGGTGTTTACGAAGTTAACAAAAGTGCATACATTTGGTCATGCTTTTAGAGAATTTAAAGCCATTTTCGTTTGACCATTTTTGCAAATTATTCAAAACTTGTTGCAATTGTCTTTCAATTGTATGCATATGTTTTGATCTGTAGCAAATACAGAAATCATCAACATATAGAAAACATTCAACTCAGGGTAACAGATTTGATAATGTTATTTATCTTCACACTAAAAAGTGTAACAGAAAGAATGCATCCCTGGGGAACACCCATTTCCTGATCATGTGGATCAGACAAAGTATCACCAACACGAACTTTGAACTGACGTTCATTTAAAAAAGCAGAAATGAAATACGCAAGGCAAAGAAGACGGAGACAACGTGCTCCTTTTTAATGAATGCTTCTCTGATAAAAGTTTCAAAACGGATCAAATGGTCCAATGTACTTCTATGTTTACGAAAACCAGACTGGAAAGTAGTAATAAGTTTGTTCTTTTCGAGAACCAAACAAGTCTGTCGTTCACCATTCTTTCCATGGTTTTACATATACAGCTAGTTAAGGCTATAGGACGATAATTCCCAGGATTAGTTGTATCTTTACCAGGCTTGGGAATTGGAATAACGATGGCCTCTTTCAAAGATCTCGGGAGATTTCCCGTTCGCCAAACCTGATTATAGACGTCAAGTAAACAAGAAAGGGACCGGAAAGGTAAATGTGTAATCAGTTGATAGTGTACATCATCTGAACCCGCAGCGGTATCATGGCACTTCTTGAGAGCCGAGTGTAATTCTTTTAACGTAAAAGCTTTATTGTAGGCCTCTTCATTTTTCGATTTAAAGTTAATTTTCCGTTTCTCCTTTTGCTTTTGAAATTTTTGAAACTTTGGAGAATAGTTTGAAGAGGACGACTTTTGTGCAAAGGAATCTGCCAACGTGTTGGCAATATCCTTCTTTGAGGTGGTGATACCGTCTGAGGTGCACAGATGATTCACACTAAGCGAACTGCTCTTTCCTTTTATTTTCCTTATCATGTCCCATGTCTTTTTGACAGATGATCTAAAATTTAATCTAGATACATACTGTTTATCAAGACGCACGTTTACTGTGCTTAATTGTTTTACGAGCTTTTGCTCTATTTTTTTTTTTTAAATTATGGTCTGATTTGAAAATAATTTGGCACAATTGTTTCTTCGGTTATTATCTTCAAAATTGATTAAATTATTTCAATCCTTGCAAAGCATGGCTTATTCTACTTGTAATTGAATTTGAAACACTTCTTGTACTCATGTTTTACATAGCAAATAGGTGAAATCATATAAAGGACATGGTTGCATAAGTCTAAACAGTAATAAGAATATTATAGTGTTGTAAGATAACAATTCAATGTTAAGAGGATGTTTAGGTTTTTTAAATTACAATTAAACTATCACAAGCTCCGATTTATTCGACATTCCCTTTTTTGGTAAAGAACATGAGGCATTCACTACTTGTGACTTTCTTTGAGGACAATCTTGATCGTAAATTAAATGTATTTAGCTACATTTTGAGACCTAGCTAAATTTTAACTGGTAAAACAACTGGTCTAGTCAGGGGTTCTGAGTTCAAATCTCAGTGGGGACAACATGACACTGTAGCTTAATACATACAATTTAATCAATAGCAGCACAGATTGTGTGATAATCCTTAATCCATCATGCAATATCAACCAGCAACCCTAAAAATATTCAAATCATATTGATTGGTTGAAAAATATTATCCGCATGTGGCATGAGAAAAGAAGGAAGTTGCTGGTATCATTTCAAAGTTATAACACTGTTACATTCATTTTCCTTATGTGACCATCCATACAATTATTCAAGTCATATTTATTAATTAAAAAACAATGTTGCCAGGCATCATCAGAGTTTGGGATCTTGTTTTAAGATAATTTGGCTTAAAAAACCGATTATGTTGCCCTTTCAAGAATGGTTTAAGATCAATGCTGCCAGGCGGTATCAAAAAGGGAGTAAGATAACAATTTTCCTCTTAAACTACTTGTGTTATGTCAAGTTTAGTTGGCAGAAATGGTGTTTTTTTATTTAAAATTTAATATGTTAATTAATGCATTTATTATGGCTATCAGGATATTCCTTAAACTTCATGGTCATAATAAGATCTATACTCTTTAAAGCTCTTAGGAAAATGTTCAATATTCACTGGTAAAAGTAGTCTTTGACATAAGTAAGTTGACTCAGCTTGAACTTGAATTCTCTACCCCTGGATTGACAACTGTATCCATTATTAATTAAGCAAATAGTAAATGCGTTAGTGCAAAACAGATTAGTAGAGGATTAAATATGTTAAGACTGAATACACTTCCCGAAACTTTCAGAGGCTTTGCCTTAATTCATATTACTTACTGCACCTGATCCCACTCAAACTTTAATAGATTTGTATCAAGTTTCGAAATAAAAATCATTGAAAGACATTCAATTATTAACAATATATGTATGTAGTGTAAATTGTGCGTTTCTTGAGAATTACATTAAGTGTCTACGAGTAAAATATCCAATTATATTTGTTTGCATGTCATTTTTCATTTTATCAGGGACTCTCTAATCTACGTTCCTCATTGTATTAGTGTTTAGCTACTTTTACTGCATACATTTCGAAGAACCTGTAAAGAATCAATGACGACAGGAACCGTTGAAGGAATTCAACATGACACTTGTTAATTATGTATTGTTTACGGCACTACTTTCATTACTAGTATTCGTGTAGATGTTTGATAAGTTGATCCATTCATTTATTAATTACTCAGTATAATGCTAGTTCGGCGATCTACATTTGCGAAAGATCCATAGTCGCTATGTTGCATAACAAGGCGTATTCCATTCACATGTATTGACAACAGTTGTTGACTTTGCAGTATAGTATGTTGAAAACATTGTGGAACAAAAGAAAGTATTAGTTTTCACTCTGCTTACATTCATCCCTACAATAATTTGGCGTTGTTGCATTTATAGTCAGTCACATATGTTTTAAAAACAGACGACTCAAAAATATATATGGCAACAAGTTAAAAACAAAAAATGAACGATATAATCATGAAAAATTCAATCGTCTTATTTACGTAAACGAAATACAGCGATTCCTTGGGTAGTAAAGCTTTTGCTAGATTACATATGTGCCGTCCCGTGAGAAAACCAACATTATGGCCTCTGCGTAACGTATCGACCAAGATCAACCTACGCTGCAATGTTGGTTTTCTCGCGCGACGGCTCATATGCTGTAATGGTGTTTAATAAGTTGTTCGTGATCAGAATGCCTAGACGTACTTGAAATCTTGAAATCTTTATTTACTGTACTTATAAAATGGTGTCGCACAACTGCCGCTGGATTTCTGCAATTTCCGGTTATTCGATAAATCTAGCCATGTTCAGCGATTTCTAGACAATTAGTGCTTAATTATTTATAACATAATTTTGAGAAGGGCATACACATGCTGCAAAACAAATTTCGAAACATTAATAAAGACTTCTACAATAGGGGAAATGATAGGCGTATTTTTATTGTAGTTTATAGCAGTTTATTATTATATGAAATTGATATGAATGATTTCAACGTAAATTTTGAAATAACAACATATGTTAACAAATTTTCGTGTATTATTTAACAGTCAACTTTGCTGTTGTATTATTGTTTCAATGTAAATTATTTGCATCTATGGAATATCTTCAAACTGGTTTAAATGATTAAAATATGGCCAAAATACAGACATTATACATGTCTATACATGGAAATGGCATTAATGGTGTTAGTCGTTCAGTATTATAAAGTATGCTTACATAGACCTACAATAAATGACTGATTTACTGAACGAAATAGTTTACTTACTAAAAATAAAAAGAATAAAATAATGCGGCCCATTTACAAGAAGACTGGCATACTAAGACATAGTTCGACAAATCGCTCATTCTTTTCCCTGTCCGTAGAAAACCTATATCATTCTCCTATGTATATTGGCTAGGAAAAATGTTGTCACGGCTGAAATATTATAGTATAGGCTAAGTTTGATACATACATTTTAAAACTTTGTTGAAAACGGATAGATTTATCATTTCGAACAAGTTATCTTTTTCCAGAATATTTTAAATAGTCTGTAAAAGCTTGGGCCTTAAATATGATATGTTTTAAGGTTAATAATTTAATCCATTTCCTATTTCACAGTTTTGCGATATAGCAGCAGACGACGTCTGGAGGAGCCATTTCTCATATTCCAACTCTGTTTTCAACTAGTGTATCATCAAAACGTCGACATTCCTTTAAATTAATTTACCATAATTTAACAAGCAATGTTTACAAAGTCGTCTATTGTTAGGTTGTTGAAATTAGGAAAATGTTTAAAGGATCTTGACGAAAATGTATATAGAACAAGTCCAGTGTAAACTACCTCCTAACGTCCCTTAGTCATTTTATGTAATTTGAAACAAGAAGAATTTTGATGCAAAGAATTAAAGACGCCGCGCATGATTTTAAAGCATGACTTAAAGGAAGCAGATACAGTTAAGTACATTTAAATAACCTGTGCAAACAGACAGGATGTAAATATTTCGAACAAGAAGGCCACATATACCTTTATTTTTAACAAAAATGCCATGATGTGCCTATAGGCTACCATAGCCTATAATATAAGGTTACTAAGAACAGAAAGGGTCAATTTTGACGTAGGGATTAGACATGTTATATGCTACGGTCTATGTGATATTCATCGTGTGAAGTTTAGTCGTGAAATGACAAGTTTAGTCCTGAAACCATTTGGTTAACAGTTTGCTTAACATTGACTGCAACTATAATGTGTCATACACGCTGAAATTTCTTATGTTTTCATTATCAATAAACGGTTTAAAATCTGCTCTAACTAGATCAACGCGATAAAAAAAGCATAGGTGCTGAAATTTTAACACATACTAAGGTTTAATGCCTCTAGTTATAAGTTAAGTGTGACACAAGCTTTGGAAGGGGAGGGGGGAGTCTATACTGCTTCCAGTTTAGCAGAAATTTGATTACAAAAACGGGAGTATATAAACAAAACAAAACGAAGTAATTAATTAAAGTTTAAAGATACTTATGATCAAATTTGAGCATTATGAAAGTTCACATGTATAGTCAACATATAGCGAGAATACAAAGGCCTGGATGAACAAACTCTATGGGGAGAAAAGTTTTAAGTTTAGAAAGACAACGCATTTAATAAACAGGCAAAAGCATCCCCCGAATTTATTTTCGGAGCTTTGATGAATGGGGTCTGTAAACCAAACAATAAGAAAAGCGTAGCCTAGGAAGTTTGGGAAAAGTGAATTTGTTTTCTGAGCTTTGATGAATCGTGTCGTGACTGCCATAAACCAAACTATTACATAATGCGTAGCCGGTTGCTCACTTTTCGATTACGTAACCCCATAGTACAAAATTAAAACCTATTCAATACTGACACAGCGCTTTCGCGCCGCGTCAATAACTGTTTCGATTACATGGAATAGATTTTATGTGGGAAATTACGGTTGACAAGTGCAATGTTTAGATTTATAGATACATTTTATTCGTCCTCCTGTCAACGCATTCGCCTGCCTTTAAGATTTATCGCGATCACTTCCCTGTTTTAGTACAAATCGGTGGGGTTTATTTTCTTTATTCATTTTTGCGTGCACATATTGCGTGGGTAAATCGTGTTCAGAATAAGTACAACAACTAGACGCTGGAGTAATAATACGAATCAACCCTCTCCCACATACATCAAATCTTCAGAAGGCGAATTAGGAATTGTCTAGGTTAATAGGTTAAAATATGTTAAACCAATCTATAATATTGAAAGCATACGTAGACACAATTATTGTGACAAGTGGGGAAATGCCTCATGAATAATTTATCATTTTGCCACAATGAATTCCAAAGATGCCGGCCTCGGATGTGTCAGAATGCGTCTAGAAGCGGGAAAGGGTTAATAAATATATTTTTGGGAGAAGTCGGATGAAACATCTTATAAACAATTAAGTGTCTGTATTCACGTCGTTGTTAACAATTTTTCAGTTTTATCAACTTGAAAGTAGACTTGTTCATGCTCCCGGAAAATATGAAACAATTTACTAGGCTGTGAAATGTGCCTTAGCCATGGGGCTCCCCTTCACCGCCATGAAAGGATCGAACCCTGGAACCGCTGGCTCTCAAATATCCGAGAGCTTAGCACTCAGCTAGTGTCAGTATAAGCTTACCAGCAGAACCGACAGTTAACTAATGAAATCCCGAAATATAATGGAAACATGATGAAAGCGGCCGAAACAAACAAACAAGCATACAGTCAGATCTTACAAGAATATATATATATATATGTATACACTACTTATTTCGTTGTGATAGGTCAACGAGTTATCTACAGATACGGCAATGCATAACTGCGTGTACACTATAATATAGGTTATTTGCCTGAATAATGTCACCACTCGCGAATTTATTTGCAATGATATGTATACCTAGATAATGCCACCACTCGCGAATTTATTTGCAATGATATGTATACCTAGATAATGTCAACTCTCGCACGCGTATTTATTGAATATGATATGTATACCGGTTAGCCTGGATAATATCACTACTCGCGTATTTATTGACCATGATGTGTTTTCCGGCTAGCCTGAATAATGTCTCCACTCATGTATTTATTGGCGATAATATGACTTCCGGTTAGCCTTGATAATGTCATCACTCGCGTATTTATTGGCGATGATATGTATATCAGCTAGCCTAAATAATGTCACAGCTCGTGTATGTATTGACGATGATATGTATACCGGCTACCCTGGATAATGCCAACAATCGCGTATGTAATTTGGTTTTGTTAACTATAATCAATACAAAGATGGAATGTGTCCACAAGCACCGCCTATCAAGCTCTCATCTTGGGTAATACGTGTTCCTAATTGTTATTTAATCTAAATGCACACAAGGTTTATGCCTTTTTAAATGTACAGCAAGATTAGATGCCGATAATGTTTAATGTTAAACCTTCATATTGATAAAAAATAATTATAATTATTTAGACTAGTTGATACTGTCGGCATTTATTTCATAAAAAAGACATTGTAATAGATATTGCGTCGACAAATGCTAAATCGTTTATTCAAAATGCAGCATTTCCTACATTTCTATACTACTGGAGAGTTAATAGGCCGGTGTTTTTCTTATCCAATGTATGTTGAGATCAGAACGACTTCGTAGTTTGTGTTTTACTTTAATTGAAACAGCCACATTTCAAAATAAAATAATATTTTGAACAACTTAAATGGAATTCGGATTTATTTTTCACAAAACAGTTTTTGGTCGATCGTGATTGTTTTCAAAGCCGTTTCTTCACATTAAATTTCAGTGCATATTATTATGGATAAGGTTTTGGTTCAGATATAGTTGGTATTTATATATATATATCCAGGAATGTTATACCCAAAATAACCACAATGTCTTTCGAGAACAATACAAACGATGCAACGCGAATTTTGAGCTGACCATTCCATGTGTATCATTTTGTAGAAGAAAGGTTCGTACTCGATACTTCTCCTTTTTCTTATATAACACACATAAAATAATCGGAAGATCTCAATAGAGGATTCTGTCATTAGCTTTTATTAAAAACATCAAGTTTAATTAGAGCTATAAAATATAAATATTGACAAGCATTTATAAAGTCCCGTCATCCACAAACGTTTCGGAGAGTTTATCTAGTTCACGTACACTGACATAAGTACAGGGCAGATAATTGTCTTCTAAGTCTAATTATAGCATAACCTACATAAACATTACACATAACCATATAACAAATCGTAAAACATGAAATCTTTATTCATAAGGTTAACATAGTCGAATGCTCGAAAGTTGTAATATATGAAATTCGATAATGGTTGCATTATCAAAAGCATTATCCTCAGTATAAATCATAACCTACTTGTAGTAAGGTTTTTGAAATGAGTGCATAGAAATATTCTAGTGCTCTTCTTTCCATGTTCTTATCATAAGGTTGACAGTTCACGCCTGATTGAGATCCAATGTTTTAATATTTTAAAGTTTTGCTAAACCTCAAACCTTGCCTACGACACCGCATAACGCTTCTTTGTCTACTTCGATACAGTTGTGTAGTATTTTATTGAATTTATAATCGTGGTTTGAAAGAATTTAAAAAACGTTGTTGTTTAACGGGATAATTGTTGGTAAGTTTGCTTTGCTTGATTTATAGTGTTGCTTTCGATTTTGATTTTAACACACACTAATTACGTTCTCATGTAAGACAATGCCATTGTTGATCGTTAGGGATAGTTAAACACTTATAACTTGTCAATTGTTTATTGATCAATGGTTAACACTTGATTATTTTATAGTTTCGTAACTTAGTACGAAAGAAACAAAAATGCAATTATTGTTTTGTTTCATTGACGTGTACAGAGACGAAGGTTATAGGTCATTCCATTTTAAATATTTAGACAAAAGAAGGGTTTTCTCATGATGCACAAGTTCTTTTTAAGCCACAATGATTCTAAAAGACTGCAAAGGTTTCAGAAATCGTCTGTATGTGGGAAGGATTAACTGGTACGACTCCTGGAGAAAGGTTAATTAAGGAATGATTGACAATGGATTTTAAAGAGAAAGTTGCAAATTATACATGGATCCATTTATAATTACTATATCAACAAATGTCATTAGTATGCTCCCCGAACATATTAAGGGGGAGGGTGGGGAGGGAAGAATCTTGCCTTGTCCGGGCCATTTCTAAGAAACTACCCGCTTGAATTCAATAGAAAAACGTAATTCGAAAGTTCACTGATAAGAGCAGATGGGCATATTATCAACACGTTCTGGTTCGACGATTGTTTACAGAGTAATTGCACTTTTAATTTCTATGTCCGTCCGTCAAGCTTTTGTCCGGGCTCTTTCTCCGCCACCAATGACTTGCAGTCGAAGACACTTAATGAGAAGCTTCCCTAACATGATTAGATGGGCATATCATCAACACGTTTCGAATCGATTATTTCTTTACATATTTATTGCCTTTTCGACTTATATCTGTACCTCTTTTTGTAAGGTCTATCATGCAATGGAACTATATTGAAAGTTCACATTATCACCATGATCCGGTTCGATGATTTTATATAGATATATTGCCCTTTAATGAAGTAAGAACTAGGATAAGTATTGTCCGAGTTATCTCCAGCCACCACAAGACGGAAGTCCTAGTCGGAAAAACTTATTGGGAAGCTTCACTCATGTTCTGATTGAATGCTTTTTGACACCATTATGGCATTTTGAATGTCTCTATAAAATGATATAGGACCATTTGTGTCTGGGCTACTTCTCAGCAACCACATGTCGGAATTCAATGATACTTTAAGAAAAGCTTCTCTACAAAGAAGAGAGGTGTACATGTAATTAACATGTTACAGTTAAAAAATAAGGACATTGTCATCCACAATCATTCAACCTCATTTATAAACTCGTTATGTACAATTTATTATATGAGTGGAATAACTATTTCCACTTTTGTAATCGCATTTCTTACTATTTACTAATTAGGGCCAATTAATGTTGCTACATAAAGTATATTGCAGCACCATTCCTGAATCATCTCTATACTTCGGGGAGCATCAATCGGTTCTAACCGATAGCCGAGCCCGGGTTTCTCAGTCGTTAGCGACGCGGGCTGTCAATCGAGGGATTGTGACTTCGAACCCCAGCTCGGTTAACATTCTTTCCGACGTTTGACAATAGTCGCTGTGACCAGCGTGATTTGTCTTCAAACAAAGGGCTAATAGTCTATGTAGAACAGCAGCCAGTTGCTAGGAAGTATCTCGTGTGGAGTTCTGGTGTGAGAAAGCCTGGAAACACATGAGGTGGACTGGCCACCATGATATGACTGAAGAATTGTTGAAAACGGCGTTTAACCCCAATTAATCAATATTTAAAGGATGCTTTCACAGTTTCTGGGGGATATATTTTAGGCATTATTCTTTATAAAGAGAACATACCAGAACAAAGTTAAAGTCACATACAAAAAACATTAGTATAGAACAGACAGCGTTGACAATGAGTCTAGTATCTTACCCATGCATTTGTGTCAAGTGCCATGTTAACATGTTTAAATCACGTATTGACATTGTGGGAGAACCCTATCATAACCGAATATGTAAATAATTACGTTACACCGTTTTCAATGGTGATTTATATCTCCAATGAACTCTCCATATTGCATCCGCGAAGGAAAGTTTTAATTAATGTTGAACAAATCCTGTCATACCTCAAATAAAAAGACACAGATCTAGGCATCCAAGCAGTCTAATCTGACTCTACACAATTAGTAATAGATTGCTTCAAGAAGCGTATGTAAAGCAGTATCCATTTGAATCCTTAGCATGGATACAAAGGCAGGTTTTTTTTCACAAGTATAATTTATTGATTGATTGGGGTTAAACGCCGTTTTCAACAATCTTTCAATCATATCACGGCGGCAAGTTTTTACCCATACATTTCCGGGCTTTCTCGTTCCAGTTATCCACATAATAGTCTTTCCAAGCAACTGGCTACTTTTTTCACATAGACTGTTTGTCAATTCGTGGAAGACGAATGGCTCATGTCATTTTTCCCTTGGATTGACAACCCTCGTAGTTACCGACTGAGCTACCGGGGCACGGCTCCACACGTGTAATGATAACAATAAGGTTGCTTTTATATTTAAAAAAATATATGTTTACGCCTTCAGACTACAAACTATGAAAAATTGTCTTAAGAAGGAGAAAATATTACGAAAATGTTAAGTGCGTAAATAACGGATAATTATGCAGAAATGTATTTTTAGATATAATTATTTATACCACTGTTCAATACAATTGGTATCAAATTACACCGACCCGATTTGAAATACCCTTCACAGTACCACGAATTTTTTAAGTTGTTAAAATTGTTCGTGTTTTGGTGTTCGACTGATCACCCACCGCTGGTGTGGTGTAGAAGTGAGACACACCAAACTGAATTTTGTAACCTGTGTAAAATAAAGCGTCCACATCGTTGTGAGTTATCTCTGATTCGACCCCCGGCCGGGTTATACCAAATGGAGTTATGGCTTTTCTTCTTTGGCGCTCGGGGTTGTACTAATAAAAAAAATAAAAATGTCATGTCATTCTCTCAAAACAAATAATTATAATGATGATAACAATACTTATAATAATAATAATGATACAACTGATATAAAAGTAAAAGTCAGAGGATAATGGCAATGATAATAATAATTTTTGTGTATGGTGTCTTACACCGCCACCAACAGTTTTTCATTTATAGCACGTTATTTCCTGATTAAGTTACAAGCTCAGCTGGTCCATATATCCTTACACTAGCACATTCGGTCGTAATGCTAATCCAACAATTCTGAGAGCAAATGGAGGAAAGCTGCGACCTCCTCAATGTTTTGTTTCTCTAATTATACACACTTATTAGCTAATCGATTTGGAAGCATGAGAAATTAGGTATTTTAAAGAAAAGAAATCAGAGAAAAAGTACCTTCGATAAAAGCAAAAACTCAGACGAATTTTCCGCCAAGTTGGTAAAAGAACCGAAATTATGAATTGAATTGATCATAATATATCTTATCCTATTCCGTACTTAAATGTTTACAGATATACCAGTTAGATATACCAAGACTATTCAGTTATGCTACCTGAAGCCAAACATATTTGTAGTTGATTATTTTTGCAAAATAAGATTGAAATAAACTTTAAGTGTAAGTGACACCTCAGAACTAAGTGTCCAGTACGTGAAATTAGAAACTCACGTCCAGTCTCTTCATTCGAAGAATAGGTCTTAGTTATATTTAGATTAGACAAGTTCTTTCTTCTGTGTTTTGCTTTGGCGTTAAATAATTGTAATGACATTGATCTGTTAGATACAGTCCATTTTTGCTTTTTGTCAAAACGAGGATAAGACAGATAAAAAAAGCCATGGTATAATGTTGGAGCATAACGGAGTCAACAACCGTTGGAGACCGACGATGAATTACGCTATGATGACTAGTAGTTGTACATCAGAAGTCTACTAGACTAAAAACATAGCTGTATACCATATATGTTTATATATATTTAAACTATATTTAATGAAATAATAGTATTGTTAACCTTTTTTGTGCATTTTTTTTGCGAATGCAAGTTTAACAAAACATCTATAAACAAGATAATTTTGTTTCTATGGCAAAAGTTGAAGTTTAATATCAACTGTGAATGGAAAGAAAACATGCTCCTTCGCTAATTAAAGTCTAATAGAATAGTAAAGATTAAAGTTGAAAACAACGTAGTTACACTAGCTGATCTGGATATTCACTGGCCGAAAATGACCTACTCGTCATTATGTTTGGTTGTCGTGCAACATAATTTAGTTATTCGTTGTTTTATTTGATCTAATTTATTTTCATTTCCAGTACAATCTTCCCTACACGAGGGTATTATTACAGCCAATTGACTATTGTTTGTCGTGTATTAGAGAAAATAACCAAGGTGATATATTTATGTCCTTTTAAGTCTTTCCCACGTCTATTGATCCTTCTGCAGCAGACGACTATTAAAAATATTGTGGCAAAAGGTGAAATTGCTAAAAAATAAGCAGTTTTTTCTTTTTACCACAATGTGTTCAATCCTTAATAAAAACACTACTTATAGAATTCTAGAAGATATTTTCAAAATATGTTGCATGTGGGAAAGGGTATTTTTGCTGTTTCATGATTTAACTCCTTTTCGGTTAAACTCAAGATAGAATTTCTACATCGTATTAATAGCACGTAAATACGTACGTTTTGGCGACAATGAAAGGTGTGGTTAAAGAAATCCACATTACTTTCTCTTTTGAAGTACATGTAGTATTCGGATGAAATGAAATTGAAGTAAAAAACATCGTTAGTTTAAAGGTATTGTTCAGCGTTAAGGCTTAATAATCTTAACATGATATAACACCATGTGGACAAGTTTAAGTATCACAAATAAATTATATGAAGAAATATTATGGAATGTGAAATTAAATGCTCGATTTTTGTTAAGGGGTTGTGAGTTCGAATCCTTGCACAGCCAACATTCTGTCCGACGTTTGACAAACTGGTGTGAGAAAGCTAGGTAATACAAGGGTAGGTAAACTGGCCACTATGATATGATTTAAAAATTGTTGAAAATGGCATGAAACCTCATCAATCCACCAAACTGTCTCATCAAGAAGTGACACAAAGTTGCAAGCGAGAAATGGTTAGAATTTAATGTAATAAAACATTTTATTTACTGTAGTTAATGTTTTCCTTAGTTTCAGGTATAAGCATGGGTGCAACAATGTTTAAAGAGAAAGACGAAGAAATTAAAGAAGTCTTCAGCACCAAACAGGAAAGCGAGGCGAAATTTAAATGTCCAAAATGTAAACATCGGAATTTAGATTTATTCATAAAAGAAACTGCATTTATTTGCTTTGTGTGTAAATGTTATATGTGTTTGTATTGTTTGAAAGGGCACGAACAACATAATTGTTTCAATGGCATGATAAAAGGAAATGAGAGAGAAGAACAGATTCAGAGTTATCTGAACGATATGGAAAACGAGCCCAACAGAGAGGAACTGTTCAATAATGAGGAAGTAAGTATCAGTAATACAGTCAACGTGAATCATCATTTGGACAAGAAATCCTGTTTTATAACTGGATTATGTGGAATGGATAATTCGGGATGGGTGGCATGTGATAATGAAAATTATTGTATTAAATTATTTAATAGACTGACCAACGATTTACAACGTTACATACGGTTTATGCCACAACCATTTGATGTTATAGAAATATTGGTTAAACAGAAATCCACCGACCGGTCTCAGCGCCCGGTAGTAGTAAAACCAATATAACTGTAACAAAATGTTCTGAGCCGAAAACTAAATGTTTATTAGCTGTAACCTTACCAAAGATACATGAAATATGGTTTGTAGATGTGAGTCAAATGCCCGCAATTAAAACTAAAAGTATAAAATTGCAGATGCAATGTTGGTCTGTAAATTTTTGTGAAGATCAGATATTTACCCTCTGTTCTAAGAGCCGCTATGCTTCTCCCTGTTTTTTATACGTTCTTTCTTCAGACGGGGACACGAATCGTATCATATCGACTAATATCATATCGACTCATATGAACAGTAAGTCTCATGTTCCTCGTATTGCTGTAAGTCCTGGAAAGGTTTATTTGGCTGATATGACAACCGACAAAGTTACATGTTTAAATGAGGAAGGAAAAGTTATCTCTGAAACTGAAAAAGCTTATCTAAAAGGGATCAGTGTAGACACATATAACAATAATAATGTTAATCTGTATGTTTGGGACATTGATCACCACAAAATTTACCAACTTAATTCTAGTCTAGATCGTTGTGAGTCTGTACTAGATTTGGGTCCAGTATATTTACAGGATTGCAGCAGTTTGTGTTTGTACAAAGGTAAACTTTATATCAGTTGTCCCATGCATAACAACGATGTATTAATCGTGAGAGTTGTATAAGATGTATATATTCAGTATCTGCCAATACAATTCTCATATGAACATGTTCCCTGAAACATTCGTTTATTACCAAGGCTACCGATTTACAAACTTTCCTTCTGCCTCAACGTTTAACAGTGCGTTGTTTATGAATCAGTTTATATGGACGGTTAAATCTCGTCACTTATCCATTCAATTATTTGTAAAGCAGCTAATTTATAGCTTTTTCTATAAAAAAAAAAGTTGCACAAACTTTTAGCATTGAAATTCGATGACCTTGACATTGCCTCTTTTGATTCAATTTCGGTAGAAAATCTCACATACTCTATTGACTATATGCCATTTAATCATTTAATTTGTAATTATGTATTTATTTCTGTAAGCATGTTTTCTTTTATTTATTCATCAACATTTATTTATTTGTTTATTCGATTTATTGACAGGATATGCTATGCATGCCCAATATCAACATGCATGTAAAATTGCGGACTAAACATCTGGTAATTTTCATTCCAAACAAACAACGTTAAAACTTATAATATTATAATCCTACATTTAACAATAAGTATTTCAATTTTCTTTCGAGTGAGTCAAGGCGTTGTTGTACTGGTGTGTCTATGTGTGTTAACTCCAGGGGTTGTCAGTTCGAACCCAAACTCGGCCAACATTTTTTCCGACGTTTGACAAAAGTCACTGTGACCAGCGTTATTCGTCTTCCACCAATGAGCTATGCGTCTAGGTGGAAAAGCAGATAGTTGCTAGGAAAGTATGTTGAGTGAAGTACTGGTATGAGAAAGTCTGGAAAACGCATGAGTAGGTGAACTGGCAGCCGTCATATGACTGAAAAATTGTTGAAAACGGCTTTAAACTCAAATCAATATATGTGTGTGAGAGATTTATTGAATGGTTGCATATGAACAATAAATAATTTTACATGATGGTTTAATTTACTAAAAGGAATCCGCTGTGGTCGAGTGGTTAGCGTCGGAGATTTCGAAACCGGGTGTCCCGGGCTCGATCCCCAGTCGCGGCACCTCGGTCGTGGTGGAGTGCCCTTGGGCAAGGCACATTTTCTAGCCTAGTACTGGTTTGTTTTACCCAGGGATCATGAATAAGTGAACTGTCGCCGTGATATAACTGAAATAATGTTGAAAGCGGTGTAAAACTCCAATAAATAAATTAATTAATTAATTTAATAAATAAATTGTCTGCTCATATATACTTGTATATCATCATTGTGTATATATAACTCGTTGTTTTGTAATATGTTAGATCGGGGTTTTTTTTGTAAATAAATAGATGACATATAGCTTGGTCGTTATTTATTTAGTTATACGTAAATGTAGGAATTTCAGTTATGTAATACTGCGACAATGTACCGTATACATGTTTTCCCAGCATTCACACACCAGCAATACATCCTACATTATTCCAGGCAATAAGAAATCTTGCCTTATATTTATTACGTTGTCGTAGATAAGGTAAACACTGGTTGGCGTTACTGTCGTAAGAATTTGTAATACTTACCTTCGTATGGATGTGTATGTCCGTATGCCAAATTGTCAGTAATACAAGTTCTGAACTGTTAATTGAAAATGGCGTGAAACCTCAAAAATCAAATCAATAAATACATAAAACCACACTCAATCAAATGAATAGGAAGCAAACTCAAATACTGTTTCAAACTGCGTAAAACTCCAATAAATATAATCAATAAGATACCAGCTATACTACTGTAAAACTCAAATACTGTTGACTGAAATTGACTCAAAACCCGAATAAATCAAGTTGATAAGATTGCCATCGGAAGACCTGTTTGCCGGTATTATTTCTAATATAATTGAATGTCGATTTCAACAGTATTTAGCTATATCAATGTGGTGGTAATTCTCCGGGCTGACGTGTCCTGTGCATATCGATCGGTAAGTGAAAAGGACGCCACTGGATTAAATAACTCAGCGCTTTACTTTCTTCTCAAGGATTCACATTCTACCCGAGCCTATCCATTTACTGGATGAAAGAAGTCCACACACAGAAGGTGGTTATTACAATAAGCATACATTGACTGTTCTAGCTTTTCTATGATGTTTTACGCTGCTTCCACAAGTGTTTCTGTTATATTTCTTCGTTCCTTTGGTCACTCCCCAATACTGTCGGTAAATGTTTGAAAGTGGAAACTAATAGGCAAGTCGAAATGTGTATCACGCATCTCGGAGGTAAGTGAATAATACATTTTCATAGTATTTGATAAGATCCGACCTGAAACCAATTCGTGAACTCCATTGTAAAAACAGACGCCCTGACATTTACACAAGGAAGTCTGCGAATCAGCACTAGAGAGAAATAACAGAATCGGACACCTAGAACCAGAGAGACACAAAAGAGTCGGAGATCTAGCACCAGAGGGACACAAAGAGTCGTAGAACCAGCATAAGAGAGGCACAAAGAGTCGGAGAACCAGCACTAGAGAGGCACAAAGACTCGAATAACCAACTCTAGAGAGGCACGCATGAGTCGGAGAACCAGCACTAGAGAGGCACTAGAGAGGCACAAAGACTCGAAGAACCAGCACTAGAGACACACAAAGGAGATATCATCCTGAACCAATCAGTTACCTCGCCTAATGTGGTACTGCACATTGGCAACAATTATGTAGATTTACATCTTAATGTAAGGGAGATAAATCTAGTCGAAACACATTTAGGACAAGTGCTGGTTACCTTCTTCTCTTAACAATAGTCTAGTGGATGGTTTCGATTATCTAAGAGGTGACTAACTATGCAACATAAGATGTACACAACTAGAATAACATGGTGATTTTCTACATACTATAAGTTATATTCAATGAAACTTCAAAATCACTTTTCTTCTTATATATACAAGCTGAGTTTTTAAACTTCAACCCCTTATTCATAATCGTACAGGGAAATGGTTTGTGACAAGGGCCAACACACTCTGCTATTTATATTCATGATTTATTTCCTTTTTTTTTTAAAGATTAAATACTAATTATAAGACGAACAATAAAACCTACATGTGCTGTTCTTGTATCTTGGTGTCATGTTTTCACGCAAGCCCGACATTAGGTAATTTAAGTATTTTGCGCAATATGTCACCAGTCTACAGGGGTTAGGGGTGTATTCAGACTCGGTGTGCTAGATTTACGTATATTAACCTTGCTGATTGTGAGTGAAATTTAACAGCCTCGATGATGTAATGGTAGAGGTCCTCCTCGAGTGCGGGAAGTCGCGGGTTCGATCCTCGGCCGGGTCATACCATTGACTTTAAAAATTGTAGTAATGACTACCCTCTTTTGAGCTCTGGGTTTCGGGGTTAGCATTACGACTGAAAGGCTGCTGGCAGGATTAATGGACCAGTAGTACTGGTAACCTACCTAGGAAAAGCTGTGATATGACGGAACAATTGTTGAAAGCGGTGTCAAACACCAAACAATCAATTTGAGAGACAATAACAAACTGACCATTAATGATAACTGTATGAAATAAACTCATCAAACGATAGCTTTTATAAATATATTGAAATGTTGTTTTAGCTAATATAATCAACTTAACAATTTCAAAAAATACTGTGAGTAAGGGGGTATTTAGCCCTATTACATATATGAACCGTTCCGCGAGAAAACCAACATTGTGAACTCTGCGTAAAGTATCAACCCGAATCAGTCTAAGCTAGCCGCGCAGGCTAACCCGCATAGACACTTTTCGCCTCCTGTGGATTTTCTGTTTCAGGAATCATTACTCTATACATCTCTTATTCACTGAAACAAAATGATAAAATGATTTGGTTCGAAACATTACGCAGAGGCCATACTGTTGGATTACTCGTGGAACAGTTCAAATGTCCTTTTATAAATGTGTCAGACTTACAACACAACACAAAAACCCGAGTACTAGGTGTTATAAGTAAATCTGAATACCTACATGAACTGTGTTCGTGGTGCTTTTTATAAGTTGAACAGTTTGTGTATTTTTATTGATTGCATAACATCTACAAAACAAAAAAACAAAAACATCCACAAAAATGACAATTAGTCAAAAAGTCCTGATTTGTATTTTTTAACTCGTTTGTGAGCAACCACCGAGACACAGGTTTCATTTGTTCGTCTTGAAATTAACACAGTTCACTTGTTTAATAATAAGTGCATGAATCAAAGAAATCGTCCATACGTTCATTAATTACCCTTATCAGTGTTAAACATGGCTCGTAAAGAACCAAGAGTACAAGCAGTGTTTGGATATTTTTTTTAACTTGGTTAGGGTTTAGACTTTAGTGAGCAGACTATACTAACAATGAATATATCGCTTCAATTGCGTTTATCACATCGCTTTGTTGGAGGTTCTTAAGTCAATAGTTAGTGAATTAGGTACCACATGATTCATAAGATCCATTTGGAACTTATAACAAAAATACATTATGGTAACCGTAGTCCTCTTGCGGTTCTTTTGCTTATTCATCAACTGGATAATAACCGTCAAGAAAATGTATAGTTTGTTAATTTGACAAAAGTATTACGTCTATGTTATTGATAACAACATATACAAATTTGGAATCATCACTTCAGTATTGATGCTATTAATTTAACTACCGGATAATACGGGCTACAGTCGAGATGTTATCTTCTGTTCGTAACAAAAACCCATGAAATGGAAATGTTTTAATGTTATCAATGAAATGTGTAGACAACATCACCGACTCGGAACTTAGTGACAGTCTAATATTATATTTAGAAATGATTTAAACTCAACACATTAAAGTAGAATGTACAAGCACTTTAGGCCCTTATATCCGAGAATATAGGACATACTTACACTGGCTGTCATGTTATGTTTGTTGACCTCTCAACCATTCATTCAAACACTCAAACCAATCTTCAACTTATATATATTCATATATTATACTTATAAATGAAGGATTGGTGCAGTCATAAATTATGTATATTTAATGTTCACACTCTAAATACAAACTTCATAAGAAAGCAACATGTATATATACACTGCATTAATAAATAATGTAATAACAAATCTGTTCAATAATATATTTCTTTTGAAATCATCAACATCTTTTATATTTAATGATATTTTGTAGTTTGCTATTTGTAATAATTGTAAAATTATCGCATAAAACATATTTTGGACTGAAGTTTACATGTATATAAGAGTGTTCGCATCTGTTTTAAAAATACACTGATCATTGGCTCATTCGGTATAGAAATAATTTACCT
Source organism: Serripes groenlandicus (assembly GCA_031761405.1). NCBI lineage: Eukaryota > Metazoa > Mollusca > Bivalvia > Cardiida > Cardiidae > Serripes > Serripes groenlandicus. The sequence goes on along the minus strand of JASEVX010000013.1, from coordinate 18,291,635 downwards.
TTATTGTTTTGAAATGTTAATCTTAACTTTTCAAATCAAACGAACTAAACGCTGAAAGTGAATAGAAAATGCAATTTGCCAATAAAAGTAGATTTCAATGTCGTTTTGAAACATTTTGATATGAAGAGCACAGAAACTGAAATCAAAAACCCGTATAATAGAAATGTAAAACGTGAAAGCTTTTCCTTTCGAGTAAAATAAATACCTCTCATTTGCCACGTCAAAGACCTTCATTTTTCCTGAAGATGTTAAAATATCAAATGTTACAGAATGTCTCAACAAGCTTTGTTCCAAAATAACGTTGAGTAACGAAAAAACATTGAGACTTTGTCAGCCATATTAAGAAAATGTTGATATTCACTGAACTAAACATCTGGACTAGAAACGGACAACGTATAAGCAGGTTCACACTCAGAGAGTACAGTTGCATCACCATAGTACAGAAAAGTCAATGATTTATCCTAGGTACACTTTTATGATGATAAATAATGTTTTACTGTGATCAAATCGGCAGCTATTGAGTATTTAATCCATTTCAAGCTAGTTTTAGACAAACCCCGCATTTGAGATCATTGTTAAAATACGAGATATCCGGACAGTTTAATCTTGCTAGTTCCCTGCAACAGATTTGTCATTGCTGTTGAATTATTTCTTATAATGTTTTTGAGCAGTATAAGACAAATAAGTAGCGAACAACGCTGATCGAGATAAGAAGGTAATATATGTTTTATAATGATTACACATGTATCTAAAATCCATTCCTAAATCCATTTGACCTAAAGTCGTGAATAATGCTACGCTATTGTAATGACGTAATTCAAACACTCGTTGATGAATTTCTTGTTTCCAATTCTAGCAGTTCAAGCCAGCTTATTACCCGACGTCCAATCGGTATAATAGGATAAGGGTTATAAATAATTTTCTTTTTTCTGTCCTAAAACGAACAGTCCCACGTTATCATCAACTCCACGATGATGAAGTTATGGTATAAATTTTAATCTATGTGCAGTTAGAGTCGACTTAACCCACACAATCAAAATCTTCGGAAGCATTTCATAAACGGAATGCGCACCCAAAACAAATAAAAGCACTGCAGTGCTGACGGCCTGGGGGCTGCTGGAAGGTTGGATTTTTCGACGCACGGGCCCTACGCCCCCCGGTTAATCCGCCACTGTATATTTCACAAGACTTCTTTCGTGGGGTGGGGAGTCGGGCACGTGCCCTATAGGCCCCCCCGCTAAATCAGCTACTACATTCGACACGCTTTTTCTTTGTTTACCATTAATTTTTCGACGCCACTGTATATTTCACGTGACTTCTTTCTTTTTTCCGTTCCTCTTCGCGAATGTTAATAATGTTAACAAGCGTCCATATTTGACTTCACGGCGCATCAATTTCTAAAGCAATTCTAAACTTATAATTTTAGGTAAATGGTTGATTTTGATGTTTATAAATATGAAAAGTAAGCTCTAAGCAAGGGATTGAATTTTTGTTCAGTTGAACCCACTTCTCCTTCCGGTTTGACAACACTGGTTGCAGAGCTACATGTAGGTGGAATTTAGACGTAAAATTAAATGCCAACTTTCAAGTCCAAAATTGCTTGAAAAGGAGCTGGAAACGTGGTATTTCTGACTGCTTTCACAGATTGACTATTGTTTTGAGAGAATTAGCAGCTCTTCAATTTTACACTAACCCCCTGCGTTTTTGTTGGGTGATCTTGGGAATAAAGGGTCAAATTGGTCTTTCTGTCCTACTTTTTTCACCTTGTGTCACACTTCCAGTTATTGTCCTACAATTCTGGCACTCCTTGATACAGGAAACTCTTTTTATCGAACCAGTATGGATATTATGAGATTATTATTATATTGCATTACGTCTCGTTTCACTGACCTAGGTCAAGTCTGGGTAGGTAAAAAAGACGTGTATGAAACAACCTTATTGCTATAGCACTTTCATTTTGTGACCTCATTCACATGTCAGGAGCGTTTGAAAAACACGCTTTTCACCAACTTAGGTCATAATCACAGTGTCTATAATACGTCTGCACGAATCGACTTCATCGCTCTATTGTTGGCAGAATTCCTTCATACTTCATAAACATGTTTATTGTCAAGAGAGCTTGAAAAGGTTTACGTCTCATCGACCAATGTCAAAGGTCAAGGACACAGTGACCAAAATAAGTTATATAATGTACGAAACAACGTCATCGCTCTAGCACTTTAATTCCTACTTCATACACAAGTTCAGCGTCAAGAAAGCTTGAACGGGTTTACGTTTAAACGACTAAGGTCAAATGTCAAGGACACAATGACTATAATACGCCTGTACAAAACGAGTTTCTTGCTCTAGCACTTTCATTTGGGGACGGAATTCCCCCAGGTTCATTTTCAAGATAACTTGGACAGGTTTACGTTTTAGCGACCTAGGTCAAAGACCAAATGTCAAGATCATGGTGACTGTAATACATCTGTATGAAACGACATTACAATGTTCTTGTTTGTCCTTAGGTCTATTCAAGGCGAATTATTCTGATAGCGCGGCAAACAATTACATGTATGATTATTAAAACTTTCAGGAAAATATTTTGAAGCTATTTGTATTGTTAACTTGTAAAAACAACAATTATCAGAATGAAAAAACAATATTTATCAAAATATAAATCGCATTTATAGGTTTACATGTATCTTTCTAGTAATTCAAATTGGATCTTAATGAGTGTTGGATTTCTCACCAAGTGTTCCAGGTTCGAGCTTAAAATGGTATAATGCAAGGCTAATTTGTTTCCACCCATGTACTGGTAATCCAATAAAGGAGGAACAAGTATACTGTCACCCTTATATTGTTATGGTCTAAATCGAAAATAAACAAACTTTTATATTGACAGACAGAGCGCTACAACGTAAAAATCAACCATTCGATGTTAACTTATTAGTTTGAGCAGCACTCTGCGAAAACCAATCGTCAGCCATTTGCGACCAGTGCAGATCCGGATCAGTCAGGATATCTTGCAGTCTTATCTGCCGAAAACTAATGTAAAGCAGTTTCCATTTTAAACATTGGTTTTCACAGAGCACCTTCCGTTTGTTGTTTTTGTCTTATTCTTCAGTATGTCAATTATATAACGGTGACAGCACATTTATCAATATGAATTATTGATATTATCTCGTGTATTACAATAAAACAAACAACAAATTGCATTAGCTCATTGAGACTGCGTATTGTGGCGGTGACATAAGCAAATTGTTTAAATTGTTAACCTGTCCCACTTGGCGAGCTCAGCCTTGCGTTCAGTGAAATAGTTTGGTAGTTCACGGTTGATAATCTACCAATTAAGGTTGTTTATGGTTGTATATTTTGGTGTATGTTTATGTTTGTTTATGTTAGTATTTGGTTGTAAATGGTTGTATATTGTTGTTTATAGTTGTTGTTACCGGTATATTGTTTGTTATGGTGGTACATGGTTCTTTATTATTATATAGGTCGTATATGGATGTTTATGGTTGTATGTGGTTGTATATGGTCGTGTATGGTTGTATATGGTTGTCAATTAATAACCTGTGGAAGACAGTGGTGCATTGCTATAGCGTTGACCCCTCAATCGAAATGTACTGGGTTTAAATCCCGTGATGAGCGGGATCTGCCTTTGAGACTTTTTCCACACAATAGGTACGAGTTATAGTCATATATTTCTCAATGTTATTATAGCTTTTACAACTGAGTATGTATTTCAACATCTCCTGGATCAACAGCTGGATTATCCAGGCCTACTTTTGTTTTGCCAATGTCAACATTTAATCCAGGCTCTGAGCGCGGTCTTAAAAATCCGGGACAAAATGGGATATAACGAAATACATGGAATTTATCGAGGAAGCTTTGGAATGGTAGGTCATAGACTGTACTGTTGCTATTTGATGCTGTTTTGGATATCTCTATATTCCTCCATAAGTGAATACCTCGCTCTTCGTCGGTACCTGTTAAAGGACAAAAGGAAAAATACAAAGTGTTAAAAGTATGTCAGTTGTATCATAGCGATATTACACTATGCACTGGGTGACTATCCTGTACCAAGCTCGGATATGTGACTTTTCCCATGTCACTGAACTAATAGGGGTTGACAGAGTACATTAAACTGGTAACAAAGAGAACACACGTGTTATTATTATACATGAGTTATTTTCAATAAATCATATAGATAAATGTGCTTTCGCCGTGATATATAACTAAATTACTGAACAATAAGACAACAACAAAAAATGAGCGGTGCTCTGTGAAAACCACCTTTAACGTAAGTATTACACATGTGGAAAACATAGCTGTCTGCACATTAATCCTATTGATCAAAATAAAAACTGCTTTACTGCTTGTTAACAAGAGACGTGCTTTACGTCTTTTGCAAAAAAACTAATCACAATGGCAAACCGTTAAAGACAGACAGATCAACCAAAGAGATTTAAAGATCCCTAAGTGACATCCCGTCATATCAAAACCCCGTTTACTCGTACAAAATAACACAATCAAACATTTGTCGACGAAACACATGTATAGCCTGACAGTAAACATACAAGTCAACGCGTGACAGACAGACGGATATACAGACCATGTAAACTTATCATTTAGTGTTATTTGGTCACGTTAGACGGGCACAAACCACGTTCTATACTATAAGGCAGGTATCCTGTAGGTCGTAAATAACAGAACCTGTTAAGTTGTACATAATTAGATAAAATTGATCGGTCAGTTTGTTAGTTTTATTAAAGGTTCACCATGTTTAACAATGATTTAATTATATTTCAACGATAGTACAATATTTATTATTGATCTTTGGATGACTAACAAGTGCTAGGCTAATCACATATCTGCCCAAACAGGGATCAAACCCAAGATGCCCAGTCTGAAATTCCCGGCGGTTACCTGTAAAGCACGTCGGATTTCGGCTGAGTGGATTTAATAAATAACTTCATTAATAAATGCTAGGTACCCTTAATTTATACTAAAACAGTATTGTATTATATCATACAATACAAATCAGACTTAGCCGAGATTTAATTATATAACACAAATCCAACCAGATCTAACCAGTATTGCATTATAGAATACAAGTTCAATCAGATGTACCCAATATTGCGTAATAAAATACAACTCCAATAAGACTTACCGTGTTTACCCAATATTGCGTAATAAAATACAAATCCAATCAGACGTATACTCTGTATTGCATTGCATAATACAAATCCAACCAGGCTTACCTTGTATTGTTTATAATGTAAATTCATTCAGACGTATATAGAATGTTATTATATAATGCAAATACAATAAGCCATACCTGATATAGTTTATAATACAAATCCAACTTAGTTTCATAACGTTGTATTACCTAATACAAATCAAATCGGATTTATGCGCTAGTAAATCTCATAAAAATAATTTCAAATGTATCCAGTATAACATTGTCTAATACAAATAAAATCAGACTTACCCGGTATTGTATTGTCTAATACAAATAAAATCAAGACTTACCCGGTATTGTATTGTCTAATTCAAATAAAATCAGACTTACCCGGTATTGTATTGTCTAATACAAATAAAATCAGACTTACCCGGTATTGTATTGTCTAATACAAATAAAATAAAGACTTACCCGGTATTGTATTATCTAATACAAATCCAACGAGACCACCAACAAACATGCTGGTACTGAACAGCACTGTTAATATCTGGTCTGCTATTTCACTGCCTGAAAATACACAGCATAACAAACAATCTTGATTTAACTCTCTAATACAGACGGACTTGCCTAATCCCTCGTATGCAGACGAAATTCATATTATAGTATTAACACTTTAATACAGGTCATATGGTTTTTACTCTCTCATAATGAGACTTTTGATTTAATCCTCAAATACGGACGAAACTGTTTTAATCCTTTAATGAAACGCTATAGCGATAACCTTCTAATTCAGGCATTATTGCCCTTTAATAATACGGGTAAACAAATCAACGGCGAAGCCGGCGATGTTTCCCGTCAATAGGTAATGTGTATGAACTTTGCAAAAATTGTGTCCAAAATGGATTTTTCGATGCAGTCACGATTCTGCTACAGTGCTACGTTTTGATTGGATGAAAAGAAAATATCGAAACAAAAAAAAAATCTAGAGAAAATAATTAAATATGATAATACGTACTCGATAAAGGAAAGAGCACAAGTAATTTTATGTGTGATAATATAGGGATAATACACATTTTCGAGGGCGTGAACATCTGCGGACGCCCGCAAAATGTGTTTATGCCCGAGTGCGAAGCACGAGGGCATAAACACATTTAAGGGCGTCCGCAGATGTTCACGCCCGAGAAAATGTGTATTTTCGCTATTATTGCATAAAATAAGAGCAAACATCCAACATACAGTCCGCTGTAACGTTCAGTTGTACGATAACCGCCGATGAACATGACCCGATAACGCATGTGACGTCATAAACACATGTGACGTCATAAAGTAAACAAGTAATGTTTTACATATCCACGAACCGGGCCTACATCAAGGTTGCAATCGCTGAATCGACACGGGTCGAATTAAATAAATGGTTTTGGATTATTTTATGCTCTTTAACTGTGAATCTAGTGCATGTTACCGATTATCGAGTTAAAGAAGCTGATGTTATTGTTAACCCAACAAATTGCTCCTATTCTAGGGGAGATGCAGCGTCCATGTTTTGTTTACTAACGGTGCCCGGGTAATGCATATGTAAAACATCTAACCGGTCTGAAACGGCACGTACGCGCGAGAATCGCTTTGTTTATACACGTTTTCTCGCCGTTTACGCCCGGCTTTTGCAATGTTTCTGTATCCCTTAAGCGGACGTAAAACATAGATTTTATGCAATAATTTCCGTTTAATACGAAAAAAAAACATAAATTGGTTTTTTTCGCTTATAGGTAACATGTGTGAGATTTTTTTTTTTTTTTTTTTTTCAATAACCCATGAAGCTTTCTGAAATGAAACTGGAAAAATCCATGGGGGCCGCCATTTTGGATATGTATAAAAAGCAGACGTAAAACACAGATTGAAAATTAATGTCGGCTATTTATTTTATTTATTTCTAAATCGGTAGTTTTGGTATGTATAAAATGAGCAGAAAAACCAAGGATTGAAAATTATTGTCGTCTTTTTAATCATTTTTTTTATAAATCGATATTTAAGATCATTTAAGTGCTGTGTTATGTGGGAGTTAACATTTGTACGAAAAGTTAAAATAAATGGAAATCTGTAAGAAATATGTTTTCCCGTTCGACATAAAAAACCAACAGCAATAGCCTTCTACGCCCGAAACTAAATTTTGACTGTATCGTAGCCAAAGAAGGACGTGACGTCATTTCCGTTACACTTCATCTTGGCGTAACGTCAATGGAGCGACGTCGTTTCCCGCAAAAAAGTGGTATCAACATGAAAGACCCCAAATGACTATACATGAGCTCACTCATTCAAAGTATAATTATTTATCAAACAGTGTGGCAAAAGGATAACTTTCTCATAAGGAGCAATTGTTCTTGTTGCGACAATCTTTTCCTAAATCGTCTGTTGCATAGGCCTCAGAAACCGTCTCTAATAGGGAAAGGGTTTAGCAGAAATGTGACCCCTTACATAATTTGTTCCAGTCATATTGACTGCTTGAAAAAGGCAGTCGCCAGGTGGCATCAGAAAAAGGCTGATCTATTTGCTTCTTTACCATAATGTAGGTGATCGATTAAGGATCATCTTGGCCCTCATGTTTTAACCTCGTTCATTATAAATGTATTCCTTGATTTTCTGAAAGTCTTTACTTTATTATTTTCTGTTCGTAATAATAGACGACAGCAATACGAATTGCAAATATGTTTTGATAATGCAAGACACATGACATTAACATTATGATTGTCTAGTCAATTACTTATAAATCCTTTTTTATGGCCAAAGTATGCTCTTTAATTTTTGTTTATAATTATCTTGCGTTATTTTCGTAAATAGGTAGCACCTATAGATATATTACGTCATATGCTATATATGTTGGAAGGTAGCCGGGTACCTGGACATAATGTTATGTTGAGTACTAGTGCGATAAAACCGGGAAACAAATGGTTATGTCAACTGGCCAACGCCTACATACTCAAAATACAGTCACATGGCCCTTAGCTCTAATCAATCAATCTATCCAGCAATATTAACAACGTATACACTTACTTAAAGGTGCTGAACTCCAGATGTTAGATGATTTAAGTCAAAGTTTAAAAACTGTTTTAAAGTTGTCTTGACATATTAGTAGAATCATGATTCTGGGATCAAATAAGAGTAATAATTCCACTTTCCAGTACACAATAAACATCTCAATATTGATCGTTTATTCTTCAATGTAACTGGGTAGCCAAATTGTGTACATTTTCATGTTTTTCAATTCATTACTTACTTTGTTGTCACTATTAGCAATATTAGCAACGTTTTTTACTAATGACCTGGATATGAACTCAGTGCGAATATGCCTAGTACTTTTACGTATATGTATGTGATAAAATCTAAACTGTGTACATTTCAACTCGTCATAAGTACATTATAAAACCGATCACAAATTTACTTTTTAAGTTTTAACAGTTTTATCACGGCGTTTCCTGGGTAATTGAACAGTACTACAACGTCAGTTTTAGTCAATCCAGTTAATTAATCTTACTGGTACACCCATTTACCTCTGGGATTGCAAGTTGGGCAGCCATTACTACCATTTACATAGCTTTTTGTATTATCCGATCGGTGATCGAGCCCATGTGTCCCACTCCCATGGTGGACACTCTAACCACTACATAACGGAGCCGGAGAGATCACAAGTTGATGAAAATACATCTATGTTGTTAAATAATATTTATGTATTTGTACAGAGATTAGGATCAGATCAATTTATTAGAGCAATACATACCTGTATCGATTGCATTGCCGTTGGCTTGAAGCCAAAGAGGTAGGCATAGCCCGAAATACAACGACAAGCCGAGTATGAATAAATTTCTTGGGGAGTTTAAATCCACGAACTGTAAATTCGAAATGCCGACAGCCGTCACCATACCTAGAGACAAACAAAATCATACTGAAAGTTCATAGGCTTACACAAAAGATTAACGACTATTTTTGTTTACGTAATTTTTGAACACCCTTAAATTAGACGCTGAAATTTAATCTTGAAAAACAAATCAGTATTTGGAACCATGAAATGTCCCGGGCGCGATACACGAATTAGATCCTATTTCAAGAAATATAATTAAATTAATTAGAATGCAAGTTCTTTCCCCAAATGATATATGCATTTTTAAAAACACGAGTGCGTGACTACGTATTTGTTATATAACTTGTAAAATGGTAAAAACTTGAGGGATAGGAATTCTCGTCGTCGCAAAAATTCACTTTGTTTATATAATGTTTTCAAAGTAGTTCTTTCGTGACAGTAATATATATTATGCGGGCAACTGATAATCTGACTTTGAATTTATTTCTTAAAACGAAATTTGATTTTTTTTCTCATTCTCAAATATTTCTATCAATTCTCTCAGTGTATGTACTATAAAGAATCAGTACTCTGCGAATGAATGAATGAATTTTGGGCGCTTATTAAAATTCGTTAACAAACTGTAAAGGATGAAATAATAAAAAGTGATATTGAAACATAAATAACGAAAATATTAAACAAAATAATTAAACATGATGTATGTGATACTTAACACTATTAGAAAACAACATTAAAGCCAATGGAAATAGGGTATAAGCAAACATATTATGCAAAAAGGCCAAATATGAGAGTAAATACTTAACATAAAGATAAAATGTATATGAGAAAAATGTAAAACAGGATCAGCAAGAGCAATACATGTGCAAACGACATCATCATATTTTATTAAAAATATTAGTTTCCCTTTAGAATTCAAAAAAGAGTTCAGGTTTGACAGACTGGAAGAGCTGACGCATACTTTGAGCCTTGTAAAACCTGTCACGTATAGCAACGAAATCAGCACACTCAAGAAGAATGTGCTGTACTAAAAGTTGAGTAAGACATGAAATACATTGAGAAGCTTCCTCTCCTTTCAGTAAGTATGCATGCGTTAACCATGTGTGTCCAATGCGGAAACAGGCAAGACAAATTTCTTCACGACGAAAGTATCTCAAAGCTGGCAGCCACTCATCAAGCACAGGCTTTACTGAGTGGAGTTTAATTATTATAAATTCGATCATTCCAGTCACTTTGCCAATACTCGTGAATTAAAACATTGATTAAAGGTTTAAAATCAAAATGAGGTATTTTAAAAGGTAATATATCTTGTGAAAGAGCCGATTTTGCAGCCTTATCAATGTGACTGGGACTCCTGCAAAATACAACATTCGATTTGGCACAATTATATGATAGTTTAGACAGGAGATTAACAACAATAGGATTTTTAATTTTCTCATTCTGAAGTGCCTGCATAGCCAATAACCTTCTGATTTAATGGAGTCCAAAGCTAAATGTATTGCCTTTAATTCGGCGGAGAAAAAAGAAGAATTATCTGGTAGCCGAAATGTTATCACATCACCATCAGGAACTGCGGCAGCAGCTGCCCTTTTGCCATCCTTAGAACCATCTGTATAAATACGCTCAAAGTTAAAATATGTATTTTTTAATTTCCATATACTTGGATTTAAAAACAATAGGATCAGTGCAGGCCTTTTTATCGGTCACAAGATAAATGATGGTCTATTTAGAGCCCAAGGTGGAGTATCTGAAATCTCCTGCTTCGCGATGTCGTCAAGATCAACATCAAGCTTAGAGACTTATGGATCGTAACGGATACCAAAAGGCGGTATTACCCGTTCCTTCTTTAAAATAATTCCCTGTATAAAGGGTTAAAAACAACTCTATGTGTGGGAATTTGAAGGATTATACTTAAGTTTAAAAAGATACTATATAGCTATTTTATGCCGGCGTAAATATAACGATGCTGCATTGGCTTATGCATAGAGACTTTTGACGGGCGAGGTTAGAAAAGCGCCCAAGGCTAGCCGTAAACCCTGATGGTGAATGGTTTCAAGTGTAACAATGTATGAATTTCGTGCTGAGCCATAAACAGTACATGCGTAGTCTAATTTGGATCGTATCAATGACCTGTAAAGTATCAAGAGGACTTTATGGTCAGCATCCCAATCCATATGGGATACAACGCGTAAAAGATGTAATGCTTTCTGGCATTTATTTCTAAGATATTTAATACTTTGCGAAAACCAACTTTAAGATTTTTTGCGATCAATGTAGAAACAGATCAGCATGCGCATGTGTGCATTCCAATCTGTCTCTGCGCTGTTCGTCAATAAGTCATAGAAGGCTTTAAGCAACTTCTGTCTATTTTGGACTCGATAGCATGAATGCGCAGACATATATTTGTTAACATGGATAGTTGTTCGGAGGTCCAGATAAGAAGGGGTATTTAGCTTTTCCCCCACAATTTCCCTCTATTTAATAAATCTTTTGAGTACCCACAGCATAGGGTTAGAGGGTCAAACAAGGAGTTATGAACTTGCAAAACGCCCCTTGTCTAGAGCTCTGGATAACCTATTAGCTAATGTTGGTTTTCCTGGAGCATCGCTAAAACGAACTTACCAAAGGCAACAATGAACATTCCCCCGACAACTGGGTCTGGTATTGTGGTAAATAACGCTCCGAATTTCCCCAGACATCCGAGTATCAACATTAAAAAACCTCCTACTTGGACGACACGACGACTGCCAACCTGCAGGAACAAATGAGTTCGAAAATTTTGCTATTTTCTAATTTGTTAATTGAAGTTAATGCATGTAATTATAAAATATAAAACTTTCAACACAAATATGAACAAGACGAATATTTGACTTAAAGCTTCAAAAAGAAGCCGCAATATTTCGTTGCACATGAAGAAATAAAAAAAAAAGTACAGTTAAATCCACAAACATTAGACAAATTAAATGATGCACAGCATGTATAGAGGATATTACATGAGTGGTCATTCAATACGACATTTTATTAAACGAGTTTAATAAAATTTTGTATTGAATGACCACGAATGTTATATTCTATTTATATCATAAATTCCAATTCGACGATTATTAGCGCAAAATATATATAACGTCGCTATATAGCGCGGTCATTTTCAATGCTTTTCATTATGACGTTACGTAGCATTGTTATTACACTGGTTGAATACGCAATTTATACAAATGGCTTTATTACACTCCCGGCGACGTCATTTATGATATAAAGCATGGCAATGGTTGAGGTCTTGTTTAATCTGTAGATGGTAATATATATATATATGTTTGGAAGATGTAAGTATTATGTAGGATATTCAACCTGACAGGGTTACAATCTTTATAAATCCTCTATAAAGGATAGTTTGATAATTGAAAAGTGCTAATTTGTGTACTTTCTCCTTTTGCCAGAATGATTTCAAGGGTGTTAACCTGACAGGGCCTGTGTTTCAAGCGAATGAGATGATTTAGAGTTAAAATGATCATAAACAGTGACATATAAAACTTATTCAAAAGATAAATGGACAAGAGGTTATGATTAATTTGTGTACCAAAATAAAAATCAACTAGAAAATATTTGTATTGAAAACACGCCCTGTTATGTTAAATTTTTGTCAAAAAATTCTGTTTTGGTTTGTGTCTTTAAGTCATGATACTTCCGTGCGATAGTGGATAAGGGTTTAACTATTTCCCATATAAATTAAATGTGCTGCAGACTTTGAAATTATCAAGTACAAAACATAGAAAATCTCTATAAATGATTGTAAGATAATTGAAAAGAGTTGAAATCATTGTGGAAAATGGAGAAATTTGTCATTATGAGCAATAACACCTTTTGTCACACTGATTTCGAAAGTCCCAGAATGGGTGTATATGTGGGAAAGGGCTAAAACCGTAAATGGAGAAAATTAAAGCAATTAATATTTGGTCATTACTTGATTCAGTGTTAATTCAAATTGTTATTGGAGAGAGTTTCCTGTGGAGATATTAATACCCAAAACAATTAAAGGGTATAAAGGGATGAAAGGTAAAGGTATTAGAAATTACAACACGGGTACACTGCAAAAACACCACTTCATTCATTTATTGGTTCATTAAAATGTCGAACGAGCAAACGTCCTATTTTCGTTTCCGGTTTACGCAATTACATCAAATAAAAAAGCGAATGAAGCAGATAACAATAATAAGGGAAATGGTTTATTATTTTCTTGTGTATATTTTATGCTTGCTCGAATATAACGGATAAGCATACTGTTGATTCCACGCAGTGACGTAACACGAACACAAGATGAATGCAGGCGAGATTTAGCGTAGTCTGGAGTCCTTGCCCTTATTGTACTAGCATAGGAAGTCGGGAACCAGACTACATTTAGCGTGCCTATTCTTGGTTCCCAGTTTGAGATGTTATTGAAAGTATAAAGCGTATGAGGCTGGTTACCTTTATCAGTAGTATGGTTCACTATTTTACTGTTTAGACAAGATACAGAATGAATTTCGCTAAACTGGAAATAAACAGACATTGGATAAACGTAACGGCCTTGGTCTTTTTTTCTTTTCTATTTTGTAAAAGTAGAGTGTAAAAGAGATGTTTTAAAAGTCATTGACCTTAAATTAATATACTTAATAAGGACAAAGAGAAATCTTTATATGTGGTCATACTAGCATGTCTATAAATTTCTCCTTGTGCTAAATTTCAAGGCATTCCTACTGGAATCCTCCTCCTGGCGGCTTTCAATAAATTGTTTTCGAACAAATGCTATTAACCGAACGAGTGTATAGTCTTTACTAGAACGATTTACTGCCTTTCGTATTTATACCTTTGTAATTCCAATTGCTCCTACGTTTTCACTGTATGACGTTGTCCCGTTTCCCGACCCCCAGGCACCTGCTAGAATACATCCAATACCCTCAATACCAATACCGCGGTTAATTGCATGAATTGGCGGCGGTGGGGCGCCGGCTAATCTAGCGCATGCGTAGTAGTCGCCAACAGATTCAACCATCGAAGCTAGAACCCCGGACAGAATTCCAAAAACACTGGATGTCGTCACTGTAGGTAAACCCCACTGTCCTGAAAAGAGAACACATACTTTGCTGAATTTCTCTTTATTTGTTTGAACGATATTCAACGCCAATTTAAAAGAAAAAGGATATCATGGCGCTTACTTGGTGAACTACCATGACTAGTTGTACATTGATCCTGACATCAGTCAGTCAGTCAGTCGCTATCCTAACCCTATAATCCTGAGCGCCAGGGAAGGCAGTAATTACTGCCATATTTAAAGTATTTGGTATGGTCCGGTTGGGGATCCAATCCGGGACCTCTCGTACCCAAGGCGGAAGCTCTACCACTACAGTACCTTTATGGTTAATTTGAAATTCTGTAATTGGTACTATTTGCTTTGGCATATAATGCTTTCAGTGCTTACCTTTTCAAATGGACACATAGTGCCAGCTTAGCATTTAGAAGAGTCCACAGCAAATACTAGGAATATCAAGATATAAATGTTGAGTTGAACAGCAAACGTTATAGCTCAAGGGCCCAATTCCACCAACCTTAATTAGCACTAAGAAATACTAAAATACTTAACAGCGTATTTCATCATTTTTGTTTTCCCAATAACAATGCCAAATTAATTATTTTCTTAACAAGTATTGTTAATCAGAAAGGTAACTATTTACGTCAACTTAGCCATTTACTTAAAAACAGTCCACCATTCATGATTTACAAAATATCGGGGGAACAAAAATAACGAAATATGCTACTAATTATTTAAGTATTACTTAACGCTAAGTAAGGTTGGTGGAATTGGAGCCTGATTATAAACTAGTTGCTCAGAATTCCCAGAGGGATGAATAAGTTCTTACACATTAATAAATTATTTCAAATCCCCGCCCGACCATTTATTCTTTCCAATTATTGACAACAGTTTTAATTGGGACTAATCAATAATGGCATTCTACTTGCATCAATGTGGGTGGTAGCCAGTTACTGGTAGGAGAGAGAGAGAGAGAGAGAGAGAGACAGCTCCATGAAACATATGGTTAGTTGATTGATTGTTTGGTGTTAAACACCGCTTTCTGACACCAGCCAGTCAGTCGTAATGCTTACACCTGAGCACCATTGAGGGAAAGTCACTATTACCATTTATAAATAATGTGATGTGACCCGGCACGAGACGGGCGCCCTACCACTACACCATTGATGTTGGATATGGTTAGGTGAACTGACCGACAATATATAATTGAAATCATGTTACAAAGTGCAACAACCCAAACAAACAAACAATTATTAATACCTGGATAAGGAAATCTAAACCAAGGTGCCTCTGACAATACGTTGCTTTTATCTGTTCTGGCGAAATAACCCCATCCATTCGGATCATTCGGTAAGGTATCTGTCTCTGTCAGGATCACGCATATAACCCATGATAACAAAATAGCTAGTAGAACCTGAATATATATATATACAAGATAAAGTTGATGCAAGGCATCAATGTCGCCGGAAAAGACTGCATTGATTTATTTTTTAACACACATGTATTCTTGACTTTCATTAGTCTAAACATACACATAATGTTTTTATACGGACTAATTACAGGATTTTTGAAATTCCACATAGATCTACAAATTTCAGGATTTCGTTTGGTCAGGATTTTGGATGTTTTGTATTTGTCCATAAAATCACAACAAATAAATACATTTTGGGATTTAAATCTACATGCAATAAAAAGCTATTAAACCCTTTCCATGTCTGCAACAATGTAAACCTTTAAATGCTTAAAACATTGAGAAAACGGTTAAATTGCTAAATACATGAACTTCCTCCTTTTTAATAATAATTATAATAAATATTTCACAGATGTTAAAATTTATCCTCATATGTTTAAAAAGTAGACCACACTTGTAACAACATATCAGCTAAATTGTTTATCTAAATCGTTGATGCATACAATATATGTTCGGCGCAAGAGAAATGCCAGTTGCGAGTCCCATTACTATTTAATAGGTGGCAAGTATGAAATTAATTGGGTGCGAAAGAGCAGATTTTCTTTATTACTAAATCTATTGTTTATCAGAATTTGTTCTTTTATTAATTTGTTTCAAGCCAAATAAACATTTAATATCACATATATTTAATCATTTAAGTGTGTAATATTAGCTATCTATTTGTAATAAGGTGTTTGAGAATTCTTTCGAAATGTTGACCCTCGTGTCAGGCTTTATCGAGTCGTAGTGTCAGACATCGAAGAAAGTGAATATAAAATCAGGCAAAGCTTTAGTGCATGTTTTATTCAACTGCATTCGAGATAAAAGCATTTCTATATTATCTTTCTTTCTCCTACATTCGACCCATGCACTCGTTTCGTGACGTTTAAGAAATCAATTTGTCGTGCGACATTTTTGTCTGCATAAACAAGTCACTTTTCTAAGTTTACATTTTACTTCCGGTTACTTCGCTTTGTTTACATTTTGGCAATATGAAACTAGGTCACGAACTGATGAAAAGGCGTTTCGACGTTCACGACCGATAAACAGGCTTATATTTGAGACATATGTTCACAAATTATTTCTTATTTTTGTTTATGTTGATACTTATCTATTAAAAGGGGAATTCGACGTGATTTTTCATATCGATAGTCTACTGCAAGCAGGTGCGCGTATGTAAACAAATTATAGACTGTGCGACGTAAAGGTTTGTAGTTATCGCCTTTTGATTACATAGTTTATAAAAATAAAGTATCGAAGTCTAGCTAATAGGGACTGTTTTGTCTTCGTAAATAAAACACAAAAACGTAAATGCCAGTCAAAATAAAGAAACTGCACATACTTAAAACATCGGAATATTTATTTCATTTCAGATGTGTCATAACTTAGTGTTTTTAAACAAACGCAATTGTAATATGTTCAAGACATTTAAAAAAAAAATCTAATAATAAACCCCCCTCCCATGTGATTTCCGAAAACCTATTAAAAATAGAAGTCGCGGGCTTCTGCCCGGCGACTAATATACAAAGTAGGTCAACGGTCAAAGACGAAATGATCCATTGTGATCCAGAAAAGCGTCTATCTATGTCAGTATGATGCATATCACCAATCATAACAAAATAGCTAGTAAGACATGAATGTAATTTATAGAAATGCAGAGGTCAATGCAGAAGAAATAATTCCATCCGGTGACGTAAATAACCCTACATAGCTAGTTGGATCTGAAAAAAATAAATACAAAGTACGTATAATCCTATTTTCAAGGTATTATAATCAGACCATCTTTATATAAGGAAGGTCTTGTCAAATGAATTAAGGAAGAGTATTTGTATTTACCGGAAACAGGCTGAACAAGGGCAGTTTGACCACTTTACAGCCTTTGCCGTCACCAATGGAACAACACGGGATCTTAATATTTTTTAAATACTGACTGAACAATGCTATCAACACGACTGTCCTGTAAAAATATAAACGAATCAAAGAGCTGAAAGTACTTAATGAATGAAAAATATAAAATATAAATGAATAAAGACATACAGATTGTTATACGTGAATCAAAGTTCTGAAAGAACTGACTAATGAATAATATAAAACCAAATTACTTTCAACGTAAATGTCCTATAAAGATAAATTTAATCAAAGTTCTGAAATAGGTAACATATAATAATTTTAAAAAACTTTTACTTTTAACACGATTCTCCTTTAAAAAAAAACGTGAATCAAAATACTGAAAGAACTGACAGAAGAATAATAAAATCGAAAATTTGAAAATAAAGACATCGTCATTGTAATAAGAAATCAAAGCACTTCTGAAGTCTTCTGAGTTGTAGAATATGACCAGTAAGAGATTCCAGCGTATTGTGTTTGAATACAGCAGTACATGGCGAAATTACTGACACAACAGCTTCACAGAGTTAACAATTGTGCAATCCTGAATATGTGTGCTATTAATTATCGTCCAATAAAAAAATAAACTTGAGTTCGACGATCGAAAAAGGCCAGTTATTCCAAGTTATTTCAATCCATAATATAATGGCGGAGACAACTGCGCATTCAATACAAGGATGGTTGAAGAAACATATAATTACGCCATTTGCAAAAGAAAGTATCAGAAAAGTGAAATGTTTACGGACAAGCAGCTAGAAGTGTCTAAGTAATCTCTAATTTGGTCAACCTGCCGAACAATGAGACATTTAAAAGCTTAACCCATTATCTCCCCTTCACCACCTTAATTGAAAAGTTCCTAATAAATGTTTTCGCAGCTGATACAAAATCATTATACAGATGAACACGTAATTTCTGAACGGGCTTAGAACTACTCGTATGTTTTTCCTGACTATGACTTTGACAGAAACAGATGTCGCAAGGTTTGAGACATAGACAACAGATGACTTATATACCGCTTAAAAAAAGCGTTGATTAACCCCAGTACTGCAATAAAAATCTGGAACTCTGCTTACATAATGGCAATCCACCATTGCTTTGAAGCAAGATTGGATCCCGAACTGAACAGTGAGAGTCCGATGAGCGATATGGTCGGGGTAATTGTTAATGGACCGATGAACTTGAGTACGAGGCCAATTAAACCACTGAATCCAATGACCAACTGGAAAATTGACGCCACCATTACGGCACCCTGTATCTGTAAATAAAATAAAACAATTCTACGTTCATTAGACACGAGACTTCGCCATTAAATGTGAAGCTGCCTAAATACTAGAGTATATTTGCACTTAAAGGTGATGCCTATGCTAAAACATTAAAGCTACCCGATAGGGGTTATCATTTTAAATCATGATAACTTGTGTTTGGACTTGTGTCTCAAATAAAATGGCTGATGTTACATTCGAATGTCTTCTATTCACATACCTATTTCAAATTGATTTAATCACGTGGTTTTCGTTACCCTTTTGTCCTACCACAAGGACGGAAGCGTATTTCCTTTCCACATGTATGCCCAAAATAGCATTCAATAAGAATTATAAATTTAAGTACAGGTACTGATCAAATATATCTGGCAAACTGCGCTACATGAAGGCAGACGGATTTTGAGTCAATTGTTCACAGTACATGGCCAATGATGTAACTCATAGGCATTGTTTGCAAACAAATTCTACCTTGTTTCCATGGCAACCTTAGATGCGTTCGAAATAATGTTATATTTGGCCAATTGTAGTATTTTAGTATCTAAAAAAAAGAGAGAAAAATTAAATATTTGAGCCGCGTAAGCTCCATCATATATTAAACAAAATGTAATGGTCTTACCTCTCGGATATTAGACATCCATATTTCCCTGTGTTCGTCGCTACCTACTGCCGATATGTTATTAGCAGTGAAATTACTCTCCGGAATACCTGAAAAATACATTTGAGCCTCTTCGATGCATTTTTGTTAAAATGTTCTTGTGCACATTGTTTGGTAAATAGAATGAATCGAATCAATTTCATTGAAAACAAATTTAATTGCAGTGCAACAGGTATAGGTTGAATTTGACTTGACTTCACCAAATCAACTTTGTTGTGTAGATATATATACACTGCTTCACGAACACATATCGAGGGCTTGGTATTTTTTTACCAATGTTAATCTCCTCGCCATAAAGTCTTTATAAGCGTTAAATCAATTTTCTTGGTAAACAATGAAAAGCTAGGTGCCATTGCTCGTTCTGAGCACTGGCGCCTAAATTTGCATTGTTTACAAAGGGGTCAAAATTGGTTTTTAGTTACAACCGTGTCACACCAAACCCTCGATATGTGTTTATATATGAGCCAGTCCACGACAAAACCTGTTTTAGTGACAACAAAATATTTTTTCAGTTTTTTGTATTTCCTAAAATATCAACCTTTTACCTTCATATTAATACCAGAATTAGCCAAATAGTCCTACATATAGTCTCTTAATTACGATATAAACATACCAACTGCCATAAGAAAACGAAAAGAAAATAACGTCGTTTTCGACGTCTAAACGTATGTTTTTGTGACAATAACAGCGTGGTCAAAGAAATCGCTACCACTGTCTTGTTAGAATTTGTATTGAAATACCAATAACACCGAATTATATAGTATAAGGTTACCTGTGTCATGATATAAATTTTATGTATCAGCCATGACGATTCAGATACAAATACCCGATTTTAATGAAAATTTCGCTGGAATATTTTCGAAGTAATTGCATAATTTTTAATTTACTAAGCATTTACCTGAGAGATTTTTTAAACAAATACATATCATTACGATCACCCTTTCTACTATAAATTACCAGAATTTCAATAAAATATGTCGAGCTGATTTTGTGTAAATACCGATGTCTCGCGTCGGATATTTTAGCTGAAACGCAGTCATCGGAATTAAATTTGACAACCTTTTTTTTTTTACATTAATCACCAACTTTATGGTATCATGAAATCTACTTCCTACTACGGCAGCTCTAAAGCGAAACACTCATTTTATAAATTACATACGAATTTTTTTTTATAAAAAAAATAGAGATACTATGTCGTGGGAACGAGATACTATCTCGTGCGCACGAGATAATTTTTCTTTTCGTGTGTGTCAGGATTTTACTTATAATCAAAAGGGGCGAATATTGTTATGCTCATCCCTATTTTGGATAATAAAACAGTCCATGACCTTTCGTCATGGCTCACTGCTCGAATTGGATCTATACCTAAAATTTAATAATCTTCGTATGCATAAGTATCAACCCGTCACTAATCATTGATTCACGAAATTTCTATACATGTGTGTATATGTTGCGTTACTGACAATTCGTCATGGCTCACTGCTCGAATTGAATCTATACCTGAAATGTAATTATCTTCGCATGAATAAGTATCAACCCGTCACTACTCATTGATTCACGAAATTTGTATATGTTGCGTCACTGACAAATGCTCACGATAGCACATAGCGAAATTGTTGAAAATATCATTCTCGCTATCTAGTAAAAATGCAAGTATTCTTTTGTTGTAGTTTTAATGTATTTACTAAATTGTATATAAATTGCAATATCGTAGATAATTTGAATCTTTAAAGAGAAGCAAAAAAATAAAACCTACCATTATTTACTACGGGGTAGAAGAAAGGGGGTACTTAATTGAAATTGATGATAATAATGAAAACATGTGGTGTGTTCATTTTATTACCCTAGATGTGTATGTGTGTAAATGGAAACCATTTGAGAAAAATCAAAAGTTTAGTGGTTTATTCTTTCTGCAGGAAGGAGGGCATTTGTTTCTTTGGCTCGTTTAACAAAGTTATTGTATAAATCTCTCTCTTTCTGAGCAGTCATTACATGATCCCTTAAAGCATCTGCACTTTGAAGTTTTTCTTCTTCTGATATTGAGTCCATAACTCTTTTTCTCAGCTTTTCGCATGAAGCACAAACATCGTCTCTAGGTGTGGCATTTTTTACATGAGGAAGCCTTTTCCCCCATATGGCGAGGATCGTATCTTTACCGGCATTTCTTACAGCAGCTTCTTCACAGCTTTCTCTGTATAGTTTGTGTATACGTAGATTTGTTATGCTACTGTATAGAAATGTCGGTGCAGTATCATCTCGACCACGTGGCGCAGCAAGTTGTGGAATTCCATACTCTTCCGCGTAATTACATTGAATTTCACATCTCCTGTGGCAACCACAACCTTTTTCAAAAAAGTGTTTCAGAGAAACAGCACCCTGACCCGCCAAGATCCATTCGCGATCCTCATTGCTTTCATTACTCGTGCTTGGCTGTTCACCGAGGAAGTTATTTACTCGATCCGCAACACCACAACAAAAATCTCTCTCTCTGATACCTTCATCCTCTGAATCTGTGTTCTCAAATTGAGAATTGTTTGGTGTTCGACCAAAATGATCAGAGAAGATGCTCTTTTTTTAAAAGTTATAGTTTACATACCAACTTACAATTTAAACACGTATTTACATTGAATAGGAATCAATTAAAGTGTTATTCATTATACAGTTGTGAAGGAAAATAACGTGAAAAACAACTATGAATAAGTGAATCTCCTTTTCCCTGGATGTTTTATAATTTGTCTAAAATATATTTTTTTGTCTAGCTATAATTTGTATTTCGTTAATACAAAATAAATATGAAGGGACAAACAATATAATTATAGAAATTACAAATATTTCTTATTAACTGGTCCAATTTATGTTAAGCAGAAAATTACTGAATGAAAAAAAAAGAAAACGTTTGTCCAGGGACGGGATCTCACTCGGTTATGGCGCTGTCACACTTTTGCATATCGTACTAGCGTATGCCATCGTATGCAAAATATCACGCATACGCTGGTATACGCTGACATACGCTAGTGGTACGTTAGGCATATAGGTTTCATACGTTTCAAGCACGATCGCATACGCTGGCATTCGGTGAGGCAGATTGTTTTTTTAAGCATGCCTAAAAATGTGTGCGTATAGTTTATACGCAAAGCAAACACAAGGCATACGCTGAAAACACTAGAGGTACGTAACTCACAGGTCGAGAACGGTGGTCATACGCTTACATACGCTGGCATGAAGGTGTACCGTACAGCTAGCGTATTGATGGCGCATAAGTAACGTACTTCTAACGTATGTCTGACGTATCTGCAACGTATATAGACATCTTGGCATATGCCTGACGATTGAGTAACGTATACATAACGTACAACTAGCGCATGATTGGCGTATACAATTCTTCTACAGTTCTTCGTGGACGTATATGGGCACTGTGTCACGTGATAGCGTTAGGCTGGACATGCATAGTTCATACGCTACTCATTTGTTAGCCATACGCAGACTACGCTGGTAATTCGCTGAACATACGCTGGTGATACGCTACTCATGCGCTACTAATAGGTTCAATACGGTAAGTATACAAACAATTCTGTATTTTCAAGGGCTTTTTGTGCGTATGAACATTAATTTATGAACATTTTCATACGCAACTAATACGTTTTTATCATACGCAATAGTGTGACAGGGGCCATTAGACTGGTCCATAGGCTTTCACTCTACCAACTGAGCCATTCCGCCTTCGTTGATGCATATATTATTATTTATTTTTATTAGATTCTATAATAATTTAATAGTGTAGCATAAAAAATCCTAGATTACATACAGATATTTATCTTTTTTCCGCACACGTTTACATGAAACATTTTTAAAGAGTAATTTTATGTAGCATTCAATATCTATATTTTGAAAGTAAGATTAATTTTATTTACTATATCTATAAATACTTTAAACGGTTTGATCTGCTCGGACATTAAAATCCTTCATATTCTTTGCAAGCGGCCTTATATCTTAGTAGATTTACGCTAGACCTATCTAGGTCTTAAATGTGTATTATAAAGTGCGCTGTGTACATCTGTCCTAAAAAATATAAATTTTATGAGGATTCGTGTTCAAAGTCATTTTTGTTTTAAACAGCCCGCCATTTTTTTTCTTGAAAATCGCCAAGGGCAATCATCGCGTTTTCAATGTTTTCTTCGAAATAAATCATATTCATTTGTTATGTGGATTAATCAAAGATACATAGGTGATCTAACTTCCAATTCAGAATCCATTACGAATGCAATCCAGTATTTGCATCTATTAAACACTGTCGAAACTTTGGAAATTAAATTCAAGATAATACTGTTTACGGTAAACCGACGTTGACGAAAAATGTGACGTCAAGAAATTGGAAATTCCAAACGTCATACGTTATGTCACTAATACAGGTTTTGTCGTGGACTGGCTCATATATATATATATATATATATATATATATCAATTCTGACTAAATAGTTAGAGCTGAATAAAACAAATCGGATGTTTGACAGTTCAGGGTCAGAGATTTACATCTATTGATGCTATGCATGACACGTTTGAAATTCATGTGAGCTTTTTTCCACTTGCAGACGCGTTTTGATGCACATGTAGCAGACGACTTTTGAAAACATTGTGGAATTGTTCAAACCTTATTCAATAATTGTACTCTTATAGAAAGATATTTTCCATAGCTTTGCCTGTATGCTTTCCAGATCTTCTGCTTTAGTTTGTTGTATGTGGGCAAGGTAAATACATATTTATGTGAGAAGAGCTTTGGGGAAACAACCTCTTATCATTTGAGACCAATCTAGCTCCAGATCAACATGAGATGTTTAATGTGGCTCTTTACTCTTCGAAAATTAGTAAAAGAAGGATATAATTTTTCGACTCTTGAAATTATTTCGCTAAGATTGGTCAACCTGAAGCTCAATAGTTCATCCGTTATGAGCGTTATATATAAAAAGAAGAACGTTATATAAACAGATGAACGTACCGTCGATTCTTGCATCCCGAATTTTACATACTCGCTGAGCCAAAATGACAATG
This sequence comes from Serripes groenlandicus, assembly GCA_031761405.1. NCBI lineage: Eukaryota > Metazoa > Mollusca > Bivalvia > Cardiida > Cardiidae > Serripes > Serripes groenlandicus. The sequence goes on along the minus strand of JASEVX010000013.1, from coordinate 18,267,253 downwards.
GTTGGCGTCAAAAACGTAAATGTACCTCCTTGAATGATGGGTAATCTAGAAACAATAACATAATGGGTATATTGAAACAATAACATAAAAGGTATATTGAAACAAAAACATAATGGGTTTATTGAAACAATAACATAATGGGGCTATTTAAACAATAACATAATGGGTATATTGAAACAATAACATAAAAGGTTTATTGAAACAATAACATAATGTGTTTATTGAAATAATAGCATAATGTGTTTATTGAAACAATAACATAATGGGTTTATTGAATCAATAACATAATTGGGTTTATTGAAACAATAACATAATGTGTAAATTGAAACAATAACATAATGGGTATATTGAAACAATAATATAATAGGCAATCTAGAAACAATAATATTAGATGGGTGTTCAGTGAACTGAAGGTAGCAAATCGTAACTGTTACGTTGTGCTAACGATAACAATTTGTAACTGCTACGTTGTGCTAACGATAACAATGTGTTACTGTAACGTTGTGCTAACGATAACAAAATCGTAAAAATCTATGTTGGTTGTAGTAACGATAACACAGCGTAACTATAGCAAAGTACTAACGATAACAATTTGTAAATGTCACGTGGTGCTAACGATATCATATCGCAACTGTACCGTTGTGCTAACTATAACAAATCGTAACTGTACCGTTGTGCTAACGATAACATATCGCAACTGTACCGTTGTGCTAACGATAATAACTTGTAACCGAAAACGAAGTGTTAAGGATAACATAACGTTAATGTAAGGAATTGCTTACGATAATAAATTGTAACTGTAACGTAGTGCTAACGATAACATATCGTAACAGTAACGTATTGCTTACAATAATAAATTGTAACTGTAACGTAGAGCTAACGACAACAACATCGTAAAAAGCGATATTCGTTGTACTTACGGTAACATATCGTTAATGTAACATAGTGCTAACGTTAACTTATCGTTAATGCTAACCATAGTGCTAACGATAATGATAACGATAACATATCGAAACTGTACCATACTGCTAACGATAAACTATCGAAACTGTACCATTTTGCTAACGATAACATATCGTAATTGTAACGTACTGTTCGAACTGTAACGTACATGAAGTGCTTACGAAAATAAATTGTAACTATAACGTAGTGCTAACAATAACTTATTGTAACTATAACCAAGTGCTAACGATGACAAATCGTAACTGTAACATAGTGCTTACGATAATAATTGTAACTGTAACGTAATGCTTACGATAACATATCGTTACTGTAACGTAGTGCTAACGATAACATATCGTTACTGTAACGTAGTGCTTACGATAACATGTCGTTACTGTAACGTAGTGCTTACGATAACATATCGTTACTGTAACGTAGTGCTAACGATAACATATCGTTACTGTAACGTAGTGCTAACGATAACATATCGTTACTGTAACGTAGTGCTTACGATAACATATCGTAACTATAACGTAGTGCTAACGATAACATATTGTTACTGTAACGTAGTGCTTACGATAACATATCGTTACTGTAACGTAGTGCTAACGATAACATATCGTAACTGTAACATAATAGTTTAGTATAGTACGCCGGATACCAGACTACCAATTTTCTATCTGATAGCGGGATACCAATGTTAGAATCTTCCGGGCCGGGTCATACCAATGACTTAAATATTGGTAGTAGCGACTTTCTTGCCTGGCGCTAATGGTTGTTGGGGTAGCATTGCGACTGATGCATCGTTTCAGGATAAACTTACAAGCAGTACTGGTGATGTAACCAGGAAATACCGTGATATAGCTGAAATATTGTTGGAAGCGTCCAAAAAAAACCAATTATACCACTTCAAAAAGTCTTATATATCTAAGCGAAAATGTAAACAACGTGCCCATGCTACTGACCTCACACCAAATGTGGTCTGTATTATCGTGCATAACCCGGATACGAAAAACATGGTCCCTATCAGCTGACTGATCCCGACGAAATCTCGATCCATGCAGAAATGTTCACTTAGTAACAAAGGTACAGAGATCATTGCACCAACAGCGGTCAAGTAGTGCTGGAACAGAGAGGAATATTGTTGATTGATTGACATTTAACCCTTCCCCATATACAGACGCTTTCTAACGCCTTTGCAGGAGACAAATTTTGCAAACATTGTGGCCAAAGGAGAATTTGTTTAAAATGAGCAACTTCTCCTTTGTTCGCAATGTTTTAAACTTTATTAAATAATTGTTCTTTCGTTTAGAGAGTTTCTATAATTTTGACTCAAATATATCCAAATCGTGTTTCTCAGATTTGCTGTATTTTGGAAAGTGTTAACGCCGTTTTAAACGACCATTAGTTATATGACGGTGGTCATTGTACCACTCGTGTGGTACCTGGATTTCTCAAACTTGTACTCCACGCAAAAGTATTGATATGTAAATAGCTACCACCCCATCTCGGCTATTTAAAACGTTCTCACATACAACAGATCTGCAGCAGACGACTTTGAAAACATGTTGTCAAAAACCTGAAAAAACTCCATAAAAGATAGCCTAATTGTTATCAAAAATTTAAAACGTTGTGGCCAAAGGAGAAAGTGATCATCATGAGCAATTTCACCTTTAACCACAATGTTTTCAAAATTCGTCTGCTGCTATTGCATCAAAACACGTCTGCAGGTGGGAAAGGGTTAACATATTGGAAGGCGAATAACGCTAGAGAAAATAAGTTTATTTTTCAATTACTAGTATCGTAAAGGATGAATGGCCTAGCAGGGTGGACAAATTATGAGCGGTTGAGTGGTTGATTAGATGTGTATAACTAAACGGTTTGGTAAATTGGTAGTTTGGTAAGTCAGTCCATTATTTGGTTGGTAGGCCATGTGACAAAGATGTTGGCGATTAAACAGCCGATCCATACAGAAATGTTCACTCAAAAACAAAGGTGCATTCACCCAGTAGCCGTCTGGTATTACTGAAAGATAGAAACATGTGTTGACTGGTTGATTAAACGGTTGGTCGCATCGTTAATTGATTGAACGGTTGGTCGCATCGTTAGCCATTCCGTTAGTTGGTGCGTCGGACATTGGTCTTTGTAAAGAAAGAGGTGGCAGCAATTAAGTGGTTGATCCCCTTGCGTAGCAAATTTGAATCCTAATTTGGCTTATTATATCTTTAACCCTCGTATTAAATAAGACATGTACATTTAACTAATCAGTAAATAACATTTGAGCCATGTTAAGTTCAACCGTAATGCATTTGCCATCATGGCAGACACAGATCAGTTAGCGCGATCCACATCGGTACAATTGTCGGCATATAGCCATTTGGCAGCTAAACGAAATAATTGGCTGTGATTTCAACCCTCGTCGTCTTTGCTTGACGTACTTCATCATTCGAGCCCCTAAGCCCACTCGGTCGTGTTTATTTTCATGTTTTTGTCACAAGGAGAGAAAAACATGCAGCCAGTCCGGGGCTCGAACCCGGGACCTCTTGCTTTCAGGGCAAGTACTCTACCGACTGAGCTAACCGGGCCGCTTACATGAAGTCCCTCCAACTGTGTACAAGTTCAGACCGTGACATACACCCCTGGTTAACTGGAAATTCGTCCTCGAATTTCGGAATTCCAGTGCCAAGGATGTCATAAATCGCACTGCAAGCGCTGTTAGACTGACCAAGCAGTGCTGTCACGGTCCCTTATTGGGCGCCAATGTCACAAGGAGAGAAAAACATGCAGCCAGTCCGGGGCTCCAGTGCTGTCACGGTCCCTTATTGGGCGCCAATGTCACAAGGAGAGAAAAACATGCAGCCAGTCCGGGGCTCGAACCTTGTGACATTTTGATAATGCAACCGTTATAGAATGTTATCTATATGTAGGTGCAGGTCCGACAGGGAAGTTATCCGTTATTTCGAGAAGTATATGCTGAGTAATTTCGTGTTATACTCGTATTATTACACCAAAACATACATTTGACCATTATAATTGCATTTTAGGGGGTAAAAGATGTTTTCGTCAATGAATTGTTTGAAAATGGAAATATAATTTGAAAATATGTTCTAAACCTGCGAATGACACTTTTCCTGTGACAAACAAGTAACAAGACACGTTAATTACAAGACAGTTGATGCGTTTCATACTTAATAGTAGGTACAGTAAATCCGATAAGAAAACAAGCTTTTATTGTTTTACCCTTTCCCACCTGCAGGCGCATTTTGACGCATCTGCATCAGACGACATTTGAAGACACTGTGCCAGAAAGGAGAAATTGTTAAATTTTGCAGAATCCATTTCGACTTTAACTCAATAATTATATTTTCATTGTAAGTGTTTTTTTTTATAATTCTGCCCAAGAGATTTCGAAGTCGTCTGCTGCGGAAAGTGGGTTGAAAAGGGACAGGGATTGTTGAAGCGTTTATCTACGGTTTGAAAGCTGTATTTATTATTCAAGATTGAACATCGTTTTCTGATGTACGTTGTTCTTGTTTAACCCGTATGCTATTTGAGTCATGAAATGTTTTCAGCTCTTTTGAAATCCTCATTTTAAAAGATTTTCCATATTCTTGCGTATATATTTACAAAGTCGTCTGCTACAGATTTGTTATTGTATATTTACAAAGTCGTCTGCTACAGATTTGTTATTGTATATTTACAAAGTCGTCTGCTACAGATTTGTTATTGTATATTTACAAAGTCGTCTGCTACAGATTTGTTATTGTATGTTTACAAAGTCGTCTGCTACAGATTTGTTATTGTATATTTACAAAGTCGTCTGCTACAGATTTGTTATTGTATGTTTACAAAGTCGTCTGCTACAGATTTGTTATTGTATATTTACAAAGTCGTCTGCTACAGATTTGTTATTGTATGTTTACAAAGTCGTCTGCTACAGATTTGTTATTGTATGTTTACAAAGTCGTCTGCTACAGATTTGTTAGTATATGTTTACAAAGTCGTCTGCTACAGATTTGTTATTGTATGTTTGCAAAGTCGTCTGCTACAGATTTGTTAGTATATGTTTGCAAAGTCGTCTGCTACAGATTTGTTATTATATGTTTACAAAGTCGTCTGCTACAGATTTGTTATTGTATGTTTACAAAGTCGTCTGCTACAGATTTGTTAGTATATGTTTACAAAGTCGTCTGCTACAGATTTGTTAGTATATGTTTACAAAGTCGTCTGCTACAGATTTGTTATTGTATGTTTACAAAGTCGTCTGCTACAGATTTGTTATTATATGTTTACAAAGTCGTCTGCTACAGATTTGTTATTATATGTTTACAAAGTCTTCTGCTACAGATTTGTTATTGTATGTTTACAAAGTCGTCTGCTACAGATTTGTTATTGTATGTTTACAAAGTCGTCTGCTACAGATTTGTTATTGTATGTTTACAAAGTCGTCTGCTACAGATTTGTTATTGTATGTTTACAAAGTCGTCTGCTACAGATTTGTTAGTATATGTTTACAAAGTCGTCTGCTACAGATTTGTAAGTATATCTTTACAAAGTCGTCTGCTACAGATTTGTTAGTATATGTTTACAAAGTCGTATGCTACAGATTTGTTAGTATATGTTTACAAAGTCGTCTGCTACAGATTTGTTATTGTATGTTTACAAAGTCGTCTGCTACAGATTTGTTATTGTATGTTTACAAAGTCGTCTGCTACAGATTTGTTTTTGTATGTTTACAAAGTCGTCTGCTACAGATTTGTTATTGTATGTTTACAAAGTCGTCTGCTACAGATTTGTTAGTATATGTATACAAAGTCGTCTGCTACAGATTTGTTAGTATATGTTTACAAAGTCGTCTGCTACAGATTTGTTAGTGTATGTTTACAAAGTCGTCTGCTACAGATTTGTTATTGTATGTTTACAAAGTCGTCTGCTACAGATTTGTTAGTATATGTTTACAAAGTCGTCTGCTACAGATTTGTTAGTATATGTTTACAAAGTCGTCTGCTACAGATTTGTTAGTATATGTTTACAAAGTCGTCCGCTACAGATTTGTTATTGTATGTTTACAAAGTCGTCTGCTACAGATTTGTTAGTATATGTTTACAAAGTCGTCTGCTACAGATTTGTTAGTATATGTTTACAAAGTCGTCTGCTACAGATTTGTTATTGTATGTTTACAAAGTCGTCTGCTACATATTTGTTATTGTATGTTTACAAAGTCGTCTGCTACAGATTTGTTATTGTATGTTTACAAAGTCGTCTGCTACAGATTTGTTATTGTATGTTTACAAAGTCGTCTGCTACAGATTTGTTAGTATATGTTTACAAAGTCGTCTGCTACAGATTTGTTAGTATATCTTTACAAAGTCTGCTACAGATTTATCGTCTGCTACAGATTTGTTATTGTATGTTTACAAAGTCGTCTGCTACAGATTTGTTATTGTATGTTTACAAAGTCGTCTGCTACAGATTTGTTATTGTATGTTTACAAAGTCGTCTGCTACAGATTTGTTAGTATATGTATACAAAGTCGTCTGCTACAGATTTGTTAGTATATGTTTACAAAGTCGTCTGCTACAGATTTGTTAGTGTATGTTTACAAAGTCGTCTGCTACAGATTTGTTATTGTATGTTTACAAAGTCGTCTGCTACAGATTTGTTAGTATATGTTTACAAAGTCGTCTGCTACAGATTTGTTAGTATATGTTTACAAAGTCGTCTGCTACAGATTTGTTAGTATATGTTTACAAAGTCGTCTGCTACAGATTTGTTATTGTATGTTTACAAAGTCGTCTGCTACAGATTTGTTAGTATATGTTTACAAAGTCGTCTGCTACAGATTTGTTAGTATATGTTTACAAAGTCGTCTGCTACAGATTTGTTATTGTATGTTTACAAAGTCGTCTGCTACATATTTGTTATTGTATGTTTACAAAGTCGTCTGCTACAGATTTGTTATTGTATGTTTACAAAGTCGTCTGCTACAGATTTGTTATTGTATGTTTACAAAGTCGTCTGCTACAGATTTGTTAGTATATGTTTACAAAGTCGTCTGCTACAGATTTGTTAGTATATCTTTACAAAGTCGTCTGCTACAGATTTGTTAGTATATGTTTACAAAGTCGTCTGCTACAGATTTGTTAGTATATGTTTACAAAGTCGTCTGCTACAGATTTGTTAGTATATGTTTACAAAGTCGTCTGCTACAGATTTGTTAGTATATGTTTACAAAGTCGTCTGCTACAGATTTGTTATTGTATGTTTACAAAGTCGTCTGCTACAGATTTGTTAGTATATGTTTACAAAGTCTTCTGCTACAGATTTGTTATTGTATGTTTACAAAGTCGTCTGCTACAGATTTGTTATTGTATGTTTACAAAGTCGTCTGCTACAGATTTGTTATTGTATGTTTACAAAGTCGTCTGGTACAGATTTGTTATTGTATGTTTACAAAGTCGTCTGCTACAGATTTGTTAGTATATGTTTACAAAGTCGTCTGCTACAGATTTGTTAGTATATCTTTACAAAGTCGTCTGCTACAGATTTGTTAGTATATGTTTACAAAGTCGTATGCTACATATTTGTTAGTATATGTTTACAAAGTCGTCTGCTACAGATTTGTTATTGTATGTTTACAAAGTCGTCTGCTACAGATTTGTTATTGTATGTTTACAAAGTCGTCTGCTACAGATTTGTTTTTGTATGTTTACAAAGTCGTCTGCTACAGATTTGTTATTGTATGTTTACAAAGTCGTCTGCTACAGATTTGTTAGTATATGTATACAAAGTCGTCTGCTACAGATTTGTTAGTATATGTTTACAAAGTCGTCTGCTACAGATTTGTTAGTGTATGTTTACAAAGTCGTCTGCTACAGATTTGTTATTGTATGTTTACAAAGTCGTCTGCTACAGATTTGTTAGTATATGTTTACAAAGTCGTCTGCTACAGATTTGTTAGTATATGTTTACAAAGTCGTCTGCTACAGATTTGTTAGTATATGTTTACAAAGTCGTCTGCTACAGATTTGTTATTATATGTTTACAAAGTCGTCTGCTACAGATTTGTTAGTATATGTTTACAAAGTCGTCTGCTACAGATTTGTTAGTATATATGTTTACAAAGTCGTCTGCTACAGATTTGTTAGTATATGTTTACAAAGTCGTCTGCTACAGATTTGTTATTGTATGTGGAAAATGGTTAACGCTTATAAGTTGATAACCAAACTTAGTACTTCGTTTATTATCAATCAATCTGCCAAAATATAAAGTCTCGTTTGATTTACGGATGTTACATCGAGACCTTTAATTAAACCTTTCAAAAAAAAAAAAAAAAATGGACTTGCCCAGCTTTGTATTCGGAAGAGTGCAACACCAATTATATAAATATATATTAACAAGAGCTATCAATAAGACAGCGCGCTCGACTATTCCACCGCTTATCAGTTACTGAGACATGGACTATAATGTAGTTGCATGCACAACTTAAACCAGAAATTCTAAGTAAAAAAATAAAGGGCTATAATTTGCTTTAAATCGCGTTAGCGTTATCTAACTTGATTATTTACATTAGTGTGATGGTTGTGAAGTGCTGTATAAATATCACTAACGTCAGGGCAAAGACCTAATAACACATTGTGTTATTAGGTCTCTGGCCAGGGTGAGTAGAACAGTTCTCATATTCTCCGAATAAACGAGCTAAATATTGTGCAGCCAACGGTCAGACGGCTACACAAACATTGCTCCAGCAGTCAACGAGTCGACTTTAAGAGAGATAAGGACCGGTTAGAATACGTGAGAAAACCAACATTGTGGTCTCTGCGTAAAGTATCGACCCGGATCAGCATAAGCATGCCGCGCAGGCTAACCCGGACAGACATTTTTTGACTCTTGTGGAATTTCTATTTCAGGAATCATTACTCTGTACATCTGTACACGGACTGCGCAGGCTGATCAGAGTCGATACATTACGCAAAGTCCATTGTGTTGGTTTTCTCGAGGGACGGCTCACTGCTAGTTCATCAGAAGATGACTTAAGGACTAAGTATTATGATAAGCGGACGACGAGGACGCTGATAAGGCAGAGCGTTTGTTAAACCCAATTTGTTAGCCACCACCCCGGTGGTGTAGTGGTAGAGCGTCCGTTTCGGGTGCGGGAGGTCGTGAGGAAGATCCCCGGAAGGGTCATACCAATCATACCAATATCTTTAGAAATGGTAGTAATGGCTGCCGTCCTTGGCGCTCAGGGCTGCGGGGTTATAATTACGACTGACTGGTTAGAGTCATGATAAATGGACCAGTAGTACTGGTAAATTATACAGGGAACGCCGTGATATAACTGGAAAATTATACAGGGAACGCCGTGATATAATTGACAAATTATACATGGAACGACGTGATATAACTGAAAAATTGATTAAAGCAGTGTAACAAATCAATCAATTAATTCGCTAGAAACCACCTTATATATTTTACCAAGATGTTGGTATATTACAGGTAAACTGTCTGAATCTTGCAGGTCAAAGGTCAGATTATTCTCTTTAACTAGATGTAAAGTAGACCTCTCATATGCTTTAGTCTTAACATGAATTATCTTTAAGGCTCTATTTTGCTCGATGTTGCCCAAGTTGTAAGATAAAGCAACACACCTGAAATCCTAGCAGTATACACAGATACCACGGTGGTGTCTAAGTTGTAAGATAAAGCAACACACCTGAAATCCTAGCAGTGTACACAGATACTACGGTGGTGTCCAAGTTGTAAGATAAAGCAACACACCTGAAATCCTAGCAGTATACACAGATACTACGGTGGTGTCCAAGTTGTAAGATAAAGCAACACACCTGAAATCCTAGCAGTGTACACAGATACCACGGTGTCGTCTAAGTTGTAAGATAAAGCAACAAACCTGAAATCCTAGCAGTATACACAGATACCACGGTGTCGTCTAAGTTGTAAGATAAAGCAACACACCTGAAATCCTAGCAGTATACACAGATACCACGGTGGTGTCTCCTCCACGGTGTATAATATACGATCTATATTCTCTCTCTCATCGGACTGTACGGTCCTTTGGGATCCTGATGTCATCTTGAAATGTACCTGTACAAACATATATATATTTGATATATATATACATAGTATAGCCACATAAACATTTTCAGAACATCTGGGAACATGCAGTCTTTGTCAGATTTACCTGTATAAAAAATATTTTTTAAAGAAAATCCGATTCGTTTCCTCGTACGGTCCTTTGGAATCCTGCAGTCATCTTAAAATGTACCTGTACAAAACATATATATACATTGTATAGCCGCATAAAACACGATCAGTGAACATGCATACCTGGATACATAACAATGTTAAAACTAAATGTTAATGCTATGAAAACATACCCCCAACAAATTGGAAACTCCTTTTAAATGAAAGCACAATAATTGAATAGAGTTGAAAACTTGGTGAAAAAAGGAAAAATTGCTCGTTTTGAACAATTTCTTCTTTTGTCGACATGTTCTATAAGAGCCTTCGGCTGTAGATGCGTCAGAAAGCGTCTATATAAGGGAAGGGTTTAACTCAAATGTCGGTGTGTGCAACTTTGTCAATCTATTTATATTTTTGCTGTTAATCGGTATGCATTTACTTCTAAGGTTTCAACACAGGTATAATGTCTGTATGTGTATTTAGCAACGTGTAACCGTTTGTAATACTTGCCCATTAAGCAGTTGTATTTAACTCTTGAAACCGAAAAATTAACGTTATACTTTTTTAATAGAATGAGCCGCGTCTTGGGTTTTGGGCTCTTTTTGCCTCGGTGCCTAGACGATTCGGCTTCATATAAACTTCACTCTGCGCAGAAGCATTAAGACCTCAATTCACCGTGCGCAGGATACATTAAGACCCCAATTCACTGTGCGCAGAAGCATTAAGACCCCAATTCACTGTGCACAGGATACATGAAGACCCCAATTTACTGTGCGCAGAAGCATTAAGACCCCAATTCACTGTGCACAGATACATTAAGACCCCAAATCACTGTGCACAGAAGCATTAATACCTCAATTCACTGTGCACATATGCATTCAGACCTCAATTCACCGTGCGCAGGATACATTAAGACCCCAATTCACTGTGCACAGATGCATTCAGACCCCAATTCACTGTACACAGAATACATTAAGACCCCAATTCACAGTGCGCAGAATGCATTAAGACCCCCCATTCACTGTGCGCAGAATACATTAAGACCCCAATTCACTGTGCGCAGAATGCATTAAGACCCCAATTCACTGTGCGCAGAATGCATTAAGACCCCCATTCACTGTGCGCAGAATACATTAATACCCCAAGTCACTGTGCGCAGAATACATTAAGACCTCAATTCACTGTGCACAGAATACATTAAGACCCCAATTCACTGTGCACAGAATACATTAAGACTCCCATTCACTGTGGACAGAATACATTAAGACCCCAATTCACTGTGCACAGAATACATTAAGACCCCAATTCACTGTGCACAGAATACATTAAGATCCCAATTCACCGTGCGAAGAAGCATTAAGACCTAAATTCACTGTGCACAGAAGCATCCAGACCCCAATTCACTGTGCACATAATACATTAAGACCCCAATTCACTGTGCACATATGCATTCAGACCCCAAGTCATTGTGCGCAGAAGCATTAAGACATCAATTCACTGTACACATATATATTAAGACCCCAATTCAGTGTGCACAGAATACATTAAGACCCAATTCACTGTGCACAGATGCATTCAGACCCCAATTCACTGTGGACAGAATACATTAAGATCCCAATTCAATGTGCACAGATGCATTCAGACCCCAATTCACTGTGCACAGAATACGTTAAGGCCCCAATTCACTGTACACGGATACATTAAGGCCCCAATTCACTGTGCACAGATGCATTAAGACCATAATTCACTGTCCACAGATACATTAAGACCCCAATTCACTGTGCACAGATGCATTAAGACCCTAATTCACTGTGCACAGATACATTAAGACCCCAATTCACTGTGCACAGATGCATTTAGACCCTAATTCACTGTACACAGATGCATTAAGACCCTAATTCACTGTGCACAGATGCATTAAGACCCCAATTCACTGTGCACAGATGCATTAAGACCCTAATTCACTGTCCACATATACATTAAAACCCCCATTCACTGTGCACAGAATACATTAAGACCCCAATTCACTTTGCACAGATACATTCAGACACCAATTCACTGTGCACAGATGCATTAAGACCCCAATTTACTGTGCTAGGAATACATTAAAACCCCAATTCACTGTGCGCTGATGCATTAAGACGCCTATTCACTGTGCACAGATACAATAAGATCCCAATTCGCGGTACACGGATACATTACGACCTCAATTCACTGTGCACAGAAGCATTAAGACCCAAATTTACTGTACGCATAAACATTAAGACCCCAATTCACTGTGCGCATAAACATTAAGACCCAAATTCACTGTGAACATAAACATTAAGACCACAATTCACTGTGAACATATACATTATGACCTCAATTCACTGTGCACGGATACATTAAGATCTCAACTCACTGTGCACGGATACATTAAGACCCAAATTCACTGGGCACAGATACATTAAGACCCAATGCACTGTGCACAGATACATTAAGACCTCAATTCACTGTACACATATACATCGAGGCCCAAATTCACTGTGCGCATATACATCAAGACCCAATTCACTGTACACGTATACATTAAGACCCAATTCACTCTGCACAGATACATTAAGACCCCAATTCACTGTGCACGTATACATTAAGACCTCAATTCACCGTGCACGTATACATTAAGACCGTAATTCACTGTGCACGTATACATTAAGACCTCAATTCACTGTGCACATATACATTAAGACCCAATTCACTGTGCACAGATACATTAAGACCCAATTCATTGTGCACAGATACATTAAGACCCAATTCACTGTGCACGTAAACATTAAGACCGCAATTCACTGTGCGCATAAACATTAAGGCCGCAATTCCCTGTGCACGGATACATTAAGATCCAGATTCACTGTGCACAGATGCATTAAGACCCCAATGCACTGTACGCGGATACATTAGGACACCAATTCACTGTATGCGGATACAATAAGACCCCAATTCACTGCACTGCGATACATTAAGACACCAATTCACTGTACTGTGATACATTAAGACACCAATTCACTCTACGCGGATACATTAGGACACCAATTCACTGTATGCGGATACAATAAGACCCCAATTCACTGTACTGCGATACATTAAGACACCAATTCACTGTACTGCGATACATTAAGACACCAATTCAGTGTATGCGGATACAATAAGATCCAAATTCACTGTCCACTGATGCATTAAGACCCCAATTCACTGTACGCGGATACATTAAGACCTCAATTCACTGTATGCGGATACATTAAGACCTCAATTCACTGTATGCGGATACATTAAGACCTCAATTCACTGTATGCGGATACATTAAGACCTCAATTCACTGTACGCGGATACATTAAGACCTCAATTCACTGTATACGGATACATTAAGACCCCAATTCACTGTATGCGGATACATTAAGACCTCAATTCGCTGTGCGCGGATACATTAAGACCTCAATTCACTGTATGCGGAAACATTAAGACCTCAATTCACTGTATGCGGATACATTAAGACCCCAATTCACTGTATGCGGATACATTAAGACCTCAATTCACTGTATGCGGATACAACAAGACCCCAATTCGCTGTATGCGGATACATTAAGACCTCAATTCACTTTATTCGGATACATTAAGACCTCAATTCACTGTATGCGGATACATTAAGACCTCAATTCACTGTACGCGGATACATTAAGACCTCAATTCACTGTACGCGGATACATTAAGACCTCAATTCACTGTACGCGGATACATTAAGACCTCAATTCACTGTATGCGGATACCTTAAGATCCCAATTCACTGTATGTGGATACATTAAGACCTCAATTCACTGTATGCGGATACAACAAGACCCCAATTCGCTGTATGCGGATACACTGAGACCCCAATTCACTGAGTGTGGATACATCAATACCCCAATCCACTGTACGCGGATAAATTAAGACCCCAATTCACTTTACGCGGATACAGTAAGACCCCAATTCACTTTACGCGGATACATTAAGACCCCAATTAACTTTACGCGGATATATTAAGCCCCCAAATCACTGTACGCGGATACATTAAGACCCCAATGTACTGTATGTGGATACATTAAGACCCTAATTAGCTGATTGTGGATACATTAAGACCCCAATTCACTGTATGCGGATACATTAAGGCCCCAATTCACTGTATTTGGATACATTAATACCTCAATTCACTGTATGCGGATACATTAAGACCCCAATTCACTGTATTTGGATACATTAATAACTCAATTTACTGTATGCGGATACATTAAGACCCAAATTCACTTTACGCGGATACATTAAGACCCCAATTCACTTTACGCGGATACATTAAGACCCCAATTCACTGTACGCGGATACATTAAGACCCCAATTTACTGTATGTGAATACATTAAGACCCCAATTAACTGATTGTGGATACATTAAGACCCCAACTCACTGGTTGTGGATACATTAAGATCTCAATTCACTTTACGCGGATGCATTAAGACGGGTGTACATTTGTTTATGCACTGGTCCAAATAGAGTTAAACGAAAAAGTGTGTTCAAAAGGGGATATTGTTGATAACAGGTTATCTATGATCCTCTTCGAGTTGGATGAGTTGTTAGCGAGGCGGATTTCATATCGGTCGTTTCGGATTCGATCCCCGTTCGTAGCAATCACGATAGAGTGACGTAGTGGCTGGATGTGGTAGAAAGACATGATCACCCGGTTAGCTCAGTTGGTTAGAGCGCCATGCTCGTGTTATAGGTGTCGTAGGTTGGAGCTCCACATCGGGTGGACATTTTCACCCTCTTATGTTACTTACTGTTCCGAGACCGCTGATAAGCCTACGGCTTCTTATGGCCCATCTTTTATGTTTGTCGTATAAGTATTATTTGTCATGTAGCAGCGTGGATTGAACTGGAATGGCTGGTTAATCCAATGTTTGTTAAGTCTACTTTTAAAGGCGTTTATACTTGGTGTGGTTACTTAAATGGTGTCAGACATAAACTGGAATGCACCTTGAGAGTGCTGCTGTGGGTTGCTGATGCTGATGTCTGGCTCTCAAAGGTAGGATGGGGAGGGGTGTAATGTTTCGATGTGGTGGTAATACTGGATTGTCCGGTTACCTCAGTCAGTTAGAGCACCAAGCGTGAGAGGAGCCCCACATCGGCTAGACGTTTTCCCCCTCGTATGTTACATTAGTTCTTTTGATAATGCTACTGGTTAGTAATGCATGGTTCATTAACCCTTTCCCAAATACAGCAAACATGCAGCAGACGACTTTGACAATAATTTATCAACAACACAGAAAATATCTATTATTCTAGGTATAATTAATGAAAAAAATATGAAAACATTGTGGCAAAAAGGAGACATTGCTCGCATTAAGCAATTTCCTCTGTTTGTCACAATGTTTACAAAAGTCGTCTGCTGCAGATTGTCTATAGGTGGGAAAGGGTTAATACATACATAACACATGGCGTAAAATGGTTGTTACTAAAAACCTATTTTGAAAACCCTGGTTTAAGGGCATTTTTTACCCATTTATAAACAATGCAAATTTAGGTGCCATTGCTCAGAACGAGCAATGGCACCTAAATCTCCATTGTTTACCAATGAAAAATGATTTAACGCTTATAACTCTATGGCGAGGTGATTAACCTTTGGTTAAAAAAAAAAATTGTTTAGTTACAATCATTTCACGCCAGACCCTCGATATACAGTTGTCGCGATATAACTGAAATAACGTTGAAAACTGCATAAAACAAAATGAACGTAAAGTCATACCTTGTTGAAAATACCTTTAACATAACACAAATCTAAACGTCAGTTCAAAGTCCAATCGCACACAAACTGTGAAGTCAGTCAGCTTTTTTCAACTTGTGTATAAATCGTTTAATTTTATATCCAGTCGCATAAATCGCTTGAACGATTTTCGCGACAATTTCAACAACAGATGAACGACAGCTTCTAAACGCCCTTTCTTACATACAACAAATCGGCCCCAGGCGATTTTAACCCTTTCCCTCATATAGACGCCTCTGTAGCAGACGTTTTGCCACAATGTTTTCCACTTTTATTCATAGGTTATCCATTCAATTATGGAGATTTTCTATGTTTTTGACAAAATACGTTCAAAGTTGTTTGCTGCAGAATTGTCGTATGAGGGAAAGGGTTAATATACCTAGGCAATACAAAGAAACGACTAAAAATTGCCTTTATCAGACAGAGTTGAAAACATTATCCCTAAATATAGAATGGCAATAGTATTGCATGGCTCCATTATGATTCAATGCGTTAAAACAGAGACCGCGTTCTACCAGAGACCGCGTTAGAACAGAGACCGCGTTCTACACAGCTACACCCCTTATTTTATTTTACTTCGCTCTTTTATATTTATATTCCGATGAATCGCATTTACTTTCATTAAATCAGAGACACATTTATTTTAAATGTCTCTGATAAAATCAATGATCTGTATAGTGTGCAAGCACAAAGGGTCTACAATAAATTTAAATGACACAGTCTTTAATTTTAACCCTTTGCCACTTGCATGCGAATTTTGACAGACCTTCAGCAGACGACTTTTGCAAACATAATGACGCAATATCTGAATATCTTCAACTCTATTCAATTAACTTTAATTTAATTTTCATCGAATATGTTTTGCCTACCCGTTTTCGATGTCGCTCCAAATGAGAAATTTCTCCGTTAGCCACAATGTTTTTAAATTTAGTTACTTTCATTTATATATATTTTTGTCTGGATGTTTTCAGTGGCGTTTGCTGAAGATTTGGTGTATGTTTGATAGGGTTATAAAATAAAGAAAAAAATACCAATCTATTCCGTTCTTACCCATTAAATACGGTCTAAAACAGAAATACAACTTACACATTAAATTTCGTGAACAAGTCCAATTAATTTTTAAAACCAGTCCGGGTACCTGTTCATCGGAATTGTTTGGTCACGTGACTCACCTGGACGACGAGTGTTGTATTGAGAACGATTGACAGTGTGATATTCCCAATATTTACTGGGAAATTGATGCATTTACAAGGAAATTGAGATGGGAATTACAGTGTAACGTTTATCACGACTTAATTGGAACACGTTTTATATGACTGTCATTCGTCTAGGCGAGTTTTAAACCGGAAAAAAACATGAGCCACATTCACGACGGGTAAGTGCTCGCTATTGAATCAATTAGCACCATTTCTGTCCGTTAATTAGTCAATGAAGACGATGTTCTATTGACTAATGAACGTGTTTGTGTACAATATGCTCTGTGACAGACGAGATGGGATAACTGTGTATGGGTGATCGGTCCAAACTTCTCACCATTCCAACCCTTGATATATACAATTTAAATGTTTCTTTGATGATCTCTAATCCGTTTTACTTGTATACAAATCTTAACCCTTTCCCTCATAAAGCAAATTGTGCTACAGACGACTTTGGAAATATACCCGAACAAAACTGGAAACTCCCTTTAAATGAAGGTGCAATAATTGAACAGAGTTGAAAATATGGTGACAAAAGGAGAAACTCGTTTTGAGCCATTTCTTCTTTTGTCACCATGTTTTCAAAAAGCTGTCTGCTTAATTATGTTATTCTTCTTCCTTTTGATCATACACTCCATGTCTGTAGGTCGAAAATCTGTTGCTCTTTTGTATACAAATAATATTGACATCCTTCAAATTATAAGGGACATTATTTATAACAATGCAACAACCTTACAATATAACATTATAACTCACCGAACAGCTTTCTGCCGTGGTACTTGTTCTCAAAGGTAACTGTTGTGATTGTATGTTTTATAAGTTGAGCTTAAGTGAGACTTCGATCTCTGGGATGATGTCAAATATACACCCGATGGTTGGGTGTTATGCAATCACGGGCCTAGACGTCGTCTCCAGCGCAGATGTCGTCATGCCGCATACAACAAACATTTATATTTAAATTTGATTTCTAATCCTTTCTGCTGCAGTTGAGTGGTAAGAGTCAGGGACTTGGAACCGGGCATCCTGGGTTCGATCCCCAGTCTCTGCACACTGGTCATGGTGTTGTGCTCTTGGGCAAGGCACACTTTCTAGCCCAGTACCTGTTTGTTTACCCAGGGGTGATGAATAAGTTAACTGTCACCGTGATATAACAGAAATAATGTTGAAAACGGCGTAAAACCCCAGCAAAACAATAACTTTTTATTTACATGCTAGTATGTTAACAAATCTTGAAACCATCACTTAACCCTTTCCCACCTACAGAAGCTTTATGACGCCTCTACAGCAGACACATTTTGAAAACTTTGTTACATTTTTCCAATTGCTACACTGTTTTCAAATCTGTTTTATTATTTTACTTTCATTGAAAGATATTTTCAATAATTCTGCCTACATGTTCTCAAAGTTGTCTGCTGCAGACTAGTGTTATGTGGGAAAGGGTTTACTTTTTACCCTTTTGAGAAACATGTCTGTACAGTTGTGCCTAGGTCTAAAAGGACAATGTCAGATTTTAGACGCTTTTTCTATTTAAAAAACATAAGAGATTCTTCAAATTTAAAGGCACATGATGATAAAATGTTCCCCTGAGACTCTCTCACGGTATATAACTGTTTCTGTAACTAGATAAAATTTCTCTTCTCGAAATTGATTTTATATTTTCCATGTTTGTAAACGTTGAAATATTTAAAGAGGCGTTGATGAAACTTGATCCTGTCATTGGAATTACCATGGACCATTGATTAGCATGGGGGATTTGGGACTGCAGGCATCCGAGATTGGAGCGCCATTTGTGGCAGTCTTGGTGATCTGGGTATTAGTCAATTACTGATTAGAAACCAATCATGAATAAGTCTTCTGTCTCAGTGATTTATCAGAAATTTTGTTTGTTTGAATGGTATTTTATGCTGCTTTCAATAATGATTTAGTTGACTGGGTAAGCTCTTCGTACTGCAGGCAAGCTTATTCAGACACGAGGCACAGGTGGTAATGCTATCCACACGACCACGCGACCCTATGCATGAAGGAGGGGAAGATGCCTTTGGTAGGAACTGAGCGGGTCTTGTACCCTGTTCTCTTCTTCTTACCACTTCCCCACTGAGACAGTCCCCATTTTCCATGGACAGGCTCATAGATTATCTAATAGGTCAAAACCAGCAGCTGGTCAATACTGGCTCAGAAATTATTATCTACTTATCCTTCATTGATTATTCATGTGAGAAAGCAGCCATGATTGTTTTTATTCAATATTTAATGTGTGATGGAAAGACCTGGACATGAAAAAGTTAGCCTTTCCCTCATATAGACGCTTTCTGACAACTCTGCAGCAGACGTCTTTTTGAAGAAATTGCTCAAAACAAGCAATTTCTCCTTTTGCCACAATTTTTTCCACTTTTAGTCATAGGTTATCTATTAAATTATAGAGATTTTCTATTTTTTTGACAAAATATGTTTGAAGCCGTCTGCTGCAGAATTGTTGTATGAGGGAAAGAGTTATGTTGCTAAGCTGAAAATGAGATTTCACTTTAATTAGGACAAGTTGCCTTCAAGCTAAAGGTGAAATGTATTTTACATGCTGTAAAATTTGTTAATTTTGCCTGGCAAGCGCTGCACTGTGGTTAGTCAAAAGTGAGACCACTTCACCCACATATGAGTTTTCTAGTGGTGTAGTGGTAGAGCATCCGCCTCAGATGTGGGAGATCAGAGGTTCGATCCCCAGTCATGACATACCAAAGAAATTAAAAATAGTAGTAATGGCTGCCCTCCTTTGCGCTCAGGGTTGCAGGGTTAGCATAACGACTGACTGGCTGGTGTCAGGATAAATGGACCAGTAGTACTGGTAACTTACTCAGGAAACGCCATGATATAACTAAAAATATGTTGTTAGCAGTGTAAAACACCAGTACAATCTATAAGGTCTTCTTGCGCCAAACAACATTCCTCTAAGGCAACAGGTAACCTTTTGATGAATGCTTTAGGCCATTGGTTGAAAAGAAATGACGCTTGTCACAATGCCTTTGTCAATCATCGAAAAGAAAGAGTGTTGACTTTTTTAAATCAAACTATTTATCACATGTTCAACAGTCCAAAGTTGTTACTGAATAAAGTGCCAGTTTCACCCCCCCCGCTTTATTAACACTTTTTTCCACTTACAACAAATCTGGTTACAGATGACTTTGAAAAGCCAACAAATGGATAATCTCCATAAGTGACAGTATAATTATTGACCAGAGTTGAAAACATTGTGGCAATTTCTCCAATTGTCACAATGTTCTCAATTTGTCAAAGTGCATATTATGTCAGTAGAAGGTCTAATAGCAAAATATTTCTTTTGTCTGTGTGGTAACAGCTTGTTCCATGGGCTTACATAATCAACAGTTTCTGTTAATCTCTTTTCATAATCCACGTATATATATGTGATCAATTAAACCCTGCCCTGATTCTGATAAAAAAATGTCATCTTTACAGCAGTCAGATTTTGTAACCTTTATGAGAAAAGGATAGAGAAAGCATTCAAAGCATGCATTTAATATAACTTTTTCCTTTTTCTCAGGCATTTTTTTTTTAAAATTATGTTTCAACTTCCTGATGTTATTCATTCTGAATCTTTAAAATGGACTGGTCCAGCTTTTGCATTTGGAAGTGTCCATTAAGCAAATTTTAGGAATCTCTAGATAATGTTGTTAAGTTGAACAACTAATTGTAAAGAAGCTATTTAGACTGTGCCGTCTGGCCTGGCTCTATACTGATGGCAAAGGCTTAATCCTGTCCCACATACAATAAATCTGCAGCAGACAACTCTGAAAAATTACCCCTAAAAAATTGGAAACTCTTTAAATGAAAGCACAATAATTGAATAGAGTCGAAAAACATGGTGACAAAAGGAGAAATTGCTAGTTTTGAGCAATTTCTTCTTTTGTCGCAATGTTTTCAAAAAGCTGTCTGCTGCAGAGGTGTCGGTAAGTGTCTATATGAGGGAAAGGGTTAAAACAATTGGTTCAAGCAGCCAAATGGCTGGTGGATCCTCTTCCACAAGATATTTTCACAGCAGAAAATGATTAACCATTTGACACTTGTAGACGCATCTCTCCTTAAACATCTGCAGCAGACTACTTTTGAAAACATTATTGCAAAATTGAAAAAGGCCAGCTGCTGCAGAGGCATCAGAAAGTGTCTATATGAGGTAAAGGGTTAAGGATATTGGGTAAGCAGTTCATTTATGATCTGTTTACATCATGTGCCATTTCAAGTGCAAAGTGGAATCTAGGAATTTGAGCAATTTCTCCTTTTGTCACAATTTTTACTTATTTCATATTTCATAATAATAATTAAATTTCTTTTACAAAGATTTTCCAAATTTCTGTCTCATGACATTAAAAAAAAGTGATTAATAAGATAAAAGGGAGTATTTCTGTCATCAAACTAATTAACCCTTTTCCTCATATAGACGCTTTCTGACGCCTCTGCAGCAGACGGCTTTTTGAAAACATAGTGACAAAAGAAGAAATTGCTCAAAACGAGCAATTTCTTCTTTTGACACAATGTTTTCCACTTTTAGTCATAGGTTATCCATTTAATTATAGAGATTTTCTATTTTTTGACAAAACATGTTTAAACTCGTCTGCTGCAGGGTTAATTCATTTTCCAATGGCTACATTTACAACAATGTTTTGAAAGTTTCCTGCTGCAATGAACTACATTGAGAACTTCGTTACCATCAGGAAAAGTAAAAAATATGAATAAATAAAAAACTAAAAAAAAATCATAGAAAAGAGAAAAGGGTTGGATGGGATGTTTACCTAATATAACTGTTAACATAACAAAGTGACAACTGAGGCGGCCATTTTGTAAATATACACGATTATTGATCATCTCCATCTTGGAAAATATTAGCAGCTGATTGTTTGTCCAACAATTGCTATGCGACACGGTGTTATGTTTATTGTCTATCCTTTCTCTCTCAGAACTCCAGAACGCTTAATCATTTGGAACACCTTTAAACCTTCGTTTCCATGATACAGACAATTTTGTTGACTTTAAAGAAGAAGACTGTTTGAAACATTGTGGGAAAATAAATAATTGTTCAAAATTCCTCCAAACTCTTCAAAAAATTATATTGAGAACACCTGGTCAAAAATGTGAACAAATCTCTAAAAATGTAGGAACAATTATTAAAAAGAGTTGAAAACAATGTGACAAATGGAGTTATAATGAGCAATATCACTTTTTTGTCACAATTATAATTAAATTCAAAAATCTTCTGCTGCAAAGGCTTGAAAGTCCTTGAAGACAAGTGTTAACCCTTTCTGATGCCTCTGCAGCAGACAGCTTATTAAAAACATGGTGACAAAAGAAGAAATTGCTCAAAACAAGCAATTTCTACTTTTGTCACCATGTTTTAAACTCTAATCAATTATTGTACTTTTATTTAAAGGGAGTTTCCAAATTTTTTAGGGTATGTTTTCAAAGTCGTCTGCTGCAGATTTTTTGTATGTGGGAAAGGGTTAAAAGAACAGATTTATATTGATTCTAACCGACAAAGTTATTATGCTTTGATTGATGGAGAACTTAGTGTTAGATCATATGACCCCTTACCCAGAATTAATTAGCCATTTCCCTCATATTATAAACATTACAAATAGCAAATACAACAAATCTGTAGCAGACAATTTTGACAACCATTAGGCAAAAATAAGGGCCGAGCCCCGGTAGCTCAGTCGGTAGCGATGCGGGCTGTCAATCCAGGGGTTGTGAGTTCGAATCCCGGCTCCTCCAACTTTCTTTCCGACGATTGACAAAAGTCAATGCGACATACGTCATTCGTCTTCCACCAATGGGCTAAGTCTATGTGGAAAATCAGCCAGTTGCTTGGGAAGATTGTTGTGTGGAGTACTGGTGTGAGAAAACCTAGGAAATGCATGAGGAGGTGAACTGGTCACCGTGATATAACTGAGAAATTGTTAAAAATGGCGTTAATTCAATCAATCAAGCAAAAATAAGGAAAAAATGTGACTTCAATGTATTATTGTATATTGATTAAACAGAGTTAAAAAAACATTTTGTTCAAAGTAGAAATTTCTCATTTGTCAAAATGTTTTCAACTTTATTTTATTTGAACATATTTGGTCAAAAAATAGAAAATCTCTATATCTCTATAATTGAATGGATAACCTATGACTAAAAGTGGAAAACATTGTGGCAAATGGAGAAATTGCTCGTTTTGAGCAATTTCTTCTTTTGTCACTATGTTTTCAAAAAGCCATCTGCTGCAGAGGCGTCAGAAAGTGCATATATGAGGGAAAGTGTTAAGCATTCTCTTTCTGAGATTTTCTTTATTATGATATAGACATCTGCTGGATATTTGTTGAGTGTGGGAAAGGGTTAACTCGAACACTGATACAGACACCTATAAATGGATCATTTTGCATCAGATGACGTCTGAATACATTGTTAGAAAAGGAGAAGTTGATCAAACTGAGCATTTATTCCTTTCTCCACAATATTTTATACTCTGCCTTCAAGTACTTATTCCAATTTTTTCGATTTTCTCAATATATCAATGTTTTAGCATCAACAGTCGTAACCCTTTCCTATAAACAGATGCTGTCTGACGCCTCTGCATATAACTACTCCTTTTGCCACAATGTTTTCAACTCTATTCAATAATTTAACTGTCATAAATTGAAATTTGCCGTATTTTTGCCTTTATGTTTCTGAAGCCATCTACTGCAGATTTGTTGTATGTGGGTAAGGGTTAGGTTACGACTCTTAAACTAAAAATATCGGAAAAAAATATAACAGAATATTTAAAATGGGCGAGGTTGTAACATGTAAAGTACAGACATGCATAAGTATCTTTAATAGATTTACAAATATTTGCACTGGTTTGATTGGACATCAATCTTGTTTGTTAACCCTCTCCTATATACAACAGATCTGCTGCAGTCATGACTTTGAAAACTGTGATCTAGACATAAATTCAGATAATGAAAGAGTACATATTGAATACATTGAAGCAAAAGGAGGTTTTGATCACAATGTTCTCAACAGTTGTCGGCTGCAGTTGCATTGTGTAAAAAGGAGAGATTGCACTTTCTCTTATCTATAAGTTCTTCTTTTCCCATGTCATCTGTTGGTAAGGGGTCAAATATATTCTGTATGAGGGAAATGGTTGAGGATAATTGGGTTGATAAATTTGATGGAAATTTTTAAGTTTTGGTTTAGTGTTAAAGTGACATTGTATTGTATTCTATCATCAGGTTATTTATGATGGCAATGTGAATTATATAGATAAATTGTGTTTGCATTCGCATTAAATTATGTGGATTTAATAAGATCAAAAGTTTTATAGATAGTTTAATTATGAATTAAATTATCACCAACTAAAGATAAAAATATTGTGAATATAACAGTTCATTGAGTTTTAATCAGAATTCATTAAAGAATGTAAAACGGATTTTCGACAAAAAAGAATCTTAAATATTTTTATAAATTAATATTTTGTAGCATTTATTTTCATATGATTTTTTTCATATTTTGCAAAGAAATGTATGTTTTTGTCCCATATTCTTCCAATTTTCATGGGATTAATTTTGTTTACAATTTTTTTTTATTTTCCTACGATTCATACAATTTATATGAACTTTCAGTACTATTATTTCAAATTGGATGTGAATTCATGTTTTCATTTCTGCTCAAAACCTAACCTATAATTTGAAACACTTAGGAAAAAAAATTATTCTAGACATTTTGAGGCAAAAACCGTGAAAATTTATTACCAAATAAAGAAAGTAAATTTATGTTATCATTGCTTGTCATAAACAGTTTGATATTGTTATTATTTTTGTGAATTAAGTGAGTGTTCGGATAGCTAATCATTGAAAACAATATTTGTAATAATACTACATGTAATATACTATTATCATAAAAATGGTTACTATGGAAACAATGACTTCGGAGAGAAAGGAGAAATTAATTAAATCTATTATACAACATGGAATAGTGACGCCATGGTACAAGATGGAAGGGTGAATACTTTTTCCATTTTATTGATCCCTTTCCACATACAAAAAATCTGCAGTAGACGACTTTGAAAACATACCAGAATTGTTTTAGAAACTCCATTAAAATGAAAGTACAATAATTGAAAAGAGTTGAAAATGATGACAAAAGGAGTAAATGTTTGTTTTGAGCAATTTCTTTTTTTGACGCCATGTTTTCAAAAAGCTGTCTGCGTCAGAAAGCTTCTATATGAGGGAAATGGTTAAAAATACTGTGACAATAAGAAGAAACTGATCATTTTGAGCATTTTCTTCAGCTGCAACAATTTGTAATTAGCACATCAAAGACAGTCTATGTGACTTCTAGGAATTAAAGGACATGAGATAAGCTTTTTAGGTATCCAGACAAATATACTGAAAATCTTTATAAATGGAAGAGCAATGAGCAATTTCTCCTTTTACCACAACATACATTCATCAGCTACAAGTGCGTCAAAGTGCAATCTGCAGGTTGGAAATGATTAAAACGTTATGACGAAACTCAAAAAACAGACAACTCTAAAAATAGCATATAATTAACACTTAATTAAAACATTTATGATGAATTTCAAATCAGACGACTCTCAGAATAGCACAATTATAATGCTTCAACATTAAAGATGAATTAAATCTATGTTGTTTCTCTCTTTCAGGCCTTTGGCCACCTACAATTCCCTGACAGACAGTAATCTGTCGGGATATTTCGGGAACACACGGATGAGAAGACATCTTCGAAAATCTGGCCTTGTAAGTAATAGCAACATTTTTGTTCCATATATGCTACCATAATTATGTCTCCCCCTGTATACAGGGGAGATATATTGTTTTTGTCCTGGGCGTCTGTCTGTCTGTCCGTCTGTCCGAAATCGTGTCCGCTCCATATCTCCAAGACGGCTTGAAGGATTTTCATGAAACTTGTGTCAGATGTTCACCTCATGAAGGCGATGTGCAGAACCCATGTCCCGACCATACAGGTTCAATGTCAAGGTCAGACTTGAAGGTCAAAGGTTTGAGCCTTAATTTCGTGTCCGCTCCATATCTCCAAAACGGCTTGAAGAATTTTCATGAAACTTGTGTCAGATGTTCACCTCACGAAGGCGGTTTGACAGATATTTGAGGGGGAGACATCTGTTTTTTCAAAAACAATTCTAGTTATACCTTGTTATAAATATTCTGTGTTAAATGTAATATTGTGTTGTCCTAACGCTTGTTCACATTCGACAAACCTGCAGCACAAGGCTTTGAAAACATCTTCGAAAATACATAAAAGTCTCTTTAAACGAAATTGAAATTAGTTTTCATATGTTGTCTAATTTGGACGCATCAAAATACATCCGGTTGTGAGAGGAATGAGGAGTACAAAACTTTGGCATCCTAGACATTTTAACCCTTTCCCTCATATAGACGCTTTCTGACGCCTCTGCAGCAGACGGCCTTTTGAAAACATAGTGACAAAAGAAGAAATTGCACAAAACGTGCAATTTCTCCTTTTGCCACAATGTTTTCCACTTTTTGTCATAGGTTATCCATTCAATTATGGAGATTTTCTATGTTTTGACAAAATACGTTCAAAGTCGTCTGCTGCAGAATTGTCGTATGAGGGAAAGGGTTAAGCACTATTTATATTAGTATTTCTTAAAATTTATTTCATTTTTCTGAATTTTTAGCTTTACTATAGTTTTCTTTTATAAAAATTCTAATACATGTTAAGTACAGACATGCGCACATTCAATTACTTGACCAATGAATCAATTACACTCGAAATCAATAACATGTAATTCGTTACAGCTCAACAGAAGAGGGGAGATTGTTAGCGAGAACCAGTACCGAGTCAGTATGGCACGCAAAGAACACAAGAAACATGTTAAAGAGCTGCTGGCCCAGGCCATTGTTCACAAGACCTTAGACATGGAAAGATATCGTCAGGTGGAAATAAAGCGGAAACTGGAGGAGATCTCTAAAATAGAACTAGTCAGACGTGTCAGGGTAAGTAGTTACCTTGTTATAAAAAAATAAAATTGAAACTCCCTTTAAATGAAAGTCCAATAATTGAACACATGTTGACAAAAGGAAAAATTGCTCGTTCTGAGCAATTTCTTCTTTTGTCACCATATGATTTGAAAAAGCTGTCTGCTGCAGAGGCGGCGGAAAGCATCTATATGAAAAAAAGAGTTATATGAATTTGTCTTGTATTTATAGAGGCTTTAAGATGTGGGAAGGTAAACCCTTTCCCTCATACAACAAATCTGCAACAGACGTCTTTGGAAACATATGAGCAATAAGATGGTAAATCTGTATGATAGAAAGTATAATCATTGAATAGAGCTGAAAACATTATGGCAAAAGGAGAATTTGCTCATCATGAGCAATATAACTCCTTTTGTCACAATGTTTTCAAATGATGACAGCTGCAGATGCAGCAAACTGCAGATACATATGGGAAAGGGTTGACTGGTTTCCCCCAATTATATCTGAACCAAAACCTATAGTGTGGGTACTCTAAAGAATTGTCTCAGTGAGATGTTTCTTATTAGAATCCACATTTTTTAAATGAAAGTGTTATTATAGAGCAGAGTTGAAACAGCTTGTGGAAAATTGAAAAATCGAGAAAAAGCTCCTTATGATCAATTTCTCCTTTTGACTCAATGGTTTTCAAAATTCATCTGCTACAGATGTGTCAAAAGGCATCCATATGTGGGAAATGGTTAACATTCCCTTTCCCACATGCAAATGTATTTCAACTCATCTGCTGTGGACTATTTTTGAAGATATGGTGGTAAAAGGAGAAATTGCTTATACATTATTTGGAAAGGGTCCATTGAATAAGAAAATAAACAAGCATAATTAAAATTAAAAATGATATAAGGAAAGAGAAAGTGAATTATTTTATCAATATATTTACAATTAGCATTATGTTAACATTTTATTTGTTATTATTTAGTATGACGAGAGGGGTTATACCAGTGACCTTCATTATAGAGATGGGAAGGTGAGGTCACTTGAAGGTCACTTGAAGGTCACATGAAGGTCACTTTGATTTGAATGTATATTTAGATGTCACATTATGGTTTTATCACAGTCATTCTCTTATTCAAATGAAGAGCAAAACTACTTCATTTTAATCTGTTTAACCTTTGACCTGACATGATGTTTTCGTAGTCGGCTGCTTTAAAAACATCTTATGAAAGATAATTATGTAAAGTTGGGAAAGTTTGAGATTAATTTGTGAAAATGCAAAAATTTGAGACACATAGTTGAAACTGTTATGCTAAAAGAAGAAAGTACTCGTTTTTAAAAACATCATGCTAAAAGAAGAAAATATTCAGTTCTGACCAGGATGATTTTCTCCATTTTCCATAATGTTTTAAAAAGATTGATTGCTGCAGAGGAATCAAAAGTGATCTTGTATTAGGTCAAGGGTTAAATCTATAGTCACTGTTCCATTTCCCATTGATACATATTTTCATTTTTTGCTAGATGATTTAAAGACCTGAGAATCAAACGATCAGGTCCCAAGCATGCCTAATATTCTTTTATTTATTTATTTTGACAGGGTTGTTTTCACAGACATGGTATAGTTAACACTCGACCATTCACAATTTACCTCATACAGCAATTCTGCAGCAGACGACTTTGAACATATTTTGTCAAAAAGTAGAACATCTCTAATTAAATGGATAACCTATGACTAAAAGTGGAAAACATTGTGGCAAAAGGAGAAATTGCACGTTTTGTGCAATTTCTTCTTTTGTCACTATGTTTTCAAATAGCCGTCTGCTGCAGAGGCGTCAGAAAGCGTCTATATGAGGGAAAGGGTTAAGAGACAATAATTGAATGGCTTCTACAATTGACAACTTTTGAAAACATCTTGATAAAGTTATAGAAAATCTATAAACAAAATTATTATGATTGAAAAGAGTGGAAAAAGGAGAAAGTGTTTAAGTGGAGCAATTTCTCCTTAATCCTTTCCCACATACAACAAATCTGCAGCAGACGACTTTGAAAACATAGTGACACAATCATGGAAAATCTCCATAAAAGATAGCTTAATTGTAAAATAAAGTTGAAAATATTGGTGAAATTGCTCATCAGTTTACAGACACAATTTTCACAGAGTTGAAAATATTGTTGGAAAAGCACATATTGGTTGTCTTGTGCAATTCATCCTTTTGCTACACATTTTTTCAAATGTTGTAAACAAAGTAGACATTTAGACATACCAGGGTCAGAATTGACCTCTTATTGCAAAATCTGCATATATAATTGCAAAACATTTATTTAACATTGTAATAAAGAGAGTTTCGCTGTAGACATTACATGCATGCAATTCACATTATTTGAAACCAGGAAAGGGGCGTATTCTTAGTTTTAAATCCTTATTTGAGCCCTAAACTTTATTTTGTGGGTACTCAAAAGAAACGTCTCAGTGAGGCGATTCTTTTGAGTACACACAACATAATATTTAATAAAGTAACTAGAGAGACATTGCAGAAAAAAGGCTAGTTTGCTCCTCCTTATCCAGGCCATTCAGAGGTTCAGATAAGGAGGATTATTTAGCTCTTTTTCCCACAATTCTCTCTTAATATTAAAGCAAACCCTATGTTGTGGGTACTCAAAAGAATCGTCTCACTGAGACGATTCTTTTGAGTACCCACAACATAGGGTTTGAGGGTCAAATAAACATTTTAAAACATGCAAAACGCCCCTTATCTAGAGCTCTGCAGGCCAATGTTGTGATGCATGATTACAACTTCACACTGGGCAGATGGACTTCATGTGTACATTGGTAGACTTTTCCAGGTTTTATATCCAATAAGTTAATTAACAAAATATTCGTGGTCACATTGTGTAACAGGCAGGAAAAAAGAACAGACAAGATGCTTGTTTGATGCCTCTCCTTGCGCCCAAAAAACCCAGAAGAATAGACAGGTCTGTCGTACCGCGAAACATTTCGCAAAATTTACTCGACCTTGAACGTTCGGAAATGAAGGATAATTTGCGTCCATCCTCCGTCATGAAAAATGCGGTTTGTTATCATAATTTTCCTCATAGTTTGCGATTGAGTTGCAATGAAATAAATGCATGCTTGCATAATTTATACCTAATCATATATTTAATTTGATTGGTTGATTTTGTTTTGGTCATGTGACATGCTTTTCCTGGTAACCTGATATTTTACAAATAAAGATATGAATGGCTTGAATTATAATATAACATCATTTGCATATTTAAACTTAAAAATTTATTTTTTATATATGCATTTTTTTCTTATTTGCAGATTAACTGTTACCCACATATTTTTTTTAGTTTTTATAATAGGTTTAGGTAATAGGCTATAAGAGCGGGCGTTTTGCATGCTCTAAAATATTTCTTTGACATTTAAACCCTATGTTGTGGGTAGTCAAAAGAATCGTCTCAGTGAGACGATGCTTTTGAGCACCCACAAAATAGGATTTGGTTGAGTAATAAGAGAAATATTGTGGGGAAAAGACCTGTTCACTCCCTCTTATCTAGTCCTCTTGGCTCATAATATTCAATGTAAAGCCTCTTCCCAGATATGGACGGCATTTGACATCTCTGCAGCAGATGACTATTGAGAACATGTGGCATAAAGAGAAACTGCTCATCACAACTAACTTCTCCTTTTGTCACAATGTTTTCAAATCTATTTAATAATCATATTTATTTTTATTCTTTGCCTAGATTTGTTCTAGATTTGTTATATGTGGGAAATAAATCTTGAACTGATAAAAGTTCTCAAAACTTTTATCAGGGAGTCTTCTGCAAAAGCAAATATTTTAATGAAACGGAGGACAATTTAACCCTTTCCCACATACAACAAATCTGCAGCAGATGTCTTTGAATGTATCTAGGCAAAACCAACTGAAAGCTCTATAAATGTAGGTAAAATTACTGAAAAGAGTTGAAAATTGTCATAATTTTTTCAAAAGTCGTCTGCTACAGCATCATCAGATAACGTCTATATGTGGGAAAGAGTTAAGACTTTTTTCACAATGTTTCTTCAAATTGCTTTCCCCGATACAGAAATTTCAATATCTTTGCAGCAAAAGACTTTGGAAGCATTGTAGAAAAGGATAATTAAACTGCCTTGTATGAATTTTAATTTTCTAGCCTATATTTCCACCCTTCTCTTGTACGAAATAGACTTCTAGATTACATAAAAAAATTAATCAAACAATTTAGTTGCACCAACTAAAAAAGGGTCATGTAGCAAATAAAGCGAGTGATCAGCCGAGAGTTTCGGTCAGGGGTTTAGATAAATGGGGGTAAAAATCCTTCCCTTGTTTTCGCCAACATATTCGTCTTATTACCCAACTAATCTCTATGTTGGAGAACACAAAAGAGTCATCTCACTGAAAATATTATTTAACCCTTTCCCACCTGCAGACGCATTCTAACGCATCTGCAGCAGACGGCTTTTTGAAAACATAGTGACAAAAGAAGAAATTGCACAAAACGTGCAATTTCTCCTTTTGCCACAATGTTTTCCACTTTTTGTCATAGGTTATCCATTCAGTTATAGAGATTTTCCATTTTTTGACAAAATACGTTCAAAGTCGTCTGCTGCAGAATTGTCGTATGAGGGAAAGGGTTAAAGTACCACAACATAGTGTTTGGAGATCAAATAAAGAATTAGAACAGATATTACTGTGATTATCCAGAGTTAGAACAGATATTACTGTGATTATCCAGAGCTCTGGGGGTGCGACAAGATCCCATAATTGTCCGACACGGCCTTTTTCAATTGAATCTATCATAAATCAAACAAACTGTTTGTTGAACATTCTCTCTATTAATCCTTAGTTACATGCAAACAACTCCTAGTGTCCATAAATATAACCCTTTCCCTCATACGACAATTCTGCAGCAGACGACTTTGAACATATTTTATCAAAACATAGAAAATCTCTATAATTAAAAGGATAACCTATGACTAAAAGTGGAAAACATTGTGTCAAAAGGAGAAATTGCTAGTTTTGAGCAATTTCTTCTTTTGTCGCTATGTTTTCAAAAAGCCGTCTGCTGCAGAGGCGTCAGAATTAAGCGTCTATATAAGGGAAAGGGATAGATATAGATATAGATATCATTAGAAGTAATCAGGTTTGATTAGTCATCAATGTTGCCCTTTATTATTGGTACTGAGACTAAGTGTCTGAATTAACCCTTTCCCACTGGCAGAGGCATTTGCAGCAGACAGCTTTTAACTCTTAGCACGCTAGCGGCGGGTTTTGTCAACCGTTGATGACATTTGCAAACAGTTTGGATCCAGATCAGTCCCCACAAAACGTGAGATCCAAACTGTTTGACACTCCGATTCAATTTCAGTAAACATTTGGGGGATATAAATATTTTTTTCGAAATTTTGCAGACGACAATATAGTAGACGAAAATAATTTAGGCAGGCAAAGAGTTAAAAACACTGTGGTAAAAGGAGAAGTTGCCCATCATGTGCAATTTTTCATTTTTGCCACAATGTTTTCAATTTTATTCAATAGTTTTACCCTTTCATTTATAGAGAATTTTCATAATTTTACGTAACCTGTGTTATCAAAGTCGTCTGCTGCGGATTCATTGTATATTGGAAACGATTGGACACATCTGCAACAGACGACTTTTGAAAACACTGTGGTTAAAGGAGAAATTGCCCATTATGAGCATTTTTACCTTTTGCCTCAATATTTTCAACTCTATTGAATATTTCAATGGAAATGAGCCGTTCCACGAGAAAACCAACATTGTGGGCAATGCGTTAAGTATCGACCAGGATCAGACTAAGCATGTCGCGCAGGCTTATCGGGGCAGACACTTTTCGCCCCCTGTGGATTTTCTGTTTCAGGAATCATTACTCTGTACCTCTATCCCTCTGAGACGGAATGTGTCAGACTGGCTTAGCCTGCGCGGACTGCACTGGTTGATCTGGGTCGATACATTACGCAGAGTCCATAATGTTGGTTTTTCCCGTAGAACAGCTCATATACATTCATTCATAGGGATTATCCTCATTTTCTTAAGCTTTCAACGTAGTCTGTTGTAGGTTTGGTTGATGTAAGAAAGAGTTTAGAGTTTGTTGGAGGCAACAAAAGTCTATTCCCTTTCCCACAAACAGACATTTCCTGATGTCTCTGTAGCAGATGAAACTTGAATCTTGTCAATAGTTTTCATTTCATTAAGATATTTTCTATATTTTGCTTGGTGGTTTTCAAAGTTGTCAGATTTGTTGTATGTGGGAAAGGGTTAAAGGGTTAACTATTTTCTACATGTAAATGCATTTTGAAATAGCGGCACTTATAAAACAACTTTCCAAAATGTAACACAAAATGTACATTGCTTGTACTGAGCAGTTAATTCTTTTGCCACAGTGTTTTCAACAATTTTCAGTTGGATGATTGGAGTTAAAAACATTTTCTCTCCTGTATATTTTCAAAAACTTGTCTGCTGCAAAGGCATCAGAAGTAATCTTTGCCATCGAAAAGGGTTATCTGCTATAAGTTTTGACTATTGATTTGTTATTGATTTATTGATTGATTTATATAGTCATCTTTGGTATAGAGTCCGGAGCCCCAGATAAGGGGAGTAAATCATATTCTTGAATACTTTTTTGACTTTCAACCCTATGTTGTGAGTACTGAAATGAATCATCTCATTAAGACTATTTTTTTGAGTACCAACAACATCGGGTTTGGTCCGGTGATAACAGAGATATTGTAGTGAAAACAATTAATTAACTCTACTTTGTCTGGAGGCCTTATTATGGTGGAAGCAATTCATTAATTATTTATATACCGCCTTTTCTACATAGTTCCCACCTGATTTGCAACTTGGCTTGTTTTTCAATATATTATAAGTTTTAATTCTTTCTCACATACCACGTACAAACTTTGAGAATACCTTAATTGGCAAAGCTAAGGAAACTCTCTATTAACCCTTTCTCACATACAACATACAAACTTTGAGAATACCTTGGCAAAGCTAAGGAAACTCTCTATTAACCCTTTCTCACATATAGATGCTTTCTGACGTCTTTTGAAAACATTGTGACAAAAGAAGAAATTGCTCAAAACAAGCAATTTTTTCTTTTACCACAATGTTTTCATCTCTTTTTATTAATTTAAAACTCTCATTTATGGAGATTGTTCATGTTTTTGTATATAGGTTTTCAAAGTCATCGCTGCAGATTTGCTGTATGTGGGAAAGGGTTAATAATACCAGAGACACATATTGTTATTTAGGTCTGATAGTTCTATGATTATTTAATAGAGTTGGAAACATTGAAGTTAACCCTTTCTCTCATAGACACTTTCGAAACCGTGTCCCGGGTTCGATCCCCAGTCGCGGCACTATGGTCATGGTGGAGTGCCCTTGGGCAAGGCACATTTTCTAGCCTATAGTACTGGTTTGTTTACCCAGGGATCATGAATAATTAAATTTAATTGCGCGCTAAATGACCTTAGCTGTCGATGCGCCATGAAACAATATACATTCATTCATTCATTCATTCATAGACACTTTCTGACCCTCTCAGCAGATGGCTTTATGAAAACACAGTGACAAAATCAGAAATTGCTCAAAACGAGCAATTTCTCTTTTTGCCACAATGTTTTCCACTTTTAGTCATAGGTTATCCATTCAATTATAGAGATTTTCTAATTAGTGTCAAAATATGTTCAAAGTTGTCTGCTGCAGAATTGTCATATGAGGGAAAGGGTTAAAAGAGTAATTTCTCATTACAAAAGTTGTCTGTGGCTTCGGATGCATCAAAATGCAATTACTTAGCAGGTCATATCTACCCAGGACATTAAGTGTAACAAAATTAAGTTGTAAGAATTGGTGTATAAATAGCTAATTTTAGCTAATTGATAAGTATAAAATGTTGGTATGCTTAGCACTTATGTTTTTTTTAGAAAAAATGGTAGAATTCATGAAGTAAACTATAACTTTGCAGAATATAATTACATGTATAAGCCGTCACCCTTAACAAATTCTCAATGGGTCCTTTATCAAACAGAAATGTTATTTTTGCTATAAAGCAGAGTGAATTCTTGAGACACATTGTAGAAAAAGAATAAATTGCTTATTATGGCCAAATTCTCATTTGTCCCCACAATGTTTTCTGTTCGGCACATGGGAATAGTTAACCCTTTCCCTCATACGACAATTCTGCAGCAGACGACTTTGAACGTATTTTGTCAAAACATAGAAAATCTCCATAATTGAATTGATAACCTATGACAAAAGGTGGAAAATATTGTGGCAAAAGGAGAGATTGCACGTTCTGTGCAATTTCTTCTTTTGTCACTATGTTTTCAAAAAGCTGTCTGCTGCAGAGGCGTCCGAAAGCGTCTATATGAGGGAAAGGGTTAAAACAAAACTTATTATATTCATTGGATAATTATGAAATAACTGGCATAATATATCAATAACCCTTTCCCACATACTTTCCGACACCTCTGCAGCAGACGTTTTTGAAAACATTGTGGCAAAAGGAGAAATTGCTCAAAACAAGCACTTTTTCCTTTTGTCACAATGTTTTCAACTTTATTCAATTATTATACTTTCACTTAGGGAGGTTGTTCACATTTTTGTCCAGATGTTTTTCAAAGTCGTCTGTTGCAGATTTTTTGTAAGAGGGTAAGGGTTAAAACATATATATACCTTTGCTTATAATGATAAAAAAAATACCCCAAAGACTCGAGATTGTATTACAATTCAAATATATCAAAGTGGAAGTTAAACATACATTGACAACATAAAAGTTCTCACTGATCCGGGCTCGAGATAAGGCGATGTATTTCAAATTCCTAAACCCTTATTTGACACTCAAACCCAATGTTGTAGGCATTTAAAAGAATCGTCTTAGTCATATCACAGGTTGTGTGTTTCAGGAAAAAGGGCCATTTACCTTCTCAAACTTCTATAAGCTTCACAGCTATCTACAGATTCAATTTTCATGTTCCGATTCCTTATTTGAAACTCAAACCCTATGTTGTGGGTACTCAAAAGAATCGTCTCAATGAGACGATTCTTTTGAGTGTGCACACAAAATTGTTTTTTTTAAGTCATAAGAGAAAACCTACAGTGAAACCTGTGTATAAAGACCACCCATGGGAAGACATAAATCTGGTCTTTGATCTTTGCGGGGAATTTATGCAGAAATTAAGTTATTGTGAAATTAAACATATATGGTCGCTATTAACAGGGAAATGCTCTTCCAAGCTGCTCTTTAGCAAAGGTGCGACTGCATTTGTTTTGCTCCTGTTGTATTTCAAAATAACTGTTTGATAATAATTCAAAATCATGAACATAGTACTGAAACAAAGGGTAAAGAAAATATTTTTACTAGCAATTCTATATGAACATTTTGATGTGAGTGATTGATTGATTGATTTATTAATTGATATAACATTGCCATTTATTGAATGATTGATTGATTTATTAATTGATATAACATTGCCATATTATTAACTTTGATCATGCATATTGTATTAACATAACGTAGCCTAATAATCAACATTTAATTTCAGCCAAATGAGATTGAGAATAATGAATTTTATTCCATAATTAGTATCATCATACCATCAAGGACGCCCTTCTTCAAATGTGCAGAGTCCTAGATAGGGGGGGGGGGTCCTTCATCTTTACCCTTTCCCACTTGCAACAAATCTGCAGCAGACGACTCGGAAAATATCAGAAAATATCTCGGCAAAGTTTGGTAAAATCTGTTTAAACCGAAAAACAATGATCAAAAAGAGTCAAAAGACATTCTGGAAAAAGAAGAAATTACTCAAAATGATCAATTTCTCCTTTTGCAACAATGTTCTTAAAAGTTGTCTGCTGCGTAATTGCCTTCAAAAGTGTCTCCGAATTGGAAAGGATCAGTTATCCTTTCTGCAAAAGATCTGTTAATTACCCTTATCTAGTCCTTTGCACAATGTGTTTTATTGACAATTATTAAGAATATTTTAACTGTTTACTAAAACCATAACATTTTTAATTACCGCCATGGTATAACAGGCTACACGGGGTCGTAAGGGAGACGAGGAAGTCTTGCCGTATTTAACTCCGAGATCAATGAGCAGACCCCAGTCAGAACGCCCATCAGAATCTTCTAGTGTTCATAGACGCCCAAAAAGTGCTCCCGCTCCTCCGCGAAACAGAGCCTTGTCCAGTCGCGGATTTGTTGATCCTTATGAAGATGTAAGTTAGATAAATTAAATGATACATGAAACTTTTTATGCAGTCTAAGTAGACTGATCATCAAAATTCATTGAAATGGAAAAGAAAAAATGTAAAAGGAAGAACTGTAGTAGGGTATTACAGTATGTCCCTGATTTCAATAAATAAGTAATAAACTTAACCTGTCCCCTCTTTCAGACTCATTTTAACACATCTGCAGCAGAAGACTTTTGAAAAATTTATGCAAAAAGGAGAAATTCCTCATGATGAGCAAATTCTCCTTTTGCCACAGTTTTTTCAACACTTTTAAATAATTAAACATTCACTCAAAGAATTTGTCCATATCTTTGCTATGATGTTTGGAAAGTTGACTTATTTATTATAGCTAAAATGTTATTACTTGACTAGATTGTCCTGTTTCTGACATTTGTGCAAAAGCATATCATTTTTGTAATGACTTGAATGCATTCTGATAAGGAAGTATTTTAACAGTGATACTGTATTCGTGATTTCCATTGATAAATTCTGTATAGAATTTAAAGGCAAAAAAGGCAGATCTTCATGTGCATATAAGAAGACTTATAATTGCTGAATTTCATTTAAATCTGTCTGTCTTTGGGTTTAATAGATGTATGAAGAAAATGGCCCTTACAGAAGAATGGTATGTGATTGGTCAATGATTATTACCCATGATTCTGTGTATACTCCTCCCCCTAATTTGAATAATATTCTTTGATTGGTCAGTGATTATTACCCATGATTCTCTGTAAACTCTAACCCCTAATTTACATAACTGTAATTCTTATGTTGATGGCTATCTGGCGTTTTCAGTAATAAGTGCAAACCTGAACATTTTACTGTACTATAAGTTTCAAATAAGTTTTTATCAAATAAAAGTTGATGGTAATCAAAAGTATTGTCTTAATGTGACAGTGATTGTTTTGCGTACCAACAGCCTAGTAGTAAGGTAATACTTTGAAAACCACAAGAATAGGTTAAGTGAAAAAGAGCATTTTAATTGTAAATGGAAAATTTCTAATAACAATGGAAATGGGCATTTTAATTGAACTGAGTTTGAGGGATGCATAATCTGCTGCTTAAATCACCGTTTTCCTAATTTTCAGAGTTATATATAATTTTAATCATGCTATCACTGTGTGCTAAGTTTACTCACATTATATTGAAGTGCATGTCATGCTGTGAAAGTTAACTTTATCCTAATATTTTTTTTTATTTTTTTTTATGATAAACTTCTTATATGTTTCTGTAAATATTGAATCCATTAGTAAAAAGAATGTTTTCAGAAATTTAGAATTTTAATCGTCAGAGTGTTATATGTTGAGTATTTTTTTCCCTCCATGTTGACCAAAGATCATAATTATTTATGATTTTCATTTTGAAAAAAGGGTTACCAATCCCATTAATTCCATGAATTTGTATTCTCTCTTTGTAAAACTGCATGATATTTAATCATTTCCCTCATACGAAAATTTTGCAGCAGACGACTTTAAACATATTTTGTCAAAAAATGGAATATCTCTATAATTGAATGGATAACCGATGACTCAAAGTGAAAAACATGGTGGCAAAAGGAGAAATTGATCGTTTTGAGCAATTTCTTCGTTTGTCACTATGTTTTTAAAAAGCTGTCTGCTGCAGAGGTGTCAGAAAGCGTCTATATGAAGGAAAGGGTTAATCATTTTTAACCCTTTACCACTTGTAGATGCATTGACAGCAGACGACTTTTGAAAACAGTGTGACCAAAGGTGAAATTGCTCATTAAATTAGCAATTTCTCCTTTTGCCACAATGTTTTCAA
Organism: Serripes groenlandicus; assembly: GCA_031761405.1. Taxonomy (NCBI): domain Eukaryota; kingdom Metazoa; phylum Mollusca; class Bivalvia; order Cardiida; family Cardiidae; genus Serripes; species Serripes groenlandicus. The sequence goes on along the minus strand of JASEVX010000013.1, from coordinate 18,228,040 downwards.
CTTTATTTAACAATTAAACTATCTTTTATGGATATTTTTCGGGTTTTTGTCACTATGTTTTCAAAGTCGTCTGCATTAGAAAAACAGTAATGTTTTATGCTTCGTGACATGAATATGAATACGCCACATTTGTAGCAGATGATTTTTAATCAATGTTGTGGCAGAAGAAACAATTGCCTTTGATGAGTAATTAAATTTATTACCATAATATTTTCAACTTAATTCACTAATTATACTTTCATTTTATACAGATTGTCCATAGTTTTTCCTTGATATTTCAGTTGTAGATATATTGTATATTGGTAAAGGCAAACATCAAGGGAAAATCAGTATAAATGAAAGTTTAATTATCGAATAAATTTAAAAACAAAAGAAGATGTTTTCAAAAGTGTCTGCAAATGGGAAAAGGTTTAAGAGTAAAAGTCCCTACTTCGATAAGCAGTCCAGATTAAACATTTCTATCTTTTATACAAAATATTGAAACCTTGCCAGCTGGAATGAAAAAAACCTTTAACCCTTTCCCTCATATAAACGCTTTCGCACGCCTCTGCAGCAGACAGCTTTTTGAAAACATTGTGACAAAAGAAGAAATTGCTCAAAACGAGCAATTTCTCCTTTTGCCACAATGTTTTTCACTTTTTGTCATAGCTTATCCATTCAATTATAGAGATTTTCTATTTTTTGACAAAATATGTTCAAAGTCGTCTGCTGCAGAATTGTTGTATGAGGGAAAGGGTTAATCTTGTAACCTGCAAATTAATCATAGGATAATTCAATGACTTGAATAAAAAAAGGAAGTTTGGTCTTTTCTATACCAAGTATTAACCATGGCCATAACAGATGACTTTTGAAAGCATTGTGGATTGATTGTATCGAGGGCTTGGCGTGAAATGGTTGTAACTTAAAACCTATTTTGAAAACCCTGGTTTAGGGGCAATTTTGACCCCTTTGTAAACAATGCAAATTTAGGTGCCATTGCTCAGAACGAGCAATGGCACCTAAATTTACATCGTTTACCAAGAAAAATGATTTAACGCTTATAAACACTTTATGGCGAGTTGATTAACCTTGGTAAAGAAATACCAATTTTAGTCACAACCGTTTCACGCCAAGCCCTCGGTATGGTGTTTTATGCCGCTTTCAACCATTTCACAGTTATATCACGGATTTCCTATTACCAGTAACACTGGTCCATTTATCCTGATGCCAGCCAGTCAGTGGTAAGGCTAATCCCGCAAACCTGAGCACGAAGGAGGGTACCATTTTTAATGTCTTTGGTATGAACCAGCCGGGGATTGAACCTGTAACCTCCTGCTCCTAATGAGCAGTTTCTCCGTTTCCCTACTATGTTTTCAACTTGACTTTCTAAATTATTTACTAAAATATTTCTACTTAGAATGTTTTAAAGCAGACAGACGCTTCTCAAATAACCCTTTTCCACATTCAGCAAATCTGAATAGAGATGAAATCATTGTAGCAAAAAGAGTTATTGCTTAATTGTTTTAAAAGCAATTTCTTCTTTGGCAAATGATTTCAAAAGTCGTCTCCTTCATCAGTGTCAGAATACATCTACATGTTGGAAAAGGTTAACCCTTTCCCACATACAACAAATCTGCATCAGATGACTTTGAAAACATCTTGTCAAAAATGTGAAAAATCTCTATAAATAATAGCATAATAATTGAATAAAGTTGAAAACACTTTGGCAAAAGGAGAAATTAATCTTTTTGGGCAATTTCTCCTTTTGTCTCAGTGTCTTCAAAAGTCGTCTGCTGCACAGGCGTCAGAAAGCGTATACATGTTGGAAAAGGTTAAAATAACATATTAGTGTAAATATGTTAATCTTTAGCAATAGGATAAAAGAATTATAATTAATTCCATAATAATTATCCCTTGCTAATTTACAGACGTATATTGACACATCTGCAGCACAGAGGACATTTGAAAACATTGCGGTAAAATGTGAAATTGCTGAATGTCAGAATTTGTTAAAGAACAATAGTAAAAACAAAGATTAAAATAAGAAATGTATAATTAAAGCATGTAAACATTCAAAATAGAAATTAATAAAATCCCTCAAAACAATGATTGAAAATTACATAAAACATTCTTTGAATTAACTATAAATATGATCCAATAATTGTAGGTGATTTACGTTGATGATGATGGAAGACCAGTGTCGCCCCCACCCTCGGACCGGGCGTCGTCAAAGGACCTGAAGACAGAGGGCATTGATACAAGACATTTATATGCAGTATGTTTGTTTTTTATAAATCTGTGATATCTTGATTAATTAAGTTAACCATTTCCCACTTGTAGACATATTCTGACGCATCTGCAGCAGATGACTTTTGAAAATATTGTGACAAAAGGAGATATTGCTCAAAACACACAATTTCACCTTTTGCCACAATGGTTTAAAAAAAATTCAGTAAATACAGTTTTTTCATGTTTTTGCATGATTGTTTTTTAATGTTGTCTGCTGCAGATTTGTTGTATCGTGGAAAGGGTTAAAAATACACATTCTAAAAAAGATTTTGTGGACTTAACCCTTTCCCTCATATAGACGCTTTCTGACGCCTCTGCAGCAGACAGCTTTTTGAAAACATAGTGACAAAAGAAGAAATTGCACAAAACGTGCAATTTCTCCTTTTGCCACAATGTTTTCCACTTTTAGTCATAGGTTATCCATTCAATTATAGAGATTTTCCATTGTTTGACAAAATACGTTCAAAGACGTCTGCTGCATAATTGTCGTATGAGGGAAAGGGTTAAGGTTTGCCCTCCATTCTGTCTGTCCATATGTCTAATTAAATAACTTGAATATATCCAATAATATGAACAATATCAGAGATTGGACCATGAGGCTAGGTGTGTGCATTAACCCTTTCCCTCATACGACAATTCTGCAGCAGACGACTTTGAACGTATTTTGTTAAAACATAATCTCCATAATTGAATGGATAACATATGACTAAAAGTGGAAAATATTGTGGCAAAAGGAGAAATTGCACGTTTTGTGCAATTTCTTCTTTTGTCACTATGTTTTCAAAAAGCCATCTGCTGCAGAGGCGTCAGAACGCGTCTATATGAGGAAAAGGGTTAAGGGCAACTAGTAAATTTTACATGTCAGTTTTTGGCTTGCTTAAAGGTCTTGCTTAAATGTCAAGGTCAGAAGTCTTGAATCTGGGATTTTGCTCAGAACACTGTAGGGGACATCAGTACTGTATGGTCTGCAATGTTCTGTAGCTTATTACGTATTTGTATTATGTCCCTTGAATATAGAATTTGAGGGCTTATAGTAATAGCCATCTATGTGTGTCTGTGGAAACATAACTTTTAACCTGTTAAACTTTCATAATTGACATATGTATTCTCTGTGAAAAGACCTTTCTGATGATACCAAAATGTTTAAGCTTGTGACCTTGACATTTGGACCTAATTTAAAACAAAATAAATAATCATCTCTTTCAGTTGGATTCCGAGGCCCTGCAGCAATATGCCCTGAAGTTGTCTAAAGGCGAGAGAGGCCGAGATGGGGCCACCTCCCCTTATCTCATATCTCAGTTCCCTGTGCCACCAAGAGCTGAAAGGGCAAAGTCTGCCAGGTCTCCACGGAGATCTGCACGCATGTCCGCACGTCCTGAAGGACCTCAGAAAGACAGGAAAGCGGGAGTGAGAGTAAGTCTATGATTATGTGCTAGCTCTTCTCCAGATGCCGAGAACTAGACATTACCAGATACCAGATACCTTTTCCCACATACAGCAAATCTGCTTACAGTCAAAATGTATCACTGTATATCCTTTTGAAACAACCTTTTCAAATCTGTTCAATAATGAATCATTCATATTTAGAGAGTTTCCATAGTTTTATGTAGATGTTTTCAAAGTTGTCTACTGCAGATTTGGTATATGCGGGTAAGGTTTAACCATTTCCCTCATATAGACGCTTATTGACGCCTCTGCAGCAGACAGCTTTTTGAAAACATAGTGTCAAAAGAAGAAATTTCTCAAAACGAGCAATTTCTCCTTTTGACACAATGTTTTCCACTTTAAGTCATTGGTTATCCATTCAATTATTTTTCAATAATGAGATTTCCCATCTTTTGACAAATGATGTTCAAAGTCGTCTGCGGCAGAATTGGTATATAAGGGTAAGGGTTAATGGTATTGATAGTTTTGCATGGGGGAAGTTTTATTATATGCATGCAAAAGGAAACCTTCACATGCATGCATGTGCATTGTCATACTTTTGTCTTGAAGAGACTGCCTCATGAGTGCGGGACAAACAATTAAACAAGCAAAAAGAACTTAAAAATAGGTGATTTTAAAAATTGATTTGTCCAGCCTTGGATTTGGATAAGTTTGAAGCCAATTGTAGGAAAATTTAGATAAAATTGTTTAGTAGAGCAGCTAGCAGTAACAAGTAATACTGGAGAAGAATAAAATCAGTTTTCGCTTAGCTTTGACTATAATAAAATACATGTAACTGTGTTCAAATCTTTCTTGTTTAAATGCCAATGAAGATGTATAATGGCTTCTATTCAAAACATTGTAAATCCAAAATCATGAGACAGTTTTGTAAATGTCACAATACTTTTACAGCATTGCATTTTTGAGTTCATAGCCAATATAAGAAATATATGCCAACAGTAAAGAGCTTTGGCAGATGATGTCAGATGATGTGGATGCATCAATTGGCCAGCTCCATATTGGTGGCACAGATTTTACAAAATATCGGTTCCAGCAGTCAAAGGGTTTGGTGGAAGAATAGGCACTTATCTTCATTTCTGTACTAATTACCCATCTAGACAGCAAAACATAGCGTCTTTTGCACTAATTTTCAAAATTCTTCTGGCTTCATTGAAATCTTCTATCTTCATCGTATACATGCTGACATTTTCATTTTTACTTAACTGTTTCCCACATACAATAATTCTGCAACAGATGCCTTTGAACTCATCCCTACAAATTAATGTATAACTATTGAATAGAGTTGAAAACATTGTGGCAAAAGGAGAAATTGCTTTTCATGAGCAATTTCTAGTTTTTGTCACAACGTTCACAAAAGTCATCTGATGCAGAGGTGTCTGAAAGGGTCTGTATGTGGGGAAAGGGAAAAACATTAGTGTACAACGTACCCGCCTTGGCAGGATGAATCTAAGGAATCTGTTCTCTATCATCTGTACGAAAGCTTTGACTTACTATATGTTTTAAGTCATTGCCATGTGACACCTGTTCGTTCAAACATTTTTGTGTCCATAGAACACAAATACTTTCATTTATATATGTTTAGTTATATACAATTTACAGTGTGAGGTATAACCAATGGGGAGGTTTAACCCTTTCCCTCATACAACAATTCTGCAGCAGATGACTTTGAACATATTTTGTCTAAAAATGGAAAATCTTTATAATTGAATGGATAACCTATGACTAAAAGTGGAAAACATTGTGGCAAAAGGAGAAATTGCTCGTTTTGAGCAGTTTCTTCTTTTGTCACTATGTTTTCAAAAAGGGGTCTGCTGCAGAGGCGTCAGAAAGCGTCTATATGAGGGAAAGGGTTAAAGAGAAATCCCACTCACATTTGTGTTACTATGTTGTCGGGATAAGATGTGTATTTGATATATTAAGTGTAATTTTTACAGCAGTCCTACGATCACCTCCCACATTCGTCCAGGAAAGACCCTGACACTGTAGAAGTATGTTTCCATCATCACCATCGTGTTCATTGATATATCTTAGTCTATCGGAAACATTCGGCTAAACTCGTAATCTCAATTAAGACTTTGGTAGTCATCCATGTACACTTTGGTCATCAACCATGTACACTTTGGTTGTCAACCATGTACTTTATGGTTGTAAACCATGTACACTTTGGTTGTAAACCATGTACACTTTGGTTGTAAACTATGTACTCTTTGGTTGTAAACCATGTCCACTTTGGTTGTCAACCATGTACACTTTGGTTGTCATTCATGAATAAAGGAGCCAGTTCATGTAAAAAGGTACAAGTTGGCATTTCTGATCTGTGTAGTTTAACATCATCTTATCAACCTGCTCAGTCTTATCAGAATATATACAAGTTGACAAAATCTTCTAACACACTTGTGGGGAATCCGCTGTGGCCTAATGGTTAGCGTCGGGGATTCAAAACCGTGCGCCCAAGGTTCGATTCCCAGTCGCGGCGCTGTGGTCATGGTGCATTGAGCAAGGCCCATTTCCTAGCCTATAGTACTGGTTTGTTTACCCAGGGATCATGAATAAGTGAACTTTTGCCATGATATAACTGAAATAATGTTGAAAACGGCGTTCAACCCCAATAAATCAAATCTAACAAGCTTGTGTATGTTATAGTTGAACAGTGGAGATCTTGATCAGACTGTGTGTTAATGCACAAGTTCATATGAATCTGTAACTAACTTGTACCTTTCTCCATGGAGCTTCTAAAAAGACTTTATGAGTGTTTTGAAAAAGTGTAGATGTTGATCAGACTGCATGGAAATGCCGGTTGATCTAAGGCTTTACCCTTATGCATGGACTTACTCATATGAAAAGTTTAATATAAAATGGAAGTATGGCACTGATTTGTAAAAAGTGCCATAATTTGCAAATCATGTCACTAAATTGGGGAATCCGCTGTGGTCGAGTGGTTAGCGTCGGGGATTTTGAAACCGGGTGTCCCGGGTTTGATCCCCAGTCACGGCACTACGGTCATGGTGGAGTGCCCTTGGGCAAGGCACATTTTCTAGCCTAGTACTGGTTTGTTTACCCAGGGATCATGAATAATTAAATTTAATTGCGCGCTAAATGACCTTAGCTGTCGATGCGCCATAAAACAATATACATTCATTCATTCATTCACTAAATTGGACAATTGGACTCGCGATAAACAGTTATTATTAAGGATTGTTTTCTTAAAAAGCCGAGTGTAGCCGATTGACATCCTAGTTTGTTAGATACAGTAGCTAAACATGCAAGGCCTAGGCAAGCGGGATATTTCACGGACTACGTAGAACCCTTATTCCACTTCAAAAAATGACTTCTTTCTTGAGAGAGAGAACCCATGCTATTCTGATTTCTTAACCCTTTCCCTCATATAGACGCTCTGATGCCTCTGCAGCAGACGACTTTGAACTTATTTTGTCACAAAATAGAAAATCTCTATAACTGAAAGGATAACCTATGACAAAAAGTGGAAAACATTGTGGCAAAAGGAGAAATTGCACGTTTTGTGCAATTTCTTCTTTTGTCACTATGTTTTCAAAAAGCCGTCTGCTGCAGAGGCATCAGAAAGCGTCTATATGAGGGAAAGTGTTAATGAAATTTTACAATTCAAGAACCCACTATATATATAGAGTTTTTTGAAAGGGTCTAGTGGTTACAGAAAGTCCTGCTGTTATGAATTCTCTGTACCTAGGCCTTTGCATTTTAAGTATCTATTGCAAAGTTGCACCTCATTAAACCATCAAAGCTTTCCCACATCTGCAGCAGACGACTTTGAAAACATTTGACAAAAATGCTGAAAATCTCTTTAAATGAAAGTATATCAAATGGATATGGTTTAAAATATTGTGGCAAAAGGAGAAATTGCACATTAAGAGCAATTTATCCCTTTGCAGCAATGTTTTCAAAAGCTGTCAGCTGAAGATGCGTCAAAATGCGTCTGGAAGTAGGAAAGTGTTTATAAACTAACAGGAGAATTCTGGCATCTTGTTACTAAGGGTTAAAGTCAATTCAGGTTGACAATTCATGAAAATTAGCAAAAATCACAGCTTTCATGCAAAATAATTATAACTACAAGATATCTTATAATGATTTTACATTAAGCCTGCAAATAAGTGCTAACAGAATAAATGCCAGATTTTTCCTACAATCTTATTCCCTTAAAAATACCCAAATTTAATTTCCTGTCAATTTGCATTATAAACAGTTAAACTAAGATACCACATTTTGTCACCTGCATTTCACATGGTGATAATTACAACTAACATGTGCCTTCACATATTTCCCTTGCACTTCATTGAATTTGATTGTTTTATGCTGTCTTCAACAGAACACGCGTTCTTGATCTCTGAGAGACATACCAGTGATAGGCTAAGAAAAAAATAGTTTTTTAAACCTCATTTACCTTGTTGTTGTAATGGTAGCATGTCTGTCTTGATTGTTGGAGGTTTCGGGTTCGATCCTCGGCCAGGACATACCAAAGACTTAATAAATGGTATAGTAATGGATTTCCCTCTTCGGGGCTGAGTATTTTTGCTGTAAGCATTACGACTGACTCACTATTGTCAGGATAAATGAACAAGCAGTACTGGTAAACTAACCAGGAAACGCCATGATATCAGTGAACAATTGTTGAAAGTAGCTTAAATACTGTTCAAACAAACAAACAAACAAGTTTATATACCGTCTCTTTCCATAGCACAATTATTAAGAGTTTCAACTAGTCTTGATAATCAATGACAATTGAAAGTGTATACATTAGACAACAAATGGCACTTTCACACAATACAGTGGAATAACTGACTGCACAAATACAATCAAAGAATTTTTTAACCCTTTCCAAAATACAACAAATTTACAGCAAATGATATTGAAAACTTTTTAACTTTTTGCTTAAATGAGATAAATCTTTATAAATGAGCATTTGATTATTAAATAGAGTTGGAAACACTGTTGCAAAAGGAGAAATTGCTGATTATGAATAATTTCCACTTTGCAACAATTTTTTCAAAAGGTGTCTGCTGCAGAGGCATCAGCAAGCGTCTATATGTGGGAAAGGGTGTTAGCTTTCAATGGTATCAGTCTGCACTGCTTTGATACAAAGGAAAGTTTACTGATATATTGTTCATAAAATGCACTCATTTGAACCTAATAGACATTATTAGCCCGGACCACCTGAAGTCAGATTTCAGCCTTTTGCACAAGGTTTAATTGACCTTTCAAATGGTACCTTTACCTTATAATTATGGTTTATGGTATTTACAAATTATTTCAGCATACATGAACATTTTCATGTAAACTATTTCAAGCTTTAAGTCTTGGTTTTTGATGCCTATATAATGTATTCAATTCAAAATTCAAATTCAATTGGTAAAATTTTAATGTTTTGCAACATTTAGTCATAGTTAACATTCGAATTGACAGAACAATGAAATTTGAGCTTGTAGAAATAGAAATACTATTGTAACAAGTTGTTGTAATTGTAGATGATCTTAGAACATTCAATTGAATTCTGTCCTGTCTAAATAATAAATTCTCATTTTCTTTTTCTTAGTTTTAGCAATAGCCCTTGGACATTATTCTATGTTGTAACGTTTCATATTTCATCCAAAAAATTGTATTAGATAAGTGTTAGTCTGTATTGCGGATTAAGCATTTTGAATAATTATTATGAATGATTGTGATAATTAATTCTTTTTTACATATAATGTAGATGTTTATGGATGGCATAGATGTTCTATGTCTATATACGAGTGTATCTAGCGATTTTGGGTCTTAATGTATCTGCATACAGTGAGACTCGTTGAATCCTAGATTCGTCCTTTGACAAAAAACTAGAGTAGCTGCACTTGTATCATGTCAATTTATGTTTATAATGTTTATGATCCTTTTGAGCCATTTCTTCTTTTTCCACAATGGTTTTTAAAAGTTTTCTGATATATAAACATCAAAATTATTATTTAGTTTTATGTCCATTGATCTTGGAAAGCTTTTCCTATTCAATTCATTAGATTAATCAATCACAAAAATGTGAAAACTGGATGGGGAATACAGCCTTAATTAAACTCCCTCAGTGCATAAAATATTTTTTGTTCACATTGCTGTTCATTAAAGTACAAAAGTTTGGTTAATTCCCAATAGTTTTGCACCCATGAAACCTCAGATGATGCAGAATTGGAGAGAGACGCAAATTTGCGGGACGGGGCTCAAATGTATTTTTTCCGCCAGTTTTCACATCAAAGTACAGGGACTGTGTCACGATTTAGAGTTTGATCCCAAGAACTAGATTATGCTTAACCCTTTCCCTCATATGACAAATCTGCAGCAGAAGACTTTGAAAACATGTAATTTTTTCAATAGTCTTCTGCTGCAGAGGCGTTATAAAGCTTCTTTATGTGGGAAAGGTTTAAGAATTTATAGTAGTTGTAAAAGTAATTATCATATTTGCAAAATTAACGTGTTTACCGGGCTCTAGATAAGGTGCATTTTAATTTTAATGTTCTAAAACCCTTATTTGAGCTAAATCTATGTTGTGGCTACTCGAAAACATTGTCCCTGAGACTATTCTTTTGAGTACCTATAACAAAAAAATAAAAAATGTGGTCATTGGATAGAGTTGAAAATATTATGGCGAAAGGTGAATTTGCTCATGAGCAATTTCTGCTTTTGTCACAATTATTGCTTTCAAAAGTCGGCTGCTGCAGATATGTCAAAGTGCATCTGCAAGTGGGGACAGAGTTAATCCTCCTTATCTGGTGTTCAGAAATGGAAACATAAGCTCTTAAGCTGTTTACTGCAAATCATCGTCTTACATGATTTATGGTATTACCTGGCAGACTAACCAGGCCAGTAAGATTACTTTTTTTTCGATTTTCACACATCTTTAGCTTTTGTAACATAAAGAGCTATACAAAAACAAATACTTCTAAAGAAGTTTCAAATCGGCATTGTTTTGTTTATTTTTTATTTAAAAAAGGTAATTACCATAGTTTGCATTGTTTGTTTGAAAACTTTCATAAATCGTGAGACAGTCCATTTCACCACCTTTCTCTCATACAGACGCTTTCTGATACCTCTGCAGCAGACGACTTTTGAAAAAATTGTTGCAAAAGGTGAAATTGCTCATCATGAGCAATTTCTCCTTTTGCCACAATGTTTTCACCTGTATTGAATAAATATACTTCAAAGTCGTCTGCAGCAGATTTGTCGTATGAGGGAAAGGGTTAAGTCTATTATTTCATAACATAACTGGCACACCTCTGTTTTTATCTCACATTAGTTCCCTTCCCAAGAAAGCGACGAGTTTTCCCAAACTGAAGTGAGTTACTTCCCTTCCCAAACACTCTTCTCTTGTCGTAAGAAGAATTAGCTCTAACTTTTTAAACAGAGGTCTAGATGATAGGAACTTCTTTTTTTTAATAAAAAGTTATGGGATACCTTGTAACTTTTGAATAAAAGTATAGATTGACAATATAAAACTGAACCTGAACATTGTGCAAAGATATATTTACCATTGAATGGTACGGAATTCTCTCCTTGGCACTCAGGGTTGCCGGGTTAGCATACAAACTGACTGGCTGTTATCAGTATAAACAATCCAGTAATACTGGTAAATTACCCAGGAAATGCCGCAATATAATTTAAAAATTGTTGAAAGATGCGCAAAACACCAAACAATCAATCGCCGGAGTTATATTATCCCTTTCCCTTATTTAGACACTTTCTGACGCCTCTGCAGCAGATGACTTTTGAAATCATTGTTTCTAAAGGAGAAATTGCTCATATTTTCTCCATTTGCCACGATGATTTCACTTCTTATCAATATAAAAAATTTAAGCATACTGTCATTTATCTGATGAAAGAATTTTTTTTTTGTACATCAAAACTATATATTTGTACAAGGTCAGGATCAAGTTCATATAGCCTAGCAATACAGAAGGTTTCATTCTTATGATCATCTAGATCTCAAGATTAGTATTAATATTATAGACTACATACTGCATGATGGATAAATTGTACCTAAAATGGCTGGAAATGTCCTCCAAGGTTTTATAATGTAAATTGTCTTATTTTTAAGACGAAATTCAAATTGGATTCTATCAAGGTCAGCTAAGGTCAATGTCACTGTCACTAGATTAAACGGAGAGTAAGACCTAGCTTTGGATTAAACTTGAGTCACCTTTTACATTGGGGTTACATTAAAGTCTTATAATAGTGTGTTAAAACAAAGAAAGAGGAAGAGAAAATGTTCATTCTAAGCAATATCTTTCGTATCCGGTAAAGAAGACCATTTCTGAAAATCCGTTTTTGAATAGTGGAAGATTTCCTTATTTCTTGTAGCCATTTCAGGTACAATGCTTTTCTAATAAGCTTTGAAGCATTTAAACCCTCTATATTGCAGAGTTTGAACAAATTGCCTTTGACAAAATATTATATTGAAGTGTGATTTATTCCTAAGCGTGTTGAATTGTCTTCCTTTTTACCCTCCCTCTATTGAAGTTAACTGATCCAAATTGAGGTATAAGTATTTTTCTTGCCGAGTATGAAATAACATCCGGACCTTAACCCTTTCCCACATACGACAATTCTGCAGTTTTGTGCAATTTCTTCTTTTGTCAATATGTTTTCTAAACGCCGTCTGCTGCAGAGGCGTCAGAAAGCGTCTATATGAGGGAAAGGGTTCAGATATCACAGAAATTCTGCAGCAGACGACTTTGTAAAAGTTTATTCAAACAATCTTCTGATAATGATAAAAAGCTTTGAGTAAAGTGGAAGTTATATTGTTACAAAAGTTAATATTGCAAATCACAAGCATATTTCTTATTTTACAATAATATTTTCAAAAGTTGTCTGCGGCAGATGTCGGAACTACATGTGCATGTGGAAAAATGTAAAGGTTGCTTATTGCAGGATTTTAGGACTTTGAATCTTTCCTGTATAAATTCTTAAATATTAATTGTAATTTGTTGCCACATGCTTTGGCATGTTTGTTTAGGTAGATGTAATAATTAAGGTATATATCTTGCCATTTTATGCATTCAGAGTCGATCTTTAATAGCAATTTCTCCTTAGTACACAATGCTTACAACTGTCTGCTGCAAAGGCACCAGAAAGCGTAGGAAATGGTTAACAAAAGATAACTTTATTGTGTTATGCATGTGTGTTGCTTTTCATGTGAAAAGAGAGTGCTGTGTTTTTAGCTCACCTAAGCACGAAGTGCAAGGTGAGCTTTTGTGATCATCCGGCGTCTGTCGTCGTCGTCGTCTGTCCGTCTGTTAACAATTTGCTACAAATGACTTCTTCTACTAAACCAATGGACAGATTTCAAAATAACTTTACAGGAATGGTCCTTAGGAGGTCCTCTTTCAAAGTTGTTCAAAGAATTTAATTCCAAGTAGAACTTTGGTTGCTACGGCATCAGAAAAGGGGAAAATTGCCAAATCTTAAAAAATCTTCTTCTCCAAAAGTACTGGCCCGATTTAAAAATTATTTTGCACAAATGTTTCTTTGGGTACCCTCTACAAAGTCTGTTAAAAAATATTCCGATTCGTTGAAAAACATGGCCACCAGGGTGCGGAGCTTATTATTCTTATATGTGCATTGTTAAAACTTTAAAAATCTTCTTGTCCAAAAGTACTGGCCCGATTTGAAAATTATTTTGCACAAATGTTCCTTGGGGCACCCTTTACCAAGATTGTTCAAATATTTCCGATCCGTTGAAAAACATGGCCGCCAGGGGGCGGAGCTTACTTATATGTGCATTGTTAAAACTTTAAAAATCTTCTTGTCCAAAAGTACTGGCCTGATTTGAAAATTATTTTGCACAAATGTTCCTTGGGGCACCCTTTACCAAGATTGTTCAAATTTTGTTTTCCTTATATGTGCATTGTTAAAACTTTAAAAATCTTCTTGTCCAAAAGTACTGGCCCGATTTGAAAATTATTTTGCACAAATGTTCCTTGGGGCACCCTTTACCAAGATTGTTCAAATATTTCCGATCCGTTGAAAAACATGGCCGCCAGGGGACGGAGCTTGTTTTCCTCATATGTGCATTGTAAAAAAGTTTTATTAAAATTTAAATCAGGTGAGCGATATAGGACCATCATGGTCCTCTTGTTGTAAATTACACTGATTGAACTTCTGACACCTGAGTAAAAATTGATTGTGAATTTGGTATTGACTTTCATATTGACCAGAGCCAGACCTTTATTGACATTATTTATAATTATCATGACAAACAAATGTTTTGAAGTTTAAATTTATTAGTCTGTTTGTCCTGAAAACATTCTCAGGTTCTTTGCATAGTTGATTGATTGGAGTTTAACCCTCAGTCGCCCACATAAAACAATTCTGCAGCAGACGACTTTGAAGACATATTTGCCAAAACATGGAAAATCTCTAGAAATGAAACTATTATTACTGTATTTTTTTTTCAAACATTGTGGCAAAAGGAGAAACTGCCTGTTTTGAGCAATTTCTCCTTTTGTCACAATGTTTACACAAGTCACCTGCTGCAGAGGTGTCAGAAAGCATCTACAGTCGCACCTGTGCTAAAGACCACCTAAGAAGAGCAATTCCCTTTCTATGGCAACCATATGTTTAGTTTTCCAATAATTTCTGCATGGATGACCCTGCAAATAAAGACCACCAGTGAACAAAGACCACATTTATGTCTAATCCCATGGGTGGTCTTTATACACGGGTTCCACTGTATATGATGGAAATGGTTAACCCTTTTTCTCATACGACAATTCTGCAGCAGATGACTTTGAACATATTTTGTCAGAACATAGAAAATCTCTATAATTGAATGGATAACCTGTGACTAAAAGTGGAAAACATTGTGGCAAAAGGAGAAATTGCACGTTTTGTGCAATTTCTTCTTTTGTCACTATGTTTTCAAAAAGCTGTCTGCTGCAGAGGCTTCAGAAAGCGTCTATATGAGGGAAAGTGTTAAAGATGTTTTGAACTGATTATCAGTTTCAGTATGGCATCAATTTCTCCTTAATTGCTTCTGTGGGCTTGTGGTAGAGTGTCTGCCTCTGGTGCGATAGGTTGTGGGTTTGATTCACGGCCAAGTCATTCCAAAGACTTTTATAAGGGTAGTAATGGCTTTCCCTCCTTGGAGCTCAGGGTTATCATTATGACCGACTCACTGGTGTCAGTAAATTACCCAGGAAACGCGGTGATATATCTGAACAATTGTTTAAAGCAGCACAAACCACCCAACAATCAATCAATCGACCACCATTTCCACTTAGTAGTGTTTCTTGGCTCTCTGGCACACAACATTCTTCTCGGGCAACTTGCCACTATCTCACATAGACTATTTAGCCCATTTGTTGAATGAAGTTTGTCAAGCATCAGAAAATTGAATGAACAACCTGGGATTCAAACTAACAATTTTTAGATTGATAGCCCTAGTTGTTACTGACTAAGCAAGATCAGCTAGATCCTTCTCATAAAGCGAAGTCCAAGGGTCTCTTTTGATATTGTGACTGGTTCACATGGTGTGCTGTTTTGATTTTGATAGGGTGCCCTGATGTTACACAGATCGGAGCCTGCGATGATGCACCAAGGTGAGGTCCAGACACTGTGTGAGATCACTATGAAGTACCATGGACCTAATCTCACACTACCCAGAGATCAGCATGACCCAACACAGGAAGTCGCCATTGAACAACAGCATTGTGGGGGAAATACACTTCCTGTCTTCAGAGAGAGGCTACTGTCAGGAAGTGAGTGTTTATTTTCGATTTCTGCCAAAATTATTTGGGTAAATTTTAAGATTTAACTCCTCTTTTAAGATAACTATGAGATAATAACTATGAGATAATAATGTTGATGATGATGAAATGATGATGATAGTTTTGAGTAAACATACCATTTGGTATTTCTATATTTTCGAATAATCATGTATCTTTATTTAAGATAAACTTGTCTTTTAAGATAGCTATTGGATAATAATGTCGATGATGGTGGTGATGATGATAATTTTGAAATTAGTTATGGTATTTCTAGTAATTTGAACATTTCTATCAATAAATCATGTCTCTTGATTTTACAGAGACATTTTCTTTCATCTCTCGCCGCCACAGAGGATATCCGTTCAGCATGACTCTGTACATCGATGGTCGTGTGGACTGCAGGGTCAGCACATGCTGCGAGTACAAGCATGGAGTGGGTGTGCGTCTCGGCGGGAAAATGGGACACTTCAGCCTTACGGGCATCACTGGTGCTACACCCTGCTATAAGTAAGTAAGATAGCTTGTTAAAAAGGGAGGTTATTAATCCATTCATTATGTAAACCTATTTGGAATATTGGCATCAGTTTCAGTGTTTTTAAAATGGAGATATTGGTTGAAAACATTTGCTAAAAGTAAACTCAAATATGCTGTCTGATCAAATTACATGACATATGTCTACTACAACATACCCAGTCTGATAGCATTATTTAGCGATATGGATAAACTTTATAGAGATTTTCCATATATTTACCTCTAAGTTTTCAATGAATGTGTGTAAATTAATCCATTTCCAACATAAAGCAAATCTTAAGCAGGTAACTTTTAAAATGTTTAGGCAAAAATAAAAAAAATAAAAATCTTTATTAATAAAAGTTTTAATAGATCTATTAAAAAAAGTTGAAACCATTGTGACAAAAGAACAAATAGCTCATTTGGAGCAATTTCTTCTTTTGACATAATGTTTCAAAAGTCATCTGCTGCAGAGGCATCAAAATACGTCTACATGGGGGGAATTTGAGGGTTAAGAGAGTGAAAGTATTTTAACAAATTATCCACGTTTCCCAGGTGCAAGTTAACCTGTCAGGCCCCTCCTAGGAGTCTGAAATTGAAGAAGACAAACGGGAAGAAGAAGAAGACCAGGTCTCCTTCCCCACAGGAAGAGGTTACCGTTGAAAACACGCCCCGCACACCAGTAGTTCCCAGCAAGAAAGAGGAACAGGTTGTCAGTGGAAAGAGCGACGATGGTAAGTCAAGTATTTGAATTCTCTGACTTAAGTTATGTATTACTTGATAATATTGACCTGATCCTGACCTTTTGACAAAGATGAATATTATTTTTATTATTAAAGAACAGAACAGAAGTTTTCAAATTAAGCATATATACAGCTCATGATTGATCTACACAAATAAACCTGCAGAAAGGGTTAACCCTTTCCCAAATACAACAAACCTGCAGCAGACAAATTTGAATACATAACTGAAAGTACAATTGAAGTGTTGAAAACATGGTGTCACAAAGAGAAATTGCTTGTTTTGAGCAATTTCTTCTTTTGTCGCCATGTTTTCAAAAGCCCTCTGCTCTGCTGCAGAGGCATCAGATAGCGTCTATATGAGGGAAAGGGTTAAGCCAATACAATAATGGGAACTAATTAAATCTAATTTAGATTTTTATTTATATATGTATTTATATGCATCTAATTTGAAATTTGATTTATGTAAATTCAGTGGTATAAATGTGACACTCAGTTTAGATAGGGGAAATGCATGTACTTCGTTATAATGTGAATCTTTGAACAAAGGTCAAGATGAGGTCAATAATGTGGAGTAATACATGTATTAAGAAAATAGATATATAGTCTTCTGAATAGAAAGCATTTTTTGAATAATCTGTATGTAAGGTAATGTGATTCCATGGGATCACATGTATCCCTCTTGTCTGTCTTTCATACTTTTGCTTCTGTCATATCTGACCGCCTTGGTGGTGAATTGATAGAGCCTATGCTTTGGGTTTGGGATGTCGCGGGTTCGATCCACGGCTGGGTCAGACCAAAACCTTTAAAAATGGCTGCCCTGCATGGCCCTCAGGGTCACTGGGTTAGCATAACAACTGATTGGCTGCTGTCAGGATAAATGTACCAGTAGTACTGGAAATGCCTTGATAAATTCCACGCTGGAGTCAGACCCAAAACTTTATAAATAGTAGTAATGGCTTCCCTCCTTAGTTTAATTTAAACTTATTTATTTTCAATCGATTGCGTTCACCATGGGACTCAAACCCGGGACCTTTTGAATAAGAGGCGGATGCTCTATCTCTGCACCACTGTCTTCTACTATACATATAAGTAATATAGGCAGTGCGGGTAATTTATCCAGGAATACTGTGATATAACTAATGCACCGCTGAAAAAGACTTTAAACAAACACATCTGTCACAGCCAGCCATTCCCAAATAAAACAAGTCTGCAGAAGACAACTATGAAATATTTGTTATTAAGCTTAAATATAAAAAATCTCTTTTAATGAAATTGTTATAACTGAATCAAGTTAAAAAATTGAGGCAAAAGGAGAAATTACTCATTATCATCAATTTCTCCTTTTATTAACACACTTTTGTAAACTTGTCTGCTGTAGGTGTGTCAAATCGCCTCTTCATTTGGGAAAAGAGCTTAAATAGTCATTGACAAAAAACACATGTGTTTCTTTAATGATATTTGTCATATATGTATTTGTGGCTAATGTGTGAATTTGTATTATTTTAGCTGTGTATATAATGTGTATTTTATAAATACTTAATAGCCTTGTAGTTGATTAATTGAGCCGTCCCGCATGAAAATCAACATTATGGATAATGTATTGACCCAGATCAGCCTACGCAGTCTGCACAGGCTAATCCGGGCAGACACATTCCATCTCAGGGAGCTAGAGGTTTAAAGTAATAATTCCTGAAACAGAAAAATCCACAGGAGGTGAAAAGTGTCTGTTCGGGTTAGCCTGCGCGGCATGCTTAGGCTGATCCGGGTCGATTCAATGTTGGGCTCAAATATCAAGCATATTTTATAAATATAATTTAGCTGTGTTTTCTATTTAATATTTAACTGCATATTTTGTCAATATAATGTAGCGCTGTATTTTATTAAATATTTAACTGTGTATTTAATAAATATACGTAGCTTTGTCTTTCATTAAATATCTTACTGTGTCCTTTATTACATGTTTACTTTTGACATACAATGTAATTGCATGTATACATGTACATGTACTTTCTCAAGCTTTATCATTATGTATTGTATGCTTATATTATGAGTCATGTGTTACAAAAACAAACCTCTAAGGTTTAACCCTTTCCCACTGGCAGATGCATTCTTACCCATCTGCAGCAGACGACTTTTGAAACCATTGTGGCGAAGGATGAAATTGCTCATATTTACCACAATATTTTCAAATCTTTTAAGAAAGTATGCTTTCATTGAGAACTTTCCGAAAGTTGTCTGTTGCAGAAGTTTTCCTAAGTTGTCATTTTTGTTTTCAATAGTTTGCTGCTGCAAAGGCGTCAGAGAGCACCTATTTGTGGGAAAGGGATAAGTTGCCTTTTTCAGGGTTAGATTCAACTTTGAAATTCCATACTTAATTTCATTCTTTCTATTGCAATAAGTTTGATCATATTTTTAGTATTTTAGCTTAAAGGGACTGTCTCACAGTTTACAACTGACAAAAACAATTCTGATCATTGCCCTTACTGTTTCCTAAGATGCGCACAGATTTCATGGCTTCTGCAGCAGACAGCTTTTGAAATCATTTTGGCAACAGGAGAAATGAGCAGATTTTGCTCTTAACACCACGTTTTTATATCAAAAATACATTACCAGTCATTTAATACCTGATATATCATCTCTATACACCTTAATTATCCAAAAAAAACGCCCACGTTAGCATATCCCTCACGTATCCGTGACATACACGGCCGCCCGGAAGTACAGGCGCGCACGTGAGCGGGTAGTCACTTTTCATTTTTGGATTCACCGGAGTAGTCGATAAGAAAAATTTATATTATTATTTCTTCTTCCAATTAACTCTTTTGTTTTATAAGGCCCTGCCTTATAATTATTTAATTGTCCAAAGATATTTTGTCTACATTAACGTCACAGCCGTAAATTATTTACTTTATTGCTGTATTTATTGTTTTGTAGCAGACGATACGCTGAGAAGCACGTGGTTTACCCCACCCGCTAATTTCAGTTACCGTCTTCGGGTGCGGAAGTCTTGCTGTTTTCAATACTTTTTCCCTACCCTGTTAGCGATAGTACATTAACTATTGCTGTATGAATTATTGACTGTCCTATTCAATATTTGTGAAAAAAATTTGAAACAAATTTATTTTCAATTTACGTGTCCAAACTACCGGTGTCACCGTGGTGTGGATATATTAAAACGGATTATAAACGGATTATATACGGATTATTTCCTGTTTGGTGAGTATTTTTGAATTATGTCAATGTCAATTACTGGTGAAGGGATGCGGAGCCCATGTGGTCATGCTGTGCACCTATGGGATTCACATCCGACCTGCGTTGTGTGCACCAAATGCACACAGGCTTCACCTTGCGAGTACTGCTCGACATGGCCTATTTCCATTTGGAAAAAGGTCGTGCGGAGTAAGACTCGTAAAAGCAGGAAGATAAAGAAGACCCCTAAGAGGGTGCCTTTATCTTCATCGAGTGAGGCAGAGTTCGAGGGGTTCTCCCAACCGGACTCTGCAACGGTGTTGAGCGAGTCGAAGGGCAATGCTGAGCCTTCTTCTCCGCTCAACACAGCCGTTTTTCCGCGCGCTGAGGAAATTCGGATGGTAGCTTTGGGTGAGAGTTGCTCCGTCGGGAAACTTCAGAAACCGTACGGAAACAGCGGGGAAAATGCTCAGCTGGATCATTTAACCGCTGAACCTCACCATCTGTCGCCTGGTGTCAGGGCTGGGCCTTCGAAAGAAGGAGTGCCTTTGGTAGCTTTCCGGGAAACCGCAGGTTGTACCAATCCGACACCATACTCTGGGCTACAGCGGTCTTCGGACAGCTGCAGAGTACCGGTTACTTACGTCGAGGGACGTAGTATTCCGGAGACTTTGTATAGCGCAGCTTCACTCCTGCCTATGCATAGTCAACCTGGGTTTTGTTGGGCTGAGCAACAAAACCCAAATACCGAGGCACGTCAGGTCACCGGGCAACCGGAGAGGAGTCATTCGTTAATGACGCGACCTTTCACCAGTCAGTCCGGGTTGGACTGGACTGGGCCAGT
Organism: Serripes groenlandicus; assembly: GCA_031761405.1. Classification (NCBI taxonomy): domain Eukaryota; kingdom Metazoa; phylum Mollusca; class Bivalvia; order Cardiida; family Cardiidae; genus Serripes; species Serripes groenlandicus. Next base: position 18,207,281 of record JASEVX010000013.1, on the reverse strand, counting down.
CAGTCACGTTGCCATGACTAGACCAGGTAGTCGCTCACGTATCTGTGATGCGACAGGGCAAAGGTCCGATTGCAAGGACCCAGCCAGGCAAAAGGTTGATCGATTAGCACCGATTCATCCTGGCAGTCAGACTATCTTAATTGATTCGACGACTAGCCAAAATCGCGCGCATGGAGACATGCCGCATCAGGTCAGTAGCCCATTTCGTTATGGTGCTACGGGCCAATCGGTCACGCCTGTGAATACGACACAAACACCAGTGTCTTATGTAAACACAGGCCAACCGAGTAGTAGGGCATTTTTCAATGCCTCGTCTACACTGCCAGACGACTGTGTCAACATGGCGCGTCTAGGCACGGGTTCTGTGGTGATAGACCGAATTGATGCTAATTATCGATCGATCTCTGCTCCACTACAGAATCAGAATAATTTAAAGCCTGGTGTTGCACCGGGTTCGATTATTCCTCTGTCTTCCATCGGGTATGGGGGTTATGAAAAATCTTTTTCTTCCCCTGGGGGGACAGTGTATGTCGCAAGACAATATGCTGCTCCTCAATACCAGCCACCGGTCCATAATATGGAACCGTTAGGTGTTAGACAGAGATCAACGGCCTACCGGGATCAGCATTACCCATCTCATGGGAATTCACTGCTCTCGGGGGGACACCTACTTGATAGGCAGTCCGATTATAGGCAACCTCGGGATCAGAATACATTGCGTCATTCTGTGAACGAGAGGTCGAGACCGTCCCATACGGTTAGTTCGGCCCCGGCAGAAGATTTTGTACGGCCGCCCTCTGCTGCGGAGAGGGGGCCTGCTTCACAAAATCTTCGGCAGAACATGGATTATTCTGAATTATCCATGTCTGAGTCGGACATTGATCTACCGGTTGGACGACCGAGTGATCAACCTCAGAGGAGTACACACAACCCTACATCTTCGTCTAACGATGATGAGGGAAATAGGTCTCCTTCAGATGAGGAGCCAGCTGTAGAGCGTTGGTCGTTTCAGCAGGCTATTGACAAAGTATTTCGGGTGGTGCCGAATACTTTATGCCCTAAGGTTGACGCTCCCCCACGTCGGAAAAACCTTTCTAGCCTAGAGGAACTGAATGTACAGGCTTTTACGCCAGTGCAATTACTTCCTCAAGCTAACAACTTGGGCAGGTTGTTAGACCAATTGCAGTCGACCAGGTCTCTAGAGGCTTTACCTTAGGGCTGGTCGGTCCCAGGACCCATTTCTAAGGAATGGGTCAATCCTAAGCCGTATTCAACGTCTAAGGAGTTCTTTCCTGTCAAAGTGCCAGCTTTAGACGGGGATGCAGCTAAACTGGGGTTAACTGCACCCGCTTCTGTTCAAGTCTCTACTAAGATTCTAGAGAAGTGGGAGGCCAGAGCAAGACTGGGTGTAATGGTGTCATCTCATGACAACCATTTCGCAGTCGCTCTGTCTTTGTTGTTAAAAGAGGAGAATATCTCTAGCCTAGGGGCTAACAGAATTCTCGAAGCTTTCGACACAGGCAACAGGCATCTCATGGCACTGAATCTTCAGACCGCCACAGAGATACTGTCCATGAGGAGGGACGCAGTGCTAGCTGCTCCTAACTCATTGCTAAGTGCTAGCAAGGACAGCCTGAGGGCCGCACCATTGGAGTCGAAACAACTCTTTGATGGAAGGATTGCTGCAGTGACGGTTGCTGATGCGTCAGAACAGTCTCGACGCCTTTCGGCGAACGCAGCTAAGGCTTTTGCGCAGGGCCAGAAACGTTCAGCGTATTCTGCGAATGTGGGTACTTCTAAGAAACCCAACCCAGCAAAGAAGCCAAAACGGGATGTAAAAGGTTTTCAGCCTAAACAAACCCCTTCCACGGGTCAAAAAGCGGCTAAACCGAAGCGCCCTTATCAGGGTACTAAGCATCGGCAGCCCGCTAGAGTTAACACGAACCCGAAGCCGCAGCCCTAGGGATTCGCTCCTCTCTATGACAATCCCAAGGTCGGAGATTGCAGTCGGGGGCCGCCTGTCATTTTTCACGGAGGAGTGGGAAAGTATCACAGAGGATCGTTGGATTTTATCTGTGATACAGGAAGGGTATCTGATTCCCTTCATTTCCCCCCCTCCTCTGACAAGCGTGCCGATCGACATGTCATCACGTCATCCGGCCATGTCGGAGGTGATTTCATCACTTCTGAAAAAGAATGCCATAGAGAGGGTTCTCAACCCCAATTCTCGGGGTTTCTACAGCCGTCTTTTTCTTGTTCCGAAGAAAGACGGCAGGTGGAGACCGGTTATAGATTTATCTGCGCTAAATCTATTGATTCCGGTCGAGAAATTCAAAATGGAGTCGACCCGCTCCATCCGAGTAGCAATTCGGAAAGGCGACTGGGCGGTCTCTCTAGATCTAACAGACGCCTATTATCACATCCCGATAGCTTCCTCCTCGAGGAAATACCTTCGGTTTGTGATAGAGGGAGAAGTGTTCCAATTCAGGGCTCTTCCCTTCGGCCTCAAGTCCGCCCCTCGAGTGTTTACGAAGATAATCAGTGTTGTGGGAGCCTACCTTCGCAGGAAAGGACCCCAACTTCTTCAATACTTCGACGATTGGCTTCTCCACAGGACGGATCGTGTACTTTTACTTCACGATCTGTCCCTAGCCTGGCGGACCATTCTGCGATTGGGTTTAATACCCAACACGCAGAAGTCGGAATTAATTCCGTCAAAGAGGTTCACGTTCGTGGGTATGACGTTTCTCACCGACTTAGCGGTAATTCAAGTACCTTCGGACAGAGTCGATTCTCTTTTACAGAAAATCGGTCTCGCACTGGAACAGGCTGCGGTAACAGCCCGATCCATGCTGTCACTTCTGGGTTCCCTGAGTGCAGCAGCCGACCTAGTCTTTCTAGGAAGGCTCCACATGCGACCCCTTCAGTTCCTTTTTCTGTCCCGGTGGCGTCCGTCTGTGGACTCACTGGATCAGGAGATAGCTCTGACGGATTTCTTCAAGTCCCACCTTCGGTGGTGGCTGGATCCGTTAATCTATCAGCAAGGGGTACCCTTACTCACACCACCTCCGGATCTGTACCTTTTTACAGATGCCAGTGCTGCGGGTTGGGGAGCTCATTTAGAGCCGCAGGGCCTAACAGCCCAGGGCATGTGGACAGCGGAGGAGAAGTGTTTTCACATAAACAACTTGGAACTGAGGGCAGTCCTGCTAGCCCTCAATCAGTTCGCTGCCTCCGTTGCGAACAAAACTGTTTTGTTGTCGACGGACAATACTACTGTTGTGTCGTACATTCGCAGGCAAGGAGGAACGCACTCCCATCTTCTCTTTTTAGAGACTTGGAAGTTACTCCTTTGGTGTCAGGCGACGTCGTTAGTACTTCTAGTAAAACACGTCCCAGGTCGTCTAAATGTCTTAGCAGACAGTCTATCCCGCCAGAACAAAATTCTTCCGGCGGAATGGACATTGAACCAGAGTGTGTTGAACTCAGTGTTCATGCGGATCGGGACACCCCTGGTGGATCTTTTCGCCACCAGAGTCAATCATCGGCTGCCACTTTATGTATCCCCGATGTACGATCCTGCAGCTTGGGCAGTGGACGCACTGACCCTCGATTGGAACCTCCTGTTCGGGTATGCGTTTCCCCCGTTCATACTGGTTCCGATCGTACTTCAAAAGGTTCTTCGCTCGCAACAGTGCAAAATACTGTTGATAGCACCCTGTTGGCCCTAGAGGTCGTGGTTCAGCGACCTCCTGGCCTGTCTCTCGGCAAATCCAATACGACTTCCTATTCGAGAAGACGTACTGTTTCAGCAACCAGGTCGGCGTCTTCATCCCAACCTGGCAATGCTACATCTTCACGCCTGGACATTATCAAGCGTTCGGTCCGAGAGAGAAACTTTTCTCAAAAAGTTGCCTCTCGTATCGCACAATCAAGAAGACGATCCACTAGAATCGTTTATGATTCCAAGTGGAGAGTTTACTCAGATTGGTGTGGTACAAGGTCGGTCAATCCGGAGTGTCCCTCTGTAACTCGGATTGCCGATTTCCTTCTTTTTCTTTTCGAAGAAAAACAACTGGCAATTAGTACGGTGAAAGGCTACCGTTCTATGTTATCGAACACGTTTAAGTTCATTGGGGGAGAGAGTATCGGTTCAAATCCGTTTCTCTCGGAACTTATACGCTCGTTCGAATTAGAGAAACCCGTTTGTAGGAGTTTAACTCCAAAATGGGATTTGTCTTGCGTCCTTTGGTCGCTTACTAGAGCTCCATACGAGCCTCTAGTATCGGCGTCTTTAAAGTTTCTAACTTATAAAACCGTCTTTCTTTTAGCTTTCGCTACAGCTCGTCGAAGGAGCGAATTACATGCTCTTTCAGTAGAAACAGGGCACATCAGATTCAATGAGTCTGATGGCTCTTTTACTCTACTCTGTCAACCAGGGTTCCTGGCTAAAAACCAGTTACCTTCGGTTTCACCTTCGCCGATCACAGTTCCCAGCCTTTCGGCGACCTGTGGTCCTTCTGATTCCGACAGAACCCTTTGTCCCGTTAGGTCTCTTAAGCATTATCTTAAGAGAGTTGAAGGGACTCGGGGTCGGAGAAAGAGGTTATTTCTTCCTCTTATAGGTTGTAAAGATATTTCGGCGGCATCTATTTCCCGCTGGATATCTATTACTATAAAATTAGCTTATAAAGACCTGTCTAGTCGAGATCTCTCGTTTCTGCGGATTCGTCCGCACGAGGTTAGAGCTCTCTCTACAAGTTGGGCATTCTCTAATAATGTTCCTCTTGAAGAGATTCTTCAAGCGGCAGTATGGAAGTCGCAATCTACCTTTTCGTCTTTCTACTTACGTTCTATGGCTAGTCAGTCAGATAACTTGTTCTCTCTGGGTCCCCTTGTGGCTTCTCAGCGAGTTGTTCGCTAATTATTATAATCCAACACATAAATAAAGTGAATACTGATTGAAACTGTATTCAATCTCCACTATCACTTTATACTACCGTTGGAATCAAGTATGTTTGTTCTGAAAAATATGGAATAATATACTACTACGTACCTGGAACGACAGTAAGTATTGGTCGAACCTCCCGTCCTATGCTACGAAGTCATCAGGTATTAAATGACTGGTAATGTATTTTTGATATAAAAATGAAGTTTTTTAAAGTAAAACATATTTTTATTAGAAAATACTTACCAGTCATTTATAGAGTCCCACCTCCCAGCCCCGCGTCGTCACCAATACTTAACGGTGAATGAAAAGTGACTACCCGCTCACGTGCGCGCCTGTACTTCCGGGCGGCCGTGTATGTCACGGATACGTGAGGGATATGCTAACGTGGGCGTTTTTTTTGGATAATTAAGGTGTATAGAGATGATATATCAGGTATTAAATGACTGGTAAGTATTTTCTAATAAAAATATGTTTTACTTTAAAAAACTTCATTTTGTAAACATAACCACTTTTAAAATACTGTAAGTACTTTGATAAAGATTTAAGGCTAGAAATAATGAGACAGTTCCTTTAAATTTGTAGAATGTAACTTTTAGTATATATATAATATAATGTAGTAACTTTTCAGCTTTCTTTCATACTAACCATTTCTTCCATTGCAATCTTTACTTTTACTGCTATCAGAGGAGAATTATGACTTAGATCACAATGTCATAATTCCTGTTGAAGACGATCCTGATCAGTCAAGAACAGAAAATTCTCGCAAAGAGAAAAAAAACGTAACAAAAGACAAATTTGTACCTCAGAATCCAGGAGATGCCAAAACTGGATTAACTCCCTTGAAAGACTCTTCAGACCTGAAGGAGAGTAATGTAGAAGTGGAGGCAAACAGTGACCATGATAATGAATATAAAGATGACTTTGAAGACGACAAAGGGGAGAGTGCCTCATTCAGTGAACATGTCAATGATAAAAGTGTGAAAGACACCAGAAACGAAACCCATAATTCAGACACAGTGGTAGTTAATGGATTTGAGCAGACAGAAGTTGAAGTTGGAACTGAGAAAGCAAGTAGGAATGACACAGACACTGAGAAAAGTAAGAAACACTGGGATAACCAGGACACGGATTATGAAATTGAGGAAGATATCTTCAATGAACAGACAGAAAGGTCAAATGTGTCAACATATGAGAGGTCAAAGATCAGTCATAATGGAGAGCAGATTGAGAACAATGAACAAACAGTTTCAGAGTCAATTGATGAAGAAAAACCTCCAAACTCAGGAGAAGAAAGAAGAAGGGCAGGAAGCAATTCAGAGGCCAGTCAGTTGGAGACCAGGCAAGCAGGGACTAGTAATGCAGATTCTGTCCAAGAAGACATACAAAGTGAGAAAGTCATTTACCCTATCAGTGTGAATAAAGACGGGCATGTGGCTGAAGGAAAGAATGGCTCGGAGAAAACAAATAGTTCAGAGAAAATTGACATGGTCAAAGAAGATGCAGATACATTCACCGTGAAAGATAGTGACAATGGCACAAAAGCTTCCAACACTGATAGTTCAGAAAAAGCAAACGAAAATGGATACAGTAGTAATGAAAAAGCAGACAAAAAAGGAGATGCATCAGAAGATGTTAAAAATAGGAAAGAAAAGGGTGAATATAGAGAATGTTGTAATATACCAGTAGCACCAGAGGTTTAGATAAGGATGTGTTCACAGCTTGTTGTCCAACAATTCTTTTATTTCTCAATTAAGCCATATGTTGTAGGTACTCAAAACAATTGTTCTCCCTAAGGTGATTCTTTTGAGTACCCATAAGATAGGGTTCGGAGGTTGTATACGAATTTAACATTTCTTCACCTGCAGACGACTTTTGAAAACATTGAGGAAAAAGAAGAAATTGCAACAATATTTTCAACTCTGTTAAAAGATTATATTCTCATTTCTAGAGTCTCCATATTTTTGAGTAGATGTCATCTAGCCCAAATTTGTTGCATGTGGCAAACGGTTAAGTTTATGAAATATACCACCTTATCTAGAGCTCTACACTCCAGCACAATGTCCAGTTCATTTCGTTTTAATATATTTCACCAGCTTGAATAGTTTAGTGGTCAGACGATTCACCTCTGTATCCGAGACCAAGGGTTGATTTCCAGCCAGGTCACAACAGAAAAGTCTCAATTTGTCTTTTTCCTTAAATGTTTCCAAAACTGTATCTTAATTATAACCCTCTTAGTATATTGCTTTGCACATGCCTATTGGTTGGTACATCAGTCAGTAAACCAAAGCTTATACGATAATAACTGGATAATGTTTGGACCTACAGTACTTTACCTTGGACGTTGGGCATGACCAGTAGATGACCCCTATTGACTTTAAGGTCATCTTTTCAAAGGTCAAGGGCACATTGACCTTAAACACAAAAAGGGAGCATAATGTTTTACAAACATCTCTAGTTTATAGAAATTAATAATAGTATTCTCCAGATGTTTTCAAAGTTGTCTGCTGTAGATTTGTTGTATGTTGGAAAGGGTAAATCCCGAGTCAATCTAAACTGATTGGGTGGGTTTGATAGTAGAATCCCTGCCAAAATACCCAGAATGTTACATGATTTGTGCACTTATTTTGAATGTTGTATGTTTTTAACCCTTTCCCTCATATAGACGCTTTCTGACACCTCTTCAGCAGACGGCCTAGAAGAAATTGCTCAAAACGAGCAATTTCTCCTTTTGTCACAATCTGAATTTTGTTTGTATTTTATGTAAAGCACAATTTGAATTTTGCATGATTTTTATGTTAAGCACAATTTGATTTTTGGATGCTTATTAAATTTACTTTATAAGAGCACAATGTGAATTTGTATGCTTATTTTATGTTTAGCACTATTTAGATTTTTTGTATTTTTTGATACATGTATGTTTATTGTGTTTTCTTGATAAGAGTACAATGTGAAATTGTATGCTTAGACATTTCGTTAACATATTATGCACATAGTGTTATGTTAGTATAAACATATTTTGGGTATGGATATATATTTATTTGGTAAGAGCATCCTTATAAGTTGTTTTATTTTAACCCCTTTTCTCATGTAGATGCATATAAATGCATCTGAAGCAGAAGACCTTTGAAAACATTGTAACAAAAAGTTGCTCTTAATTGAGAACAAATTTTCCTTTTACCACAACATTGGCAGAAGCAAATATTGTCAAAATGTGCCTGCAGATGAGAAGGGGTTAAAAAAGTCAGAACTGTCCTTAAAATAACTTATTTACATTTGTACTGAAATAAAATGTGCAAAGTTGTCTAGTTTGGAAACGTCTGAAAAATAATGATGTCATGAAATGGAAGGAAGATATAAGTGCTATATTAAATTGAAAACAGTCTTGGGAAATGTGAATTTGCACACTTCATGCATCTGTAATATTTTCTATGATTACAAAGTTGGACGGGGCTATACACTTGATCATTATTCTTATGAGAACCTTTATATAGCCTTGTTTTCAAGTTGAATATTTAAAATATTTTCAACAAAGGCAGGATGAAATCCCAATAACAAATCAGTAAAATTCTTGAAACATTTAACCGTCCCTTTATCTGTGTCAGTCAAACGAAAATGGATGAGACACCACACTTCTTAATAATAACCTTATATGAATTATTATTTTCACATTCTGTTGAAAGCGAGGCTAAGCAAGTGCATGCATATTCCTTGTGAATAGAATATACTGGAGCCACCGCATGGGATGGTTGGTCTTTCAGTATGACATAATTATGAACTTTGTGAAGTGAACTTCTTCTTCAGTTTTTAAGAAACTTTATACACTTGATAATCATGAATTGTAGATGAGCAACATGTTATATTGGACCATATTAATTGAGGTGATCTAGAGTTGTCTCCCCTTGACCTTTGACCATTTTTGATACTATAAAATCAGTTTGTTGGATATAAAGGTCATGTCTCGTGACAATTCTAGTTTCTTTTAACACACTAACTTCATTCTGTAATACTTTTTCTTATTTCTTAAATTACATCAGTAATACTTTCTCTTATTTCCTATATCAGCATCTGTAATATTTTATTTATATCTCTAATTACAGACAACTACGAAGATGACTTCGAAGATGAAGGTAAGCTTATATTTTACAATTGAGTTTTTCTCACAGAAGTGTGATAAATCTATTTATTCTTTCACAAAGTTAACTTTCCCTGTATGTTCCCCCTCCACATATGAGTCAAGCCAAACAGAAATTGACCTTATGAGGTTTTAACCCTTCCCCTCTTGCAGAAGCATTTAGAAACCTGACTGCAGCAGTTAACTTTTACAAAAAAATAAAAATTGCAAAAGGAGAAATTGCTCATACTTTACTCTATAGAACTCTTCCATATATTTATCTTGATAATATCAAAGTACATGTTGTCTGCTGCAGATGTATTGTATGTGGTAAAGGTTTTAAAACTAATGATCAAACTGCATAGAGGGTGTAATTATAGTTTTGTCAGACGCTTCCAAAATGTGTGTACAACTTGAGGGCAAAGAGGGACGATCCTGATCAGAATGTGCTGAAACGCAGGCTGATCTTGATCATCGCTGGTCACAAAATTCTGAAGGTCAGTTTTTGACATGGTGTTGCTCATTATGTTCAATGAACAGAGAAGTCTCTAGTGGAACTGTACATATGTACAGGCTGGTCTGTGTCTTTACTGTTGGCCTACATGTGCAGCAGGATTCTCAGTTCACCTGAGGTGAATGCGCCCCATTCGTTCTTTACATGACCTTGACAACCCACCGTGCCAGGAGAATACGCACAGAGACGACTTGATTTATATGACCTAGACATGGCTGAATTTGATGATTTGAATTTATTCAAAGCTAAAATCTTTATTTTTTCATTTAACTCTATGTTGTGGGTACTCAATATAATCGGCTTAGCAAGGTCATTCTTATAACAAAGTCTTCATGCGAAATGCTCGTATCTGAATTTTGCATGAAGAGTTTGATTATATACCTACAGTTTAGGGTTTTGTGAAGAGATAAAGCTGATTTGCAAAGACGCTCTGAAATTTAGATATACATAATTATATATCGTACAGGTCCTTGTTCTCGAACCGTACCTACTCTTGAACCTTTAGTTCAAGGACTGTTTATATATTTCCAAAAACGCATTTTACGTTATAAATTTTATGTTAACTGGTGCTTTGTTTACTTACAAATAACTTGTTGAATTTATTCGTCAGTATTGTTGGTTTTTGACATGTATTTATAAGTACATGACTGTATTCCCATGAGCCCTGATAATTGTTAAGAGGTTCGAGAACCGGTGTTTCCATGCTATATTTAATTAGAGCTCTTCAACTTTTGCTTATAAACACATGTACATATTATGGAATCTCCATAGGACATTTTGTTGTCTGGAGTTGTAAAAGAAGTTTTAACTGTATAACTATCTAAAAAATCAACTGAACAGACTAGAAACTTTGGAAACGTTTCTATGATCAAAAAAAGAAATTGACTCATGTTTAACTGGTGTAACTGCATCTTCTTGTAAATAGATGTAATAACAACAGTCACACAAAAAACAATCTTTTGAGGTTTTGAAATTAACTGTTACTTTTATTTTGTTCTTAGCCAGTTTTTTTACAGGCTTCCATGCAGTTTAGTGAAATGTGAAAGTTGAGATCAGACTGATCTCGACTTTTACTCGTCAATAAAGTCAGCAAAGTCTCTATTTGTAAGATGTGACTCATATTTTATAGTCTGATTTGTATTATGACTAATTTCAAAACCGCCGATAATTGGTTAGTGTAACATCGCTCAGTAACTGTTATAGATTTTTGTTTAAAGTTTCTACCTTACAAATTTTTTCACTACATATCTTCTCTTTTCCTTCTTTTTAAACTTAACTTCATACAGATACAAAATATGAGGATGATTTCCATGACGATGATGGCCAAAATGGTGATAAATCAAAATCTCGTTCAGAGTAATGCGATCATGTGACCTTCCTGCCAAGGTCACATGACTTGCATTTCAGGCGGCCATTTCAAAACTACAAAACAATTTTATGTCGATGATAGTGTAAAGGATTTGATAGTTTTCGTGGCAGATTTATCAGTGTACTATTTGTGTGATAAATTTGTTGCTTTATTTCGTGCATTGAACATTGTCAATGAAAAATAGGATATGAAGGGTAAATGAACAATAGACTTGGACTTTAATTTTTAAATTTTGTGCATTTTTACCGTTCTGCAATTTCATTAAGATTTTTTGCTTTGTTTCTTAATTCTTTGTAAATATTAAATTAGGCATCGTTATATTCACATTTGTAAATAGGGGACAAAAAATCTTATATTTATCATTTAGGGTAATAGTTCTGAGATACCAATATGTTTTTGTTGGAGATGAAATAGTGTTGTGGATTGAACAGTTTATGAACTATCTGGTGATAGTTACCTGTTAATTCAAAGTGTATATAAATCACATCATATATTTAGTTTTCTTACAATTTTAATTATTTTAACATTGAAACATGGAGAAGCATACATGGCCGAGTGATTTAACCTTTCCCTCATACAACAATTCTGCAGCAGACGACTTCGAACATATTTTGTCAAAATTAGAAAATCTCTATAATTGAATGGAAAGTGGAGACAAATTATGGCAAAAGAAGAAATTGCTTGTTTTGAGCAATTTTTACTTTTATCACCATGTTTTCAAAAAGTCGTCTGCTGCAGAGGCGTCAGAAAACGTCTATATAAGGGAAAGGGTTAACCCTTTCTGACCTGCAGACGCGTTTTGACACATTTGCAGTGGGCTTCTTTTGAGAAATAGCTCATTATGAACAATTTGTTCTTTTGTCACTAATTGTTCAAGTCTATTCAATAATTATGATTTCAATTAAAGAGATTTTCAATAGTTTTTGCTTTATGTGTTCAAAGTTGTCTGCTGCAGATTTGTTGTGAGTTGGATTCAGTTTGGGATAATCTTTCCTAGTACTGGTAAGTAACCCAGGTATCATGTTTAAGACAGTGAACTGTAGCAACAATATAACTGAAATACTATTGAAATGATGTAAAAGTCCTGCAAAACTAAATAAAACAAAGAAAACTTGATTGGCACTGGTTCATGTATTTCAGACATAACATGTTTTCTTCTTTCTGATACCAAATGATCTTGTTTGATTTCAAATGTGTTAATTGATGAAATACACTTGATTATTTTAAAATTTATACATTAATCAATGAAATAAAGACTTTTGATTATTCTAACATTTATATATTAAATACTGAATATCTAGCATTTGAATAAAGTCATCATAAAATCAATTTGATTATGTTATTTTTGCTTTGCAAACCAAGTAACTACTAGTTTTCATGAGCAACTGTTTGCTATACATCTACCATGTTTTTGCTAGGAACATATTGGCCAATTAAGTCTCCAGTACTTTGATTTTTTCTTGAAACTCATATTCCATGATTCTTAGGCAAAAAAAATATATTTTTCTGGCCATAATTGAACCATTGCATTTTAAAGTTGAGTCTGCTTACGTTTAATTAATGTGCAGAAGATTAAAAACATATTGGACTAGATGTAAAAATGTATTGTTGAGTCCATTATCTTGTAAATTGGAAATAGACTAAAGATAAAATAAAATGTAATTTGTGATTTAAATGGCAATTCAATTTAACCATTTCTAAAACGTTTTAGATATTTTAATGAACTAAGCCAAAGGAAATGAATAAGTCATATTTTTGACATAAGAAATGCATCCTTTTGATGGAGTTCTTGCTTAAATGTTTGAATTCAAAATGAATAAAAATATATAAAGAAGTATTTTTTTGTGACATTTCTTTATTACTTCGTTTTGACTGACAAATGAAGTTCCTTGAAAGCTAAAAGAACAGTTATGACAAATTAAGTTATTTTTGCGGAATTTTGATTCAAACATTTTGAAGTGGTCACCTGAGTAATTTTGAATGCAGTTTGTATAATGAGTATTTATTTTTTTTACACACACCGCATGCTTTCCTACAGTTTTGTGCATATTTTTGTGTAATATCGTATTGACTTTGTCTAGTGTTTTATACATATGTGTATTGGCTTATATTAAGTTGTACTAGTGTCTATCATTGTATTATTCCCAAGCATTTTTCACTTGGCAAAGGAGAACTTGATACTCAGCTCTGCATATCAATTTTGGAGTAAGACATGTTTTTACGGAGGCATTCATTAATAATCAACCATAAAATGGTGTGATATAACTGAACAAATTGTTGAAAGCAGCAAAAAACACCATATAATCACAATAAAAAGACCCGCCTCTGCATTCATGCTAATGATCCAAGATGATACTACTTTACAGGAATTTCCAGAAAACTTCTTTGACTAATTGACTATCGATGCAAAGCCAGATCAGACTGCATATAATGCAGATCCCCACTCAATTGTTAATAATAACTCATAATCATAATTGGGGCTGTTGACATGTTAATTGTGACACTGATGAATGAATCTTTGAGTGAAAATTCACAAAACAATACATCATAACTTATTACTGATTGCCTCCAAAACACTACCTATATCTCACCTAAAAATTAACATGAATTGATCCAATAAAAATGCTTCTCCAGCCAAGTTAAAAATTCCAGGGATTGTTTGTTCCTCACAATTGAAATTTCATAGAAATTGGCCTGTGTCCTGGGTATGCTTGGTTTGAATCAGAACTTCCTGCAAGGAAATGTTCCATTAATCCTTTCCATGACACAAACACTGTGATCACCCTTGACAGCAAACAGTTTTTGAAAGTCCTTACCCTACAGCAGAATTCATTTAAAAAGGTCTGTAGCAGAAGACTTCTGCAGCCTAAAAATGAGGAAGTTCTTAATTCCCTTACACTCTTTTAAGCTTTATATCCCTGAAGTATACTTCATATTTTCATGCTTGTCCTAGGTGGAATCCTGCTTATTGTTGGCATGAGCAACTGTCCTTTGGCAAGGCACATTGCCTAGCCTAGTACTGGTAAGTCGCCCAGTGTTCTAAGCAATCTGTCACCATAATGTATCTAAAATGCTGTTGAAACGACAGTTATACCCAAAAAAAATCAATTCTATGTGAGTGTAGATTATTTCAATCAGCAAATCATGCATTTTGCATAAATGCACATAGAATATATCTTAACCCTTTTTCTGATGCAGGTGACTTTTGACGACTGCAGCCAACAACTTTTTTAAACATTATTGAAACATGAGAAATTGTTCACAATGAGCAATTATCTCCATTACATGCACTGTTTTTCTACTCTTTATTTAGGTTCTTCTTCAAGTTTTCAAGAGTGTCAACTTCAAATATTTTCATATGAGACTAAATTCAAATCATCATCATCTCAGGAAATTAGTTAGCAGCGCACCAAATACATCGTAATTAGTTTGTCGCTTGAAACACAGGCACAGTACACTAACACGTAAAAGCTTTTTTAATGTGATTCCAGACTCTGGAATCTTTAATGCCTATAGTCATCATCTTGTAATTGTCATAAATGATTTTGCTGTGCAAGAAATATCATGCAGTTTTCTAATTGGTCATACTTTAAAACCATAAATATTTTTTAACGATTTTAAAAGATTAACATGTCTGGCATTAAAACTATTTGTAGCATACTTTCTTAAAATATTTATAAGCATGTTTTATTTATCTATTTCTTAATTACATCAGAATTTTCAAAAGTCACCATATATATGTTTTCTTGTCTGATGAGGTATATGATATAGCCCAGTGGTTAGCATAGGTGATTTGGAAAAACTGAGTTTAAATTGGGGTTCGATCTGGGCTTGCTGTGATCATGTTGGAATGCCCTTGGGCAAGGCACATTTCTTAACCTTGTAATGGTTTGTTCAACCACGTATCATGAATAAGTGTTCTGTCACCATCATATAACTGAAATAATGTTATAAGTGTAAAATTCCAGTAAATTATTATTATCTAATAATTATAATTAAACTTGTAATCATAATTAATTATTGCTGTCAAAAATGAAGCATCGATGTGTGGTTATAAAATGTCTTCTTGGTCACACCATACTTTTTTCTTATATCTCATATATCTTTTTTCCCCCCATTACTTCCCCCATTTATATATACATAAATTATATCATCCCAAATAAGACAATTTTCATAAACATAATGGTATCTATCCCCATTCTGAATTGCCATTTTTTCTGAAAGGAAAACATTTTTTCTTTGGCATATATTGGCTTTACATGCCTGCTTGATGTTTCCCCATGCATGTGTCCTCTAAATTTAGAGTATTTTTTTGTAAAATATTAGATATACATGTAGTAGACTTTTTTATGCCCCCACACTTTCATTTTGTGATGAAGGATGGAGGGCATATCAACATATTTGTTTGTCTGTTTCTCCCAGCTTGTTGTACCTTACGGTATCTGCCAAATTATTGGACCTAGTGTAGCAATCAGTGCACCAGAAATCCTAAAAATTGCTGGCTCCGACAGATTTTTAACTTGCCAGACTGATTTCAATCATAAAACCTAATAAAAAATATGTCTGGCTTATTTTCATAAATCTCACTAATTTCTATGCCATATGTAATGAAAACTTGTTAAAGTCTTTGATTACATACCTGCCAATAGCCTCAGGTGCAGGAGGTCATGAGAACGATATTTGGTCGGCTCATACCAAAGACTTTTAAAAAGGTGGTTATGGCTGCCCTCCCTGACACTCAGGGTTGAGGGGTTATCATTATGACTGACTGGCTGGTGTCAGGATAAATGGACCAGTTGTGCTGGTAACTTATCCAGGAAACCCTGTGATATAACTGAAATCATTTACTATTCAAGTTTTGACACAGAAAATTTATCCGAAGTGTTTGTTATGTGTTGGCATCTGCCCCAGTTTGCTTTCATTTGGGAAACTTTTATCATCTAAATCTTCTTTTGTGGTAAACCTTCATCGACTAAATCTGCATGGGGAGGGGGTGGTTGGACTTTAATCATCTAAATCTGCTTTTTTGGAGGGAACCTTTTGTCTTCTGATTCTGAAACTTGCTTTCTTGGGGGGGAACCTTTATCCTCTAAATTGGCTTTTTTGGGGAAATTTCATAATCTAAATCTGCTGTTTTGGGAGAACTTTTATTATCTAAACCTGCTTTTTATGGGGCGACTTTTATCATCTAAATTTGATTATTATTTTTTAAGGAAGTTTTAATGATTTTAATCTGCCGTTTCATTTTATGTTTTCATACATTTTGTTAAAGAATCTGTCTCATTTATTTTGCTATAAACATGGCATCTTCATATATCATCTGTTATCATATTTCTTTGTATTTTATGTTTTCATCAAAACTTGTAGGAAAACATGCTTGCTGTTTAAAATGTTCATATCCAAAATAATAATTACCCAGTGTAAACTATAATAGTACTTCGACCATTTAATATCCTTTTTTAATAGTCCGTAATAGTAATTTAAAATAATTTGTAATTTTCTTTTCTGTAATATTTTTTCCTTGTGTTAATTTAATTGATTTATGAGAGGGTTCCATAATAACTGTTAATTAACTTGTTGCATATTATACTTTGATTATAGATTTGCTAGATTTTTTTGCTGCACTATTTTATCTAATTTGTAAATAGGTAACACAATGCTCTACTAATGTTGCGGGGGAGTCTTACTGTGTCATCAATAGGACTGAATATTTTATCAGCCCTTTCCCACCAATAGCTAGACGCTTTCTGACGCCTTGTGTCATGAAAACAAGGTGACAAACGGAGAAATTGCTCAAAACGAGCAATTTCTCCTTTTGCCACAACTTTTTCAACTCTTTTCAGTAATTATACATTCATTTTCAGAGATTTTCCATTGCTTATTTCTAGATGTTTTCAAAGTCGTCTGCTGCAGATATGTCGTATGTGGGAAAGAATTAAGTATGTCTTCATAAAGACAGAGATTTTTCATATTGTTGCATAGATGTATTCAATGACGTCTGCTGCATATTTGTTTTAAACATACGAGATGCAACAAGACCCCTTTTAGCCATTTGCAGCTAATTTGACTTTGATAGATATTCATAATAATTAATACATGTATATATCATATTTGTTTTTAGATTTCAAAGTATAATTTTTAATGATTAGATTACCCTTTATGACAATCCTTTCCCAAATACAACACATCTGTCTGCAGCTGATGTCTTAGAAGGCATTTTGGCAAAACCTTAATTGAATATCTTTATAAATGTAACTACTTTAATGGGATTAAGTAAAAAAAAAAAAACATTGTGGTAAAATATGTCTGCATGTGGCAAAGTTTAAATCTGGAGCAATAATGTGTATATATATATTCTTCCCAGTTTAAATAATCTTTGAAAACTTAAAAACATTTTTCCCACTCACAGAGGCAATTTGATCTATCTGCAACAGTCAGCTCTTGAAAACATTGTGACAAAAGGCAAAATTGCTCATAATGTGTTCAACTTTATCAAGTTTTTCCATATTTTTGTCTAAAACTTTTCAAAGTCATCTGTTGCAGATTTGTTGTATACATGTGTGTTGTATGTGTGTTAGTCTTTTCCTCTCAATGTTATCTACCATAGATATCGGTTTTGAAATTTTATTATTTCTTTTTCTCACAATATGAAAATATTGGATAGGACTTTATTATTATGGAGTTAAATTAACTCTTTCCCACATACTACAGTTTTGCAGCAGACAACTTTGATAGCATCATTGGTCAAATGTGGAAAAATCCATATTAACCCTTTCCCTCATACGACAATTCTGCAGCAGACGACTTTGAACGTATTTTATCAAAACATAGAAAATCTCCATAATTGAATGGATAACCTATGACAAAAGTGGAAAACATTGTGGCAAAAGGAGAAATTGCAAGTTTTGTGCAATTTTTAGCTCCACTGGCTGAAAGCCAGTCGAGCTTATGTCATGGCGAATTGTCCGTCGTGCGTGCGTGCGTGCATGCGTGCGTGCGTGCGTGCGTGCATGCGTTAACTTTTTCCTTTAAACGACTTCTTCTCCCTAACCACTTGGCCAATTTGGTTGAAACTTCATGGGAAGCATCCTCTCAATGTCCTCTACTAAATTCCTTCAACTTTTTTTGATCCATTTAAAATTCTGGTTTCCATGGCAACCGAAAGAAAAAAATAGTGAGAACTTAAAAAATCTTCTTCTCCGAAAGTGTCAGGCCGATTTTCAAATAATTTTGTAGAAATGTTCCTTGGGTGACCCTTTATTAGATTCCTTCAAGAAATTTTGATTGGGCGAAAAACATGGCCGCCAGGGGGCGGGGCTTTTTTGCCTTATATAGCTATAGTGAAAACTTAAATAATCTTCTTCTCAAAAAGTGTTCAGCAGATTTTCAAATAATTATGTAGAAATTTTCCGTGGGTGACCCTCTATCAGATTCCTTCAAGCCATGTTGATTGGTAAAAAAACATGGCCGTCAAAGGGCGGGGCTATTTTGCCTATATGGCTAAAGAGCAAACTTAAAAAATCATCTCCTCCAAAAGTGTCAGGCCGATTTTCAAATAATTTTGTAGAAATGTTCCTTGTGTGAACCTTAATTAGATTCCTTCAAGAAATGTTGATTGGGCGAAAAACATGGCCGCCAGGGGGCGGGGCTTTTTTGCGTTATATAGCTATAGTGAAAACTTAAAACATCTTCTTCTCCGAAAGTGTTCAGCCGATTTTCAAATAATTTTGTAGAAATGTTCATTGGGTGACCCTCTATCAGATTCCTTCAAGCCATGTTGATTGGTTGAAAAACATGGCCGCCAGAGGGCGGGGCTATTTTGACTTATATGACCATAGTGAAAACTTAAAAAATCTTCTCCTCCGAAAGTGTCAGGCATATTTTCAAATAATTTTGCAGAAACATTCCTTTGGTGACACTCTACAAGATTCCTTTAAGCCATGGTGGTTGGTAAAAAAAATAGCCACCACGGGGCAGGGCTGTTTGGAGATTTTATTTTTGCCTTATGGCCGTGGAGCGATACTGGCCCTCTTGGGCCTCTTGTTTCTTTTGTCACTATGTTTTCAAAAAGCCGTCTGCTGGAAAGGGTTAATAAAAAGTATGTTTATATAATGGAGTTGAGAAAATGTGTAGCAAATGGTGTAATTGCCAGTTTAGAGCAATTTCTCCTTTTGTCACATAATGTTATCCATACAACAATACTGCCTCAGAGGAGTCAAAAAGTTTCTGTATGTGGGAAAGGGATTAAAATAAACTCTTTAAAGTAAGTTGAACACTGTCTTCATAGTGTTTTTTGAAATTGTGTTTGTTTAATTTTAGCATATTGTTCTTTTTCCCAAAAAATATCTTTAACTTTAAAGCTGCCCAGAGTCAGGACCATTCAAAAGAGAGTTATTCAAAGGTGTTTGCCGGTTGCGGCGACATTCTTTCGGGCGATGTTTTCCATTGCCTCTCACCTCTGATCTATGTGAGAAAGTAGTCAGTGGCTTCGAAAGAATGTTGTGTAAGTACTGGTGTGGGAAAGCCAGGAAAACATGGGTAGGTGCACTGACCTCCGTGATATGACCAAAGCTGTTGAAAGCGGCGTTAAACTCCAAACAAACAAACAAACAAATCAAAGGTGTTTGTTATATCTTTGTTAGATGAACAACTCAATTGATTAACTGTTACCTCGTACTGTAATAGGAATTGGAGATGCTGGCTTTGAAATTATCTGGAGAAAAGGATTAACCCTTTCCCACATATAGACGGTTTCTGACGCCTCTGCAGCAGACGGCTTTTTGAAAACATACTGACAAAAGAAGAAATTGCTCAAAATGAGCAATTTCTCCTTGTGCCACAATGTTTTCCACTTTTAGTCCTAGGTTATCCGTTCAATTATAGAGATTTTCTATTCTTTGACAAAATATGTTCAAAGTCGTCTGCTGCAGAATTGTCGTATGAGGGAAAGGGTTAAAGTGTATGTAAATTTTTAAGATGAATTTGGCTAGTTTTGATAATTTCTTCAGTTCAACCCTTCCTGTTATAAATGCGTGAATAGAGGTTTGAGACTGGGCGTTCCAGGTATGATACCTGCCTTTGGCGTTTATAGTGTGAAGTGCCCTTGGACAAGATGCATATACTGACACCATAACTTAACCCTTTCCCTCATACGACAATTCTGCAGCAGACGACTTTGAACGTTTTTTGTCAAAACATAGAAAATCTCCATAATTGAATAAATTGGATAACCTATGACAAAAAGTGGAAAACATTGTGTCAAAAAGAGAAATTGCACGTTTTGTGCAATTTCTTCTTTTGTCACTATGTTTTCAAAAAGCCTTCTGCTGCAGAGGCGTCAGAAAGCGTCTATATGAGGGAAAGGGTTACCTGAAATACTTCAGAAACAGCATTTATTAACACCATTAAAACATATCTAGTAAAGGTTTATATCCCTTAAATGTACACTGACAGATATAGTATTGACGTCAATTTTCCTTCTGTACATCTGTCAGAAAGCATTTTCTCATGCCAGAATAGAGAGAATACATTAATACTTTATAATAATAATTAATTCTTATGAGGACATTTTTACGCTGCAAGTTTTACAGATATGGCCTTAGGTTCGCGGACAAAGACTTATGGCCCAATTTGGCTGGGATGTACGTTCAATGAATTTGTTTGTTAGGACACCAGAGCACTAGATAAGGGGTGTTTTGCATGTTCTTGACCCAATAACCCTATGTTGTGGGTACTCAAAAGAACCTTCTCAATGAGACGCTTCTTTTGAGTACCCACACCATTGTGTTTGGTTGGATATGAGAGCTACATTGTGGGAGAAAAGAGCTGTATACCCCTCCTTATCTGGACCTCTGTAGACACCAAGTATAAGTATAGCATGAAAATAAAGGAGCCTTAATGGAAGACGGCAGACATTTTGGACTGTGTGGAAGCCAGCTTTACAACAATAACAGGTATGTTTAACCCTTTCACATCTGTGGACACATTCTCATGCATCCACATCAGATGACTTTTAAAAAAATAAATTGCAACAAATGGAGAAATTGATAATAATGAGTTTTCTTCTCCTTTTGCAAGAAAGTTTTCAACTCTATTTAATATTTATACTTTAAATTATAAAGATTTCCTTTATATTCACTTTGATGTTTTCAAACTGATCAGCTGCAAATTTGTGCGATTGGTTGACCTTTCCTTTCGCCACAAAAAACAAATCTGCATCTGAAAAATTTGAAAACATCTAGACAAAAATACAAAAGTAAAATTTATGAATTGAGTTAAAAATATCCGGGCAAAAAGAGAAATTTCTCATTGCCACAATATTTTCAAAAGTTGTCTGCTGCAAATGTGTTAAGAAATGTTTCTGCTTGTTGAAAAGGGTTGATTTATGTAATGAGCCACCTTACACATATACTGACCTTTCAAACCTTTTGACCAGCCAAGGTCTAAATCAGAGACTCTACAGGATCTGTGCTTTTTGTCAATCAAGTCTTACCATAGAAAATAGTTATAATCAAAAACAGATTTAACTCTTTTCACACAAATTGTGGATTTTGTCAACCTTTGCAAAGAATTTTAATCCAGGTCAGGCCCCTACAAAATGTGGGGCCTAATCTGGGTTAGCAAATATTTTCAAAAGAGTTGCAGATGACAATATAGCAGACGAAACTAGCGCTACATATGCGCTTTTAATTTAACTATCATTAATTTCAAAGGTCAGTGTGCTTGTGTTAAGGCAGAATTGCAAGCATAAGTAAAGTTGAAGTTCATTCAACACTATTGGAAAGACAATGTCATTCAATCATGAGAAATCATGCATACTCCCCACCTTCATGTAGCAACCTGCAAAATGTATGTGTTTCTCCTAAGATTAATTGTTTGCTGTTAGTTTGCTCATAACAATTTAATTCAATAGCACATTGTTTATAACTCACAAGCAAATGCAAATATTTTATTTTTCAATTTTTTATCATTGATTAGTTTTAAAAATTATATTTTTCTATACATTTTATTTCAAAGTAAATGTTGTTATATATCAATTTCAAAACAACAATCAAAAATATTTTAACTTTTTCCCACCGTACAGCAAATCTTCAGCAGACAACTATGAAAACTCCCATGCAAAAACTATGGACAATCTCTATAAATGCAAGTTAAATTATTGAATCAGGTTGAATACATTGTGGCAAAAGAATTGCTCACAATGTTTTCAAAAGGTGTCTGTGGCAGAGGCCTCTAAATACATTTGCAGGTGGGAAGGTTACTTAACCCTTTCCCTCATACGACAATTCTGCAGCAGACGACTTTGGACGTATTTTGTCAAACAATGGAATATCTCCATAATTGAATGGATAACCTATGACAAAAAAGTGGAAAACATTGTGGCAAAAGGAGAAATTGCACGTTTTGTGCAATTTCTTCTTTTGTCACTATGTTTTCAAAAAGCCGTCTGCTGCAGAAAGCGTCTATATGAGAGAAAGGGTTAAGCACTATGGGAGTACTCTGATTTCTAATGGAGGAATGGCTTGTATTATTTGATTAACAATTTACCTGGTATGATATTTGAACTCTTTTCCACTTGCATATTTTGAAATATCTGCAACAGAGGACCTTTGAAACTATTTCGTCAAAAGAAGAAAATGCTCATCATGAGCAATTTCTCCTTTTGCAGCAATCGTTTTAAATCAATTCAATTATTATACTATTTATCAAGATTTTCTATAGTAAAGATTTCTCTGTTGCAGATGCATTCAATGGGCCTGCATGAGGGAAAGGCTTAATAATCATGCCTATTTTATAGGTATTCAAGATTAAATATTGAAACAAATATGACTTTAAGAGCAGAAAACAATTCCACTCATAATGATAATTCTACAAAAACATACTATAAAGATTTACATATTTACACTAAGTTGAAAAAACATTTTAAGGAACCATTATTTTATTTTCCTGTTTCAGTGCGGTTGCCTGTACCGATAGATATCAAAAATGCCTCAGACATTGAGATCCTGAACAAAGTGAACAAAATGGGTAAAAGAGTCGTGCTGGAAACAGTGGAAGGAGCGGCAGACAATATATCTGCCATTATTGAATACAACGACAATTCGGATGTGGTATATGTAAAGAGATATCGACCGGTTGAGAGTATAGATGTTGATGGTATTCTTTCGGACGCGCTACAGATGCCGGGAATTCCGGAAGCTATGCTAGAGGAATCAGAAGGTGAAGCGGAAGAAGGAGATGATAAATTTGATTTTGATAAAGATCCACCTGATGTCAAATCTAAATCCAAACGGCGTAACAAATTAAACAGATCAGTAAGTTCTGTATCATCTATGTCGGGATCATCATATTCACAAGGAAGGGACTCATCGAGTTCGCGTACAGTGAACCATTCGGCCCCTGAGTTTCTGGAGACATTTTCGAAAGATGACAAACAGAATCATCACTCAATCAGGCCTAAAACGGCTTGGGGACACTCCTCCAGGACTCAAGTTAGGCCTGTAAAGAAACTGAGACCAGTGTCCTCAAGAAGGGATATACCTCTGAATGAGAAGTACGACATGGAGTATTTGAGAGCCAAGTTTTATCCGCCACCGCATAACTGTCTGGATAAACCTGCACTAGGAAATCGGTTTCCAACACAGAGAAAGAGACCAGAAAAACAAAGAGCAGAAGCTGCGCAGTTAAGAGGGCGAAACAAAGCAGATGCCAATGATTATGATATCAGTTTCGAGTCACCTCGGAACACGCTGGGAAAAACTGAAAATTTCATAGAAACTGTCCTAGCAGGCATGTCTGATGGCTCCCCAAAGGCTGGAAGGAGATCACCTAGAGCGGACACTGAAACTGCAGATGAAGTTTCCGATATAGAGCCTGATTATCCAATAGTTTCTGTTAATCGACCAATAGAGGTTAACATCAATATCAACAAAAGGAGAAAGAAGATTAAACCCAAGGACAAGCCTGTAGCACATGCGCCCAAAAGAGTAGTATCGCCACTCCGTAAAGAAAAAGTCATGGAAACTCCAGGAGTTTCTGTGGCTTTTGCTAAACATATTTTAAAAAGAAAAGATTCAGCAAGCAAAGAAGTGAAAGACAGGGTTAACATAAATATACAAGCTCCTTTAAGACCAAAAGCAAGGTCTCCCTCACCAAGGAGGCGGGGCTCTTCCCCTAAAAGGGCCAGGTCCCCTTCGCCAAAAAGGTTACCTAAACAGGATCTAAAAGAAGCAAAGAAGGAGATAAATGTCAAGGTTGAAGAGGGTAAGGCTGAAATTGAAAAACTACTGCAGGAATCTTTGGATGCATTTGGTTTGAAGCTACAAGACCAACAGAGACAGTTTGCTGAACAGCTGCAGCTTGCCCAAAGTCAGTTTGCAGAGCAATTGAACGACGCACGAGCTGCGCTAAGTAACCATGGTGACACACTTAAAAGTGACTTATCTTCAGATCTGAAAGAGTCACAGTCAGCTTTGAATCAACAACTAGAAACGTCACAGAAAACTCTTGTAGACCAACTGACAGAATCGCAAACAATTATGGCTCAGCAGTTCAAAGAATCTCAGAACACTTTTGGAGAACTTGTTGGCGATGCCCAAACTGTCATGGCTGACCAACTTCGGGATTCACAGAAGATATTTGGAGTACAGGTGCAAGATTCACAGAAATTGCTATCTGGGCAATTGGATGAATCTCAGAAAACCTTAACAAACCAAATGAAAGATACCCAAGATGTTCTTACAAACCAGTTAAAGGATTCACAATCGACAATTACAGACCAAGTAAAGGAATCCCAAGAAATGATCGCTGACCAATTAAAACAATCTCAAGGAACCATCGCTGAACAACTGAAGACATCCCAAACAACTTTTGCGACACAATTAATGGATGCCCAGACGTCTCTATCAACTCAGCTAACTGAATCACAAGGTCATCTCTCAGATAAATTAAACACAGCCAAGCAGACGATAGCTGATGACTTGACAAACGCCCAAGGTAATATTGCTAAACAGGTTGAAGAAAATCAGAAAGTTTTGTCTGATCAGCTGATTAACTCCCAGCAGAAGATTGACCAACAGCTGAATGATACACAGGGAAAGATTAGCGACCAACTTGTTGATACTAAGAGACAAATTGATGAACATTTGCTGGGTACTTTACAAAAAATTGGTAATCAAGAAAATGAGGCAAGAGAAAGACTACAAAGAGACAGTGAAGAAACACATAAGAATATCTTGAAGCAGGAAGAAACTGCAAAAGTTAATTTACAACAGAAAAGTGAAGAAAGTCAAAAGAGACTTGAGGAACAAGAAGAAGCAACGAGAGAGAAGCTACAGAAGGAGGCTGATGAAACAAGGGATCAGTTTCAAAAAGAGGCAGATGTATCGAGACAAACCCTACAGAAAGAGGCAAATGAAAGCAGACAGATTTTACAGAAAGAAGTAAATGAAAATCGGGAAATGATTCAGAAAGAGGCAGAAGAGGCACAAGATAAAATGCAAAAGGAAACTGAGGAAGCCCAGAAAAGGTTTGCGGAACAGGAGGCCAAAGCAAAAGTGGAAATGGAAAAAGAACGAGAGGAGACCCAAAAGCGGCTTGAAGATCAAGAGAAAAATGCTCGTGAGCAGTTACTTAAAGAAAGTGAAGCAACACAGAAAAGACTTGCTGAGCAAGAGGCTCAAGCAAAGGAACAGCTAAAGAAAGAGGGCGAAGAAACGCAGAAAAGGCTAGCTGAACAGGAACAAAAGGTGAAAGAGGAGATGAAAAAGGAAAGTGAAGAAACGGCTAAAAAACTGGCTGCACAAGAAGCTCTAGCTATGGAAGCCATGAAAAAGGAAAGCGAAGAAACTGCAAAGAGGTTACAAGAGCAGGAGGAGAAGGCAAGGGAGGAACTTAAAAAGGAAAGCGAAGAGTCAGCTAGAAAGTTTGCGGAACAAGAACAGACAGCTAGGGAGCAGTTGAAAAAGGAAAGTGAGGAGACACAGAATAGACTTGCGGAACAAGAACAGAAAGCTGTGAATCAGTTGAAAAAGGAAAGTGAGGAGACGCAGAATAGACTTGCAGAACAAGAACAGAAAGCTAGGGAGCAGTTGAAAAAGGAAAGTGAGGAGACACAGAAAAGACTTGCGGAACAAGAAAAGGCGGCTGTGGGGCAGTTGAAAAAGGAAAGTGAGGAGACGCAGAAAAGACTTGCTGAGCAGGAAGAGCAGACAAAAGAATCGTTAAAAAGAGAGAGCGAAGAAACTGCCAGGAGATTGGCAGAACAAGGGGCTTCAGCCAAAGCTAGTCTGCAGAGAGATTTCACGGATTCCAAGCCACAGTCTATACAGAAAAGTAAGTTTAACATTTTTGCAAAATACAACAAAGTCTGCAGCAGATGACTTTGAAAACATCTATTTTAACAGTTATTGATAAGAGCTTTTAGGTTATATTGAGAATGTTACCATCAATATCACACCATAATGGTCTGAGAGTAAAGTATATATCTTCAATTTATACATCTTTTAACCCTTTGCCTCATATAGACGCTTTCTGACGCCTCTGCAGCAGACGGCTTTTTGAAAACATAGTGACAAAAGAAGAAATTGCTCAAAACGAGCAATTTCTTCTTTTGACACAATGTTTTCCGCTTTTAGTCATAGGTTATCCATTCAATTATAGAGATTTTCTATTGCCCACCCTTTCCAACATACAACACAACCGCAGCAGATGATTTGAACAAAAAAGCCAGAGGCAAAAATATGGAAAAGCCGTATAAATGAATACATATAAATATTTAATAAAGTTGAAAACATTGTGACAAAAGGTGAAATGCTCAAAGTCAATCTGCTTCAATGTTATGTGTATCAGGGAAGGGTTAAATGTTGGTTTCATATGTGATTTGAGATTTGTTAAAAGCAGTATATAGTTATATTGCTTTCTCTAAACTAGTACTGGTGTGAGAAAACCAGGAAATACATGAGTAGGTGAACCGGCCACCGTGATATGATTGAGAAAATGTTAAAAACGGCATTAAACCCCAATCAATCAATCATTTATCTAAACTAGCAAACATATTATCATTTTTATTTTATTTTTTTTAATGACAAATTTGCAATAATTTTCAGAGCCTGTAATCCAACCCCCTAAACCAACAAGATTCACGAGTTACAAAGAACAACCTATCGAAAAAGTGCCCAAAAAGGAGTTTACGTATCGAATGCCGGAAGTCATCTACATGAAGAACGACCAAGAAATGAAGCTTGTTGAAGTTCCGAGGAAAATTGTGGACGATGACATGATGTATTTTTGTAACCAAGACGATATGGATGGAGATGATTCTGGAGAAAGTTTATTCGAAGGATTTGCTGGGAGTGCTGGGAAAGTTAATCCGGATTATAAAACAGACGATTCTGGAATCGCATCAGCGGAAATGTCTAGTAGTTAAAATAATGAATTTAGTGGGGTAAAGAAGAAATTGCTGCTAATGAGCAATTTTGCTCTTTTTTTTTCCCACAATGTTTTCTGCTGCAATTAAAGGCATCAGATGTTTTATTTTCAGTTAAATGGTTGATGAATTCAAGAGTTGCAACCTTTCCAACACGCAGACGCATTTTGACATAATCTGCATCAGACCACTTTTGTAAACATTTTTTCTAAAGGAGAAATTGCTCCTTTTGCCATAATGTTTTCAAATATATCTAATAATATAAACTTTCTTTGAAAGAGATTTTTCAAGAATTTTTGTCCAGAAATTTTGAAAGTGGTCTGCTGTAGATTCGCAGTGTATGTATGTGGGAAAGGGTTTATAGATGACCAGGAACTATATCAACATTTATTACTATAGATATTAATAGTTTGAGGATATGCAAGACCTATGTATTGCTGTAATGTCTGTTACAATTTTTTCATAGAAAAAGAATAAAAATTGAAGACCAGACTTATTTTTTAATCGTGTTAACTTTGTTATTTGTAGTGCTTTTTAGTATATATATATTATACACACAAACACTGAAACCAAATCGCACCTTCGTTGGTTTTCAAATTGATGGCAATTTCGATAAATGTGCAACCTTAAGCCTTTCCAACATCCAACAAATTTGCAGCAGACATTTTTTTAATGAAAGTGGAGTTATTAAAACAAATGAAAACATAGTGGCAAAAGGAGAAACTGCTTATAAAAAGCAATTTCTCCTTTTGCCGCAATGGTTTCAAATGTCATCTGCTGCAGATGTGTCTACACATTGGAAAGGGTTATTGATCACAACTATTCTCCTTGGTCTGACTAGATGGTGAAATTGAAAGATCCTGAACCGACCGTACATAGACACAGTCTGATCTTAATCTTCGCTGGTTGCAAGGCCCACCACGCTGATAGTTTTTGTGTGATGCACCCTTAAATTATTCATGTATATATGTACATATATATGTATTGCTCTAGAATTATAATGTTATATACAGTCCAACCTGTTTAAAGACCACCCATGGGAAGAATCCAATCTTTTATTCACAGGTGGTCTTTAATTACAGGGTTGTTTATGCAGAAAATAATTCATTGGGAAATTAAAAATGTTGTTGCTTTAGACAGGGAATTGCTAAACAAAGGTGGTCTTTAGCACAGGTTTGACTGTATAGCTTTATTTACACACACTTTTTATAGTTTTAAACAAGTGATACAACTATAACTTTACTTGTATACAGCCCTTATACATGTTATTCATGTATACATGTAAATGGCTTTTTGATGTTATAATATTATATTTTACTTACACACGTTTGTTAAAGTTTTAATGAAACAAGTGCTTCTTAAGATTACACAACAAACTCAACATTGATGTTGTTTTCTTTTTCATTCACTATACTTACTGTCACTGTCATACAAATGATAGGCCATTAGCCATTCCCCTTATACTAGAAACCTGCAGCAGTATTGATCTATAAATGAAAGAAAAAATATTGAATTATGTTGAAGACAGTATGAGTGATTTCTTCTTTCGCCACAATATTTTCAAAAGTTTTCTGCTGCAGAGACGTCAGAAAATATATATGTAGGAAAGGGTTTGCCCCTTTGCTGGCACTGATTTTGTTAAGCCTTTGCCACCAGTAAAGAGCCAGGCCAGCCTTTGCAACCAATATAGAGCCAGGCCAGCCTGTTTCAACAATATACAGCCGGGCCAGTCTGTGCCACCAGTACAGAGCCATGCCAGCCTGTGCCACCAGTATGGAGTCGGGCCAGTTTGTGGCACCAGTATGGAGCCAGTCTGTATGACCAAGCTCTTTATTGTTGACTGCTCAACTCAATATGTTATCATGATATTTCTAGGCTATGGACTTCATTTTAAAATGTCAGCATTCAAAGGGAACCAAAACTTCATACTTCTATTTAAACTGACATGTTATGTACATTCAACATGAAGCTGTTGATGCAAGGGCTCTAATTTTCTAAAAAAAAGCAGGGCCCCAGTATATTTTTTTTATCTTTTTTATACGAAAAGCAAATGGGCAAATGGATGGAGTGCAAAACATTGTTTGTAAAGAAGAAATTGTTTGCACTCTAAACACACAAGCATTCAGATACATAATAAGTGTTTTCAATCAGGTGACAGTTTAACCTCTTAACCCTTTCCGCTTTCCTCATATAGACGCTTTCTGACGCCTCTGCAGCAGACGTTTTTTTGAAAACATAGTGACAAAAGAAGAAATTGCTCAAAACAAGCAATTTCTCTTTTTGCCACAATGTTTTCCACTTTTGGTCATAGGTTATCCATTCAATTATAGAGATTTTCTTTTTTTAAAAATATGATCAAAGTCGTCTGCTGCAGAATTGTCTAATCAGGGAAAGGGTTAAGAGCAACAACACCACTCTTGAGCAGATGTATTTTGTTTGTTTGCTTCTTTCAGATGTTATTCTGGAGAGGTTGTACAGTTACTCATTATAATATATATCAATGACAACAGTTGTCTACAATTGTACTGGACCTTGATAACCCTTTCACATATAGAGACGCTTTCTGACACCTGCAGCAGATGACTTTTAGGAAACATTGTGGTAAAAGGAGCAATTTCTACTTGCCAAAATGTTTTCGACTCTTCAATAATTACACTTCCATTAGCAGATCATTTGAGCCATCCTGTGAGAAAACCAACATTATGGCCTGTGCATTATGTATCGACCCAGATCAGCCTGCGCAATCAGCAAAAGGCCGACACATTCCGTCTCAGGGGGATAGAGGTATAGAATAATGACTCCTGAAACTTTACGCAAAGTCCACAATGTTGGTTTCCTCGCGGGACAGCTCATTTCTATATTTCTGCTTAGATGTTTTGTAGGTCGTCTGCAGGTAAAACCAATGGTTTATATTGAGTATAAGTTTACTTCCAATGAGTAAAGGCTCTAAATAATCTAGAAAATATTTGTATTGTGACATTTTGACATTGGCATTGACTTTAATTACAATGACCTTTACAATGTGACCTTGTGACTTTGACTTGTTATATTACAATGACCTTTAGAATGTGACCTTGTGACTTTGACATGTTATATACAATGACCTGTAAAATGTGACCTTGATATTGACATTGTGGCCTTGGATTCAGTGAATGCTAACATGGTAAGTTATGAAAGATAGAACATTTTATACATATTAAAGATTTAATTTACCTTTCCACCCATGCATAATTAAGGGAGAATTTACTTGAATTCATTCTTTGCAAAATTGCTTATATATATGTATTTGACGTAATTTTGATGTTTCACTGTAATCTTTGGGAAGCATACAGTTGTCATGTTGTGAACAATTTCTCCTTTTGCCACAATGTTTACAAAGTCAGCCAGCAGACATATAAAAATGATAGTTTCATTGCAACAAGCGGAACAGTGGCATAGGATGACAGACTTTACGACCAGAGAAAACCTTGGTCAGCAAAATAGTCACCCAAGCATCTATGAAGTATTTGAAGAATGCAATCTATTGGTATAGCTTGTGTTAAGTCTATGGTTGGATTAGATAAGAGTTAGCTTAATAAAAAAAAAATGCGGAATCTGATCATAATTATAACTGAGGGTCAATTTCTATGTTTGATGACTTAAATATTGTTTGGTATATCTCATTCAACAGGAAACAAGTATGATGATGATTTCGAGCCTGAAGTGGAGGACCGTCGACAGATTATCGGTCTCAATATTGACGAGGTACGAGAGAACGGTCAGACTATTAAGGTTGACGTTAAGGAGAAGGAGGAGGAGGAAGCTAAAGAGGGGACGCTACCCGACCACCGAAAGGTATGCAGTTTATATTCATCGTATTTCTAAATTTGCATTTTATTTTGTGTTCTTAAAGCATTATTTGTCCTACAAACCCTGTCTTGTTGGTACTAAAAAGGATAACTCTTTCCATCGTCTGCAATTTAATGCTGATGCCTTTGCAGCAGACGACTTTTGAAATCAGTGTAACGAAAGGAGAAATTGTTCGTTCTCCTTTTAACACAATGTTTTCAACTCTTTTCAATGATTTCATTTTTAAATACTTTTCACATGCTTACCTAGCCTAGCTGCAGATTAGTTTTATTTGGGCAAGCGTCACGTTGAGTAATAAGAAATATATGATGGGATGAAGGCCTGTGTACTGCTCCACATCTAACAGAGACATAGGGCACCTAGTAACACATAGGGTACATATTGACACAAAGGGATAACTACTTTATCATCTGTCCGTCCATTACTCTTTGACCTACTGACCTATTGAAAGGGTCACACATTGAGTTTCTTCAAACAATCTTTTCTAACCTTTCAATGCAAACAAAGGCAAATTTTATCTAGATGTTCCTGCAAATTAAGACCTCTTCATTCCCCCTCATCAAGGCCTCTTGCTATATTTACAGATTGAAGGCTATTCCTCTGAAGATGAGGACCTACAAGGGGGCAAAGAACCGTTTAAAGTGAGTGCCGATGTTCATGCAACGAAGAAGAAAGGTATGATTAAATTCAGGTCATTTGTGTATTTCTGTCATGACCATTTTCTCTAGGATTCCAGAATGTTTCACTAAATAAGCCCATCAGTAGGAAAAGGTACAAACTGCATCTGCAAAGTTTGATTAAGATCTACATTGTTAACATATTATCTACAGGCTGATCTGAACCTACACTATTCTGTAATGCAGAATTGTACCTTTTTCCATGGACAGATTCTTTTAGTTAGACATTCTGGCTTGTTTCTTGTCATTTTTAGCCGTCTGGCTTAATAGAACTTCTTGCTGAATTTCTTTCGTTTCCCTATATTTTGTTTTGAATATTCTCCAGTGTTTTCCTAAACTCATATTCCATGCTTAATTTCTTCAATCAATAATTGTACTTTGATTTATAGAGAGTTTCCTTCTCTTTCCCTCTGTGGTCACCAATGTCAAAGGATTTTTATACCCGACATTTTGTGGTTCTCATCGAGTACCTGTTAAAACTAAAATGTAAAACTCTCAGCTAGACGAACAAACCTTTAACCCTTTCCCTTATATAGACGCTTTCTGACGCCTGTGTAGCAGACGGCTTTTGGAAAATATATTGACAAAAGAAGAAATTGCTCAAAACAAGCAATTTCTCCTTTTGCCACAATGTTTTCCACTTTTAGTCATAGGTTATCCATTCAATTATAGAGATTTTCCATTTTTTTGACAAAGTATGTTCAAAGTCGTTTGCTGCATTGTTGTATGAGGGAAAGGGTTAATGAAGGGAGTGCTTTTCAAAATGAAAATGAAAAATGCAATGAATATCGATGTTAATTAATGTAAAGTATAACGTTGGGACATAAAAGAATGAAATGGGACTAACAAAATGAATGAAAGGGAATATAACAAGTTTTACCCGCTGACATTAGTTTGATGTTTTCAAAGTTGTGTGTTGAAGATCTGTATTATAGTATTAAATAAATGTTAGCAACATCATTTTCTTTTCAGAGAGACGATCTTCGTCCTCTTCCTCTTCTTCGTCAGATTCCTCGAAATCCTCGAAATCCTCGAAATCCTCGAAATCCTCAAAATCTTCAATATCTACAACACTGCAACCAGCGAAAGTGATCACGGTTAAAACTGTCGTGGTAAGTATAAAATATTTGTTTACTTTTATTGTGTCATGAGATTATTTGTTGCCAACACAATTGGAACAAGCTAAACCCGTTCCCTCATATAGCCTCTGCAGCAGACGGCTTTTGGAAAACATAGTGACAAAAGAAGAAATTGCTCAAAACAAGAAATTTCTCCTTTTGCCACAATGTTTTCCACTTTTAGTCATAGGTTATCCATTCAGTTATAGAGATTTCCTATTTTTGACAAAATATATTCAAAGTCGTCTGCTGCAGAATTGTTGTATGTGGGAAAGGGTTAAATTGATCTCTACTTAAACTGTCATAAGTTGAATCAGCTTTAAACGTTATCATTTTAACATTGATAGACAGCCATTTCTTTTCAAGTTGTCTGCTGCAGATGTACAAATTAATCTGAATTGGGGAGTTGTCGGTGCTTGGATTTGAAACCGGCTGACTCTGATTCTATGCCACATACTTGAAATGTCATTGTGTATTGCCCATGAACAATTAATCTTTTCTCACACTTTGTCAAATCTGCAGCAGGCAACTTCTGAAAACATTGTGGCTGAAGACAAATTGACCATAAAGATATATTTTTCCTTACTTAGTACTGATGAATCGCTCACCATTTTTAAGTGAATTGTTGCCATATATATAACTGAAAAACAGTCAGAAGCTGCATGACCCATTCCAACTTACAACACATTTGCAGCCATCAACTTAGAAAACATCTAGGCAAAGATATGGAAATTCTCTATAAATGAAAGTATAATTATTAAATCAAGTTTAAAATATAGTGACAAATGGTGACGGCACTGATGTGCGGGCTGGCCTGCACTCAAGTCAGACTTCACAAAATTGATTTAACCCTTTCCCACATGTAGACGCTTTCTGGCACTCCTGCAACAGACAACTTTTGAAAATATATTGTGACAAATGGAGAAATTGCTCAAAACAAGCAATTTCACCTTTCCTTTTGCAACAATGTTTTCAACTTCATTCAATATTTATACTTTCATTTATAGAGATTTTCCATATTTTTTCTCCAGATGATTTCAAATTCGTCTGCTGCAGATTTGTTGTAATTGGGAAAGGGTTAAGCATTCTAAGGGTAAAATCATGCTAATATTAGTTTTTGTTTAAAATCTCTCATATACTGTCTAATGTCTGTTATTTAGAGCCCAGTCAAGGAAGATCCACCGCTCAAGTCAGATCGGACTGATATCACAGATAGGAGTACAACAAGCACTACTAGTGGATCACTGACAACAGCCACTGAGAGTACAATGGAGCCCCACCCTCCCACTGCCCCTAAACCAAAGAGGTGGAGCAAAACAAGCTCCTCCTCCTCAAGCTCATCTAGCAGTTCTGACTCAGAAGATGAAAAATATAAGAGAAAAAAGAGAGATAAGAGATTGAAAGAAGAAGCTGAAAAGATGAAGAGAGAGATGGAAGAAAAAGAGATGGAAAGGAAGAAAAGACAAGCAGAGGAAGATTTAAGAAAGAAAAAGGATGAAGAGGAAAGAAGGAGACGTTTTGAAGAGGAAGACAGAAAGAGAACAGAGGAAATGAAAAAGAGGGATGAGGAAAGATTGCAAAGGGAAACAACAGAGCTTAATCAAAGAAAGGCAGAGCAAGAGCAGAAAAAGCACAGAGAATTGGTCAGGCGTCAGTCGGAAGAAGAACGAATACAAGTTGGATACGAAAAACAGTTGCAGCTTATTAAACAGCAACGAGAAAGCGACAACAACCTGCTGTCTCCAAAACATGAAGACCAACAATCTGATCAAAGATCTGTGATTGAAATCGAGGCAAACAAAAGCTTGACTGTGGAAAGAACGCCAACTAAAGAAGTTGCAGTCTCCGGAACATCTTCATCTGATTCAGAATCAACAACCACGGCAGCATCCTCGACTACAACTGAGAGCGAGAAAGAAAAGGTTACTCTCATGACAACCATAACGGAGGAAAAGCGAAAAGAACGAAGTTCCTCCAGCTCGTCTGATAGTTCATCCAGTGATGATGAGACAGATTCTGAAAAACAAGAAGTGAAAAAGGTACAGGAACCAGTACAAGTGGAAACCAAATCAGCTCCGGTTGTCATAGAGAAAACAGAAACATCTTCAGTGACTGTAGAGAAAGTTGAAGTCAAAGAGGAACAAAATAAATTACCAGTTCCCCCACAGCAACAAAAGGAATCTTCTACAGATTCCAGCTCTTCAAGTTCGGGATCTAGCTCTGAATCAGAATCGGATGAAGACAATAAGAAAGTAGAATCTCCAAAATCCAGTCTGGTGCCTGACGTAGTTGAAACGAAAACTGTTGTTAAGGAACAGGAACCACCCAAAGCAACAACAACATCTAACAATGAGGAGGCTACAAGGTCTACAGAAACAGATTCGGACAGTACGTCCAGACCAACAGCGGAACAAAAACCACCATCGCCTGAACCTGAAAAAAAACTAGCGTTGGTTAATAGCGGTATGCCAAATGAGGAGCCTCCTATGTCGGTTACCACGGACACAAAACAGGAAACGCAAAAGAAAGATGGTAAAACATTAATTTCAAACCTTCAAAAGTATTGTAATTAACTGAAAATATATTTGCTATTGCTGCAAAGATAAATGAAAATTTTGAAAACATCTAGGTCACATTATTGACATATCTGCAGCAGATGACTTATGAAAATTGTCTAAAGAAGAACTAGTTCATAATGTCTTTAACCCTTTCCCTCATATAGACGCTTTCTGACGCGTCTGCAGCAGATGGCTTTTTAAAAACATAGTGACAAAAGAAGAAATTGCACAAAACATGCAATTTCTCCTTTTGCCACAATGTTTTCCACTTTTTGTCATAGGTTATCCTATTATGGAGAATTATGGAGATTTTCTATGTTTTGACAAAATATGTTCAAAGTCGTCTGCTGCATAATTGTCGTATGAGGGAAATTGGCTAATTTATTATGGAACCAATTTGGTGTAGCCTGTGCCACCAGTTTATAGCAAGGGCAGTTGGTGTATTCACTCAATCTGTTGTGGCTCTATACTGCTCAACTCAACATTTCTATCATGACATTTTCTAGAATTGACTATAGACTATTCCAAATGCAAAGCTGGACAAGTCCATTTTAAAAAATTCAGTATTGATAAGACTCAACTCAACATTTTTATCTTTATTAATTTGACTCCAGAATTGACTATAGATCATTCCAAATGCAAAGCTGGACAAGTCCATTTTAAAAATTTAGCACTGAAAGGGTTATAATTATTTTGCATTCATTTCAGAGTCAGAAGACAGTAGTTCAGACTCCTCCGATGACTCATCTAGCGACTCAGATTCAGAGACAGAAGAGGACAAAAAGCCCACAACTGCCCCAGGTAAAGGTCAAAGGTCATACTCAAGGGCTCTATTCACCAATAATTAAAATACTGTTCTAATTTGTTTTCTAAAAGTTAATGACTCTTTCCCACGTGTTACAATCAATCTTCAACAGATGACTGAAGTCATCATGTTCAAAATTTTGAAAAATCTCTGTAAATGATAGTTTAACCCTTTCCCTCATATAGACGCTTTCTGACGCCTCTGAAGCAGACGGCTTTTTGAAAACATAGTGACAAAAGAAGAAATTGCACAAAACGTGCAATTTCTCCTTTTGCCACAATGTTTTCCACTTTTTGTCGTAGGTTATCCATTCAGTTATAGAGATTTTCTATATTTTGACAAAATATGTTCAAAGTCGTCTGCTGCAGAATTGTTGTATGAGGGAAAGGGTTAATTATTGAATAAAGTTGAAATCATTGTGGCAAAAGGAGAAATTTCTCCATTTGTCACAATGATTTCAAAAGTCGTCTGCTGCCGAGGCATGAACCCTTTCCGTCATACGACAATTCTGCAGCAGACGACTTTGAACGTGTATTTTGTCAAAACATAGGAAATCTTCATAAATGAATGGATAACCTATGACAAAAAGTGGAAAACATTGTGGCAAAAGGAGAAATTGCACGTTTTGTGCAATTTCTTCTTTTGTCACTGTTTTTAAAAAGCCGTCTGCTGCAGAGGCGTCAGAAAGCGTCTATATGAGGGAAAGGGTTAAGTAACAAAATATATTATTTGCTCATCCATGAATTGTATGCGGGAAACGGTCATTTATAGAGTATTAAACTTGATATCAAATTGAAAGCAAAAAAATATTCTTCATTATTTCATGATGAAAAGAAAAGCAGTTTATAATTATTGAATTTTCACGCTCTCCCTAATTTAACAACTCTGCAGCAGACGACTTTGAAAATTTCTAGAAAAAATAATGGTAAAAATATTTCTACAAATTAAAGTAAGATTATTTAGTAGAGTTTAAAACATTGTGACCAAAGAAGCCAAATTGCCCATTATAATATTTTCCTTTTGTGACAATATTTTTAAATGTCATCTGCTGAACTGGAAGTTGGAAAGGGTTAAAGATGTTCAACATCTACAAAATAAATATGATTATATTCAATAATTGTCCACTGCAATGGCATCAAAAAGTGTTTATGAGGATAAAAATATTACCCGAAATGCTATTTGAACAGTCTTCCGGTTTGAGAATACCTCTGACAAATTGTGCAATACCTGGAAAATGGAAAAAAGGATTTTGAATGAGTTGAAAAACATAGTGGGTAAAAGAGAAATTTGCCTTATGATTACAAAGGTCATCTGCTGTAAAAGCATCTAAGTACACAGAACAAGCCTTTCCCACTTGTAGACACAGTTTGACAGAATGCATCTGCAGTACATAAACAAATTACTCCAATATTTGCCATAATGTTTTCAATTCTATAAATGAACTTTCATTTACAAAGGTTTTTCCATTTTTTTGACCAGATGTTTTCAAAGTCGAAATGTGTCCATATGCGGAAATGTTTAACCCTTTCCCACATACAGATGCTTTCTGACGCCCCTGCAGTAGACGACTTTTGAAAACAGCGTGTCAAAATGTGAAATTGCTCTAAACGAGAAATTTCTCCTTTTGCCACAATGTTTTCAACTTTTTTCAGTAAATTTACCTACAATTATAGAGATTTTCCATATTTTTAAGTAGACATTTTCAAAGTCGTCTGCTGCAGATTTGTTGCATGCGGGAAGTGTTTGGTGATCATTTTCTTTTCATTTGCCAGTTGGTGATGTGTTCTTTTTTTCTCTCTCTATTTCTTAATACAGAAGCAGGTAGCCAAGGGACATAACTCTAGACCAAAAGTGCATTATTCAATTTTAATTAGTTTTTTTAATTCCATCTTTTTTCATTTTAACCATTTTAATCATTTTTTTAAATTCCATCTTTTCTCATTGTTTACTTTTTAGTTCATTTCAAACTGTGTTTAGGTTGTCCTTTCACCAATTTAGAGCTTTAACCCTTTCCCTCATATAGACGCTTTCTGATGCCCCTGCGGCAGACGGCTTTTTGAAAACATAGCGACAAAAGAAGAAATTGCACAAAACGTGCAATTTCTCCTTTTGCCACAATGTTTTCTACTTTTTGTCATAGGTTATCAATTCAATTATAGAGATTTTTTCCATTTATTGACAAAATATGTTCAAAGTTGTTTGCTGCAGAGTTGTCATATGAGGGAAAGGGTCAATGACAAAGTATTTAAGTTTTTAATGAAGTTATAGATTAACCCTTTCCCTCATACAACAATTCTGCAGCAGACGACTTTGAACATATTTTGTCAAAACATTGAAAATCTCCATAATTGAATGGATAACCTATGACAAAAAGTGGAAAACATTGTGGCAAAAGGAGAAATTGCACGTTTTGTGCAATTTCTTCTTTTGTCACTATGTTTTCAAAAGGCCGTCTGCTGCAGAGGCGTCAGAAAGCGTCTATATGAGGGAAAGGGTTAACCCTTTTGCAACTTTTAGAACATTAGGAGAAGTTGCCCATAACAAGCCATTTCGCATTTTGTCACAATGTTTTTAAGTCTTTTTTAAGTTTCAAACTTTCATTTATACTGATTATCCGGATTCTAGGCTAGATGTTTTAAAACTCCTCCGCTGCGATTTAACTGTAAGAGGGAAAGGGTTAAAAAAAAAAGGTTTTGATTCCCACTTTAACTCTTTGCCTCATAGACAATTCTGCATCAGACGACTTTGAACATATTAAGTGTTTTATGGCTTCTGTTAGAGATGTGGCTTAAGTCAATTGTTTCGGGAAAAAATGTTCATGTTTCAAAGTTTCTTTTGGAGTCTTTCATTCGTGATAAATTATATTAAAATCAAACCCAGTAAAAGTCAGTCATTTAAAAGCTTAGAACTGAAAAGCAACAAAATAATGCACAATGGTCCAAGAAGTTGTTGGTTTCCAATGGCAGCCTGCATGGGGAATGGACCAATCAGAATGTAGGTAGCATTCCTAGCCTTTTGTTTGCTTTGTTTGATGAAGGGATTTGCATGATTTTAGTTAACCGTTTGACCGCAGGAACTGGTTTTGTGAAGCCAGTACCACCTGCATAAAGTCAGGCTAGCGGTCGCCTCTGCACTGTCTCACCAAGATCCATTCAACAATTTAATTTTGTACTAAAAAAAGTATCAATAGATTCTCCCAAATTCAAAGCTTGACAAATCCATTCTAAAAATTCAACATTGAAAGGGTTAATTTTTTGGTACCCCTGGAATAAAGATTCAGGGGTATATAGAGTTTACCCTGACTGTCTGTGGTAAAAGAGTTATCATTGGACCTAGCTTTAAATCTAAGATGATATTGTTTTCAATTAACCCTTTCCCTCATTCGACAATTCTGCAGCAGACGACTTTGAACATATGTTGTCAAATAATAGAAAATCTCTATAATTGAATGGATAACCTATGACTAAAAGTGGAAAACATTGTGGCAAAAGGAGAAATTGCTCGTTCTGAGCAATTTCTGCTTTTGTCACTATATTTTCAAAAAGCCGTCTATATGAGGGAAAGGGTTAATTAACCCTTTTCTACATATAGATGCTCATAATGAGCAATTTCTCCATTTGCCACAATGATTTCAAGTCTTATAAAGTCATTTAATGAGTTTTTCTAAATTTTTCAGTGGATAATTTTAAAGTTGTCTTTTGCAGATTTATTGTTTGTGGGAAAGGGTTAAGACATGTGTATTTTTTTGTTTTGAATCTCCCTTTGAGCTACGGTACATCTTGTCTTTATTTATTTCATGGCCCCCACTGTGTGTGAGGGAGCATTTAGATTAAACTTTGTTTGTCTGTCTGTCTGTTCTAGCTGTTTTGTCATGCATTATACATGTACATGTTTGCCCAAGAGTTATATAATTAAATAATATCAAAATTTATTGTTGGTGTTTGAATGGTCAATAGATGTTGTCATGTTGTGTGGAAAGGCCAATAATAAATATATGTGCCGTCCCACATGAAAACCAACATTATGGACTCTGCGTAATGTATTTGACCCAGATCAGCTTGCGCAGTTTGCACAGGCTTATCCAGGCCGACACATTCATTCTCAGGGGGATAGATGTATAGAGTAATGATTCCTGAAACAGAAAATCCACAGGAGGTGAAAAGTGTCTGTTCGGGTTGGCCTGCGCGGCATGCTTAGGCTGATCCGTGTCGATACTTAACCCAAAGTCAACAATCTTGAATTACTCTTGGGACGTCTCACATGTACATGAAGTATGATTTTGACATCCACAAAGTAAATTCAGGCTCAAATATATGTGAAGGATTCATGTCAGCAGAAAAGGGACTTTTGCTTATGAATTGGTTACTGAAATTTGCTTATGAATTGGTTTCTGAAATTAACCCTCTCCCACATGCAATTTATCTGTAGCAGACGACTTTGAAATTGATTTGAGAAGATATTGAAAATCTTTTCATATGTTTCATATTTTTGCCAAGATGTTTTTAAATTCATCTGGTGCAGATTTATTGTATGTACCCAGTGTTTATTCTCGACCAGGGCCCTTTCAATTTTGAAAATAGTGACTTGTAAAATGTGATGAAAGGCAGATTTTGTGAAATTTAGGCCTACTTTTGTGAAATTTAGGCCTACTCTTGTGAAAAAAGGAGGTGTCTTTTGAGTGTGAATGGGGCCTAATTTCGGCCCCACTTTGGGTTAAGAAAAAACACTGGTACCCTTCCCTTTTACACTTTTCCTTATACTTAAAGCTGCAGTAGATGACATCTAGACACAAAAAGGAAAATCTACATAAATTAAAGTATAATTAGTGAAAAGATTGATAAACATTATGGTAAAAGGAGAAAATGAAATCACTCAATATGAGCAAAAGTTGTCTGCTGCAGATGTGACAGAGTTGACATAACTGATAACAGGCAGCACTTACTCATTTCTTTCTACTATCTTGTTATTTAGACATTAGGCAGAATAGCTTTTTCCACAATGAATGAAGGGTTTTCTTCAGAAATACGGTTCTTCATTTCACACATACAGACACTCTGCAGCAGCACTCTGCAACAGACAAATTTATTCAATAAGTGTTCTTTCATTAGTAGAGAGTTTTCATATTTTTGACTCAATGTTTTAAAAGTCAGCAGCAGATTTGTTGTATGTGGGAAAGAGTTTAATTATTATTTTTAAAAAGATCTATTCTTCTAGTTCTACCTCCTTTATATTCTAGCTTAGTTTTCTTTGTTTTGAAGCTATTCCATATTATGACAGCTTTTCAGCAGACAAAGTTTTGAAAATATTTCAAAGTAACAGTGGCTAAAATACGCCTGTCAAGGTCAAAGTTGTTATTCTATGTCTGTCAAGTACACAGTGGCTATAATACGTCTGTCAAGGTCACAGTGGTTATACAATGTCTGTCAAGTACACAGTGGCTATAATATGTTGTCAAGGTCACAGTGGCTATACTATGACTGTCAAGGTCACAGTGGCTATAATACGTCTGTCGAGGTCACAGTGGCTATACTATGACTGTCAAGGTCACAGTGGCTATAATACGTCTGTCAAAGTCACCGTGGCTATAATACGTATGTCAAGGTCACAGTTGCTATGCTATGATTTGTCAAGGTCACAGAGGCTATACTATGTCTCACAAGGTCAAAGTGGTTATTAATATTATCCATATGCATCAAAATCATTGTTAGCTGTATTCCTTTATACTTCATACAGAGGTTGCGTATCTATAAAGCTTACACAACACCTAGGTCAAAGGTCAAGGCCACTCAGTCACCATGAACCTATCACTTTATAAACCATGTGGACATTCATGCCTTACAGATATTTTCTACTTTCCTATTATCAAAATTGTTTCAATAATGTATCAAAAATTATTTTTCCGAATCTTTTACATTGCTTGTTTACTGTTACATCCAGTTTAGTGACAAATCCAGGTTATTTTCATGCTATGTGTAAGATCAGCACAATGGTTGACTTTTGTGTAAGATGAGCACAATGGTTGTTGACCTTTGTATAAGGTGAGCACAATGGATATGTTATGTGAGCACAATTGTTGATCTTTGTGTAAAGTGAGCACAATTAATGGTTGACCTTTGTGTAAGGTGAGCACAATGGTTGTGTAATGTGAACACAATTGTTAACCTTTGTGTAAAGTGAGCACATTGGTTGACCTTTGTGTAAGATGGGCACAATGAGCACAATGGTTGTGTAAGATGGGCACAATAAGCACAATGGTTGTGTAAGATGAGCATAATGAGCACAATTGTTGTGTAAGATGAGCACAATGAGCACAATGGCTGTGTAAGATGAGCACAATGGTTGTGTAAGATGAGCACAATGGTTGTGTAAGATGAGCACAGTGGTTGTGTAAGATGAGCACAATGGTTGTGTAAGATGAGCACAATGGTTGTGTAATATGAGCATAATGGTTGTGTAAGATGAGCACAGTGGTTGTGTAAGATGAGTATAATGGTTGTATAAGATGAGCATAATGGTTGTATAAGATGAGTATAATGGTTGTATAAGATGAGCATAGTGGTTGTATAAGATGAGCATAGTGGTTGTGTATGGTAAGCACAATATTTAACAAAGAAGTGTTTTCTGTTTTCAGGTGGACAAGTTAGTGAGAGTGATGGGGAAAACATGCATGGAGGTAAGTGTTGTAGATTAATGAGGATAAAGTGAAACTTTAAACACTTTCCCACATACAGACACTTTCTGACGCCTCTGTAGCAGACGACTTTTGAAAACAATGTGACAAAATGAGAAATTGCTCAAAACTTAATTCAAAATTTGACTGCTCATAACGAGGTCATTTCCATATTTTTGACTAATGTCATGAACAATTTCTCCTATTGACACACCATTTTCAACTTTCTTCAATGATTTGTCTTTCATTTCTAGAGATTTTTTTAATTCTTGTTTAGATATTTTCAAAGTCGTTTGCTGCATATTTGCTGTATGTGGGAAAGAATTAATTAACTGAAGGCATATTTATTTAACCCTTTCCCTCATACGACAATTCTGCAGCAGACGCCTTTGAACATATTTTGTCAAAAAATAGAAAATCTCTGTAATTGAATGGATAACCTATGACTAAAAGTGGAAAACATTGTGGCAAAAGGAGAATTGCTCGTTTTGAGCAATTTCTTCTTTTGTCACTATGTTTTCAAAAAGCTGCAGAGGCATCAGAAAGCGTCTATATGAAGGAAAGGGTTAATAGAATTGTAAAAACTTTGTTTTGCCATACAATGTTTTCAAAACATCTGACTCTCAATGGTATATGTTATATACATCTATACAATTTCATTTATTACCAAAGTGGAGATTTTGTAATGCTAAGAAAACCATAAACTTCTATAAAATTTGATTTTATTACCAAATTGGCGATTTTGTAATAAGGACACCTTTCTTGACTCGAGATCTGTTTGACAATATTAGATCTGTTGTGATGCAGTTTTCTCTTTTCTATACCAGTGATTTCTAAGAAAGACAATTGTTGAACAGGTATATCAATTAAACCACCAGTCCTGTCTTACATAAAACAAATCTGCAGCAGACAACTTTGAAAACATGTAGGCAAAATAATTGAATATCTCCACAAATGAAAGGAGATTTATTAACCCATAATTAACCCTTTCCCTCATACGACAATTCTGCAGCAGACGACTTTGAACATAAATTTGTCAAACAATAGAAAATCTCTATAATTAAATGGATAACCTATGACTAAAAGTGGAAAACATTGTGGTAGAAGGAGAAAGTGATCGTTTTGAGCAATTTCTTCTTTTGTCATTATGTTTTCAAAAAGTTGTCTGCTGCAGAGCATCAGAAAGCGTCTATATGAGGGAAACGGTTAAATTCACATGATATTTCAAATGTTGTCTACTTTACAATCAACAGATGAACAAGTTGAAACATCAGGAAAACTGGATGTAACTTTTTGACAAAGAGTTGAAAATATTGCAATTAAAGGTGAAATTGCTTGTTGTGAGCAATTTCACCTTTTGTTGCAATGTTTTCAAAAGTCATCTGCAGCAGCAGGCGTCAAATGTCGTCAGTGTGAAGTAATGGGTTAATACAGTTTAAAATGTTGTGGCAAATTGAGAAATTGTTCATTTTG
The DNA here is from genome assembly GCA_031761405.1 of Serripes groenlandicus. Taxonomy (NCBI): domain Eukaryota; kingdom Metazoa; phylum Mollusca; class Bivalvia; order Cardiida; family Cardiidae; genus Serripes; species Serripes groenlandicus. Next base: position 18,162,760 of record JASEVX010000013.1, on the reverse strand, counting down.
AAAAAAAAATCCTTTTGCAACAATGTTTTAAAAAGACGTCTGCAAGTGGTAAAGGATTAATCCGTTCCCACATACAACAAATCTTTAGCAGACGACTTTGAAAACATAGTGACAAAAACCTGAAAAATCTCCATAAAAGAAAGCTTAATTGTTATATAAATTTAAAAAACATTGTGACCAAAGGAGAAATTGCTCATCATGAGCAATTTCACCTTTGGCCACAATGTTTTCAAAATGCATCTGCTACAGATGCGTAAAAATGCATCTGCTACAGATGCGTCAAAATGCATCTACAGGTGGAGAAAGGGTTGAACAAATCAATATAATTCCTGTCTTCATTTCAGGTAATGACCCAGAAAATGTAACAGGAGAGGGTAACAGGCCAGAGTCTCGACTAGCCATAAGTTCCGTGAAAGCACCTGTATCTGTTGATGGGAGTATTCTCCCTTTGCTAAAAGACGAGTCCAGTGTGGAGTTGAGCGGTGTTAAACTGGACGACGATCAGGTTTGGTCATATTTCTCCCCCATACTTCCTCAGTAGCCGTTCGTTTTCTTCTTCCAGGAGTATCTGCAGCAAGTGATTCTGAAAACATCTGAAAAATATTTGGAAAAAACTTTATGTATAATTATTGAATTGGGTTGAAAACATTGCAGCAAAAGGGGAAAATGCTCACATTATATAACATGCACTTTTTGTGTTGCCTGCCTCCACAGGGTGGTATTGAGAGGTAATTCCACAGTCCATCTGTCACACCTTCACATAATTGTTCAACCCTTTCCATGATAAAGGCGCTTTGTGACGCCTCTACAGCAAACAACATTTCCTAAAAACATTGTGACGAAAGGAAAAAATTGCTTAAAACAAGCAATTTCTTCTTTTGCCATAATGTTTTCAACTTTTTTAATCAATATTACCTTTTTTATAAAAAAACGTTTGTGTTTTTTGCCTAGATGTTTTCATAGTCGTTTACTGCAGAGGTGGGAAAGGGAGGGTTAAACTATACACACTGTTCAATAATATAGAGGATTCTGGATGCCCAGACCAGAAAGCTCAGTTGGTAGGGGAGCGGGCTGTCAATCAAGGTCACCTTCACTCAACTTTTTGTCAGTTTGAATCCCAGCTCAGCCAAAGCCCTTTCTGATATTTGCCTGAGTTTATGCAACAAGTCTTGCATCAGTCTAGATGTACGCAGAAAAAGCAGCCAATTTTGTTTTAAGACTGTGTTGTGTAGTGGTATGAGAAAGCCATGAAACACATGTGTAGGTGAACTGGCCGTTGTGGTATGACTGAAATTTTGTTTAAATCAGCGACAAACCAAAATAAATTAAATAATATTTGGTTCAATATTATGTTTTATCATCACCATTCATTTATTCATTATATTTCCAGGTTACACAACTCTGTAATTACATAGCTGAAAAAGATGAAATCAATGCAGTGACGGTTAGGAACGCTGGTCTGGACGACATGGCCTTCCAGAACTTAGCCCTGTCCCTTCAAGTGACCCTTTCCAGCCCGAAACTCCTGAACTTCAGTCAGAACAAACTGGGAGGCAAAGCTATGACCAATCTCTCACCCGCTGTGAAGAAAAACACGGCTCTAGAAATTCTTATGTAAGTTTTTACTCTTCAGCTCATACAGACAATATTGGTTTTATTCTTTTACCTTGTACAGAAATACTAAAAGTGTCTGCAGCAGATAACTTTTGAAAATATGATGTTATATTTTCTCAATATATGTTATATTTTCTCAATATATGTTATATTTTCTCAATATATGTTATATTTTCTCAATATATGTTATATTTTCTCAATATATGTTATATTTTCTCAATATATGTTATATTTTCTCAATATATGTTATATTTTCTCAATATATGTTATATTTTCTCAATATATGTTATATTTTCTCAATATATGTTATATTTTCTCAATATATGTTATATTTTCTCAATATATGTTATATTTTCTCAATATATGTTATATTTTCTCAATCTATGTAATATAATGTATTATTTCCTTTTTCTATGTAATATAATGTATTACTTCCTCTGTCTATGTAAAATAATGTAGTATATCCTCTATCTATGTAATATATATAACAAATCTGACATAAGTTGCCATTTCATATAAAGTTTTGTTAAACGAGTTCAAGAAATTTGTTATTAAGCGAGCCTTTGGCTTCCAAAGCTATTTTTATTTTGTCAGTAAACTGTATAACAATGCCGAGGTCATATTCAGCTTAGTTAAAGAGTTTATTAAAAGTGATTATAAATAAACACTCATAAGACATTCTATTTATCACATAAAGTGACTTATGAGGCGTATTTTGATACAATGTACTTAACGTTTACAATATTTCTAGATGAAATTTATGGGTTTTGGCACCAAATAGACTAACGTTATGACGTCAAACTGCTGACGTGACATAATTTTCCTAGTATTCAGTCATGTTATATATAATGTATTATTTTTTCTATTTATTACAGATTAAATGGTAACCCAATAGGTAATGTTGGGTGCAAGCTGGTTGTAGATGCCATCTTAAAGGCCAAAGATCCGTTCCCATTTCTCCGTAAATCGTCAGGATATCTCACCCCGTCGGAAGCTCGGGCCCAGGAATCTGAGGGTCAAACTGTTGAATCCAAAGAGAAAGAACCAGAGAACCGATGCATTATAAAGGAGCTCGATCTTGGTGGTACAAATATATCAGATGCCGGCATTTCAGATATAAGCAGGCTATTGGAAAACAATAAAACGCTGGAATCCCTTAACCTAAATGGAAATATGGAGGTTTCGGTGAAAGGTTGGGATAGACTTGGTCAGGCATTGAAAAAGAACAGCACTCTTAAAACATTATCTCTCGACTTTACGAACATCGGTGATGAGGGTTTGGAGTTGTTGTCGAAGGGATTAATGGTAAACACAGGGTTGAGAGCATTAGAGCTGGAAAGTGCTGGGTTGATGGGAAAAGGGGGAATTCTCCTGCGAGATCTGCTGAAGACAAATACATCGCTCCTGGAGCTGACCGCCACAACGGGGAATAATATTCCTGATTCAACTTTGGAGGAAATTCGACAATATCTGGCCTTAAATAACACATCTACAAGGCATTAAATGCATTTTTATCTAATCCATATACCGGATATGACATTTTAAGAGTTGTCTGCTTATAAAACATTAACCCTTTCCCTCATATAGACGCTTTTTGACGCCTCTGCAGCAGACGGCTTTTTGAAAACATAGTGACAAAAAAAGAAATTGCACAAAACGTGCAATTTCTCCTTTTGACACAATGTTTTCCACTTTTCGTCATAGGTTATCCATTCAATTATAGAGGTATTCCATATTTTGACAAAATATGTTCAAAGTCGTCTGCTGCAGAATTGTTGTATGAGGGAAAGGGTTAAAGAATAAAGAAAGTATGATTTTATATACAGACATGAAAACATTGTGGAGAAATTGCTCATAATGATTTCAAAAGTCATCTGCTGCAGGCATGTCAAATTTCGTCTGTATCAGGTAATGGATTAGATTGGTTTTTGATAAGGGTTCATACCTAATCCTCTTCACACATTTTAAGTATGTATTTACTGTATTAGTAGGAACGAGTCATGTAACAGGAAATACAAACTTCGGCATTTTGCACCAAGCAACAATGGCTGTAAGTTTCTGCGCAGCCTGACCAGAAACTAACCTGTTCACGATTAGTCAAAACCAAGGCTTGAAGAATGGTTATGATCAAAATCTTACAAAACAGTTTGTGGACTTCATGCAAAACAGATTATAACTACATCTTGTTTCAAGATGTAGAAACATTTTGCTCGAAGTCAACATAATGAATTTTACTGGTAATTTTATTAAGTTGGAACACTTCCTAAAGGTTGGGTGGCATGCAACCTGGCTCAAGTTCATTAGCTATTCCGTCCAATAAGATGTAAATAAATTTATAACGATGACATAATTATGTTAACTGACCTTTGAATATTAGAATTCATCTGCTGCAGATTTGTAAGCAAGTTCCCACATGTAATTAATCTGCAGCAGACGCTTTTGAAAACATCAAGGCAAAATATTGAAAACCTATTTAAATGAAAGTATAATAGTTGTATACAGTTGAAAAACTGGTTGTCAAATTGAGAATTTACTCATATTAAGCAATGTCTCACTTTGCTACAATGTTTTCAAAAGTTGTCTGCTGCAGATGCTTTTAAATGTGTCTGCAAGTGGGTAGAGTTAAAATTGTCAGTAATTACAAGGTCGATTTAACAGTGATTCCACTATGTGATGACATTTTTTGTGCATTTTGTTGTTGTTGTTATACAGGTGTTTGTTTAGATTAAAATATATGAACTGAACATAATATATGAAGTGACGTTAGAAGCTCTTTTAAAATAAGGGGCATTAGTTGATAGTTTTAAATCCTTCTTTTACCCTATAACCCTATATTTTGGACAGACACGTGAATCGTCTCACTGAGACAATTCTCTTGAGTACGCACATGACAGTTTAAACCTTTCACTCACATAAACAATTCCTGATGCCTCTGCAGCAGACGGCCTTTTGAAAACATAGTGACGAAAGAAGAAATTGCTCAAAACAAGCAATTTCTTCTTTTGCCACAATGTTTTCCACTTTTAGTCATAGGTTATCCATTCAATTATAGAGATTTTCTGTTTTTTTACAAAATATGTTCAAAGTCGTCTGCTGCGGAATTGTAGTATGAGGGAAAGGGTTAAACCTTTCCCACTTTTAGAAACATGTTAATGTCTCTGCAGCAGGCGACTTGAAAACATTGTGACAAAAGGGAAATTGCACATGATGAGGGGTTTCCAACTCTATTCAATAATTAATGTTTCATTTATAGAGATTTTCCATCTATAGGTCTTCATGATTTAAATTTGTCCGTTGCAGTTCTGTTGTATGTGGAAAAAGATTAAATGCCTGCTTTTAATACTTCTGGAGGAAAAAAATGTAACATCAAGAAGTATTAACCCTTTCCCTTATATAAACATTTAATTCTGATGCCTCTGCAGCAAACGGCTTTTTGAAAACATAGTGACAAAAGAAAAAATTGCACAAAACATGCAATTTCTCCTTTTGCCACAATGTTTTCCACTTTTTGTCATAGTTTATCCATTCAATTATGGAGATTTTCTATTTGTTGACAAAATACGTTCAAACTCGTCTGCTGCAGAATTGCCGTATGAGGGAAAGGGTTAATAGCAGATATATTTCTAAAACGACAACGTTTTTTATATGCAAGCACGAATGTCGTCTGCTACAGATACATCTGCAAGTGGGCTAGGGTTAAGTAGTTTGTCACAGGGTGCACCTGTATGGATAATCTAAATCCATGGTAACAATTTAGAATATTTCTTTTACTAGTCTTTATCATCATCAAGGTTTATATCAGATGTAATGTAGTACATGTATAATAGAAAGTCAGTTTTTAACATGTTTTATTTTTTATTTTTTATTTTTTATTTTTAATGAGTCACTTCCCATTGAACTTCTTGATGGTAATACTTCTAGCCTGAGTGATATTCATGCGCTTGTAGCAAACAAATGAGTGTGTGAGCACAAGCTTGTTATTAGTAGGTAACATCATGATGGATAAGAATTGTAGCAAATACGTTTGATGGAAATTTTACGCCATTTCTTGTGACTGATGTTATATTTTGTTAAAAAAGGTTGTGTTTATGGCGCACTTTCATGTCGCAAATATGTTCCATGGTGTATATGGTGACCTAATCCTTTCCCACATACAGATGCTTTCTGACGCCTTTTGAAAACATCGTGGCAAAAGGAGAAATTGCTCCTACAAGCAATTTCTCCTTTCGTCACAATGTTTTCAATTCAAGTATTAGATTTCATTTACAGAGATTTTTCATATTTTTGCCAACATGTTTTTAAAGTAGTCTGCTGCATATATATGTGTGAATGTGTCATGTGCATGCAATTTATTTATTAATACTTATGTTGTATGATGAAAAACTATCTATCATATTTGTTGTATGTGGGAAAGGATTTTTCAGTTATCAGAGCGTTCAATGTATACATACAGGTTGTTATTATGATTTGTGTAGAGGCTTAGCCTGAGTATGATTTCACATTGCTAGAGAATGAGATATTTGATTCTTTGTCATTTAGGTGAATGAAATATTTGTTTCTGTATCATTTAGATGACTGTCTTTTAAATGAATGAAATATTGGTTTGTGTATTGTTTAAATGATTAAGATGAACGAAATATTTGTTTTATATCATTTAGATGAATGAAATATTTGTTTTTGTATTGTTTAGATGAATGAAATCTTTTTGTTTCATTAAGATGAACGAAATATTTGTTTTAATATCATTTAGATGAATGTAATTTTTTTTTTGTTCTTGTATAATTTATTCTCAAGATGTAGAATTAATTCAATAAAAAGTATCATTCCTAGAATTATAATTGCTGTTTTTTGTGAATCCAGACAAGGGAGAATGTTCCGAGATAAATACACCAAAAACATTTAACCCTTTCCCACATACAGGCGCTTTCCAATGCCTCTGCAGCAGATGACTTTTAAAAACGTTGTTGCAAAAGGAGAAATTGCTAATTATGAATAATTTCTTATTCTGTCGGAGTGTTGAAAACACTTTTTAGCTCAACTTTTCGAAGAAAAGGCTAGCTATACTACTTGCCCCGGCGTCGGCGTTGGTGTCACACCTTGGTTAAGGTTTTTGTACCAATTCCCTTTTTTGTCAAATCCAGTACAGATATTGCTTTGAAACTTACAAAACTTATTCACCATCATTATCTCCATCAACAGACAAGAGTACATAACTCTGTTGAGATTTTTGTAAGAATTATTGCCCTTTTTTTACTAAGAATTTTGGTTAAGTCTTTTGTAACAATTCACTTTTTGTCAAAACCATTAGAGATATGACTTTGAAACTTACAACACTTATTCACCATCATTACTTCTATCAACAGACAAGAGTACATAACTCTGTCAAGATTTTTGTAAGAATTATGGCCCTTTTCGACGTAGAAAGTTTTTTGTACCATTAACTTTTTTTCAAAACCATTACAGATATGGCTTCGAAACTTACAACACTTATTCACCATCATTAACTCATCAACAGACAAGAGAACATAACTCTGTCAAGATTTTTGTAAGAATTATGGCCCTTTTTTACTTAGAATTTTTTTCAAAACCATTACACATATTGCTTTGAAACTTACAACACTTTTTCACCATTAATACATCTATCAACAGACAAGTGTACATAACTCTGTCAAGATTTTTGTAAGAATTATGGCCCTTTTCCAACTTAGAATTTTGGTTTAGTTTTTTGTACCAATTTACCTATTTTTAAAACCATTACAGATATGGCTTCGAACTTACAAAACTTGTTCACTATCATTAACGACATTAACAGACAATAGTACATAACTCTGTCAAGATTTTTTTGAGAATTATAGCCCTTTTTCGACATTGAATTTCAGTTAAGTTTTTTGTACCAATTTACTTTTTTTTCACAAAACAATACAGATGTTGCTTTGAAACTTACAACACTTTTTCACCATCATTACCTCCATCAACAGACAAGAGTGCATAACTCTATCGAGGTTTTTGTAAGAATTATGGCCCTTTTTAACTAAGAATTTTGGTTAAGTTTTTCATACCACTCCACTGTTTAGCTCACCTATGCACAAAGTGCAAGGTGAGCTATTGTGATCACATTTTGTCCGGCATCCGTGCGTCATGCGTCATCAACCTTTCAGCTTGTTAACACTCTACAGGCTACATTTTGCATCCAATCTTCATGAAAGTGTATTAGAACATTCATCTCCATCAAATCTTGGACAAGTTCGAAACTGGGCCATATGAGGTCAAAAATGAGGTCACTAGGTCAAATTGAAGCAAAATCTTGTTAACACTCTGGAGGCCACATTTTCAACTTGAGCATTTTGAAACTTTATCAGAATGTTTGTCTTGATGATATATAGGTCAAGTTCGAACATGTCAAAAAGTAGGTCACTAGGTCAAATTGAAGGAAAATCTTTTTAACGCTCCAGACGCCTCAATTTTTGCTTCAGCAGTTTGAAATTTTGTCAGAATGTTTTTCTTAAACATATCTTGGTCAAATTTGAATATGGGTCATATTGGGTCAGAAACTAGGTCACTAGGCCAAATTGAAGGGTAATCTTGTTAACACTGTAGAGGCCACATTTTCAACTTGAGCATGTTGAAATTTTGTCAGAATGTTTGTCTTGATGATATGTAGGTCAAGTTCGAACATGGGTCACGTCGGGTCAAAATGTAGGTCAGAATGTTTGTCTTAAAGATATCTAGGGGAAGTTTAAATATGGGTCATATTGGGTCAGAAACTAGGTCACTAGGCCAAATTGAGGGAAAATCTTGTTAACTCTGTAGAAGTCGCATGTTTTGCTTCAGCAGCTTGAAATTTGGTCAGAATGTTAAGCTAAATGATATCTAGGCAAAGTTCGAATATGGGCCATGCGGGGTCCAAAACTAGGTCACTAGGCCAAATTGAAGGAAAATCTTGTTAACACTTTGGATGCCGCATGTTTTGCTTAAGCAGGTTGAAATTTTGTCAGAATGTTTGTCTAAATGATATCTAGGCCAAGTTCGAATATGGGTCATATTGGATAAGAAACTAGGTCAATAAAGGAACTTATTGTTCAAATTCCGGAGGCCGCATTTTTTACTTTGAGCAAGTTGAAACTTTGTCAGAATGTTGTCTTGATGATATCTAGTCCATGTTGGAATATGGGTCATATCAGGTAATAAAATATAGATCACTAGGCCAAATGAAGGAAAATATTGTTAACACTGTGGAGGTTGCATTCAGAATAATTGTCTTGATGTGTTTTGCATTGCAGTACATTGTAACAGGGCTGTCCGTTTATTCGTCTATCCGTGCCTCCTTCCGTAACAACCTTGTGACCATCCTTCAACCGATCTTAACCAAACTTGGTATACAGTTAGTTTATGGCAAGGTCTAGAAGCCTATTCAAGGTCATATGTTTAAGGTCAAGGTCAAAATTGGACTGACTATTTTCCCATATCAACAACTTTGTGACCACTACACTGAACATCCTTCGACCGATCTTAATTAAACTTAGTATACAGTTAGTTTATGGCAAGGTCTAGAAGCGTATTTATTTTCAAGGTTATAGGTTAAAGGTCAAGGTCAAAATTGTACTTTGACTATTTTCCCATAACAACCTTGTGACCACTACACTGAACATCCTTCGACCGATCTTAACCAAACTAGTATATGGCAAGGTCTAGAAGCCTATTTATTTTCAAGGTCATAGGTTAAAGGTCAAGGTCAAAATTGGACTGACTATTCCATATTAACAACCTTGTGATCACTCTACACTGAACATCCTTCGACCGATTCGACTATTCCAGTTAGTATATGGCATGGTCTAGAAGCCTTTTTATTTTTTAGGTCATAGGTTTAAGGTCAAGGTCAAAATTGGACTGACTGATTTCCCATATCAACAACCTTGTGACCACTCTACACTGAACATCCTTCTACCGATCTTAACCAAACTTACCATACAGTTAGTATATGGCAAGGTCTAGAAGCCCATTGATTGTAAATGTCAACAGGCAAAGGCGACAAGGACAAATTACACTTAGTTCTTAGTTAGGTTCTTTAGTTAGGTACATAACATTAATAACAATTTAATAAAGGCAAGGACAAATAACATTAGTTTTCTGGTACATAACATTAATATCCAGGTCATTGGTCATATTTTTGGCACATTTTTAAATTTAATACCGAGGGGATGCATCCGCTTTGCGGTGCCCTTGTTATATATCTGCAAGTTGTCTGCTGCAGACACAGTGTGATGGACTAACAGACAGACAGACAGACTTATCAGCTTAAACAGCCCAGCCCCCTGGTGGCCATGTTTTTTGACCAATCAACATGGCTTGAAGGAATCTGAGTGGGTCACTTAAGGAACATTTCTACAAAATTATTTGAAAATTATTTAAGTTTTCAATATAGCCATATAAGGCAAAAAAGCCCCGCCCCCCCTGGCAGCCCTGTTTTTTTTACCAATCAATCTGGCTTGAAGGAATCCGAGAGGGTCATCCAAGGAACATTTCTACAAAATTATTCCAGTTTGGAAGAAGAACAATTTAAAAAAAAAAAATGTTTGGTTGCCATGGAAACCAGAATTCTGCATGGATCCAAAAAATGTGAAGGAATTCTGGAGAGGTCATTGAAAAGATGCTTTCTGTGAAGTCTGGGTTCATTTTGCTCAAAATTAAATAAAGAGTGTTCGATGGAACACATGTGTCGCCTGGCACTATGCCAGTAAGTCGGATGTAACAGATGAGAATCTTAGACAGACAGATGACAGAAGTGATCCATAGTTGTCCCCTTTCAAAGGGAGGTCGTGGGTTCGAGCCTTGGCCGGTCATACCAAAGTTTAAAAACGGTAGTTCTTGGCGCTCTGGGTTGCGGGGTTAGCAGTACAACCGACTGGCTTGTGTCACGATAATTGGACAGGTAGTACTGGCAACTTACCCAGGTAACACCCTGATATAATTAAACAAGAGGCCCAAGAGAGCCAGTATCGGCAATCGCTCCACGGCCATAAGGCAAAAATCAAATCTCCAAACAGCCCTGCCCCCTGGTGGCCATGTTTTTTACCAACCACCATGGCTTGAAGGAATCTTGTAGAGTGTCTCCCAAGGAATGTTTCTGCAAAATTATTTGAAAATCGGCCTGACACTTTCGGAGGAGAGGATATTTTAAGTAGTCCCTATAGCCATGTAAGGCAAAATAGCCCCACCCCCTGGAAGCCATATTTTTCAACCAATCATCATGGCTTGAAGGAATCTGATAGAGGGTCAGCCTAGGAATATTTCTACAAAATTATTTGAATATCAGACAGACACTTTCGGAGGAGAAGATTTTTTAAGTTTTCTCTTTAGCCATATAAGGCAAAATAGCCCGGCTCTCTGGCGGCCATGTTTTTTTACCAATCAACATGGCTTGAGGGAATCTGATAGAGGGTCACCCAAGGAACATTTCTACAAAATTATTTGAAAATCGGCCTGACACTTTCTGGGAAGAAGATTTTTTAAGTTTTCATATAAGGCAAAATAGCCCCACCCTCTGGCGGCAATGTTTTTCGACAAATCAACATGACTTGAAGGAATTTGATAGAGGGTCACCCAATGAACATTTCTACAAAATTCTTTGAAAATCGGCCCGACACTTTCGGAGAAGAAGATTTTTTAAGTTTTCACTATTTTTTCTTTTGGTTGCCATGGAAACCAGAATTTTAGATGGATCAAAAAGATTTGGAGGAATTTAAGAGAGGACATTGAGAGGATGCTTCCTATGAAGTTTCAACCAAATCGGCCAAGTGGTTAGGGAGAAGAAGTTGTTTAAAGGAAAAAGTTAACGTACGCACACATGCACAATGGACAATTCGCCATGACATAAGCTCGACTGGCTTTCAGCCAGTGGAGCTAAAAATTTGTGAAAGCAGCGTAATTCATCACACAATAAATCAACCCCTTCCAAAGGCATGGGGGTAAAAAAAAAAATGATCAATAAATACTTGGGCCACAACAAACACAAGAAACTATTTGAATGTGTTAAAACATTTTACTTGTTAACCAACAACAATATATCTAATACTAATATTAAAATGTTCTACTATTAAATAACTTTGACAACTTTTATAATAGTGTGTAAAAAGCTTCCAAAACAATACAAAAACCACATAGATTTATATGGTGATTTGAGGTCTTCCCCCTTTCATGTATGCAGCAGACGACTTTGAAAACATCTTTTATAACATATCAAAATGTTCTACTAGTAAATAACTTTGACAACTGTAGTGTGTAAAAAGCCTCCAAAACAGTACAAAAACCACATATTTTTAATACATATATGAACTGTGACTGGCAATTTGAGGTCTTCCCCATTTCATATCTGTAGTCGACGACTTTGAAAACGTCTTTTGTAAAATATGGAAAATCTCTACACATGAAGTACATTTATTGATTAGAGTTGAAAACATTGTGGCAAAACGAGATATTGATCATCATGAGCAATTTCTCCTTTTGCCAGTCTTTTCAAAAGTTGTCTGCTCATTCAATGTCCGCCTACCTATATGTTATAAAGATCTAAACGCATCTTCTGGCATAAAACTAGAAGTGAAACCCCACTAAGATAACATTAACCCTTTCCCTCATACGACAATTCTGCAGCAGACGACTTTGAACATATTTTGTCAAAAAATGGAAAATCTCTATAATTGAATGGATAACCTATGACTAAAAGTTGAAAACATTGTGTCAAAAGGAGAAATTGCTCGTTTTGAGCAATTTCTTCTTTTGTCACTATGTTTTCAAAAAGCTGTCTGCTGCAGAGGCGTCAGAAAGCGTCTATATGAGGGAAAGGGTTAAATGACGCCAATCCGGAGAGACAATAAGACCAAATACTATCAGATGTGTCATTTATATATACAGTATGGGGGAAAAAAATAATTCTACAACAAATTTGTTTTAAAATGTTAACATTTACATCAAATACTGGTTTGATCCCCAGCCGATGTTGCTACAGTAAAAACCTCTTAATTGCAAAGCTTTTTTATATGCAAACATAGTGCAAGTTCATAGGCACAGACATTCAGGTGTCTAATGATTTTTTAGAGTCACAATTTTCCAAAATCAAATCTTATTTCAAAAATGATTAAGTGTCAAAACTTTTAAAACAACACCTATTCGTTTCGTAGGTAGTGGTATTTAAATGAAATGTTTACAAATAAAAACAAATTTGAATGTTTTAAAACATTTGAATTATCATGTTTGTTAACTTGTAGTATGTGGTAAAGAATGAACCATTTCCTTGATATAGACAGCCTTTGACAACTCTAAAGCACTCACATATTGACAGGGAACAGGCACACATGAACAAGGTAGAAGTTGACCTTTGCGATCAGTGCAGATCCAGATCAGCCTGTGCATCCGTAACTAGTTAAGAGAATTAAGGGTTTAAGCACAGTGGTTTTAAGCCCTGTACAACATCATGTATTCACCCCTTCCCATATACTACAATTTTGCTGCAGAAAAACTTACAAAACATCTATAGAACCAAAATTCAGAAAGTCGCTATTAATGTTAGTGATCAGAGAATAAAGGTGAACATATTGTACAGGGCTAAAATGAAAAGTGCCGAAATCATCAATTATCTAACTACTTCCATACAGTCTGTTAAAAATCTCCGCTATACAAATAATATTTACATAAGCTTGTTAGAAGCTTCTGTCAACTTGTGTAGAATTCGAGGTCTTGGCGTGAAACGGTTGTAACTAAAAACCTATTTTGAAAACCCTGTTTTAGGGGCAATTTTGACCCCTTTGTAAACAATGCAAATTTAGGTGCCATTGCTCGTTCTGAGCAATGGCACCTAAATTTGCATTGTTTACCAAGAAAACAAGATTTAACGTTTATAGAGACATTATGGCGAGGTGATTAACCTTGGTAACAAAATACCAATTTTAGTTACAACCGTTTCACGCCAAGTCCTCGAGATGATGTATAAGCTGATCCAAACCTACACTGTTCAGATATGCCGCTTGCACCTTTTCTCATGCACTGACTCAAATTATGTTAATGTTAGTTTTCTTTATTAACTAATTTCTGTCAGTGTTGTAAGATGATACTCATTTACTAATACTGTTAAAATCATAATGCCTGCAAAAAGAAACCCAGATAACATGGAAAAAAAAAAATCTGAATAATAATAAGGAGCTGTCATTATAACAATATGCTCTACTGTTTGAACTGATTGTCAAATAAAAGAAAGGTTAAATAAAGGGACTTTCACATTGGATGTATCTAATGTTTTTTTTTATTATCTTGATATATGACCTTCGCACATGAGGATGGTTTATCACTACCTAATGGATTTCCTATATTAATATATGACTTTCACACATGATGATGTAAAGTTTCAACAATTGCGAAAAACATAATAAAGAAACACAGTATTCCTGATCTTACAACAGACAGTGAGTTTGACCTTTGACCTAGGAGATACCGGGTTCACAAGCAATATATTAAGTCAAACTTGGCTTAGGCAGCCATCTAGGCAAGAGTCATAATTTGGTTGCTTAAGACAGGTGGCTGCTTAATACATGTCAAACATAAGTAAGTGTTGTTTGGTTAACAGAGTTGACTGCTAAACAGAGAGGACCGCTAACACAAGTTTGACTGTATATGGATAGCTTCAAGTAAAATGACTGTGACTACATTACAAGGTGTAGTTTCAACTGTTTTGCATAAAGTCAACGATAAGGCCTCTTTACATAATTATCGTAAAGTATCTACTGAGCCTGTAATCTAATAAACCAAGTACCTCATAAAGGTCCAATGTAATTCTCACTGTGGCTCAAAACTAAAGCTGTTGTAAGATTAACCCTTACCCTCATATAGACGCTTTCTGACGCCTCTGCAGCGGACGGCTTTTTGAAAACATAGTGACAAAAGAAGAAATTTCTCAAAACGAGCAATTTCTCCTTTTGACACAATGTTTTCCACTTTTAGTCATAGGTTAACCATTCAATTATAGAGATTTTTCTATTTTTTGTCAAAATATGTTCAAAGTCGTCTGCTGCAGAACTGTCGTATGATTGAAAGGGTTAAACGCTTATGGCAAACTGTTCCTTCATTGTTCCTTCACAACAACGCTGTCCCTGGGTTAGTAGAATGGCTATAAAGTAATCCCCATACTAATAATGATTGGAAAATATTCCATGTAATTGGGAAACGGTTAACCCTTTCCCTCATACGACAATTCTGCAGCAGACAACTTTGAACGTATTTTATCAAAACATAGAAAATCTCCATAATTGAATGGATAACCTATGACTAAAAGTGGAAAACATTGTGTCAAAAGGAGAAATTGCACGTTTTGTGCAATTTCTTCTTTTGTCACTATGTTTTCAAAAAGTCGTCTGCTGCTATTGCGTCGAAATGCGTCTGCAGGTGGGAAAGGGTTAAATGAACTTGCAAAATAAACCAGGTTTTCTAACAAATACATTCAACTCTCTATCTATAAGTTAAAATGTGATTGTACTAATTGAAATGAAGCTGATATGTTAATTGCAGAGTCGGTCACTTCAAAAATGGACAAACTAAGTTGACCAGCCGGAAACTTGATAATATTATTGCAGAATTGAAAACATTGTGCATAAAATGGATTCTATAAAATAATAATGAATCACAACAGCAGCAGTATGATCAAACTTTACAACAATTTATAACAACAATCTTGTCATACTGAACAAATGGACAAATTGAACATTTCTTGAAAGGCATGAAGTTTGAAAAAAGAAAATTCAACAGCATAAATGTCCACATTCACTGAATAAAGTACAATGTAGGTTTAACCCTTTCCCTCATATAGACGCTCTCTGATGCCTCTGCAGCAGATGGCTTTTTGAAAACATAGTGACAAAAGAAGAAATTGCACAAAACGTGCAATTTCTCCTTTTGCCACAATGTTTTCCACGTTTTGTCATAGGTTATCCATTCAATTATGGAGATTTTCTATGTTTTGACAAAATACATTCAAAGTCGTCTGCTGCAGAATTGTCATATGAGGGAAAGGGTTAATTGGAAGTTTGCTAAAAGCAATCTTAGGGCATTTGCTACCAGTGTATATCAAGATCAACCTGTATTTCTAGACTATTCACACCAAAAAGTCAAAGGGGTATTCAATAAAAAAAAAAGAAATCTGATTTTATCCTTAAACGTGGTTGCGCAGGCAGATTTTTATCTATACTTGTTAGTAATAATCACACTAAGGTTGGTTTACCCAGATGATTGATAATGGTTTAACGCTGTTTTCAACAATTTTTCAGTCATATCATGGCGACCAGTTCACCTACTCATGCGTTTCCTGCCTTTCTCATACCAAAAAGTCAAAGGGGTATTCAATAAAAAAAAGAAATCTGATTTTATCCTTAAACGTGGTTGCGCAGGCAGATTTTTAACTATACTTGTTAGTAATAATCACACTAAGGTTGGTTTACCCGGATGATTGATAATGGTTTAACGCTGTTTTCAACAATTTTTCAGTCATATCATGGCGACCAGTTCACCTACTCATGCGTTTCCTGCCTTTCTCATACCAAAAAGTCAAAGGGGTATTCAATAAAAAAAAGAAATCTGATTTTATCCTTAAACGTGGTTGCGCAGGCAGATTTTTAACTATACTTGTTAGTAATAATCACACTAAGGTTGGTTTACCCGGATGATTGATAATGGTTTAACGCTGTTTTCAACAATTTTTCAGTCATATAATGGCGACCAGTTCACCTACTCATGCGTTTCCTGCCTTTCTCATACCAGTGCTCCACACAACATACTTTCCAAGCATCTTGGTGTAATTTTCACCTAGACTGTTAGCTCATTGGTAAAAGACGAATTACGTATGTCACAGTGACTTCATCAAACGTCGGAAAGAATGTTGGCCGAGCTGGGATTCGAACTCGCAATGCTCAGTTTCACCTACACACTGTGTAAGCCAAATATCTTTAGTCACGTCTAAAGCTCTGTGTGGCTTAAAATACGACATATTACAGTACATTCTGTGAATAGCAGTTTTAAGCATGTGTAAAAAGATAATTGACGAAGGGGTTTCGTAAACATTGACACAGACGAAACATCTGGAATCCTAAATTTGCAAACTTTATGACGACCCTTAACATCCACTTATACAGTAATTCCGCAACAAAATCGTTATCAGTGATTTCTATAAATCCTTTAAATACTCTTAAAACAGAAAAAAGACAAATAAGGTCAACAGTTATTGGTTGAAAGGAAACAGTTTACAGGTAAATAGAAATAGTTATTGGTTGAATGGAAACAGTTATCAGTTAAATGGAAACAGTTATCAGTTGAAAAGAAACCATTATTGATTGAATGGAAACAGTTATCAGTTGAATAGAAATACTTATCAGTTGAATGGAAACAATTATCAGTTGAATGGAAACAGTTATCGGTTGAATAGAAACAGTTATTAGTTGAATGGAAACCCTTTTAAGTTGAATGGAAATAGGTATCAGTTGAATGAAAACAGTTATATTGGTTAAATATAAACAGTTATCGGTTGAATTAAAACAGGTATCAGTTGAATAGAAACAGTTATCAGTTGAATGTAAACAGTAATTGGTTGAATATAAACAATTATTGGTTGAATGGAAACAGTTATTGGTTTAATAGAAATAGTTATCAGTTGACTGGAAACAGTTATTGGTTTAATAGAAACAGTTATTGGTTGAATGGAAACAATTATTGGTTTAATATAAACAGTTATTGGTTTAATAGAAATAGTTATCAGTTGACTGGAAACAATTATTGGTTGAATATAAACAATTATTGGTTGAATGGAAACAATTATTGATTTAATAGAAATAGTTATCAGTTGAATGGAAACAGTTATTGGTTAAATGAAAAGTTATCAGTTGAATAGAAAGTAATCAGTAGAATGGAAACAGTTATTGGCTGAACAAAAAACAGTAACTGGTTGAATCAAAACAGTTATCAGTTGGATTATCAGTTGATGGAAACGGTTATTGGTTGAATGGAAACAGTTATTGATTGAATTCTACCAAAATATCACATCAAGTAAATGGTTACATGGAATTCACTGTTACATCAGTGTTATCGCTCAACATTATTGACCTGACCACTGACCTCTGTGCAAGGAATAGTAAATATATCTGTTTATTTCTTTGCACAAAGGACAACCTCAGGCAAGTTTTGTCAAGCAATATTTCCTAACAAAATATATATATAGCAGTATTGCATTACCTTAACAACTAACAATATACAGAGCAGTATAAGAATGCCTGAACGATTTATAGGGCAGTATTAAACTGCCTGATTCAAGTTTTAACAATTTATAGGGCAGTTTTAAATTGCTATGTTAAATTTTCACCAGACTATAGGCAAGTACTAAATTGCCTTATTCAAGTTGACAATGTATAGGGTAGTTTTGAATTGCCTTGTTCAAGTTTCAACAATTTATAGGGTAGTTTAAATTGCTTTGTTAAAGTTTCACCAGATTATAGTTATAGGGCGGTATTAAATTGCCTTGTTCAAGTTAATAATTTATAGTGCAGTATTAAATTGGCTTGCTCAAGTTTACAATTTATAGGGCAGTATTTAAATGCCTTGTTCAAGCAAAGAAATTATAGGGCAGTATTTAATTGCCTTGCTCAAGTTAACATTCTATATGGCAGTCTTAAATAGCCTTGTTCAAGTTTACAATGTATATGGCAGTACTAAATTGCCTTGTTCAAGTTAACAATTTATAGGGCAGTATTTAATTGCCTTGCTCAAGCTAACAATTTAAGGGGCAGTATTAAATTGCCTTGTTCAAATTTATAAATTTATAGGGCAGTATTTAATTGCCTTGTTCAAGTTAACAATGTATAGGGCAGTATTTAATTGCCTTCTTCATGTTAACATTCTATAGGGCAGTATTACATTGCCTTGTTCAAGTTAACAATGTATAGGGCAGTATTTAATTGCCTTCTTCATGTTAACGTTCTATAGGGCAGTATTACATTGCCTTGTTCAAGTTAACAATGTATAGGGCAGTATTTAATTGCCTTCTTCATGTTAACATTCAATAGGGAAGTATTAAATTGCCATGTTTAAGTTCAACAAATTATAGGGCATTATTATATTGCCTTTTTAAGGTATTAACAAATTGAAGGGCAGTATAATATTGCCTACTTAAAGTCTAACAAATTGTATTGCAATGTACTAAAAACATCACAGTCAGTAACCGGTTTTGTGATCTTCCAACGTTCAATCCTGTAATGAAATAATAGAAATAATAAAACTCATGAGCTAATTCAGACATTTTAATCAATGTTAATAAATATTCCTACCACAAAAAGAATTCTGGAGCAGCCTATCTTCTAAAAACACAGCTACTGATTTCTAGGAAACAAAATACTGCAGATAATAAGATAAGAATACTAAGTAAACATAGCTATCAACCTTGAGGTCTTGAGTTTGAACCCCAGCTTTGCCGTTCAGTTGTTTCGATGATTGACAAAACTAATTGTGACTAAAATGATACGTCTACCATCAATGGGCTAAATAGTCTACGTTGCAAGGTAGCCAGTCGCCTGGAAAGAATGTTATATTGAGTACCTGCACCAGACAGCCATGAAACACAAGTTAGCTGGATGAACTAACCGGCATGATATATGAAAAATACTGTTGAAAGTGGCATTAAACTTCAATCAATCAATTAAACATAGTCATCAAAATAATTAGTGCCGTCCTGTGAGAAAAACAACTTTGTGGACTCTGCGTAATGTATTGATCCAGATTATCCTGCGTAGTTCGCGCAGGCTAATCCGGGCCGACACATTCTGTCTCAGGGGGATAGAGGTATAGAGTAATTGTTCCTGAAGAAGAAAATCCACAGGAGGCAAAAAGTGTCTGCCTTGATAAGCCTGCATGACATGCTCATGCTGATCAGGGTAGATACTTTAAGCAAAGACTACAATGTTGGTTTTCTGGTAATTCAGCTCATTACATAATATCATTTTGATGTCAACAATTGTAAGGTAATCATGTAGAAATTTTTACTGAAGATAATATGTTTTATTTATATTGAAGGTGATGGCTGTATCTAAGTTATGAGAACTTGTGGCCAGACCCGTTTGTCTATAATATTTATTATTTGTAAAAATGTATTTTATTCTGTATGTATATTTTGTGGGCAATAAAATATGATTAACCCTTTCCCACATACAAAAATTCTGCAGCAGACATGTTTGAAAACACATAGGCAAAAATTTGGATTATTGAATAAATTTGAAAACATTGTGGCAAAAGAAGAAATTGCTCATCATGAGCAATTTCTCCTTTTGCAACAATGTTTTCAAAAGTTGTCTGCTGCAGATGCGTCAAATTGTGTCTACAAGTTGGAATGGTTAAAAAAAATAATATATTTTTTTGTACTAACCATTGACAGTTTAGGACAACTCTCCTATAGGGGCATTGTCCAGCCACAAATCATGCATGAACTTATACAGGTTAGAGCTGACAGATACCTGAAAACAGTTAAACAATAACAAATAACTCCCTGATACTGTCTAAGCGTTATGTTTTACGTCTAGATATCAAATCCTCTATAAACACACCAACCGGCGACAATACATGCATATACACGTACAAAGGTTAAAACTTAAAGATACCAGAAAACAGCTTGTTGGCAACTTCATCAACTGTTTAAGCATGTAATGTTACTTTTAGAAAAATGCATGATAGTGTTAACTCTTTCCCTCATATGACAATTCTGCAGCAGACGACTGAACATATTTTGTCAAAAAATAGAAAATCTTTATAACTGAATGGAGAACCTATGACTAAAAGTGGAAAACATTGTGGCAAAAGGAGTAATTGCTCGTTCTGAGCAATTTCTTCATTTGTCACTATGTTTTCAAAAAGCCATCTGCTGCAGAGGCGTCAGAAAGCGTCTATATGAGGGAAAGGGTTAAAACACAAACCTCATAATAATTATAGGAGTCAAAGTTAAACATATCTTCAATGATCCTTTTTCCACATACAGACGACGCTGCAGCAGATGATTCCTTTTTGCCACAATGTTTTAAACTTTATTCAATTACTGTTCTGCAATTGATACAGACTTTCCATTTTTTTGAAATGGCCATGGCAAAGTTTCCTTGGGCAAGGCGTATTTCCTAGCTGAGTACCGATTTTTGCCATTAACCCTTTCCCTCATACAACAATTCTGCAGCAGACGACTTTGAATATATTTTGTCAAAAAGTAGAAAATCTCTATAATTGAATGAATAACCTATGACTAAAAGTGAAAAACATTGTGACAAAAGGAGAAATTGCTTGTTTTGAGCAATTTCTTCTTTTGTCACTATGTTTTCAAAAAGCCGTCTGCTGTAGAGGCGTCAGAAAGCATCTATATGAGGGAAAGGGCTAAAACACAAACCTCATAATAATTATAGGAGTCAAAGTTAAACATATCTTCAATTATCTTTTTTTCACATACAGACGACGCTGCAGCAGATGATTCCTTTTGCCACAATGTTTTAAACTTTATTCAATTACTGTTCTGTAATTGATACAGACTTTCCATTTTTTTGAAATGGCCATGGCAAAGTTTCCTTGAGCAAGGCGTATTTCCTAGCTGAGTACCGATTTTTGCCATTAATAAGTGTTCAGTCACCATTATATATCTGAATACCCTTCAAAGCCAGGTAAAACCAAAGAACAAACATATCAGACAATTACATACTTTGTAAGGTGTTGGATTTAGAGCCCTCTTGTGATCTTGTCGGATGGATTTCATGGACTTGAGAGCTTTTGTTCGCAATTCTGTCAGTGTCGGCAGGGGTTGCTGAATCTGTATTAATTAAAACAAGAAACCGCTGAAGACAGTAAGGCCGGATTGTCGGCAATTTGACCTTGAAAATCGACAAACCAAGGTCAAGGTCAAAGTAACCATAGAAATCAATAGAACTTGTTACTGGTTACCTTCAGGCAAAGTTTCAAGTTTGTAACCCTTTCCAGTGCTGAGATTTTGCCTCAACCTGAAACTTTAACCAAAATGTTGACGGACGGACAGACAGACAGACAGACAGACATCGCCAATCTATAGACCGGAATTGCTAGAGCAATCCGGCCAATAAAAGAGTTTTATGACAAATAAGATTTTTATTTACCATGTATATATGAGAAATATACTTTTATTTACCATGTATATATGAGAAATAGATTTTAATTTACCATGTATAATATGAACTATAGTTTTATGTACCATGTGTATGTCACATTCTGAACTTGTACACAGTTGGAGAGACTACATGTAAGCAGCCCAGTTAGCTCAGTCGATAAATTAATTGCCCTGAAAGCAAGAGCTCCTGGACTGGCTAGATGTTTTTCTCTCCTTGTGACATTGGCGCCATTGTAACAGTCCTAAAAGATCCGACCTGATCAGGGCTCGAACCTTTTGATACGAAGGTGAACGCTCTACCACGTCGCTATAAAAGCTAGCTCTATAGCAAGGCAGTATAAGTGTCACCTTATACATATACCTAGGCTACATGTATATGAGAAATACTTTTATTAAACACATACTATCCATTTCTCACATACAACAAATCTGACGACTTTGAAAGCATCTAGGAAAAATTATGATAAACTTCTATGAATAAAAGTTTAATCATGGAATAGAGTTACATTCCTCCTTTTGCCATAGTGTTCTCAAAAGCCGTCTGCAGCAGAAGTATCAGAAAATGTCTATATGTGGGACAGGGTTAGTGACAGAGCAGAGCTCCCTCTCAGATAAGGGATGTATTTTATGTTCTCTAAAGACATATTTGATTCCTAGCTTGCATGTTTATGGAACAACTCAAAAGAATTATTTCAATGAGACAAAAACCCTTGATTGTGTGCTGTTGTGATAACAAACCAAGGGTTTTGTTGCGTTATATATTTAGAGTATTTTGACAATCTCAGTCAACGCTTATTCCAATTCATCTTAAATAAACATTGAAGGTTGGCTGTCTATAAAATGGCTCAATCTTTTCCAATTCATCATAAATAAACATTGAAGGTTAGCTGTCATATGAAATGACTCATTTTAGTCCAATTCATCTTAAATAACCATTGAAGGTTAGCTGTCACATAACATGGCTCACTTTAGTCCAATTCATCTCAAATAAACATTGAAGGTTAGCTGTCACATAACATGGCTCATTTTAGTCCAATTCATCTCAAATAAACATTGAAGGTTAGCTGTCACATAACATGGCTCATTGTAGTCCAATTCATCTTAAATAAACATTGAAGGTTAGCTGTCACATCACATAGCTCATTTTAGTCCAATTCATCTTAAATAGCCATTGAAGCTTAGCTGTCACATAACATGGCTCATTTTAGTCCAATTCATCTTAAATAACCATTGAAGGTTAGCTGTCACATAACATGGCTCACTTTAGTCCAATTCATCTCAAACAAGAGGGCCATGATGGCCCTATATCGCTCACCTGATTTAATAGAACTTCAATAGTTTTCAAAGTTTTTACTTTTTTTAGGCCAATACTTTTGGACAAGAAGATTTTTAAAGTTTTAACAATGCACATATAAGGAAAACAAGCTCCGCCCCCTGGCTGCCATGTTTTTCAACGGATTGGAAATATTTGTACAATCTTGGTAAATGGTGCCCCAAGGAACATTTGTGCAAAATAATTTTTAAATCGGGCCAGTTCTTTTGGACAAGAAGATTTTTAAAGTTTTAACAATGCACATATAAGGAAAACTAGCTCCGCCCCCTGGCGGCCATGCTTTTCAACAGATCGGAAATATTTGAACAATCTTGGTTAAGGGTGCACCAAGGAACATTTGTGCAAAATTATTTTCAAATCGGCCCAGTACTTTTGGACAAGTAGATTTTTCAAAGTTTTAACAATGCACATATAAGGAAAACAGGCTCCGCCCCCTGGCGGCCATGTTTTTTAATGGATTGGAAATATTTGAACAATCTTGGTAAAGAGTGTCCCAAGGAACATTTGTGCAAAATAATTTTCAAATCGGGCCAGTACTTTTGGACAAGAAGATTTTTAAAGTTTTAACAATGCACATATAAGGAAAATAAGCTCCGCCCCCTGGCGGCCATGTTTTTCAACGGATCGGAAATATTTGAACAATCTTGGTAGAGGGTACCCCAAGGAACATTTGTGCAAAATAATTTTTAAATTGGGCCAGTACTTTTGGACAAGAAGATTTTTTAAGATTTGGCAATTTTCCCCTTTTCTGATGCCGCAGCAACCAAAGTTCTACTTGGAATTAATTTCTTTGAACAACTTTGAAAGAGGATTACCTAAGGACCATTCCTGTGAAGTTATTTTGAAATCTGTTCATTGGTTTAGTAGGAGAAGTCATTTGTAGGAAATTGTTAACAGACGCCGACGACGACGACGACGACGCCGGACGCCGGACGGTGAGTGATCACAAAAGCTCACCTTGCACTTCGTGCTTAGGTGAGCTTATAAACATTGAAGATTAGCTGTCACATACCATTGCTCAAAATATTCCAATTTATCTTCAATAAACATTGAAGGTTAGCTGTCATATGAAATGGCTCAATTTATTCCAATTCATCTTAAATAAACATAGAAGGTTAGCTGTCACATAACATGGCTTAACATATTCCAATTTATCGAGGCTCCTGACGAGGTTAGACGAGGGTATTTACGTACCTTTCCATTTTGCCAGAACACCCTGTGTAAACTCCTTACTTCTGCTGGACTTACATATGCTCTCTTAGATTCCTGAATAAAACAAGAACATTCATACGTTTGCTAGATATGTAGATATGCATTATTCTAACATCCTTAACCCTTTCCCTCATACCACAATTCTGCAGCAGACGACTGAACATATTTTGTCAAAAAATGTAAAATCTCTATAACTGAATGGATAACCTATGACTAAAAGTGGAAAACATTGTGGCAAAAGGAGAAATGGCTCGTTCTGAGCAATTTCTTCTTTTGTCGCTATGTTTTCAAAAAGCAGTCTGCTGCAGAGGCGTCAGAAAGCATCTATATGAGGGAAAGGGTTAACCACTGCGGCAAATGGAGGAATTGCTCAAAACAAACAATTTCTCCATTTGCCACAATGTTTTCAACTCTAATCAATAATCATACTTTCATTTAGAGAGATTTTCCCACTTATGATTTTGGTGTTTCTAAAGTCGTCTGCTGCCAATTTATTGTATGTTGTCGAGGCTTAATTGACACAAAACCCTTATTTGAATGTACTCAAAAGCATTTTTATCTCAGTACCCACAACAAAGGGTTGGTTTGGTTTGGTCAGAAGAGAGATATTTAGAGGAAAATTAGCTACCTTTTATTTAGACCTCTAAATTGTACGTCATAAGGAAATCAGTCACGCCAAAAAAAATACCTACAAAAGTTTTTCTACCTTGCTCGCCAAATGGCAATATTGCAGAGTGCGAGGGTAAACAACGCCAACAAACAACAACAAATTTTAGAATCAATGACATTTATATTGAAAACAATTATGATTATATTGAAAACAACTATGATTACATTGAAAACTATAACAATAACAATGAAAACAATTAATATCACATGAAAACAATAACAATTTCATTGCACACTGTGTGCCTATTCATGCAAAAAAGGTTCAATTTATGAACAGGTCAGATTCAGATCTGCCTGTGTATCCAATTGAGATTTCAGCCCTGGTATGCATACACACACATTGCAGAAAACTTGGGATCCATGGTAAAAAGTTCAAAATGTTTACAAAAATGTTCTGACAAATTGATTAGAAATGTAAAACAAACCTGGAATGGATGTCGACACAACACTCTCTGACCAACCTTAGGAGCTGGTTCATCCGGCTGAACCATGAGATCAACCAAAGCATTGCCTGGACAAATAAAATAACAATTAACTTTTTCGCACATAAAACACATTTGCAGGAAATTACTATTGAGTCAAAAATTGTAAAATGTCTATGAATGTAAGTGGATATATATTGGTTAGAGATGAAAAATATTCTGGAAAATGGAGAATTTGCATGTTGTGAGCAATTTCCTTTTTTGCCACAATATTTTAAAAGATGTTTACTGTAAATGTGCCAAATGTAGAGCAGCATATTGAAGTGATTGGAGTAGTTTGTGGCAAAGTTGAAAATATCAGTAAGACTTTTTATCTCATATAATGTCATCTTTATGACGATTCTAATTCTTAAGTGTCCCTCTACCCAGACTGGGTTCAGAGACATGGTCTCCATGGTGTAGTGTTAAGAGTGCAGCCTTGTGAGGAGAAACTAGCATTCAATCCCCAGTCGGGTCGTACAAAAGACTTCAAAATTGGTACCGACAACTTCCCTGCTTGGCAGTCAGGACTGCAGGGATAGCATAACAACTGAAACATCGATGTCAGTATAAATAATACCGGTACCACTGGTAATTTACCTAGGACACACCAGGCGTAAAACACCGTTCAAACAATTATGGTAGTAATAATTACAGTCAAACAAGCATGGTAGTAATAAGTACAGTCAAACAAGCATGGTTGTAATAAGTACAGTCTAACAAGCATGGTAGTAATAATTACAGTCAAACAAGCATGGTAGTAATAAGTACAGTCAAACAAGCATGAATGTAACGATTGAACATTAAATAAAACAAAATGTTTTTCTTTATTTGACTTATATATATCTGTGTTCAGCAGCCAAATTTTAACTCTCGCCACGGTGGCTGCTTAAGACAAGTTTGACTGTATAAATATTAAATATTTCCTCCCTTGGTTCAACAGTGCACCAGGCCCCAATAGCTAAACCCAGCTTGGCCAACATTCGATCAATCTGTGGGTCAATTGTGCACCGTGAAATCATGTCTGGTTGACCTAAATTTTAAACACCGTATACACTATGCATTTAATATGAGACTTACCGTCTGCCCCGTATAGCCTGTAAGCAGTCTTCCTGCCTGGAATTGTCACTTTCTCTACATCCTCACTTAGTTTGATTCTCGCTTTAGTATTAACTTCAACCAGCTGTAAAAATAAACAAATACAATGGAACCTGCATAAAGACCACCAATGGGAAGGCAACAATATGGTCTTTGTACACAGGGGATCTTTATTTGCAGGGTCATTTATGCAGGAAACAAGTAATTGGGAAACAAGTGTGGTTGTTGTAGACAGGGAATTGCTGTTCCAAGGTGGTCTTTATCACAGGTTTGACTGTTAAAAAAAATTAACCCTTTTTTCGCATGTACACTGAGGTATGTGAAAAGAAGTAATCACTCATGTCAGGTCAACTGCTGCAAAAAATGTTAACAAATATCTGCATTAGAAAATGGGTTAACCCTTTCCCACATACAGACACTTTCTGAGGCCTCTGCAGCAGACGATTTTTGGAAATATTGTGACAAAGGGAGAAATTGCTCAAACTGAATTGTGTCAGGAAAAGCATGTTTTGCCAGGTCATCTACGTGGAAAAATGTCAAAAGTTATCGCACTTTTCTCAAACACACCAAATCCACAGAGGACGACTTTGAAAACTTCTGCAAGCGGGCGAGGGTTAAAATACAGAGTACTATGATTTTATTACCTTATAGACTCCACCAAGTGCTGGCTGTTTCTGACATGTGACTAGATGTGTGCCTATACCAAAACTGTTGATTTCATGACCCTGAAAATATAGTTCAAGGTTGCACTGAATAAAATGAGGTTCTTGCCACATATCACAATCTGTCTTCACACAAAGGTATATTAGACAAAGGGGGGTTGGGAGTATTTCATGTTCTAAAATCATTCTCTGAACTCTATGTTCTAGACATGGACATATTTTAGTGACATTCTTCCTTATGATTAACAAAAGTGATTGTAAAACAAGCCTCTTTCCATTCCCACAATATTTCATATGAGCAGCCAAAGATAGAGAATAAACAATCAGATGAATAAATAAAAAAATTTTACCTGTTGGTTTAGAGAATGTATAGTATCCTCATTGATATCATTGCTGGCCACTATTTGGAGATTCTCAAACCAATCAACATTAAATCTGAAATATCATATAGCGGTTATTTTCATGCTTATAGTGTGAAAAGAAAGTTTTATCATCATAATTCAACATCCAATCTGAAATGATCAATCAACACATAACGTGTACATGTCGTTTTAACCCTTTCCCTCATAAAGATGTTTTTTGACACCCCGCAGAAGAAGACTTTTTGAAAACATAGAGACAAAAGAAGAAATTGCTCAAAACGAGCAATTTCTCCTTTTTCCACAATGTTTTCCACTTTTAGTCATTATAGAGATTTTCTATTTTTTGACAAAATATGTTCAAAGTCGTCTGCTGCAAAATTGTCGTATGAGGGAAAGGGTTAACATGTAATAGGGAAGCATAAATACAATTTCTTTCAAAATAAAAGCTTGGCATGTTACGTATTTCAATGTGTCCACTGAGTTACGTCATGTCTAAAATCCATCTAAATGGAAACCTAGATCGCTAGCTCATTCCTGATGCACTATAATCACATGTTCACTAAAATTTTACGTTAATGTCGTTTAATTTTGACACATATTGAGCATGAAAATTGTGTTGTTTTTTTGTAACGTCACATTTCTTTTATAATTAACAAATACCTTGTCTTTCGCCTAAGGAGAAACATGAAATTGTCAATCTATATACAACATTGAGTATCAAACTGATTTATGACAGTTTGAACCGTTTTACGAGAGAGTGTGTCAACGTTGCGGGTCGAGAACAGTTGTTGTAAGATTTTGAAAACATTGTTACGTTGACAACATCGATTAAGTTAAAAAGTGGCTGCTCAAAATTTTCCGCATTGAATGATTGCTTTTTATTACTTGATGGACACAATACTCTACTTCAATAGCCACTCTTCGTAATACATACATGTTTGCATACTTGATTTTACATTCATTTCAATGTAGAATAGTGTTTACTGAACAGGTTTATGCCTTTATGTGATTTGTCCAGTGTTTAGTGCCCTCTGTTACACGCTTGGGGCAGTCTCTGGTGTCTTGTTATACACTTGGTGTCATGTTACATCACACCAAAAGAGGAAACCACAGTGTTTGTGATGCAACACAAAAATCCCTGACACCCTATAATTGCTCAGATTTCCAAATTGTCTGCTGCAGATTTGTTGTAAGTGGGAAAGGGTTAAAGTAAATAGAAAGTGTCTTACGCCTTGGAAACTTTCCGGAATGTTTCACGGACGGTCATTGATAAATACGACAAATCACCACTGTCAAGTCGTATACCAAGTGCTCGATAGTTTAGTTCTGACAATGCCAAAGCAACCGTACAGAAGTTGGGCAATCCGCTCCTGCATTGAAAATATTACAAACATGTATCACCTGACAAAATTACCCTAAATCTGACATGTATGCAATAATAATAATAATCCCGCGAGAAAACCAACATTGTGGACTCTGCGTAAAGTATCGACCCAGATCAGCCTAAGCATGCTGTGCTGGTCATCCCGGATAGACACTTTTCCCCTCCTGTGGATTTTCTGTTTCAGGAATCATTTCTCTATACCTCTATCCGCCTGAGAAGGTCCAGACTAGTCTGTGCGGACTGTGAAGGCTGATCTGGATCGATACATTAAGCAGAGGCCATAATGTGTTTTTTTTTGCGAGACGGCTCATATCCATATTATATCATTATACAATCTCATTACAATCAGACCAAAACATTTTGCTGTGTGTATATTGGGCCTGACAACACTGCATAAAAGTTCTACTCTAATTGTGCAGGTGCTTGTTTTTCTGTCCAATGAAATTGCAAGATACATGTACAACTAATGCTTCATTCTGCTATCAAAATGGCTATTTTACAATTTAAACAATGGGCCATCACTGCTTCTCTATATCATTTATTAACATGGATTATCTCCTGTGTTGATACCAAATTTGATTGGCTGACACAACATCAATCCAAAGCGACCTGATACAGGCAGTTTTCTGATCTATACAAGTGTTTGCTTCTGCAGCAAAGTAAAGGTTTAGTTTTAAAATTTCCATAATTGAATTAATGAAGCACAGTTCAAATTGATGAAAATACATGTATGTCACGATAATATAAATCTACAGCAGACGACTTTGAAAACATTTAGGAAAAAACATGGAAAATCTTTCTTAATGGAAGTATCATCACTTAAAAAAGTTGATACATGGTGGCAAAAGGGGAAATTGATGGTTTTGAGCAATTTCTGCTTTAGTCACAATGTTTTAAGAAGCAGTTTTATGCAGATGTGTCAGAAAGTGTCTTTATGTGGGAAAGGGTTAAGAGTATCAACGTCAGGAGTTAACCCTTTCTCACAAGTAGAAGCCCTTTAAATGCATCTATAGCAGACAACTTCTAACCCTTTCCCTCATATAGACGCTTTCTGACGTCTCTGCAGCAGACGACTTTTTGAAAACATA
Source organism: Serripes groenlandicus (assembly GCA_031761405.1). Classification (NCBI taxonomy): domain Eukaryota; kingdom Metazoa; phylum Mollusca; class Bivalvia; order Cardiida; family Cardiidae; genus Serripes; species Serripes groenlandicus. Next base: position 18,132,692 of record JASEVX010000013.1, on the reverse strand, counting down.
GTGACAAAAGAAGAAATTGCTCAAAACGAGCAATTTCTCCTTTTGCCACAATGTTTTCCCCTTTTTAGTCATAGGTTATCCATTCAAATATAGAGATTTTCTATTTTTTGATAAAATATGTTTAAAGTAGTAGTAGTAGTAGTAGTGATAACACCAGAAATTGCTAATGTTGAACAATTCCCCATTTTTACAAAATGTTTTTAACTGAAGTACATATGTTTTTGAGGTAGATAGATAATATAGATATTTATACCTGATGACATCATAAGTATCGATCAAAGCTAAAAACCCATCCGGGAAAGCCTGGGCGTAGGATATGAAAGCTGCTAGCTCTCCCGCAATCACTTGGTCAGGTAGAAACGCTGTGAAAGAACAGGTAAACAATATCATTTCGTGACATCTTAACAAATTGTATAGCTTTGACTCGCGATCACATAATTCATAATGAACTAGTAATTCACAATCATATATAGGAAATGCTCTGTAAAATAGCTTTGGAAGTATGAAGAGAAGACATTGATTTGCCTCAAATATTCAAGGTACATGTATAATTTTTATTAAACAGACTAGAAAATATTAGCAGTTTCTTCATTTCTTATAATGAATTTAAATTTATCTGTAACTGTTGATGGGATATAATTAAGCTAAAAATCAAGCAGGGGAAACATACTTGAAGACATTAAATAAAATAGAATAAAACTACCAATCTTTTCTTCTTTCGACTGAATATATTTCCTATTTTACAAGAATCATCATTGATCTCTCCAGATGTTAAATTAAAAGCGGATGACTTATTCTTCATTACAAATACTAATAAATCAAATAAAACCTAACTCAGAAACTGTATGAGTTTTTTACTCTTTCCCATATACAACAAATCTAAAGCAGACAAATTTGAAAACATACCACCAAAAATATAGAAAATCTCTTTAAATGAAAGTATAATTATTGAATAGAGTTGAAAACATAGAGGCAAATGGAGAACTTGCCAATACTTGGTAATTGCTCCATTTGCCACAATGTTTTCAAAAGTCGTCTGCTGCAGAGGCATCAAAAAACGTCTGTATGCGGGAAAGGGTTAAAGTACATAACAATTAAAATACAAATCTGCAAGATATTTTCCTAAACAAGAGGGCCATGATGGCCCTGGAATCGCTCACCTGATTTTTTTTTCACTTTAGCTATATAAGCCCCGCCATCTGGCGAGCATAGTTTCCAACCAATCAACTTGGCTTGAAGGAATCTGATAGAGGGTCACCCAAGGAACATTTTTACAAAATTATTTGAAAATCGGCCTGACACTTTTGGAGGAGAAGATTTTTTAAGTTTTCACTATAGCCATAAAAGGCAAAATAGCCCCGCCCCCTGGCGGCCATGTTTTTTGACCAATCAACATGGCTTGAAGGAATCTGATAGAGGGTCATCCAAGGAACATTTCTACAAAATTATTTGAAAATTGGCCTGACACTTTTGGAGAAGATTTTTTAAGTTTGCACTATAGCTATATAATAAGGCAAAATAGCCCCGCCCCCCCTGGCGGCCATGATTTTCGACCAATCAACATGGCTTAAAGGAATCTGATAGAGGGTCACCCAAGGAACATTTCTACAACATTATTTGAAAATCGGCCTGACACTTTTGGAGGAGAAGATTTTTTAAGTTTGCACTATAGCCATATAAGGCAAAATAGCCCCCCCCCCCCCCCCCCCCCCCCCCTGGCGGCCATGTTTTTTGACCAATCAACATGGCTTGAAGGAATCTGATAGAGGGTCATCCAAGGAACATTTCTACAAAATTATTTGAAAATTGGCCTGACACTTTTGGAGAAGATTTTTTAAGTTTGCACTATAGCTATATAATAAGGCAAAATAGCCCCGCCCCCCCTGGCGGCCATGATTTTCGACCAATCAACATGGCTTAAAGGAATCTGATAGAGGGTCACCCAAGGAACATTTCTACAACATTATTTGAAAATCGGCCTGACACTTTTGGAGGAGAAGATTTTTTAAGTTTGCACTATAGCCATATAAGGCAAAATAGCCCCCCCCCCCCCCCCCCCCCCCCCCCCCTGGCGGCCATGTTTTTTGACCAATCAACATGGCTTGAAGGAATCTGATAGAGGGTCACCCAAGGAACATTTCTACAACATTATTTGAAAATCGGCCTGACAATTTCGGAGGAGAAGATTTTTTAAGTTTTCACTATAGCCATAAAAGGCAAAACAGCCCCGCCCCCCCTGGCGGCCATGTTTTTCAACCAATCAACACGGCTTCAAGGAATCTGATAGAGAGTCATCCAAGGAACATTTCTACAAAATTATTTGAAAATCTGCCAACCAGTTTGGGAGAAGAAGAATTTTGAAGTTTTTTTCATTTCGTTGCCATGGAAACCAGAATTTTGAATGGATCCCAAAAATGTTAAGGAATTCTGGTGAGGACATTCAGAGGATGCTTTCTGTGAAGTTTCATCCCAGTTGACCCACCGGTTACAGAGGAGAAAATGTTGACGGACGCCGGACGCCGGACATAGGGCGATCACAATAACTCACCTTGAGCACTTCGTGCACAGGTGAGCTAAAAAACATAAACAGCATGTTTGGTGAAGAGATCTGACAACTTATGTTGGCGCCGCAGTATCATCCATGTCGCAAGTGATTCCATAATACACCCCATCTAAGGATGGGTTTCTAATAAAAGCTTTTAACTTGTGTTGACATGACTGTATGGTATGTGATTGGTTACAAGTTTGTAGAGAAGTGTTGTTTTAAACAAGCCCTGCTCTTAGAAAACCGTTCTTGCTTCAAAATGTAGAAAATTGAACAGCCACATTCATGTTATAAGCTGTATGCTTCTTTGAGGTATCAAAGTTTTGTGCCGATTCAGATCAGACCTTGTCAATGCGCAGGGCGATCTGGCTCAACACTGTTTGCGATGGCATGCGGTTGATTTTCTTGCAGTACCACGTTTATGTACTGACATACCTTGGCATCATGATTTGTACAATACATGGTTCTCACAACTACAATAGTTATCTCCCTTGTCAGCCATTTTGATAGGCAAATAAAATGAGCATTAATAGAGATTTTTTTTAAAAATCAGATAATTAGGAAAACACCAAGGAAATTTCTGACAACTATAATTATGTCGTTGATGCCTTTGTATGACCTGATTATATCGACTTCTTGATTAATTATTTTTGCACATGTATGCAATTATTTAATTTGATTATATTTGATATTTCTCTACTCAACATATAGTCAATTTGCCTATCAAAATGGCCAACAAGGGAGATAATCATTGTAATTGTGGGAACCATGAATAGAGAGATCAATTTGATGGTGTTTTACAATTATGAAGCTGTTGTTTATCTAGCAAAAGGCTAAACTTTCTGCATTGGTTAAATGTGCTAGAATGTAAGATTTCTATTCTTGTGTAATATGATGTGCGGAAATTAAAGAAAAACTTGCCTCTAACTATAGTAACACTAAAGTTGAAGTAAACAAATATATATATACATTATACAATGATCAGCAAGTGTGTCCAGGTGAGATGGTTTTATAAGTGTTTGTTTGTTTGTTTGTTTGTTTGGAGTTTAACGCCGCATTTAACAGCTTTGGTCATATCACGGCGGTCAGTGCACCTACCCATGTTTTCCTGGCTTTCCCACACCAGTACTTACACAACATTCTTTCGAAGCCACTGACTACTTTCTCACATAAATCAGAGGTGAGAGGCAATGGAAAACATCGCCCGAAAGAACGCGCCGCAACCGGGTATCGAACCCGTGACCTCCTGATCACGAGTCAGATACGCTACCAATTGAGCTACCCGGCCGGGCTTTTATAAGTGTATCAACCCTTCTTTCCCACATACAACGAATCTGCAGCAGACAACTTTGAAAGCATCAGGGCAAATATATTGGAAAATTTCTTTAAATGAAAGTGCAACTACATGTACCTGTTATGTGGCGAAAAGAGAAATTGCTCATCATGATCAATTACTTCTTTTTCCACAATGTTTTTAAAAGTAGTCTGCTGCAGATGCGTCAAAATGCGCCATCAATTGGGAAGGTGTTAGATTTGAGATCTTTTTTTTTCAGTGTATTGAATTGCCTTCTTGGTACAGACAGCTTCTTGTGTATGCAGATGATTTTGAAAGACATTGAGTTCTCCATTTTCAATAATGTTTGTAAGTCAATCAAAATCATACAATTGTCCTAATGTTAAAGATATGTTGTTTGGAGGATTTCAAAGCAGACAGGTCTTATAATTATGAATTAGCTTATGGTATAGAAACCATACTGATGGTTTCATGCTAAACGGTTGTAACTACATCTTGAACAATATGTAGTGACAATCGTTTTGCATGAAGCCCTCGAGTTGTAATATGAAATGTGACCATGAAGAATATGAAAATCAGCAATTCTTTAATTTGATTATGAAGGGCTTTCTGAAATTAACTCATTTAATATTTTGAAAAAGCTCAAAATCAGTAAATTATAATTACGTACATTATGTTTTCGTAACAAAATGGCGACGATAAAGCTGTGAGCCGATTGTACATCACAGTAATTGTTATTCATGGTCCTCCAGATAAGGGGCATCAATTCCAGTTGTTTTTAATCCCTTTCCCACATATAGATGCTTTCTGACACCTCTGCAGCAGATGGCTTTTTGAAAACATAGTGACAAAAGAACAAATTGCTCTAAACGATCACATCGTTTTCAAAAGTGGTCTGCTGGATTAACTGTGTCAAAATGCATCTGCAAGTGGGAAACGGATAAATCCTTTTTCAACCTCTAACCCTTTCCCACATATAGACGTTTTCTGACGCCTCTGCAGCAGACGGCTTTTTGAAAACATAGTGACAAAAGAAGAAATTGCTCAAAACAAACAATTTCTCCTTTTGACACAATGTTTTCCACTTTTAGTCATAGGTGTTCCATTCAATTATGGAGATTTTCTTTTTTTTGACAAAATATGTTCAAAGTCGTCTGCTGCAGAATTGTCGTATGAGGGAAAGGGTTACATGACACTCTACATTGTTGGAACTCGAAAGAATCGTCTCAGCCAGAGAATTCTCTGGGTAAACAACAATATAGGGTTTTACTCGAGTTATCAAGGAATGTTTTACAGGGTTAAACCCTTGCTCGTTCCTCCTTATCTAGGCCTCTGTTTAACCCTTTCAATGCTGAATTTTTAAAATGGACTTGTCCAGCTTTGCAGTTGGAAGAGTCCATACAGCCAATTCTCGGAATAAAAATTGTTTAATTGAACAGTCAACAGTAAAGAGCTTGGACAGTAAAGCACGATGTGTGCCGGCTGGCCTGGCCCTCATAATACTGATGATACAGGCTTAAAAAAATTGGTTCCAGCAGTCAAAGGGTTAACGTCAAAGTGCTGGTTACAAACCCTTACTTTGGGGCGAATCATTCGGGTCATCGTATTCTCGGAATATTTTAGCTTTGTAAAATGACATAAATGCAATCATTTGTTAGTTTAAAATTTAGTCATTTTACATTTATACGGAAACATGCTTTCAGTTTATCTTAATCCCACTGGATGTCTGCTTCCTTGAGAATTAACCAGTACTTGCCCTGTTTGAGTTGAAAAAATCCCAAAGGCAGAACCCGCTCATCACAAGATTTGAATCTTGGACCTTTGGTACAAGAGACTGCTACTGTCTTCCATTTGTGAAACTGATCCAATTAAAGTTATTTTTCTTTATACTTTTTTCAAATTACATGGAATAAAGCTTCATTCTAATCATTAATTTAATTAACTCATTACATATATCTATCAGTATATTCAAGCTTATATTTGGATTTCCCATGATGTTGTTGAAAATTATTACAGACATAAAAATAAATTACAGCTCCACATAAGGGGCATATTTTATGTTGTGGGTACATGTACTCAAATGAATGGTTGCGGTAAGACAAATCTCTTGAGTACCCACACCACAGGGTTTGATTGAGTAAAAAAGGAGTAAGGGTTGGACAAAGGCCAGAGTTTAACCCACCTAGGACAGGAGCCAGCGCTTGCTGCCATTTCAAACATGAGCTAACAAAGTCCACCTTTTCGTCAGTGCCTTTCTTGATCAACATCTGTAAATATACAAGAAAAAAAATATTGTTACATAATCCATGGTCCCCCCACTACACACACGTAGGTGGGTTCAAACGTCAAAGTCGCATCACACATCTTGGTCAAAATCTGTAGATAGACAAGGAAAAAAAGACAGGAAACAATCCATCTATTTCAATGTTAACCCTTTCCCACATACAACAAATATACGGGCAGACGAATAAGTTTAAATATTGAATCGAGTTGAAAATATTGTTGCAGAATAGAAATTGCTTGTTTTAATTGAGCAATTTCTTCTTTTGCATGAATGATCTCAAAAAGTCGTTTGCTGCAGAGGCGTCAGAAAGCGTATATTTTTGGGAAAGAGTTAAATTTACAGGAAAAATCAATTTCATTAGGTTGAAAAATATTGATCATAAAATTAAGGTATGAAGGTTTCTTTTTTCCGCTCGAACCAAAGCTTGATACGTTCGGAAAATATAAAACATGTGCCAGTGAGAACATTATCTTAACCCTTTCCCTCATATAGACGCTTTCTGACGCCGCAGCAGCAGACAACTTTGAAAACATGGTGACAAAAGGAGAAATTGCTCAAAACAAGCAATTTCTCAATTTTCTCCATTTGCCACAATGTTTTCAACTTCATTTAATAATTAAACTTCCCTTTACAGAGATTTTCCTTACCAAGGTAGGTATTATTTCATGTCGTTTGCAGCATATTTGCTTTATGTGGGAAAAGGTTAACTTTAGGTACTTAAAATTCCAGACTTACAGTCCAGTCCTCACAAAATGTGGACTGGCTGGTAAAAGTTCAAGGTCACAGTGATCTAATGTTGGTATGGGTCACACCTTCAGGAAGAAAATGTCAAAGTCTGGAATAAGTTTTCCCTAGTTTAACAAACACGCTCCCGTTTTCAAACATCTGTAGGAGACAAATCTTGAAAACATTGTGACACAATCCTTTCAACTTCATTAAAAGAATAAAAGAATATACTTTTAATTACTGTATAGAGATTTTAAATATGTTTAGCTTGATGTTTTAAAAGTCATCTTTTCCTGATTTCGTTTATAAGGGAAAAAGTGAAGTGTTTGTAAATCTTGTAGAAATACAGACAGGACGTTCCCAGAAAAGGTAAAAAATCAATCAACCAATCAATACTATTCTGTGATACATTGATTAACTGTTCACCCTTCTGCTTTGAAAACACCAATAAACAAAAAATATATAAAAGATCTATAAAAATCTGGTTATTATATAAAAATGTCAATGTGAGAAATGTAAAAATGTCACATTTTGATTAAGTTCTACATTTCTCAAAGTGTTTTTAAATATATTCAGCTGCAGATGTATAAGAACTTGTCTGTATCAGGGAAAGATGTCATGCAGTTTTGACATGACAGTTTCAGGATTGTATAGTCTTTGAATACATCTAACCATTACCCACATATAGACGCATTTTGACCCGTCTGCAGCAGACGACCTTCGAAAACATTGTGACAAAGGTGAAATTGCTCATGATGAGCAATTTCACCATTTGCTACAATGTTTTAAACTTTATTCAATTAATTTTCTTTTATTGATAGAGATTTTCCACATTATTGCAAGTTTTTTGTTAAAGTCGTCTGCTGCAGACTTGCTGTATGTCGGAAAGGGTTTAGGAAAGAGTTCCAACAAAAAGATAGTACAGAGTATTATTTCAACATACATTAAACCTTTTCCCACATACAAACACTTAATTTCTAACACCTCTTCAGCAGAAGACTTTTGAAGACATTGTAAAAAAGAAAGAACAACTTCTCCTTACGTCAAAATGTTTACAATTTCTTTCAGTAATATTACCTTTATTCATAGAGGTAGTCCATACTTTTGTCTTGATGTTCTCAACGTTGACTGCTGCAGATTTGTTGTATGTTAATCCTTTCCCAAACATAAACAAGAGGGCCATGATGGCCCTTGAATCGCTCACCTGATTTTTTTTTTTTTTTTTACTTTAGCTATATAAGCCTCGCCCCCTGGCAGCCATAGTTTCCGACCGATCAACTTGGCTTGAAGGAATCTGATAGAGGGTCACCCTAGGAACATTTCTACAAAATTATTTGAAAATCGGCCAGATACTTTTGGAGGAGAAGATTTTTTAAGTTTTCACTATAGCCATATAATGCAAAATAGCCCTGCCTACTGGCGGCCATGTTTTTTTGACCAATCAACATGGCTTGAAGGAATCTGAAAGTGGGTCATCCAAGGAACATTTCTACAAAATTATTTGAAAATCGGGCCGACACTTTTGGAGAAGAAGATTTTTTAAGTTTGCACTATAGCCATATAAGGCAAAATAGCCCCCCCCCCCCCCCCCCCCCTGGCGGCCATGTTTTTCGACCAATCAACATGGCTTCAAGTCATCTGATAGAGGGTCACCCAAGGAACATTTCTACAAAATCATTTGAAAATCAGCCTGACACTTTCGGAGGAGAAGATTTTTTAAGTTTTCACTATAGCCATATAAGGCAAAATAGCCCCGCCCCCCTGGCTGCCATGTTTTTTGACCAATCAACATGGCTTGAAGGAATCTGGTAGAGGGTCATCCAAGGAACATTTCTACAAAATTATTTGAAAATCTGCCAACCAGTTTGGGAAAAGAAGAATTTTGAAGTTTTTTTCGTTTCGTTGCCATGGAAACCAGAATTCTGTATGGATCCCAAAAAATTTGAAGAAATTCTGGTGAGGTCATTAAGAGGATGCTTTCTGTGAAGTTTCATCCCAATTGACCCACTGGTTACTGAGGAAAAGATGTTGAAGATTTTTTAAGTTTATACTTTGGCCATATAAGGCAAAATAGCCCCCGCCCCCTGGCGGCCATGTTTTTCGACCAATCAACATTGCTTGAAGGAATCTGATAGAGGGTCACCCAAGGAACATTTCTACAAAAATTATTTGAAAATTGGCCTGACACTTATGGAGGAGAAGATTTTTTAAGTTTTCATTATAGCCATAAAAGGCAAAATAGCCCCGCCCCCTGGCGGCCATGTTTTTGACCAATCAACATGGCTTGAAGGAATCTGATAGAGGATCACCCAAGGAACATTTCTACAAAATTATTTGAAAATCGGCTGACACTTTTGGAGGAGAAGATTTTTTAAGTTTGCAACTATAGCCATATAATGGCAAAATAGCCCAGCCCCCCCTGGCGGCCATGTTTTTCGACCAATCAACATGGCTTGATGGAATCTGATAGAGGGTCCACCCAAGGAACATTTCTACAAAATTATTTGAAAATCGGCCTTACACTTTCGGAGGAGAAGATTTTTTAAGTTTTCACTATAGCCATATAAGGCAAAATAGCCCCGCCCCCCTTGGCGGCCATGTTTTTCGACCAATCAACACGGCTTGAAGGAATCTGATAGAGGGTCATCCAAGGAACATTTCTACAAAATTATTTGAAAATCTGCCAACCAATTCGGGAGAAGAAGAATTTTGAAGTTTTTTCGGTTTCGTTGACATGGAAACCAGAATTTTGCATGGATCCCAAAAATTTGAAGGAATTCTGGTGAGGTCATTGAGAGGATGCTTTCTGTGAAGTTTCATCCAAATTGACCCACTGGTTACTGAGGAGAAGAAGTTGACGCACGACGCACGACGGACGACGGACGCCGGACGCCGGACAAAAGGCGATCACAATAACTCACCTTGAGCAAAGCTCAGGTGAGCTAAAAACATGCAGCAGACAATTTTGAAAACATGTAAGTAAAAGTATGGGATATCTCTATCAGTGTGAGTTTAATTGGATCGAGTTGAAAACATGTTGACAAATTGAGAAGCTGATAATGAGCCAATCGAGGGCTTGGCGTGAAACGGTTGTAACTAAAATTGGTATTTTTTTACCAAGGTTAATCACCTCGCCATAAAGTCTTTATAAGCGTTAAATCATTTTTCTAGGTAAACAATGCAAATTTAGGTGACATTGCTCGTTCTGAGCAATGGCACCTAAATTTGCATTGTTTACAAAGGGGTCAAAATTGCCCCTAAACCAGGGTTTTCAAAATAGGTTTTTTGTTTCAAACCGTTTTCAAGCCAAGCCCTCAATATTCTCCTCTATATACCATGTTTTCAACAGTCATCAAACACCTGCAAATGTGCCTGAAGGTGGGAAAGGGGATTTAAAACGGGAAAAGTGCATGAAAAGAACAAGTTGCTTATTTAATTTTTCAGCAGGTTCTTCCTAATGCTCCACAATGTTTCCCTGCTTCAAGGGCATCGATCCTCGATCTGTATTGGGGAACAGATAATTCTATTTTAGCTATAACTGCTGGGTCAGCTATAAAATTAATCACAGACAAACTTTGGTACGACATTTTATCTACAATTGTCGTCTGCAGATACCATAGTTTCCATAAAAAGTGATTTTTACGACCATTTTAATATCTCTTGTGAAAGAGAATGCTTTTAAAGCAATTATCAGGAAATGCTATTTTCAGTGTTTTCAACATAAAACAAGAATCTGAAGATATAAAAAAAACACAGTAACTGTTTCACCCTTGGCCTTGTCCATTAAATTTTAAAGTGTACATTTGCAACAAAACAACATTCTGCAGACATTGTGAGAAAAGGAGATATTGCCCATAATCAGACAATGAGCATTAAATTATTGCTCCTTTTCTTACAATGCTTTCGACTAAATCATACTTATTTTACAGATTAATAAAACCTTGTTTTTCAATGCTGATATTTCTCAAAATGGACTTGTCCAGCTTAACCCTTTCCCTCATATAGACGCTTTCTGACGCCTCGGCAGCAGACTGCTTTTTGAAATCATAGTGAAAAAAGAAGAAATTGCTCAAAACGAGCAATTACTCCTTTTGACACAATGTTTTCCACTTTTAGTCATAGGTTATCCATTCAGTCATGGAGATTTTCCATTTTTTGACAAAATATGTTGAAAGTCGTCTGCTGCAGAATTGTTGTATGAGGGAAAGGGTTAAGTTGCAGTTGAAAGAGTCCAGAGTCAGTTCCAGGACTATCAAGATAAAGACATTCACTCAGCCTCAGGCATATGTAGAACCTGGTCAGAAGGCACGGATTGCCTGGTTCCTTTACTGGTGAAGATTCCAGCAGTCAAAAGGTCTTTCCCGTTTTGACACATCTGCAGCAGACGACTTTTGAAAACATTGTGACAAAAGGAGAGATTTCTCAAAATGAGCAATTTCTCCATTTGCAACAATGTTTTCACCTTTTTATCAGTAAATATTAATAAACCTACAATTAAAGAGGTTTTCCATATTTTTGAGTAGATATTTTCAAAGTTTCTCTGGCAGATTTGCTGTATGTGGGGAAGAGTTAATAGGGAAAGAAAGGGTTTATTTATTTGCGGTCCTTTATTTGCATATCAAATTAAAAACTGAATTCTAAAAAGTGGTGTATATATATATATATATATATATATATTTTTCTTAAATCTGCTTATTACTTTCCCACATACAGCAAATCTGCAGTAGAAGACTGAAATTATTTAGACAAATACATGGAAAATCTTTCTAAATTGAATGTTACAAATGAATAATAATTTAGAAAATATTATGCCAAATGGAAAAACTGCTTGTTCATGGCCACATAGAAAAAAATCTGCAGCAGACATAAAAAACATCTTGGCAAAACAATGGAAAATCATTATAAATGAAAGTATAATTATTGAATCATGTTGAATTAAATCATTGTGGGAAAAGCAAAAATAACCTTTTGCCAAAATGATTTCTTAAGTTTTTTACTACAGATGAGTATGATGTCATCTGCATCAAATGCTTCAATTTAGTAATACACATTTGGAAAATGGTTAATGAACTTGCAAAAAAACCTTGAAGGCCTCACTTTACCGATGTCCCGGATAAACACATGATCAATAGTGTTAACTAACTTGGAACGACAATCCACTTCAACGAAAATTGGTTCCTCAACAATTTAACAACAAAATCAATTAGAAACCAATAAACCAATCAATATCGGCTCTACCACTACCTGTATACTGGCTCACATTGGGGCAGTTTAAAAAAATATAAAGACGTGAAACAAGATTTAAATAAGTCCCGTTAAAAAAAAGAAATCAACAACAGGCTGGGCCGATGCAGTTCTTTAGATTTAAAACAGTTGTATGGTATGTTTTAACCCTTTCCCTCATACGACAATTCTGCAGCAGACGACTTTGAACATATTTTGTCAAATAATGGAAAATCTCTATAATTGAATGGATAACCTATGACTTAAAGTGGAAAACATTGTGGCAAAAGGAGAAATTGCACAAAACTTGTGCAATTTCTTCTTTTGTCACTATGTTTTCAAAAAGCCGTTGACTGCAGAGGCGTCAGAAAGGGTCTATATGAGGGAAAGGGATAATAAGGTTATATCGCGTAGGACAGGAAAGATGATATTCAGTCGCTTTCGTTATATTTACATCGAGAATAAAAAATATATAAGGTATGAAACCAATACCATCCCGCCTGCTGAAGCTCAAGAGTTGCATTGACTGCAATCGTTCAGACCCTTATTGTTCAAGCAAGGGTCAGACTATGGCTACCATTCTTATTGAGCTGTTCTCTAGCCACAGTGGCATCAAAACCTGATGGAAAAAGGACAGAAAAGTTATCCAAAGTTTATGACCCTGCGAGGTCAAGCAACTCAACAATGTGTCATCTCCCTCAATGATTACATTCATTTATTGACTGATTGGAATTCAACGCCATTTTCAACAACATTTCAGACATATCAATTAGGCAGCCAGTTTACCTCGTATATTTTTCCAGGTTTTCTCTCACCAGTACTTCACACAACATTTTTCCCTGGCAACTGGCTACCTTCCAATTTATACTTTTTTAGACAATTGGTGGAAGACAAATGATCGACACTTGTAACAGTGACTTTTTTCAATCATAAGAAAGGATGGCTGAACCAGGATTCAAACCTTAGACCCCTGTATTGATAGCAAGTGTCTTTATCAACTGAGCAATCTAAACTTGACAATTGATACCCTGCATCATTTCCAACTGGCCTATTGAGACTCAACTATTGATAGCCTGCGTCATTTCCAGCTGGCCTATTGAGACTCAACTATTGATAGCCTGCATCATTTCCAGCTGGCCTATTGAGACTTAACTATTGATAGCCTGCATCATTTCCAGCTGGCCTATTGAGACTCAACTATTGATACCCTGCATCATTACCAACTGGCCTATCGAGACTCAACTATTGAAAGACTGCGTCGTTACTAACTGACCTATCTAAACTCAACTATTGATACCCTGCGTCATTACCAACTGGCCTATCTAAACTCGCCTATGTATGGCCTGTGTCGTTACCAACTGAGCTATCTAGACTCGCCTATGTATGGCCTGTGTCGTTACCAACTGAGCTATCTAGACTCGCCTATGTGTGGCCTGTGTCGTTACCAACTGACCTATCCAGACTTGACTATTGATAGCCATTGTCGTTAGCAACTGAGCTATCCAGAGCTGGAAATCTGTTTTAAGTCCCGTTCCAACATACCACATACAACCCATTTTCAGTACTGGATACTGAAAACATCTAGGTAGAAATACTGAAAACCTCTAGAAATGAAAGTATACAATTATATGATAGAGATAACAAATTTAACATAGCATTTCATGAAAACAGCTTTAGACTGTGTTTAAATAATTTAACATAGCATTTCATGAAAACAGTTTTAGTTCCTGTTACCCTAACTTTGCATGAACCATTTCTATTAGTCTCCTCTTCCCCTAGACTGATAAAACAATGCAGCAGACATGAAGTTTGCATGCATCGTGTAACCTATGTGTAAACTGACAATAAAATTATTGTAATTAAACCGATATAACGTTGAAACCAGAGGACTAGATAGTGGTGAGTAAACAGATCTTTGCCCACCAATATCTCATTATGACTCAACTAAACCCTATAATTCTTTTGAGTACTCACAACATAGGGTTTGAGGGTCATATAAGGATTTTGGGATGTTAAATTCACTATGTAAAACTACTTTAAACCCCATTTCCAAAACTTTACAGTCGCAAGCTAAGTCACAAGCAAATGAGGGCTGTGAAACAAGGGGTTGTGAGTTCAAACCCAGCTAGGCCAACATTCTTTCCGATGTTTGAGAAGAGTCACTGGGACAAGCGTCATTCGTATTCCTCCAATAGGCTAAAAGTTCTATGTGAAAAGCAGCCAATTGCTTGGAAAGTATGTTGCGTGGAATACTGGTGTGAGAAAGCCAAGAATGAGTAGGTGAACTTGCTGCCATATGACTGAATTTTTTTTGAAAACTGTGTTAATTAAGCCCCATCAATCAATTAATCAATAAATCAAATCTAACTTTACAATATATTGCAATATCTCTGTTTGTCACCACTCACCCATCCTCAGTACCCAGGCTATTTATAAAATATATGATACCCTGGGCAAATTGGCTAGCAAAACTTCGTAAAGCATACACCAAGATTTCCTCCGTAACTACACTGTAATTTTTTTATCGCATGAGGTTTGTGTCATGCCGCCAATCAAATGGCTGCATTTCACCTCATAAATTATTCATGAGTAGGAGATTTTTACAGCCAATATGCCCAGGGTATTATATATTTTATGAATAGCCTTGGTACCAAGGATATATTTTATGAATAGCCGGGGTACCAAGGACATATTTTATGAATAGCCGGGGTACCAAGGATATATTTTATGAATAGCCTGGGTACCAAGGACATATTTCATGAATAGCCTGGGTACCAAGGATATATTTTATGAATAGCCTTGGTACCAAGGATATATTTTATGAATAGCCTTGGTACCAAGGATATATTTTATGAATAGCCTTGGTACCAAGGATATATTTTATGAATAGCCGGGGTACCAAGGATATATTTTATGAATAACCTGGGTACCAAGGATATATTTTATGAATAACCTGGGTACCAAGGATATATTTTATGAATAGCCGGGGTACCAAGGATATATTTTATGAATAACCTGGGAACCAAGGATATATTTTATGAATAGCCTTGGTACCAAGGATATATTTTATGAATAACCTGGGTACCAAGGACATATTCTATGAATAGCCTGGGTACCAAGGACATATTTTATGAATAGCCTGGGTACCAAGGACATATTTTATGAATAGCCTGGGTACCAACGACATATTTTATGAATAGCCTGGGTACCAAGGACATATTTTATGAATAGCCTGGGTACCAAGGACATATTTTATGAATAGCCTGGGTACCAAGGACATATTTTATGAATAGCCTGGGTACCAAGGACATTTTTTATGAATAGCCTGGGTACCAAGGACATATTTTATGAATAGCCTGGGTACCAAGGATATATTTTATGAATAGCCTGGGTACCAAGGACATATTTTATGAATAGCCTGGGTACCAAGGATATATTTTATGAATAGCCTGGGTACCAAGGACATATTTTATGAATAGCCTGGGTACCAAGGATATATTTTATGAATAGCCGGGGTACCAATGACATATTTTATGAATAGCCGGGGTACCAAGGACATATTTTATGAATAGCCTGGGTACCAAGGACATATTTTATGAATAGCCTGGGTACCAAGGACATTTTTTATGAATAGCCTTGGTACCAAGGATATATTTTATGAATAGCCTGGGTACCAAGGACATTTTTTATGAATAGCCTTGGTACCAAGGATATATTTTATGAATAGCCTGGGTACCAAGGATATATTTTATGAATAGCCTGGGTATACCAAGGACATATTTTATGAATAGACTGGGTACCAAGGACATATTTTATGAATAGCCTGGGTAACAAGGACATATTTTATGAATAGCCTGGGTACCAAGGACATATTTTATGAATAGCCTGGGTACCAAGGACATATTTTATGAATAGCCTGGGTACCAAGGGTGCCATTCCCCTTGATGGATATAACCCCTTCCCACTTACAGACACTTTATGGCGAATCTACAGCAGACGAATGTTGAGAACATTGTGGCAAATGGTGAAATCATAATGAGCAATTTCTCATTTTGACCCAATGTTTTCAGCTACATCCAATGATTATAATCTCATTTATAGAGCTTTTCTATAGTGTTGTCTAATGAGCAATTTTTAATTTCTCCACAATGTTTTCAAAGTTGTCTGCTGCAGGTTTGTTGTAAGGGATGGGATGAACTAGGTAAAACAGATCATCTCACATTTGCAATTAATTATTATTGTATTTGTGGTTTTTCTAAAACAGCTAAACAACTTAACCCTTTCCCCCCATATAGACGCTTTCTGACGCCTCTGCAGCAGACGGCTTTTTGAGAACATAGCAACAAAAGAAGAAATTGTTCAAAACGAGCAATTTCTCCTTTTGCCACAATGTTTTCCACTTTTTGTCATAGGTTATCTATTCAATTATAGAGATTTTCTATTTTTTGACAAAATATGTTCAAAGTCGTCTGCTGCAGAATTGTAGTATGAGGGAAGGGGTTACCAAAGACTGTCACATTTGTGTAAAGTCCCCCCTAGACTGATGTAAACAAGGTTACACATGCAATAGACATGAATTTTGTATGAGATGTTTACTGTCTCCCTAACCTACTTGGCACTTTTGGACCAAAACAACTTGTCCTTTAACCCTTTCCCACCTACAACAAACATGTATGCAGCAGACGATTTTAAAAACAACGAAGCCAAAAGTATGGGAAAATCTCTATAAATGAAGGAATAATGATTGAATGGAGCTAAAAACATGGTGGCAAATGGAAAAATTATGAGCAATTTCTCCATTTGTCACAATGTTTTCGAAAAACGTCTGCTGCAGATGCGCCAAAATATGTCTGGGAATGAATCAACCATTCCCCTTTCATAAAACTTACCCACATACAACAATTAAATCAGCAGCAGACAACTTTTAAAATGTCTCCACAGACAAATGAAAAGTCATGATAAATGAAAGTATATAATTAAATAATTTTATATAAACCATTTCGGCAAAATAATCTGTTACGAAAGACGACAGATCAGATGCATCAAATTGTGTCTGCAAAAGGATTAAGAGATGTTACAGGACATAAACCCTTTCCCTTATATAAACCCTTGAAAACATTGCGACAAAAAAGAAACTGCTCAAAATGAGCAATCAATTTCTCCTTTTGTCACCAAGTTTTCAACTTGATTCAATTATTGTATATTGTACTTTCATTTTAAGAAAAAAGGGAGTTTCCAAATTTGTTTCAGGTATGGTTTCAAAGTCATCTGCTGGCGAGTCGTGTATGTAGGGAAGGGTTAACCTGCTAACCCATCCTCTTCAATATCATGAGACTTCTTAATAGGAAAGGGGATGGTTGTAAAAAGCGCAGTGCTAGCTAGGGTTAAGAAAAAAAAAAGATAGATGAACAAAAGGGGGTGGGGGAAGTGGGGAGTAAACTAGTCTTTGCTTTACATGATATATCTTATTACCAAACAAAACAGTATGATGTAGGAACCCAAAAAGGTACCAACAACATAGGGGTTCGGGGATGAGTTAAAATTCCCCTCATTCAGAGCTCAGATAACTTGTCTGTTGACTTACTGCAAGGTCAGCTCACAAATTTGTGTGACTTTGTATATATTTACTACATTGTTACTCAGTTATTTTACACTAATTGCGAATAAAGCTTTAAGCTTATATTAATCACGCTCGTTGGATGCTTCCTGGAGACATAACCAGGACTCGCGCAGTTTGAATGGAAAAATCCGCTCACTACTGGATTCAAACCCGGGACAAATACCACTGCACAACTGTCTTTGATTTGACATGGAGCTATAGAGTCTTCTGCATTGAAAACCTCTGAAGGATGTAAAATTGATGAAAATGGAAGGTAAAATTCTGGCACAGATTTGATAACTTGAGCAATTTCTCCTTTTTCCACAATGATCAAAAGTCGTCTCCAATGACATCAAAGAGAAATAAAGTTCAGCCTTTCTAACTCAGATGAATTTTGAAAACATTGCGGAAAATGAAGAAATAGCTCATGATGAACAATTTCTCATTTTGCCACACTGTATTCAACTCTATTTAATAATTATAGTTCCATTATTCGATATTTTCCAAAGCTTTGTCCAGGTACTTTCCAAGATGTCAGCTTCAGATGTGTATCATATGGGAAAGGGTTAAAATAAGTTTTTTAACCCTTTCCCTCATATAGACGCTTTCTGACGCCGCTGCAGCAGACGGCTTTTTGAAAACATAGTGACATAATAGGAAATTGCTCAAATCGAGCAATTTCTCCTTTCGCCACAATATTTTTAACTTTTAGTCATAGGTTATCCATTCAATTACAGAGATTTTCCATTTTTTTATATAAGTCGTCTGCTGCAGAATTGTCGTATGAGGGAAAGGGTTAATGAGCAAAATGAGTCCAGCTCTGTGGGGGTCATGTCAACCCTTTACTCCATACAGACAACTTTCTACCCTTCTGCAGCAGATGGCTAATACACACACTATTGGTAAATGTTTAATTGATTAAAGTTGCAATGGAATTTCAGTTGTATAAGGGCAACCAAACAATTAAACTTTCCTGACTTTCTTAATTGCACCTGTATTAATTGATTAAAGTTGCAATGGAATTTTAGTTGTATAAGGGCAACCAAGCAATTAAGTGTTTCCTGACTTTCTTAATTGCACCTGTATTAAACAAAACATTCTTTTCAACAACTGGCTTATAACCTTCCCATAAAGAATAGTAAGCTGATTGATGAATCATTTCAGGCAAAATGGGGATTGAACAGGGATTCAATAGTAGCACTTTTTTCCTTTTTTCTCCACAATGTTTTTAATTCTGTATACATCCAGTAGTCAGTTTGTTACTATTTGTTCCCCAGAAAGTTTATCAGAAGACAACTTAATTGAGAAGACATTTTGTGGGAAATGGGATATTGAGGTACAAGCTGACTTTTGAGATCAGTGCAGACCCAGACATTAGCCAGTGAATCTGCACAATCAGATGAAGATCTCCACTGGTCACATTTTACTAACATATTAAGTTTGTTTGTAGCTTCTGTGACTTTGTAAAGATTCTGATCAGGTTGAGCAGTTGGACAGGGGGGTGATCATGAGTACCTCATATCATACAGATTTGCCATCTTGTACCTTTTTATCAGACCCGGCCGGGTAGCTCAATTGGTTGCGTATCTGACTCGTGATCTGGAGGTCACGGGTTCGATATCCGGTTGCGGCCAAATTCTTTCGGGCGATGTTTTCCATTGCCTCTCACCTCTGATCTATGTGAGAAAGTAGTCAGTGGCTTCGAAAGAATGTTGTGTAAGTGACTGGTGTGGGAAAGCCAGGAAAACATGGGTAGGTGCACTGACCGCCGTGATATGACCAAAGCTGTTGAAAGCGGCGTTAAACTCCAAACAAACAAACAAACAAAACCTTTTTATCAGATTAACCATATCCCACATACAAAAAATCAGAATTTCTCATTTGGCCACAATGTTTTCAAAAGTCATCTGCTGCTATTGCGTCAAAATGCGTCTACAGGTGGGAAAGGATTAAAATTAACAGTTTACCATTTCAGATTAACTATTTTCCACAAGTTCAACAAATCTGCAGCAGACAACTTTGAGAACATAGTGACAAAAACATGAAAAGTCTCCGTAAAAGATAACTTAATTGTTAGATAAAGTTGAACACATTGTGGCCAAAGGAGAAATTGCTCATAATGATCAAGCAATGCGTCTACAGGTGGGAAAGGGTTAAAATTAACAGTTTACCATTTCAGATTAACTATTTTCCACAAGTTCAACAAATCTGCAGCAGACAACTTTGAGAACATAGTGACAAAAACATGAAAAGTCTCCGTAAAAGATAACTTAATTGTTAGATAAAGTTGAACACATTGTGGCCAAAGGAGAAATTGCTCATAATGATCAAGCAATGCGTCTACAGGTGGGAAAGGGTTAAAATTAACAGTTTACCATTTCAGATTAACTATTTTCCACAAGTTCAACAAATCTGCAGCAGACAACTTTGAGAACATAGTGACAAAAACATGAAAAGTCTCCGTAAAAGATAGCTTAATTGTTAGATAAAGTTGAACACATTGTGGCCTAAGGAGAAATTGCTCAACAATGTTTTCAAAAGCTGTTGCATCAAAATAGGTCTACAGGTGGGAAAGGGTTAAAATAAACAGTTAACCTTTTCCCTCATACGACAAATCTGCAGCAGACGACTTTGAACATATTTTGTCAAAAAATAGAAAACCTCTATAATTGAATGGAAAAGCTATGACTAAAAGTGGAAAACATTGTGGCAAAAGGAGAAATTGCATGTTTTGTGCAATTTCTCCTTTTGTCACTATGTTTTCAAATAGCCGTCTGCTGCAGAGGCGTCAGAAAGCGTCTATATGAGGGGAAGGGTTAAAATAAACAGTTAACCATATCAGATTAACTGTTTTCCACATATTCAACAAATCTGCAGCAGACGATTTTGAAAATATAGTGACCTAAAACTGAAAGATCTCCATAAAAGATAGATTAATTATGTTAAATAAATATAAAAAACACTGTGGCCAAAGGAGAAATTGCTCATCATGAGCAATTTCTTATTTGGCCACAATGTTTTCAAAAGTCGTCCACTGATATAGCGTCAAAATGCTTCTACAGGCGGGAAAGCGTTTAAATTAACAGTTAACTATATCCCACTTGCAGACTCATTTTAATGCATCAGCAGCAATCAATTTTTAAAACATTGTGGCAAAAGGAGAAATTCATAGAGATATTCCTTTTTTGTTTATTTCATCTGCTGTAGATTTGTTATATAATGTTGGAAAGGGTTAGTAAATCATAACCAAGCTAGCAGAGCGTGCCATGAACAGCACAGGTAAAAGTGGAAGTTTGTCAAAGAAACTAGTCAACTCTTTCTCTCAAACCAAGAC
Organism: Serripes groenlandicus; assembly: GCA_031761405.1. NCBI lineage: Eukaryota > Metazoa > Mollusca > Bivalvia > Cardiida > Cardiidae > Serripes > Serripes groenlandicus. The sequence continues at coordinate 18,111,687 of JASEVX010000013.1, read as the reverse complement.
ATACTACTCTTCCACAGCAAACCTCTCAAGAAACATTGAGGGAAAAGGAGAAATCTCTAATAACGGAAATGCATCAAATTTCAGTTGAAAATATTGTGGTAAAAAGAAGTTGATCCTGATGGGCACCTTCTCCTTTTCTGACAATAATTTCAACTCAATAATAAAAAAGAAATCATCAGTAATCAGTAGAAACTATGCCTATGTTCCTTTCTCCACATTTAAACCTTTTCCCACCTGCAGACGCATTCTAACGCAATAGTAGCAGAAGAATTTTGAAAACATTGTGGCCAAAGGTAAAATTGCTCATGATGAGCATTTTCTAATATGGGCACAATGTTTTCAACTTTATTTAACAATTAAGCTATCATTTATGGAGATTTTTCAGGTTTTTGTCACTATGATTTCAAAGTCGTCTGCTGCAGAATTGTTGTTTGTGGGAAAGGGTTAAACATATCAATTGGGGATAACTTGATAATATTGACCTGATCCTGACCTCTGTGAAATTAATGTCAATTATTGCGACATACATAATTGTTATTTCATCAGTTTAAGAATTTGTGGTAAAAATTGCATTTTACCGATGCCAGGCAGTGTCCATCCTTGTGATTCTTGGATCGCTAAGCTGTTGACATAGCATAGTGCTATTCATTCTTCATGTGTGTGTGTTGTTTTTGTTTCGTAATTATTATGGCCGTGGCCAATTCCCACTGACAACAGTCCATAAATATATAGTTCTCTTTTTTGTAAAATGTATTAAATAGTCGTCAGTTACAAACTCATCAAAAGTCAACATACATATAAATATTGTCAACTGTCGGAGACATGTATATAAACACATGTGTTTACATGTCTCTGCAACTGTCAATAATTGACATAACTAAACTAAATCACATTTTAACCTTCAATTGCAGTCTTTAAACAAATTAGCTAAATTAATAATTCATCAAAACCTTTTTATTGACAATATGAAGATTCAAATAATTATGAAAAATCCTTTTAAGGACATAATTTTATGTCCTTTGTTTTTATTTATATGCCCCCAAAATAACTATATAAATCGATTATCATACTGAGGTTGATTATGTGGGAGGTTGTTTTGCCTTTTTTGTGGCCTGCTTAACTTAATTGTAGCAGGTGTATTAACTGTGTTACCCAGAAAAATTGAAATAGTGCTGGATTTAGTTCTTGAAAATACACACGTTTGAATAAGTGATTATTGTTTTAAAAAGTTATTTAAATTTCCTTAAATACATGAAGGTTGTTACAGTACTCATAAAGGTCGAGGTCAAGGTCGGGCTCGGATTAATATTGTCAAGTAACAATAAACCCTTTCCCACATGTAGACACATTTTAACGCATCTCCAGCAGACACCATTTGAAAGGATTGAGACAAAAGGAGAAATTGCTCATAATGAATATTTTGTTTATAAATATGCTCTCAATATTTTCAACTCTGCTTTCATTTATAGAGATTTTCCACACTTTTGCCTGGATGTTTTGAAAGTCGTCTGCTGTAAAAAATTTGTATGTGGGAAAGGGTTTATGGTTATCTAAAAGCTTCATGAGGGTTTGTTTTCTGGTTAGTCAAGTTATATGTTTGAAACCCACCTTACTTTGTAAATCATCTGTTAACGCCTAGAAAAAGGATTTCTTTTACAATTAACCCTTTCCCTCATACGACAATTCTGCAGCAGACGACTTTGAACATATTTTGTCAAAAAGTAGAAAATCTCTATAATTAAATAGATAACCTATGACTAAAAGTGGAAAACATTGTGTCAAAAGGAGAAATTGCTCGTTTTGAGCAATTTCTTCTTTTGTCACTATGTTTTCAAAAAGTCGTCTGCTGCAGAGGCGTCAGAAAGCGTCACATACAAGTTACAACTAATCTGCAGCAGACAACTTTGAAATCATCTGGACAAAAATATGGGGAAATTTCTTTAATAAAAAACTTAACCATTTAATAAAGTTGAAAACATTGAGGAAAAATGAGAAATTGCTCTTTTTGATATGTCTCTTTTTGTCACAATGTTTTCAAAAGTTTTCTGCTGTTAAATAAGGCATTAGAAAGTGTCTGTATGTGAGAAAGGGTTAATGCCACATCACCTGAAATAAGGACTTAATACCCACAAGCAAAGATCTGGAAAAGCGTGTATATAAGCAACCCGGCTGTAGCTTTTCCGGGGACTCAAACGAAAATCCATGGAAAATCCCTGGAGTATTCGGACAACTTTCCAGGGACAATTTGGGATAATGTCACAATTCCCATGGAAGCTCCAGCACATTTAAGAGGAAAACCCGGAAATTCCATGGACAACCCGGAACGGTTCCATGGACATCCCGGAACGGTTCCGTGGATATCCCGGAACGGTTCTGTGAACACCCTGGAATGGTTCCGTGGACCCCGGAGTATTCGGACCATACCCAGTGTTTCCGCATCTTATCATTAATTTCCATGTTTTTTTCCATGGTTTTTCTATGGTTTCCCTGTATTTTCCTTGTATTTATGTATTTTCTGTTAAGAGTCCCCGGAAAAGCTATAGCCGGGCCAGTTCAATCATGATCTTTCCTGCTCCCCATCTATTAGTTTAACCCTTTCCCATATACAACATTTAAATATGGAAATATATCCAAGAATGAAAGTTTAATTATTGAATAGTGTTGAAAGAAATCATTGTGGCAGAAGAGGAAATTGTTAATCATGAACATTTTCTCCTTTTGCCATAATGTTTTCATAAGTCTTCTGCTGCAGATACTTCAAAATGTGTATGTGAGAAAAGGATAAACATTCTGGAAGCATACAGAGAACAATCAGGACCAAAAAATTGTGTATCCCTTTCCCACATACAACAAATCTGCAGCAGACGACTTTGAAAACATAGTGATAATAACCTGAAACATCTCCATAAAAGCTAGCTTAACCCTTTCCCTCATACGACAATTCTGCAGCAGACGACTTTGAACATATTTTGTCAAAAAATAGAAAATCCTATGACTAAAAGTTGTCTGCTGCAGAGGCGTCAGAGAGCGTCTATATGAGGGAAAGGGTTAATTGTTAAATAAAGTTGAAGACATTGTGGCCTAAGGAGAAATTGCCAATCATGAACAATTTCACCTTTGGCCACAATGTTTTCAAAAGTCGTCTGCTGCTATTGCATCAGGTGGGAAAGGGTTAAACAAGTGTAACTTTGAAACATTTAACCATTTCCCACACATACAACAAATCTGCACCTGTAAGTTAAAATATGGATCATCTCTATAAATGAAAGTTTAATTATTGAATAGATTTGGTTTAAACAATATTTTATTTATATTCTAATTTACATGTACATCTTATTACACTTCATATCAAATATAAATATAAACGGGATTGAGCAGAAAGCATTTAACCCTTTCCCTCATATAGATGCTTTCTGACGCCTCTGCAGCAGACGTATTTTTGAAAACATAGTGACAAAAGAAGAAACTGCACAAAACGTGCAATTTCTCCTTTTGCCACAATGTTTTCCACTTTTAGTCAGTTATGGTTCCATTCAACTATGGAGATTTTCGATGTTTTGACAAAATAAGTTCAAAGTCGTCTGCTGCAGAATTGTTGTATGAGGGAAAGGGTCAACTTATTTAGGAAGCTCTCTCCTTTTGAATAGATTTGAAAAAATGGATGCAAAAAAGAGATAAATGCTCATCATTAGTAATTTATCCTTTTGCCACTATGTTATAAAAAGTCGTCTGCTGCAGAGACGACAGAAAGCCTCTGTATGAGGGAAAGGTATTTACAACAAATCTGCAGCAGAAGAATTTGAAAATATTTAGTCAAAAATACTGAAACCTTCTATAAATGAAAGAACAATACCGGTAATTAAATAGAGGAGAAAATATTTCTCCTTTTGACAAAACATTTTCAGAAGTCATCTGCTGCAGAGGCGGTACAAAGCCTCTTTATGAGGGAAAGGTATTAAAGCTCCATTTTTGAGTTACTTCATTTACCTGATATGACATTTCCATACAACTGGATTTTCTCTACATTATGTCAACCCAAACCCTATGATGTGGGTACTCACAAGAATCATCTCAATCAGCCGACTCTTTAGGGAAGCCACATTTCACAAAATAAGGTTTAACCCTTTCCCACATAGGAACACTTTCTGACGCATCTGTAGCAGATGACTTTTGAAAACATTGTGGCAAAAGGAGAGCAATTTCTCCTTTTGCAACAATGTTTTCAACTTTGTTTAATATATACCTACATTGATAGAGATTTTCTAAATTTTCCTTTAATTTTTTTTTCAAAGTTGTCTGCCGCAGATTTGCTTGCTGTATGTGGTTTAACCCTTTGCAGCAGATGGCTTTTTGAAAACATAGTGACAAAAGAAGAAATTGCTCAAAACAAGCCATTTCTCCTTTTGCCACAATGTTTTCCACTTTTAGTCATAGGTTATCCATTCAATTATATAGATTTTCTATTTTTTGACAAAATATATTCGAAGTCGTCTGCTGCAGAATTGTCGTATGAGGAAAAAAGGTTTAAGGGTCAAGTAAAGATTTTAGAAAGTGAACTATGCATCTTATCCAGATCTGTGTTAACCCTTTCCTACATACAATAAACCTACAGCAGCCAACTTTGACACTGTCTTGACAAAAATGGGGAATATTTCTACAACTTATAGTTTAATTATTGAATCTATAGAGGCGAAATTATAGTGGGAATAAGGAAAAATTGCTCATTTTGAGCAATTTCTCTCCCCTTTTTGCCAAAATGTTTTCAAAAACCATCTGATCAATGGGCATCAGAAAGTATCTATATGTGGGAAACGGTTGACCTTTCCCTTGTATTTACACAAGATAAACTTGAGTCAATCTGAAACAAGGAAATTTATTCAAAAGTGTTTAACTTTTTCCCACACATGGACACATATTGATGCATCTGTAGCTAAAAACTTTTTTAAAATATTGTGGAACAAGAAAATGTGTCCATGGAACACGGATGCCCCGGTTGTTAACTATAGCTGGTTGGGTGAACTGATGAAAGACAAATGAACAGACGGACGGACAGAGGGTCACGTCAAATCGGCACAATTTTTTAAAGAATGATATGTTAATAGTCATTTGTGTGAAGTTTCATCATGATCTGACATCAGCTTCACTAAAAACTAACTTGACCAAAAACTTTAACCTGAATTGTATGGACGAACAGACAGACGAACAGACGGACGGACAGAGGGTCACAACGTCAAATCGGCACAATTTTTTAAAGAATGATATGTTAATAGTCATTTGTGTGAAGTTTCATCATGATAGGACATCAGCTTCACTAAAAACTAACTTGACCAAAAACTTTAACCTGAATTGTATGGACGAACAAACAGACGGACGGACAGAGGGTCACAACGTCAAATCGGCACAATTTTTTAAAGAATGATATGTTAATAGTCATTTGTGTGAAGTTTCATCATGATAGGACATCAGCTTCACTAAAAACTAACTTGACCAAAAACTTTAACCTGAATTGTATGGACGAACAAACAGACGAACAGACGGACAGACAGAGGGTCACAACGTCAAATCGGCACAATTTTTTAAAGAATGATATGTTAATAGTCATTTGTGTGAAGTTTCATCATGATCGGACATCAGCTTCACTAAAATCTAACTTGACCAAAAACTTTAACCTGAGAATGGAATGGACGAACAGACAGACGAACAGACGGATGAACAGTTGATCCAACCTCAAATTGATACAATTTTTTAAACAATGATATGTTGATTGTCATTTGTGTGAAGTTTCATAATGATAGGACATCAGGTTCACTAAAATGTAACTTGACCAAAAACTTTAACCTGAGCGGGACGGACGAACGGACGGACGGACGGACGGACGGACTAACAGACCGGAAAACTATATGCCCCTCATACTTTGTATGCCGGGGCATAAAAAGGAGAAGTTGCTAATTAAATTGCTCATCTGCTGCAGATGAGTCAAACTAGGTTTTCAGATGGGTAAAGGGTTAAAGTACATAGTATTACATGTATTTCACTTTTTGTAAATTTTTGTAAATTTTATATAAGATTCATTTCTTTTGAAAACATCTTGGGCAAAACTTGCAATATCTGGAAATTTCGAAAGCATAATTTTGATTTGAAATTGAAAACAACATTTTTAGAGCAATTTCTCCTTTACCCACTTTTTTTTTTATTTATAAAATGTGTCTGATGCAGAGGCATTTAAATCTTTTATAGCAAGGAATGATACATAATAATTTAAGTTAGGTCTGACTTATTATAAAATATGCATTGCAATGCAAACATTGGTTCACAGCTATTAGCCAAATTTTTTCTAAAATATGAGCTGTGCTTTGCGCAAACAAAATGTTAATAAATTTGCAAGCAGAAAAGAAACAGATCAGCCAGGGCAGTCTGATCTAGTTCTGCACTGGTCACTAATTAATCATAGAATATTTCAATCAACTTTTAAAGCAGAATCCATTTGGATCATAAGCCATCTTTTCCCCTAACATGCAAAAATAACGTTAAAGTTGGTTTTCGCATTGCACCACTCATATAACTTAGTCATATTAGCAAACTTGCCATACTCAAAGCCATCTATGAATTAAAGATTTTACAATTTACATTACCATGATAAACCCAGATCCCTATACGAGGGGCCTATTTCTCGTCTTACAACCCATAACACAGGATTTTGTAAGGTAATAAAAGACACAATGTAGGGTAGAAGCTCTTGCTTATTTAGCCCTCTGAGAGCCTTTCGGAAGTATTGATTGATTAATTTAACATCGTTTTTAACAATTTCTCAGTTATATCACGGAGGCCAGTTCACCTACTCATGCATTTTCTGGTTTTCTCACACCAGTACTCCACACAACAATCTTCCCAAGCAACTGGCTGCTTTTCCACCTAGACTTAGCCCATTGGTGGAAGACGAATGACGCATGTCACATTGACTTTTGTCAATCGTCGGAAAGAAAGTTGGCCCAGCCGGGATTTGAACTCACAACCCCTGGATTGACAGCCCGCGTCACTACCGACTGAGCTACCGGGGCTCGGCCCTTTCAGAAGGATGGTTGTGTTAAGAAAATCAACGTGGAAAAAGTAAAAATTGCTTATGATATTTCCTACAATATCTTGTAATTATTTTTGCTTAAAATATCTTTTCTTTAGTCCTTTTTTCATAAAGAATTTCATCAAAATGATTTTAACCCTTTCCCTCATACAACAAATTTGCAGCAAACGACTTAGAAAATTTAGAAAATCTCTTTGAATGAAAGTACAAATTTTAATTAAAGTTGAAAAACACTGGCAAATTGCCCGAGTGTTTTCAAAAGTCATCTGCTGCAGATGCGTGGAAATGCAAGTGGGAAAGGGTTAATTTTGAAGAGATGATATCAAGAGTATCTAGAAAAGGGTGAAGCTACAGACAAACATCAAACTTACCCTATGTTTTAGGTCTTCTAGGGCTGTATAGGATGTAACAAAAGCGTGGGCGTGCGTCCCACGTACCGGAATGTTGTACAATTTTCCCGCTAAAACGTTACTGGTCCCATCAAAACCTGAAAGTCAACAACATTATAGACTGTATAATTCAGACCTTTAGATACCAAGGGTACTCCTCTAAGATCGCCACAAGCATAGATTGAACCGGGGACTTCTGGTCCCAATTCACACATACACTAGCCACTTAGTCACAGCAATTTACTAACGATTTGCCACAATAAAAACTCACCACATAACGATTCGCCACAGTTGGATAACGATTCACTACATTTGTATAAAGGTTCCCCATAGTCCTTGTATACAAACATCATTTTGCAATTAATATCCTTCTATAACTTACTCTTTTTGGTCATAACTTGCATCGTTTATTAGGCAGTATCATCCAGATATTATTTATACCACCTGTGGCGAGCCTTTATATAAATGTGGCGAGTAGTTATTTGGCAAGTCGCTATTGTGGCAAATCGCTATATTACCGTCAGAGCGGACTCCTTCATCAGAACTACAGAATCAAACATCAACCGTAAAAACACATCTTACTTTAAATGATTCTAGAATCTTTACTTACCTCCGAGGTAGCAATATCGCGATGCAGAAAGGGCACCGTCTGGCCCCTGGGCTCGGCGTAATCCAAATTCCAACAAGACTTTGTCTGCTCCAGCAGCTAGTCTAAAGCGCATTCCATTTGTGGCCACTAAACTGTAATTAAATTAAAATATTTGATTACTTTTACACTCTCCCACAATGTCATGCAGATGCATATTGTTGTATACAGGTATATGTAGCCGAGGCCACATTTTTTTGCTTACCCTTGGGTGGCTGCTAAAAACAAGTTATTAATATTAATGATAATATGAGCCGTCAATGGAGAAAACCAACATTGTGGACTCTGCGTAAAGTATTGACCCAGATCAGCCTAAGCATGTTGCGCAGGCTAACCCGGACAGACACTATTCGCCTCCTGTGGATTTTCTATTTCAGGAGTCATTACCCTATGCTTCCGAGACGGAATGTGCGGATCTGCGCAGGCTGATCTGGGTCTATACATTACGCAGAGGCCATAATGGCGGTTTTCTTGCGGGATAATATAATCAATTGAACATGATCAACTTATCCAAGGGAATGTCCGTATCTAATGTTGTGAGATCTTGTGGCCAGACCCTTTTGCCTATAATAGTGCCCTTGGGCAAGGCACATTTTCTAGTCTAGTACTGGTTTGTTTACCCAGGGATCATGAATAAGTGAACTGTCGCCGTGATATAACTGAAATAATGTTGAAAGCGGCATAAAACCCCAATAAATAAATAAATAAATTGCTTATAATAGGATATGATATACCTAGCTGTACAATGTATAATGTTAAATAATTTTATATGGTAATTACACCATTTACAACAGTATTTCAGTTTTCTGGGAAAGCACCCCTTCAAACATTAACCCTTTCCTCCATATAGACGCCTGTGCAGCAGACAACTTTTAGAAAAATTGTGACAAAAAATAAAATTGCTCATAATGAGCAATTTCATCTTTTGCCACAATATTTTTAACTCTTTTTAATTGTTAAACTCTCATTAAGAGAGATTGTTCACATGATTTTCAAGATGTTTTCAAAGTCGTTTGCTGCAGGTTTGTTGTATGTGGGAAAGGGTTAAAAGTGGGTTCTACAGACTATCCATCACAAAGGGTTTAAGTAAATATGTTGTAATAATTAACATAATTTTCACAGTTGACAATATTTAAATAGGGCTGTTTCTATCAACCGTACAATCAGAAGAGGCCCTTCGATCTTTAACAGAGGTACTTCTGAATATTAACAACACAGAGTTTAATTGATTATTTAATTTACCTTGCATTGTTGACAAGATTCAGAAAGGGGCGTTTCCAATAACTGTACATTTAGGAGAGGCCCCTCTATCTTTAACAGGGGTACTTCTGAATATTAACAACACAGAGTTTAATTGATATTTTAATTTACCTTGCATTGTTGACAAGATTCAGAAAGGGGCGTTTCCAATTACTGTACATTTAGGAGAGGCCCCTCTATCTTTAACAGGGGTACTTCTGAATATTCACAACACAAGGTTTAATTGATTATTTAATTTACCTTGCATAGTTGACAAGATTCAGAAGAGGTGTTTCCATTAACTGTACAATTGGAAGAGGCCCCTCTATCATTAATAGGGGTTCCTTAGGGAACACAACTGTCCCCTCTTCTATTGCATAGACTGTCACATCGTTGGCATCCAGATTCAAAAGATAGACAAAGAACTCTTCCTCCACGCTTGATGGTAGTACTGTCTTTAAATATTCAATATCTGTAATGTAAATAAATTATATACATGTATAGAACCAAATTCATCAAAATGTTTATAAATTAAAGTATAACATTTTTTTATAATTTTTTGATGTCAGACAGGGAAATTTTGACTCAATCGGTCTGGTGAAGTTATCTGCTACAGAGGTGTTAGAAAGCGTCTGTATGTTGAAAAAGGTTAATCATACACCTTCTTCTTCATCACATCTGAAAGTTTACCATTTCCCACTTATAGATGCATTATACTGCATCTGCAGCAAACAACTTATGAAAACATAGTGAAGAAGTTGCTAAGGATCATATGAAATTTCTCCTTTAACAACAATGTTTTCAATTGTTTTCTATAAAATCAATGCTTTCTTGAGATTTCTCATGATTTTGGTTTTTTCAAAGTTAATTGTTGCAGATTTGTTGTATGTGTGAAAAGCGTTATGCTACTGAGAAATTATCAACATACCACTTTTGGAGAAATGGAACTTCTGCATAAACTTGAGTACCTCCTCGAGGCCGGCGAACACAGTAAACTCTCCCTTGAAAGGATTTTTACGGAAATATAAATCGAACACAGCTACATCATCCATCTTTCCACTCTTCCAGTATGCATAGGCCATCGTGATCTGATACAAATCTGAAAAGGATATTGATTGATTGGGAGTTAAACCCTTTTCCATATGAAGTTGCAATTTTTTTTAAAACATTGTGGCATGAGAATTAATTTTTCTCATGACAAGCATTTGTTCCTAACCCTTTTCCACATACAACAAATCTGCTGCAGACGACTTTGAAATCATAAAAGCAAACATGTGGAAAATCTCTATAATTGACACTTTTAATTATTGAATAGTGTTGAAAACATTATGACAAAAGGAGAAATTGCTTGCTTTGAGCAATTTCTTCCTGTGTCATGTGGGAAAGGGTTTAGTCATCTGCTATACAAAGGCATCAAAATAATGATGAGCAATCTGAATCAATATGACATGCCCAGTTTTCAAGATGTTACAATATTTTCAATTCTTTAGTTATTATTGATTGATTGGGGTTTAACGCCGTTTTAAACAATTTCTCAGTTATATCACGGTAGCCAGTTCACCTACTCATGCATTTCCTGGTTTTCTCACACCAGTACTCCACACAACAATCTTCCCAAGCAACTGGCTGCTTTTCCACATAGACTTAGCCCATTGTGGAAGAATGACGCATGTCGCATTGACTAAATGTTTGTCAATCCTCGGAAAGAAAGTTGGCCGAGCCGGGATTTGAACTCACAACCCCTGGATTGACAGCCTGCGTCGCTACCGGGGTTTGGCTTTAGTAATTATACATGTATTTATAGAGATTATCCTCATTTTTGTCTAGGTGTTTACAAAGTCATCTGCTGCAGAATTGCTGTATGTGGTCCGGATAAGGGTTAATACGTCCTCGATCATTGTCTTATTACTCAAACAAAATCTATGTTGTGGGTACTCAAAAGAATTGTCTCAATGAGACGAGACAATTCTTTTGAGTACCTACAACATAGGGTTTGAGGGTCAAATAAAGATTTAAGAAAACAAAATACATGTACTTCCATTATCTAGAGCTCTGTTATAAGAAGTAAAACTGTACTGTAAGGTTTGAGAACATTATAGGAAATGGAAAAAAAAAATTTTGTGAGCAATTTCTGCTTTATCCACAATGTTTGTAATCATCTGCATCAGCCGATTCAAACATGGTAAAGGAAAGATTTTTTTTTTAAATTTATATAACTTTATTAGCAAACGAAACTGAAACTAAGTGTAGATGAAACCAAAACTGATGCAACAAGCAAATAAATTAAATCCCACTTTACTACAGGGATTCTGTTACATGTCATACTCTCAATATTTATCAGATACTCATAACTAGAAAAGCTTTCTGAGTCCATGGGATTGATTGATTGGGGTTTAACGCCGTTTTCAACATTTTTTCGGTCATCTCACAGCAGCTAGTTCACCTACCCATGTATTTCCTGGTTTTCTCACACCAGTACTCGATCCACACAACAATCTTTGCCAGCAACTGACTGCTTTTCCACATAGCCCATTGGTGGAAGACAAATGACGCTTGTCACATTGACTTTTATCAAACGTCGGAAAGAACGTCCGAACTTGGGTATGAACTCACAATCCCTAGATTGACAGCCCGCGTCGCTACCGACTGAGCTACTGGGACCCGGTCCATGAGACTAATCATTTTGTATTTATAATTGAACTATGTTATACTATTAAAGTATTAAGGTCTCAATGTTTTCTATGAGATTCAGGAACCTCTTATCTACGTCCCTGCGAGACCTGAAGACTCATACTTTTAAAGATATCATTGTCCTTATATTCTGAATAAAGGGTTAAAAATGGAAACTGAAACTTGCTCTGTTCCAAGAATCTACAACTAATGCATTTAGTTAATAAATTTAATCACTTTTATGTTCGGAATAAAGGGTTAACAATCTAAATGGAAACTTGCTGAATGCTCTGTTTAGATGAGTCCACAACTGAAGAATCAAGATAATTCATTTTTATCATCTTTATTGGCTTTAAGTTCGGAATAAAGGGTTGAAATCGAAACCGAAACTTGATCTGTTCAGACGAGTCCACAACTGAAAAATCGAGTTAATTAATGTAGTCACCTTAATTGTCTTTAAGTTTGGAATAAAGGGTTAACATCGAAACCGAAACTTGCTCTGCACGAACAAGAACTGTCAAATGACGAATCAATATATATCCTAAACATTTTCTGAAAATCAGTGATCTACAAAAGTTCGACAACAAAAAATACATATCAACGTAACATCTGCTTACCTGTAAGAATCGGCTGTATAACTCCATTTTGTGCCATATTACTTTGAATGCGAGAACAGCTATGGTCTCCTTTGGCAGACATGCTGAATCGATATGTTGATCGTTTAGACGATTTGTTCTGATCGAGAATTCTTAACAACTGGAGCGAACAAGCGTTTATCCGACCTTTAATATGTCAAAGTAGTGTGGTACCCGAGTTCAATGTCAACAAGACTAGGGAACCAGTTCTTAATCCTTGACCTTAACAACCAGAAGAAGGATTTGTGTCAGATGAAAAAAATCCTTCATACTTCCTTAATTGTCCCCTATTAAAAACTGGATTTAAATAAATATTTCATTATGTACAAATATTAATAAAAATCGAAATTGATTCACAGACGGATCAAAATATTTAATGATATTTCCCACATGACCGCAAGATAAACTTTCTGAAGGGAGAACACTCCGAAGTAACAAAAATGACAACATGACCCAGGAGAAAAGTGGCGAAGACGAAAATCTTAAATTAATCCAAGTTTCAAACGAAATTCGGAAACAATCAACTGACATAGACTTAGAGCAAATCATATCTTATCAGAAGTATACGACTTTAATTGATTTTAGTGTGTATCGTGAAACAATTTGGGTGTTAATGCGACATTGATTTGACAGCTGTCTAAATTCTTTTCTTTCACCCACATTCAACACATTGAATTTACCACTGGGATGCACAAAATTGGGTCGAAGCATAAGAACATTTGAAAGTATCGAAAACATTGTGGCAAAAGGAGAAATTGTCACCATGTTTTCAAAAAGTTGTCTGTGTCAGAAAGCGTTAATAGCTGGTTCTAATCTGGGTTGGTTCTTATGTAGTCCAGGTGTCTGTACCAGGAATGCGATTTTATATTTTGACTGTTCGTATCCTACAATGCAATATGTAATGTAACCGTATTGAGACTAGTTTGTATGAAGACTGGCTTTTGCTTCAGAGTGTTACTGGCCTGTGCATTTTGGGTGAATATGATGATGGTGTGTTTTATTCAATGGCTGATTTGTATTACTTTATAACTGGAGCACCACTTAAGAGAACTGTGAAGGTGTCAACTTACTGTTGGTTGGTGAGGTACACAGGTGAACAGTGTGTTGTCACAGATCACTGGTAATGCTTTGTAGGTGGACAGCAACGATTATAGGCAAAACAAAACTCTGACTGTGTTGTCACTGCTGACAGACTTTTAACTAGAGCTTCATGCATGTGCATATTAGTCCAGGTTTCTGTACTAGGAATGCGATTTTATATTTTGACTTAACTATGTAACGTCAATATATTGAGACTTGAATGTGCATTATATGCCAGAGCGATCAATTGATTGCTCAATCCCTCGATTGTTTATGTGTATACCTTTCCTTATATATATATACATATACAGAAGTGTGAAAAGCCAGGATCAGTCATTTGCTGCGATACTACACTACATTGGAGGAGAGGTTGGCCTTTTCACAAGTTAAGCAACCTTGCAGTACATGCCTGAATGGATAACCAGTAACAGCTTAACCCTGGTACACATTACAGACATAGTTTGGTCTCTTTTCTTCTGATTTCAAGATTTCCATTGTAGATATTATATCTATAGGCCCTATATACTTGTTTTGTTTTTCAGGTCAGCAAGGAATGAGTTGATACTGCGTTTTCTATCATTACTGTTACTTGGCCTTACATTCGGTCTGGTGATAATTCAGCTAAACATCCTATGGAAATCTAGAGAGGTATGTCAAATGTCAACCAGATGATGTGTTTTAGGACTTTTCATCTTTAACCCTTCCCCTCATATGACAATTCTGCAGCAGACGACTTTTGTCAAAAATAGAAAATCTCTATAATTGAATGGATAATCTATGACTAAAAGTGGTAAACAATGTGGCAAAAGAAGAAATTGCTTGTTTTGAGCAATTTCTTCTTAAGTCACTATGTTTTCAAAAAAGTGTCTGCTGCAGAGGCATCCGAAAGCATCTATATGAGGGACAGGGTTAAAATCAAGTAAGTTGTATGGTGTAACATTTAATTTTAGAAAATAAATTGAAAGTTTAATTTGACAAAGAATTGTTGAAAGCGTATTAAAAATAGGCAAAGAAGAAATTATTAAGGGCTTTTTCCCACAACCTTTTCAATAGATGTCTACTGCAGTGAAATATTTCTTGTTTTCTACTTTGTGTTAATGTAATTTGTATGGTAGTTCAAATTAAACAATTTTTATAAACACCTGCCTGAAGATGCATTTTTATTCATCTGCAGCAGATGATTTTTAAAACACTGATAGAGGTACAGATAAGGAGGCGTATACAGCTCTTTCCCCCACAATATTCCTCTTATCATCCAACCAAACCCTATGATGGGGGTACTCAAAAGAATTGTCTCAATGAGACGATTCTTTTGAGTACCTACAACATATAACATAGGGTTAAAAGATCAAATACAGGTTTAACCCTTTCCCTCATATAGACGCTTTCTGACGCCTCTGCAGCAGACAGCTTTTTGAAAACATAGTGACAAAAGAAGAAATTGCACAAAACGTGCAATTTCTCCTTTTGCCACAATGTTTTCCACTTTTTGTCATAGGTTATCCATTCAATTATAGAGATTTTCTATGTGTTGATAAAATACGTTCAAAGTCGTCTGCTGCAGAATTGTCGTATGAGGGAAAGGGTTAAATGCAAAATGTCCCTTATCTAGAGCTCTGCATTGTGGCGAAAGGAGAAATTGCTTATCATGGCAACCTAATTAATTAATTATGTAATATTTTTATTAACCCTTTACCTCATATAGTCGCTTTCTGATGCCTGTGCAGCAGACGGTTTTTTGAAAACATAGTGACAAAAGAAGAAATTGCTCAAAACAAGCAATAATTATTTCTCCTTTTGCAACAATTCTATTTTTTGACAAAATATGTTCAAAGTCGTCTGCTGCAGATTTGTCGTATGAGGGAAAAGGTTAAAAGCGAAAGTTTTAGATTCATATTTTTTTTTATATATATATATAGCTGCTAGTACATGACATGGTCGCACATGACCGCCGGTTGCTGTCTTACCCCAGATATTATCAAGTGCCTCATGAAGAAGAGACCTGGAATTGGGACCCAGACACTCTACTGTTGAAAGTGAACACTTCCATCTTTGTGAGATGATCAGAACTCTATATATGTCATGTTCTTAACCCTGTACCAGGGGACTAGATAAGAGAGAGTGAACTGGTCTTTTCCCCACAATATTTCTCTTATTACTCAACCAAATCCTATGTTGTGGGTACTCAAAAGAATCGTCTCACTGAGACAATTCTTTTGAGTACCCACAGCATAGGGTTTAAATATCAAATAAGGATTTTTGAATATGAAAAATACCCATAATCTAGAGCTACTCTTTCCCACATATAACTAATCTGAAACAGACCACTTCAAAAATGTTCTATGCCAAAATGTCAAAATATCTAAACATGAACTTTTTAAATTATTATTTACAGTTGAAAACATTGTGGCAAAAGGAGAAATTAGCAATTTCAAAATTCATCTGCTGAAGAGGTGTCAGAGTGAGTCTTTATGTGGGAAAGGTGGGTTAATGTCCATTGCATTCATGTAGAGGATAACAAATAAAATAAGGATATTAATTAAAACATGAGAAACATACCTAATGTCAAGGTTAAAGTAAGGGTTAAGTGAACTTTGTTATTGATACTGTGTTTGCAGATTTTGTGTTTTAGCTCCATTTGCAAATAAACGGTTATTTGAAATTGTCAGGTTTGCAATTAGAAGTGTATAAGGAATCAAGTTTATTGTAAAATTTGTGAGTCATCATTATTTACTAGCTGCCATATTTTCTTGTGATTGAGGAGATGTTTTAACCCTTTCCCTCATATAGAGGCTTTCTGACGCCTCTGCAGCAGACAGCTTTTTGAAAACATAGTGACAAAAGAAGATATTGCACAAAACGTGCAATTTCTCCTTTTGCCACAATGATTTCCACTTTTTGTTATCCATTCAATTATAGAGATTATCTATTTTTTGACCAAATATGTTCAAAGTCGTCTACTGCAGAATTGTCGTATGAGGTAAAGGGTTAACAGTTTTGTGGCGCAGGGCGACACATTGGGATCATTTCTTTGTGTTTGTTATTCCATCAATCTGGCTGTGACAGAGGCATCAGAAGCGTCTGTATGTCGGTAAAGGTTAATAGGAAAACGGCAGGTGTTCATTCATGCCTATCATTTAAAACGATCTTGCTGAAATTTGCGCGATGAAAACAAAAGAGAGAAATAGTTTGTAGGTAAATTCACTGAATTGAAGCAGTGAATTTGCTTACAATGATTTAGTTACCTGTTATTTCTCAATAATGTGTCTAAAAAGCATGAAATTATTTCATATCTACGGCTCTGTATTTCTATTTGACTTTTATAAATGCTGAGTTTTGTTAAATTTTGAAGAGTCCATAGATAATTCTTGAAATATGAAGATAAAAATGTTGAGGTTTAGCAGCCATCAGTTTAGATCCTGGTCAGAAGATGTTGATGTGAGTGGCTAGCCTGGCTCTAATAGTGACTCAAGCTTCACAAAATCGGTTGCAACTGTCAAAGAATTAACTATAAATACCAATCTGTAACATTTGTGCCTACTATACTTTAAGCATTATTCAAAACCAATTATATGTATTAGTTTACAATGTCAATCCTTTCCCCACATACATATTATAATATCTGCAGCAGACGATTTTGATAACATCAAGGCAAAAGTATTGAAAATCTCCATGAATAAAAGTTAAATAATTGGTGGAGAAAGGCAATTTGTCCTTTTGCCACAATGTTTTCAAAAATAGTAAGTCTGCAGTAGAAGCATCGAAATGTGTGGGGAAAGGGTTAACCCTTTCCCATACGACAATTCTGCAGCAGACGACTTTGAACATACTTTGTCAAAACATGGAAAATCTCTATAATTGAATGGATAACCTATGACTAAAAGTGGAAAACATTGTGGCAAAAGGAGAAATTGCTTGTTTTGAGCAATTTCTTCTTTTGTCACTATGTTTTCAAAAAGCCGTCTGCTGCAGAGGCGTCAGAAAGCTTCCATATGAGTAAATGGAGGCTCTTTTGTGTTCACAAGCTGTATTATAGCAATTTTTACAATTTCATGGGCCATAATCCAGTCTTGCATGGGCGGATCTGGCTGGTTTTTAAAAGGAACCAAGCTCTCATCAATATTTAACTACTATCTAAGTTTGGTGAAGATCAGATAGTAAATAAAGCCTATATTGTGTTCACATGCTCAATTATAGCAATTTGTTTACCACTTTTTGTCATAGGTTAATCATTCAATTATGGAGATTTTCTATGTTTTGACAAAATACGTTCAAAGTCGTCTGCTGCAGAATTGTCGTATGAGGGAAAGGGTTAAGCGTGAATTATAAACATTCCTATGTGTAATACTATCACTTATTTTTCGTCATCCGACCTCTTAGTTTCCCCACCTTATTTTTCTCTCACTTATGTTTTGTTCATTCATAGATCTTGTCCAATCAAAACAGGTTGTACCTCAGCGTGACTTTCTGTTTCATTACGAAATTACTATTTCCCTGATACAGAAAACATTAGTCAATTTTTGGCAACTTTCTTGGAAAAGGGGAACATTTTATTGTGAATGTTAGTGAGACTAATTGTGTGATATGTCTAATTCTATATATCTGTAAGTGATATGTCTAATTCTGTAAGTGATATGTCTAATTCTATATATCTGTAAGTGATATGTCTAATTCTGTAAGTGATATGTCTAATTCTATATATCTGTAAATGATATGTCTAATTCTATATATCTGTAAATGATATGTCTAATTATATATATATATCTGTAAATGATATGTCTAATTCTATATATGCCTCTGTAAATGATATGTCTAATTCTATATATCTGTAAATGATGTTTACTCGAGAGGGGTGGGATTTGAAGTAGAAAATGTTAACTGGTTTTTTTGTGAAAGGTTAAAAACATGTTGGAAAAAGGTGAAATTGGTTGTTTTGGGTGATTTCTCATTTTCAGACAATGTCTTATTTCTGTAATGAAAAGATACTCCCAAATTTTCCCTTATCAACCCTTTCCCTCATATAAATGCTTTTGGATGCCTCTGCCACAGACGGTTTTTTGAAAACATAGTGACAAAAGAAGAAATTGCACAAAACGTGCAATTTCTCCTTTTGTAACAATGTTTTCCACTTTTAGTCATAGGATATATCCATTCAATTATAGAGATTTTCCATCATTTGACAAAATACGTTTAAAGTCGTCTGCTGCAGAATTGTTGTATGAGGGAAAGGGTTAATACTTTGTTCTAAGAATAATTATAACTAGTGGGGCTACACTTGTAGGGTTTTTTGCCAGAAGATGGTCTATATTTTAACATTTAAGCGGAGAGTGAAGACTGGGGTAAGGCTGTGCGGATGTTTCACAGTATTCACTGTATGCAGATACAATAATTAACCCTTTCTTACGCTTCTGCAGCAGACAGCTTTTGAAAGCGTGAGCAATTTCTCCTTTTGCCATAGTGTTTTGAACTCTTTTCAGCAATAACACTTTCATTTATAGAGATTTTCCATGTTTTTCCCCAAGAAGTTTTTAAAATTGTCTGCCGCAGATTTATTGTTTATGGGAAAGGGTTAAGGCCCCCAATTTGCTTGATGAAGACAGCTTCTACAGCAGACAATTTTATTTTGTAAATCATTTTGGTATTTAAACGGAGATAAATTTGAATATTTTTTTTGTGTGAAAGTGTATAAATCTGGTCAATATTTGTATATTTTGTTTTAGTGAAATTAATTGACCGCCCACTCAGACAACCTCATTTTGTCCAAAGAGTGGTAGACATGGTCCCTTCCTGAATGCTTGTTTAACCCTTCCCACATACAATAAATCTGCAGCAAAAGACTTCGAATTATCAAGTCCAAAATATAGAAAATCTCTATAAATGATTGTATGTTTCAACAGTCCTCTGTTCGAGTCAAGAAAGCGTATGTAAGAGGGAAAGTGTTAGCCTAGTTTATCCATGTTAACCAAACTACAATCACATTTATAAGACTACAAGTGTTGCAAACAGAACAGATGGCCCCGTAAGAAGCCAGCCTCTGTACAGTAAGTTAACCCTTTCATACAGCAAATCTGCAACAGAGTAAATGTTGGCAAAATGTGATATATTGCAATAAATGTTAGTTTAATTACAGAATAGAATTTTTGAGCTATTTTTCCTCTGCAGCAGAAGACTTGAAAATGTTGTTGCAAAGTACAAATTACTCAATTATTGATGTTTTTCAATTTTTTGCTTAAATGTTTTAAAAGTTGTCTGCTACAGATTTGTTGTTTTGGGGAGAGGTTTAATTACAAAAGGAGGGTTTTTGTGTGACATAGTTTGATTATACATGTACTTATGTAGTATCATGTTAGTGAGATGTCAATTCATGTTGCATCTACGCCCAAAACATTCCCACACATACATGGGTTTGATACGTGTGAAATGCCTTATGGCTTTCAAAGATGTCCATGTCTATGACATTCATAGAATAATGTTTTATTTAAGACATTTTTGTTGATTTGTACTTCTTTGTATTAAATGGTTGTCACACAGCTTGTTTGTTCATTTATTCATTTTGGGCCATTGACTGAATTTAATTGTTTAGCACATACAGACTTATTTTGATGCATCTGCAGCAGACGAATTATGAAAACACTGTGGCCAAAGAAGTTATTGCACCTTTTGCCACAATGTCTTCCGAAGAAGTAGTGGGCATATTATGTTTTTCAGATGTCGGTCTGCATACCAAAGCTTGTCCAATTAATAACTTTATAATGCCTTGACCTACAGAACTCAAATGTGGCAGGGAAGTCGGGCATGACTAGTAGATGACCCCTGTTGACTATAGGGTCATCTGGTCAAAGGTCAAGGTCACAGTAATCTTAAACACAAATATCTTGTCTGATTTATAAATGGATAATGCTTAGGCCTTTTTTTTTTGTCGAATTTGGCAGGGAGCAGCAAATGACTCATATTGAGTTTGAGGTCATCTAGTCAAAGTTCAAGGTCACAATGACTTTGAACACAAAAAAAGTTAAGATTTATATGAGTTCACTGACAACAGAAAGACATTTTTTGTTTTTCATTTTTATCTTTTTATTCTTTTGTATATTTTCTTAATTTCTTTCTGATTGCAAAAGTTACAATTATAATACAAGTTATTCTATACATATATGGTACATAGTGGTCTAGCAGACATTTCATATGACTTCCATTCTCTTAACCCTTTCCCACATACAACAAATCTGAAGCAGACATATTCGATAACAAGGCGAAATTTTGGCAAAATCTCAACAGATGAACTTATACTTATTTAATAAAAACTTTAAAATTAGCAATTACTCCTTTTGCCACAAGGTTATCATATGTCTAGCTAAAAAGGCGTAAAACTGTGTCACGTGAGAAAGGGTTAGTATAAAGGTTAATATTTCAAACAAGTTTTCAAGAAACTGTTTTTTGATGTTGGAAGATAAGTAACACAACCAACAGTGTTGTGAGGCTTGTGACAGATGCCTTTCAATAGGTTCATCAAAATCATTTACTTACATTTAACCCATTACTTCACAAGACTTTTTATAGGTTGTCTGCTTTACAATCATCAGACGAACAATTTCACCAATTAAACTGAAAGATTTATATTGATAAAAGAGTTAAAAATATTGCAATAAAAGAGGAATTGTCGTTTTGAGCAATTTCACCTTTTATTGCAATGTTTTCATAAGTTGTCTGCAACAGCCAGCAGGTGTCAAATGTCGTCTGTGT
The DNA here is from genome assembly GCA_031761405.1 of Serripes groenlandicus. Taxonomy (NCBI): domain Eukaryota; kingdom Metazoa; phylum Mollusca; class Bivalvia; order Cardiida; family Cardiidae; genus Serripes; species Serripes groenlandicus. Next base: position 18,090,210 of record JASEVX010000013.1, on the reverse strand, counting down.
GAAGTAATGGGTTAAAACAAAGATGATTAAATTTTGTGAGAGAAAGATTCTCATTTCGAGCAATTTCTATTTATCTCGTCTTAAATTTATAAAGTTGCCAGTACAGATGAGTCCAAATTGCCTAATGTAGAAATGTAAAAGAAAGAGCTACATCGGTTAACCCTTTCCCTCATACGACAATTCTGCAGCAGACGACTTTGAACATATTTCCCTCATACAGGCACATTTGCAGCAGATAACACTTGAAAACATTTTCGCAAAATTGCTCACGATGAAACATTTCTCCTATATCCACATGTAATAAGTTAACTTTCATTTACATTTAATTTCAAGCAGGTTTGGTAGTGTATTGGAAGAGGTTCAACAAGAACTGTCCTTAAAGGGGACTTAATACCCACTCAATCTGCTTTGATAATATAAATAAAGATGTGTTCAGTTCAAATGGTGATTACTCTAGAATGCTTCAAACCAAATGATCCAAAATTATGTTTAGCACAGGATTGTATGTGTACCGGGATTCATATTTTAAAAAAATGATTGATTGATTGGTTTAACACCATTTTCACCAATTTTCCAGTCATATCACGGCGACCAGTTCACCATCTCATGTCTTTACTGGTTTTCCAACACCAGTACACCACACATCATACTTTCCTGGCAAATGGCAGCTTTTCCACATAGACTATTTGACAGCCCATTGGTGAAAGACGAATGACGCATGTCACAGAGACTTTTGTCAAACGTTTGAAAGACTGTTTGCCGAGCTAGGATTCAAACTCACAACCCCTGGATTGACAGCCCGCATCGCTATGACTGAGCTACTGGGGCTCGGATATTTATTCCAGAAAGTTCATATGTAAATACGGAAAAACCAATTTAGCATGAACCAATATTGGCAGAAACATGAAAAATTTCCATAAATGAGATTGTGATTATTGAATGGAGTTGAAAAACATTATGAGCAATTTCTCCGTTTGCAACAATATTTTCTAAAGTGTTCTGATGCCAAGGTGTGGCAAAGCGCTTGTATGTGTGTTAGCGTTACTTTTTTTTATTTCAACAAATTTAATCTTCAATACATCTACTACTAAATATTGAGTCAAATTGTGGTAAAATCGACTTTGTGGTGTAATGATTTGAGCATCCACATTGAGAGCATGAGAGTAGGGTTTGGTCCCCAGTCCGGTCATACCAAAGACTTATAAAAATGTCAGCTTGGCGCTTAGGGTAGCATTACAACTAATGAGCTGGTGTGAGGCGAAGCGTATCAGCAGTGCTGGCATTTTATTGAAATACAGTTGAAGGCGGCATAAAACACTATTTAAAAACAATAGGGCCATGATGGCCCTAGATCGCTCACCTGAATTATGCAATGTGATTTCTAATGCAAAACACACCAAGACAATTATTCTGTTAAAGATTCAAAATGAATCCTCCGGAGTGTTAACTAGATTTTCCTTCATTTGGCCTAGTGACCTATTTATTTTTTACCTGATATGACACATATTCGAACATGGACTAGACATCATCAAGACAAACATTCTGGCAAAATTTCATCTTGCACAATGTAAATATGCTGCCTCCGGAGTTTTAACAATATTTTCCTTCAATTTGGTAAAGTGACCTAGTTTTTAACCAAATATAACCCATATTCAAACTTGGCCTAGATATCATTAAGAGAAAAATTCTGACCAAATGTTAAGCTGCTGAAGCAAAAATAGGCAAAGAAGAAATTATTAAGGGCTTTTTCCCACAACCTTTTCAATAGATGTCTACTGCAGTGAAATATTTCTTGTTTTCTACTTTGTGTTAATGTAATTTGTATGGTAGTTCAAATTAAACAATTTTTATAAACACCTGCCTGAAGATGCATTTTTATTCATCTGCAGCAGATGATTTTTAAAACACTGATAGAGGTACAGATAAGGAGGCGTATACAGCTCTTTCCCCCACAATATTCCTCTTATCATCCAACCAAACCCTATGATGGGGGTACTCAAAAGAATTGTCTCAATGAGACGATTCTTTTGAGTACCTACAACATATAACATAGGGTTAAAAGATCAAATACAGGTTTAACCCTTTCCCTCATATAGACGCTTTCTGACGCCTCTGCAGCAGACAGCTTTTTGAAAACATAGTGACAAAAGAAGAAATTGCACAAAACGTGCAATTTCTCCTTTTGCCACAATGTTTTCCACTTTTTGTCATAGGTTATCCATTCAATTATAGAGATTTTCTATGTGTTGACAAAATACGTTCAAAGTCGTCTGCTGCAGAATTGTCGTATGAGGGAAAGGGTTAAATGCAAAATGTCCCTTATCTAGAGCTCTGCATTGTGGCGAAAGGAGAAATTGCTTATCATGGCAACCTAATTAATTAATTATGTAATATTTTTATTAACCCTTTACCTCATATAGTCGCTTTCTGATGCCTGTGCAGCAGACGGTTTTTTGAAAACATAGTGACAAAAGAAGAAATTGCTCAAAACAAGCAATAATTATTTCTCCTTTTGCAACAATTCTATTTTTTGACAAAATATGTTCAAAGTCGTCTGCTGCAGATTTGTCGTATGAGGGAAAAGGTTAAAAGTGAAAGTTTTAGATTCATATTTTTTTTTATATATATATATAGCTGCTAGTACATGACATGGTCGCGCATGACCGCCGGTTGCTGTCTTACCCCAGATATTATCAAGTGCCTCATGAAGAAGAGACCTGGAATTGGGACCCAGACACTCTACTGTTGAAAGTGAACAATTCCATCTTTGTGAGATGATCAGAACTCTATATATGTCATGTTCTTAACCCTGTACCAGGGGACTAGATAAGAGAGAGTGAACTGGTCTTTTCCCCACAATATTTCTCTTATTACTCAACCAAATCCTATGTTGTGGGTACTCAAAAGAATCGTCTCACTGAGACAATTCTTTTGAGTACCCACAGCATAGGGTTTAAATATCAAATAAGGATTTTTGAATATGAAAAATACCCATAATCTAGAGCTCCTCTTTCCCACATATAACTAATCTGAAACAGACCACTTCAAAAATGTTCTATGCCAAAATGTCAAAATATCTAAACATGAACTTTTTAAATTATTATTTACAGTTGAAAACATTGTGGCAAAAGGAGAAATTAGCAATTTCAAAATTCATCTGCTGAAAAGGTGTCAGAGTGAGTCTTTATGTGGGAAAGGTGGGTTAATGTCCATTGCATTCATGTAGAGGATAACAAATAAAATAAGGATATTAATTAAAACATGAGAAACATACCTAATGTCAAGGTTAAAGTAAGGGTTAAGTGAACTTTGTTATTGATACTGTGTTTGCAGATTTTGTGTTTTAGCTCCATTTGCAAATAAACGGTTATTTGAAATTGTCAGGTTTGCAATTAGAAGTGTATAAGGAATCAAGTTTATTGTAAAATTTGTGAGTCATCATTATTTACTAGCTGCCATATTTTCTTGTGATTGAGGAGATGTTTTAACCCTTTCCCTCATATAGACGCTTTCTGACGCCTCTGCAGCAGACAGCTTTTTGAGAAGATATTGCACAAAACGTGCAATTTCTCCTTTTGCCACAATGATTTCCACTTTTTGTTATCCATTCAATTATAGAGATTATCTATTTTTTGACCAAATATGTTCAAAGTCGTCTACTGCAGAATTGTCGTATGAGGTAAAGGGTTAACAGTTTTGTGGCGCAGGGCGACACATTGGGATCATTTCTTTGTGTTTGTTATTCCATCAATCTGGCTGTGACAGAGGCATCAGAAGCGTCTGTATGTCGGTAAAGGTTAATAGGAAAACGGCAGGTGTTCATTCATGCCTATCATTTAAAACGATCTTGCTGAAATTTGCGCGATGAAAACAAAAGAGAGAAATAGTTTGTAGATAAATTCACTGAATTGAAGCAGTGAATTTGCTTACAATGATTTAGTTACCTGTTTTTTCTCAATAATGTGTCTAAAAGCATGAAATGATTTCATATCTACGGCTCTGTGTTTCTATTTGACTTTTTCAATGCTGATTTTTGTTACATTTTGAAGAGTCCATAGATAATTCTTGAAATATGAAGATAAAAATGTTGAGGTTTAGCAGCCATCAGTTTAGATCCTGGTCAAAAGACGTTGATGTGAGTGGCTAGCCTGGCTCTAATAGTGACTCAAGCTTCACAACATCAGTTGCAACTGTCAAAGAATTAACTGTTTAAGCATTATTCAAAACCAATTATATGTATTAGTTTACAATGTCAATCCTTTCCCCACATACATATTATAATATCTGCAGCAGACGATTTTGATAACATCAAGGCAAAAGTATTGATAATCTCCATGAATAAAAGTTAAATAATTGGTGGAGAAAGGCAATTTGTCCTTTTGCCACAATGTTTTCAAAAATAGTAAGTCTGCAGTAGAAGCATCGAAATGTGTGGGGAAAGGGTTAACCCTTTCCCATACGACAATTCTGCAGCAGACGACTTTGAACATACTTTGTCAAAACATGGAAAATCTCTATAATTGAATGGATAACCTATGACTAAAAGTGGAAAACATTGTGGCAAAAGAAGAAATTGCTTGTTTTGAGCAATTTCTTCTTTTGTCACTATGTTTTCAAAAAGCTGTCTGCTGCAGAGGCATCAGAAAGCGTCTATATGAGGGAAAGGGTTAAAGTTCCTGATTCTGGCCTTTATGCAGAGATAAATTATGAAGAAAGAAATGAAAGAAACATTTGAACATGCACCTTACTTAGAAGCCAACTGTCTTAAGAGACCACTTTCAGCATTTTCCTTGGGTGGTCTCTTAACCCTTTTCCTCATACGACAATTCTGCAGCAGACGACTTTGAACATATTTTGTCAAAAATTAGAAAATCTCTATAATTGAATGGATAACCTATGACTAAAAGTGGAAAACATTGTGACAAAAGGAGAAATTGCTTGTTTTGAGCAATTTCTTCTTTTGTCACTATGTTTTCAAAAAGCCGTCTGCTGCAGAGGCATCAGAAAGCGTCTATATGAGGGAAAGGGTTAAAGTTCCTGATTCTGACCTTTATGCAGAGATAAATTATGAAGAAAGAAATGAAAGAAACATTTGAACATGCACCTTACTTAGAAGCCAACTGTCTTAAGAGACCACTTTCAGCTCTTTCCTTGGGTGGTCTCTTAACCCTTTTCCTCATACGACAATTCTGCAGCAGATGACTTTGAACATATTTTGTCAAAAATTAGAAAATCTCTATAATTGAATGGATAACCTATGACTAAAAGTGGAAAACATTGTGACAAAAGGAGAAATTGCACGTTTTGTGCAATTTCTTCTTTTGTTACTATGTTTTCAAACAGCCGTCTGCTGCAGAGGTGTCAGAAAGCGTCTATGAGGGAAAGGGTTAAAGTTCCTGATTCTGACCTTTATGCAGAGATAAATTATGAAGAAAGAAATGAAAGAAACATTTGAACATATACCTTACAAAGCCAACTGTCTTAAGAGACCACTTTCAGCATTTTCCTTGGGTGGTCTCTTAACCCTTTTCCTCATACGACAATTCTGCAGCAGACGACTTTGAACATATTTTGTCAAAAATTAGAAAATCTCTATAATTGAATGGATAACCTATGACTAAAAGTGGAAAACATTGTGACAAAAGGAGAAATTGCACGTTTTGTGCAATTTCTTCTTTTGTTACTATGTTTTCAAACAGCCGTCTGCTGCAGAGGCGTCAGAAAGTGTCTATATTAGGGAAAAGGTTAAGACCACTTTCAGCATTTTCCTTGGGTGGTCTCTTAAAACAGGTTGAAGTGTAACTATATGTACTAGTACTACTATCACATACATGTATTATCTTCAAACCTTTAAACCAAGTGTCTCTATTCTCCTTTCATGTGTACATGTTTTTTTTTATCCATAAAACAGATTACAAATTTGATATAAAACTTCGGGCTCATCTTATCCCTTTCCCACATATAGACGCTTTCTGACGCCTCTACAGGAGATGCCTTTTGAAAAAATAATCAACAATTTCTCCTTTTGTCAAAATGTTTTCAACACTATTCAATGGTTGATGTTCCATTTATAGAGGTTTACCATCTATTATAACCAGATATTTTTAGCTCTACTGGCCAAAGGCCGGAAGGGCTTATGTCGTGGCGATTTTGTCCGTCGTGCGTGCGTGCGTGCCTCCGTCCGTAAACAATTTCTTGTTAACACGATACAGTAGTTAGATATCCATGAGAGCTCTGTTCCTTTCGAAAACCAGCCAGATCCGCCCATGCATGACTGGATTATGGCCCTTGAAATGGTCAAAATTGCTATAAAAGAGCTTGTTAACACAATAGTCTTCACTTTTGATTGTATCTCAACCAAACGTATACAGTAGTTAGATATCCATGAGAGCTGGTTCCTTTCGAAAGCCAGCCAGATCTGCCAATGCATGACTGGATTATGGCCCTTGAAATGGTCAAAATTGCTATAAAAGAGCTTGTTAACACGATACAGTCTTCACTTTTGATTGTATCTCAACCAAACTTATACAGTAGTTAGATATCCATGAGAGCTCGGTTCCTTTCGTAAACCAGCCAGATCCGCCCATGCAAGATTGGATTATGGCTCTTGAAATTGTCCAAATTGCTATAATTGAGCATAGGCCCTCATGGGCCTCTTGTTTATGTTGTCTGCTACAGAATTGTTGTTCCATTTGTAATCTTTGCACCAAGGTCCTGATCAGGTCAATATTCTCTAGTATTATGTTGATATAATTAATCCTTTCCCTCATATGGAAGCTTTCTGACGCCTCTGCAGCAGACGGCTTTTTGAAAACATAGTGACAAAAGAAGAAAATGCACAAAACGTGCAATTTCTCCTTTTGGCACAATGTTTACCACTTTATGTCATAGGTTATCCATTCAATAATGGAGATTTTCTATGTTTTGACAAAATACGTTCAAAGTCGTCTGCTGCAGAACTGTCGTATGAGGGAAAGGGTTAAGCGTGAATTATAAACATTCCTATGTGTAATACTATCACTTATTTTTCGTCATCTGACCTCTTAGTTTCCCCACCTTATTTTTCTCTCACTTATGTTTTGTTCATTCATAGATCTTGTCCAATCAAAACAGGTTGTACCTCAGCGTGACTTTCATTACGAAATTACTATTTCCCTGATACAGAAAACATTAGTCAATTTTTGGCAACTTTCTTGGAAAAGGGGAACATTTTATTCTGAATGTTAGTGAGACTAATTGTGTGATATGTCTAATTCTATATATCTGTAAATGATGTCTAATTCTATATATCTGTAAATGATATGTCTAATTCTATATATCTGTAATTGATATGTCTAATTCTATATATCTGTAAATGATATGTCTAATTCTATATATCTGAAAGTGATATTTCTAATTCTATATATCTGTAAATGATATCTAATTATATATATCTGTAAGTAATATGTCTAATTATATATATCTGTAAGTGATATGTCTAGTTCTATATATCTGTAAATGATGTCTAATTCTATATATCTGTAAACAATATGTCTAATTCTATATATCTGTAAATTATGTTTACTCGAGAGGGGTGGGATTTGAAGTAGAAAATGTTAACTGGTTAAAAACATGTTGGAAAAAGGTGAAATTGGTTGTTTTGGGTGATTTCTCATTTTCAGACAATGTCTTATTTCTGTAATGAAAAGATACTCCCAAATTTTCCCTTATCAACCCTTTCCCTCAAATAAATGCTTTTGGATGCCTCTGCCACAGACGGTTTTTTGAAAACATAGTGACAAAAGAAGAAATTGCACAAAACGTGCAATTTCTCCTTTTGTAACAATGTTTTCCACTTTTAGTCATAGGTTATCCATTCAATTATAGAGATTTTCCATCATTTGACAAAATACGTTCAAAGTCGTCTGCTGCAGAATTGTGGTATGAGGGAAAGGGTTAATACTTTGTTCTAAGAATAATTATAACTAGTGGGGCTACACTTGTAGGGTTTTTTGCCAGAAGATGGTCTATATTTTAACATTTAAGCGGAGAGTGAAGACTGGGGCGAGGCTGTGCGGATGTTTCACAGTATTCACTGTATGCAGATACAATAATTAACCCTTTCTTACGCTTCTGCAGCAGACAGCTTTTGAAAACGTGAGCAATTTCTCCTTTTGCCATAGTGTTTTGAACTCTTTTCAGCAATAACACTTTCATTTATAGAGATTTTCCATGTTTTTCCCAAGAAGTTTTTAAAATTGTCTGCCGCAGATTTATTGTTTATGGGAAAGGGTTAAGGCCCCCAATTTGCTTGATACAGCCCATATAATGCTGTAATTGTTGTAACCTTTTTCCTGATGAAGACAGCTTCTACAGCAGACAATTTTATTTTGTAAATCATTTTGGTATTTAAACGGAGATAAATTTGAATTTTTTTTTTGTGTGAAAGTGTATATTTAATTATCTGGTCAATATTTGTATATTTTGTTTTAGTGAAATTAGTTGACCGCCCACTCAGACAACCTCATTTTGTCCAAAGAGTGGTAGACATGGTCCCTTCCTGAATGCTTGTTTAACCCTTCCCACATACAATAAATCTGCAGCAAAAGACTTCGAATTATCAAGTCCAAAATATAGAAAATCTCTATAAATGATTGTATGTTTCAACAGTCCTCTGTTCGAGACGTCAAGGAAGCGTATGTAAGAGGGAAAGTGTCAGCCTAGTTTATCCATGTAAACCAAACTACAATCACATTTATAAGACTACAAGTGTTGCAAACAGAACAGATGGCCCCGTAAGAAGCCAGCCTCTGTACAGTAAGTTAACCCTTTCATACAGCAAATCTGCAACAGAGTAAATGTTGGCAAAATGTGATATATCGCAATAAATGTTAGTTTAATTACAGAATAGAATTTTTGAGCTATTTCTCCTCTGCAGCAGAAGACTTGAAAATGTTGTTGCAAAGTACAAATTACTCAATTATTGATGTTTTTCAATTTTTTGCTTAAATGTTTTAAAAGTTGTCTGCTACAGATTTGTTGTTTTGGGGAGAGGTTTAATTACAAAAGGAGGGTTTTTGTGTGACATAGTTTGATTATACATGTACTTATGTAGTATCATGTTAGTGAGATGTCAATTCATGTTGCATCTACGCACAAAACATTCCCACACATACATGGGTTTGATACGTGTGAAATGCCTTATGGCTTTCAAAGATGTCCATGTCTATGACATTCATAGAATAATGTTTTATTTAAGACATATTTGTTGATTTGTACTTCTTTGTATTAAATGGTTGTCACACAGCTTGTTTGTTCATTTATTCATTTTGGGCCATTGACTGAATTTAATTGTTTAGCACATACAGACTTATTTTGATGCATCTGCAGCAGACGAATTATGAAAACACTGTGGCCAAAGAAGTTATTGCACCTTTTGCCACAATGTCTTCCGAAGAAGTAGTGGGCATATTATGTTTTTCAGATGTCGGTCTGCATACCAAAGCTTGTCCAATTAATAACTTTATAATGCCTTGACCTACAGAACTCAAATGTGGCAGGGAAGTCGGGCATGACTAGTAGATGACCCCTGTTGACTATAGGGTCATCTGGTCAAAGGTCAAGGTCACAGTAATCTTGAACACAAATATCTTGTCTGATTTATAAATGGATAATGCTTAGGCCTTTTTTTTTTTGTCGAATTTGGCAGGGAGCAGCAAATGACTCATATTGAGTTTGAGGTCATCTAGTCAAAGTTCAAGGTCACAATTTATATGAGTTCACAGACAACAGAAAGACATTTTTTGTTTTTCATTTTTATCTTTTTATTCTTTTGTATATTTTCTTAATTTCTTTCTGATTGCAAAAGTTACAATTATAATACAAGTTATTCTATACATATATGGTACATAGTGGTCTAGCAGACATTTCATATGACTTCCATTCTCTTAACCCTTTCCCACATACAACAAATCTGAAGCAGACATATTCGATAACAAGGCGAAATTTTGGCAAAATCTCAACAGATGAACTTATACTTATTTAATAAAAACTTTAAAATTAGCAATTACTCCTTTTGCCACAAGGTTATCATATGTCTAGCTAAAAAGGCGTAAAACTGTGTCACGTGAGAAAGGGTTAGTATAAAGGTTAATATTTCAAACAAGTTTTCGAGAAACTGTTTTTTGATGTTGGAAGATAAGTAACACAACCAACAGTGTTGTGAGGCTTGTGACAGATGCCTTTCAATAGGTTCATCAAAATCATTTACTTACATTTAACCCATTACTTCACAAGACTTTTTATAGGTTGTCTGCTTTACAATCATCAGACGAACAATTTCACCAATTAAACTAAAAGATTTATATTGATAAAAGAGTTAAAAATATTGCAATAAAAGAGGAATTGTCGTTTTGAGCAATTTCACCTTTTATTGCAATGTTTTCATAAGTTGTCTGCAACAGCCAGCAGGTGTCAAATGTCGTCTGTGTGAAGTAATGGGTTAAAACAAAGATGATTAAATTTTGTGAGAGAAAGATTCTCATTTCGAGCAATTTCTATTTATCTCGTCTTAAATTTATAAAGTTGCCAGTACAGATGAGTCCAAATTGCCTAATGTAGAAATGTAAAAGAAAGAGCTACATCGGTTAACCCTTTCCCTCATACGACAATTCTGCAGCAGACGACTTTGAACATATTTCCCTCATACAGGCACATTTGCAGCAGATAACACTTGAAAACATTTTCGCAAAATTGCTCACGATGAAACATTTCTCCTATATCCACATGTAATAAGTTAACTTTCATTTACATTTAATTTCAAGCAGATTTGGTAGTGTATTGGAAGAGGTTCAACAAGAACTGTCCTTAAAGGGGACTTAATACCCACTCAATCTGCTTTGATAATATAAATAAAGATGTGTTCAGTTCAAATGGTGATTACTCTAGAATGCTTCAAACCAAATGATCCAAAATTATGTTTAGCACAGGATTGTATGTGTACCGGGATTCATATTTTAAAAAAATGATTGATTGATTGGTTTAACACCATTTTCACCAATTTTCCAGTCATATCACGGCGACCAGTTCACCATCTCATGTCTTTACTGGTTTTCCAACACCAGTACACCACACATCATACTTTCCTGGCAAATGGCAGCTTTTCCACATAGACTATTTGACAGCCCATTGGTGAAAGACGAATGACGCATGTCACAGAGACTTTTGTCAAACGTTTGAAAGAATGTTTGCCGAGCTAGGATTCAAACTCACAACCCCTGGATTGACAGCCCGCATCGCTATGACTGAGCAACTGGGGCTCGGATATTTATTCCAGAAAATTCATATGTAAATACGGAAAAACCAATTTAGCATGAACCAATATTGGCAGAAATATGAAAAATTTCCATAAATGAGATTGTGATTATTGAATGGAGTTGAAAAACATTATGAGCAATTTCTCCGTTTGCAACAATATTTTCTAAAGTGTTCTGATGCCATAGTGTGACAAAGCGCTTGTATGTGTGTTAGCGTTACTTTTTTTTAGTTCAACAAATTTAATCTTCAATACACCTACTACTAAATATTGAGTCAAATTGTGGTAAAATCGACTTTGTGGTGTAATGATTTGAGCATCCACATTGAGAGCATGAGAGTAGGGTTTGGTCCCCAGTCCGGTCATACCAAAGACTTATAAAAATGTCAGCTTGGCGCTTAGGGTAGCATTACAACTAATGAGCTGGTGTGAGGCGAAGCATATCAGCAGTGCTGGCATTTTATTGAAATACAGTTGAAGGCGGCATAAAACACTATTTAAAAACAATAGGGCCATGATGGCCCTAGATCGCTCACCTGAATTATGCAATGTGATTTCTAATGCAAAACACACCCAAGACAATTATTCTGTTAAAGATTCAAAATGAATCCTCCGGAGTGTTAACTAGATTTTCCTTCATTTGGCCTAGTGCCTATTTATTTTTTACCTGATATGACACATATTCGAACATGGACTAGACATCATCAAGACAAACATTCTGGCAAAATTTCATCTTGCACAACGTAAATATGCTGCCTTCAATTTGGTAAAGTGACCTAGTTTTTAACCAAATATAACCCATATTCAAACTTGGCCTAGATATCATTAAGAGAAAAATTCTGACCAAATGTTAAGCTGCTGAAGCAAAAATGCGGCCTCCAGAGTGTTAACAAGAATTTCCTTCAATTTGGCTTAGTGACCTAGATTTTGACAGGGCATGACTAATATCATTAAGATAAACATTCTGACAATTTTTCAAGCTGCTTAAGCAAAAAATGCAGCCTCCAGAGAGTTAAGAAGATTTTCCTTCAATTTGGCCTAGTGACCTAGTGTTTGACCTCATATGGCCCAGTTTCGAACTTGTCCTACAGTTGAATGTTCTGATAAACTTTCATGAAAATAGAATGCAAAAAATAGCCTGTTGAGTGTAAACAACGCATTTGTTGACGCCGCATGATGCACGACGGACGGACGGATGGACGCCAGATAAATTGTGATCACAATAGCTCACCTTGAGCATTTTGTGCACAGGTGAGCTAAAAATGGTTCAGTTCATTCTTGAACCCTCTCCCACAAACAGCAAATCAGCAACACACAACTTTGAAAATATCAAGCCAAAAATATGCAAAATCTCTAAATGAATAACGATAACATGTTGGTAAAAGGAAAAAGTTTTTAACCCTTTCCCTCATATAGAGGCTTTCTGACGCCTCTGCAGCAGACGACTTTTGAAAACATTGTGGTAAAGGCAAAATTGCTCATGCTGAGCATTTTCACCATTAGCCACAATGTTTTCGACTCTATTTAATAATTAATCTTGTCATTTATGGAGATTTTTCACATTTTTGAAAACATATTTTCAAAGTCGTCTGCTACAGATTTGCTGTATGTTGGAAATCTTGGAAAGTTTTAATAGTCATAAGAGTTGAAACAGTTTTCTTAATTTGAAAAAATGTATCCCTCAAATCGGGAGAAGGTCCCTTTCATCAAAAACAAAATGGAATGTGATTTCTACTCTATCCAAGGTTACATTTGGGCATAAAGACATCCGATTTGAGATTGGGTTTGATTTAATAAATATGTTATATTTAGGCTGAACCAAATAAAAGAGTCATTTTTATATTGAACTAAATCAATACAACATCTTGAGGTTGAATAATGAAACCAAAAAGATGTTCAGAATTAACAAAATAAATATGAAATATTAACCCTTTCCCTCATATAGACACTTTCTGACGCCTCTGCAGCAGACAGCTTTTTGAAAACATAGTGACAAAAGAAGAAATTGCTCAAATCGAGCAATTTCTCTTTTTGCCACAATGTTTTCCACTTTTAGTCATAGGTTGTCCATTCAATTATAGAGATTTTCTATTTTTTGACAAAATATGTTCAAAGGAGTCTGCTGCAGAATTGTCGTATGAGGGAAAGGGTTAAGGAATATCCAAATAAATGTGACATCTTTTGATTTTAACTTGTAAATGTGATATCTTATATCTTAAGGTTAAACCAAATGAATATAAAATATGTTGCTAAAATTGATTTATATGTCACCTGTAGGTTGAACATATCATGTTCAAGTTTAACCAAATAAAAATGAACATTTTAAGTTAATCGAAATATATGTCATCTTTATAGAGTTAACCAAATAAATATGAAAATTTTACGTTAATCAAAATATATGTCATCTTTAGAGTTAACCAAATAAATATGAAAATTTTACGTTAATCAAAATATATGTCATCTTTAGACTTAACCAAGTAAATATGAAACTTTTACATGAATCGAAATATATTTCATCTTTTGAGTTAACCAAATAAATATGAAAATTTTACGTTAATAAAAATATATGTCATCTTTAGAGTTAACCAAGTAAATATGACAATTTTAGGTTTAACTATATAAAGAAATGTCATTAGATTTACACAAGTAAATATTACCAAATAATTATAACATCTTTATGTTTAATCAAATAAATTTGACATCTCATATTTAACCAAATAAATTTGACATCTCATATTAAACCAAATAAGTACAACATCTCATATTTAATCAAATAAATAATGAGATGTTAAGATTTAACCAAACAGAAATGACATCTTCGAGTTTAACCAAATAAATATGAGATCTTAAAAATTAACCAAATCAACGTGACATCTTTTGATTTAACCTAATAAATTTGACATATGAATATACTGAAAGGTCAATTAATTCACAACCAATTTTTACTTTTACTTTAACCCTTTCCCTCATATTTTCTGACGCCTCTGCAGCAGACGTCAAAACGAGCAATTTCTCCTTTTGCCACAATGTTTTCCACTTTAAGTCATAGGTTATCCATTCAGTTAATATAGAGATTTTCTATTTTTTGACAATATATGTTCAAAGTCGTCTGCTGCAGAATTGTCGTATGAGGGAAAGGGTTAAACTTCAGATTGCATTATGTATGATAATCATTACTTTTTCCAACAAAACTCTGCAATGTAGTGTTAGAGTGTTTGCTTTGCAAGCAGGAGACGTAGGTTCAACCCGAGATAGACAATTATGGAGATTCGGGCTTCAAAGTAAAGACAATATTGAAAACATTTCTGGAAAAGAAGAAATAACTTAGAAAGCAACAATATTACCAACTAGAGTTTTTGAAGGGACATATGTCATAAAGATTGCCTGCAATTTTCAATTATCTCATCATATGACTGAACAACAATGGAGAAGGGATTCCTATATGTTGCCCTATCAAATGAGATCAATAAATAACCCCTTCCCACCTGCATATTCGTCTGCAGCAGACGACTTTTGAAAACAGTGTGACAAAAATAGAAAATGCTTAAAACAATCAATTTCTCCTTTTGCCACAATATTTTCAACTTTTTTCAGTAATTATAACTACAATTATAGAGATTTTCCTTATTTTTGACTAGACGTTATCAAAGTCGTCTGGTGCAGATTTGCTGTATGTGAGAAAAGTGTTAAAAACGTAGTACGATATATACATAAAATCTGCAGCAGATGACTTTGATAACATTCAGTAAAATATTATGAAATATATGATATCTCTATATACAATGAAAGAAAATGTATTGAATCAAGTTGAAAACATCGAGGCAAAGGGAGAAATTGCTCATTATAAACATTTTTAACCTTCTGCCATAATGTTTTTCCAAAATCGCCTGATGCAGAGATATCAGAAAACATCTGTATTTGGGAAAAGGTTAACTTAACTGATTTATAAAACATGTACCTAAATACATACATAAACAATACATTTGGAAACCTAAAACCATTTGCAAAATATTAAAAGGTCATAAACAAATCAAGAGCGTTCCACGTAACATATGTGTCCCCTGCAAAAGCTTGATAACACACAAACATTAAACAAGAGGGCCATGATGGCCCTTGAATCGCTCACCTGATTTTTTTTTTTTTTTTTTCACTTTAGCTATATAAGCCTCGCCCCTGGCAGCCATAGTTTCCGACCAATCAACTTGGCTTGAAGGAATCTGATAGAGGGTCATTTCTACAAAATTATTTGAAAATCGGCCAGATATTTTTGGAGGAGAAGATTTTTTAAGTTTTCACTATAGCCATATAATGCAAGATAGCCCTGCCTACTGGCGGCCATGTTTTTTGACCAATCAACATGGCTTGAAGGAATCTGAAAGTGGGTCATCCAAGGAACATTTCTACAAAATTATTTGAAAATCGGGCCGACACTTTTGGAGAAGAAGATTTTTTAAGTTTGCACTATAGCCATATAAGGCAAAATAGCCCGCACCCCCCCCCCCCCCCCTGGTGGCCATGTTTTTCGACCAATCAACATGGCTTGAAGGAATCTGATAGAGGGTCATCCAAGGAACATTTCTACAAAATTATTTGAAAATCGGCCTGACACTTATGGAGGAGAAGATTTTTAAGTTTTCATTATAGCCATAAAAGGCAAAATAGCCCCGCCCCCTGGCGGCCATGTTTTTTGACCAATCAACATGGCTTGAAGGAATCTGATAGAGGATCACCCAAGGAACATTTCTACAAAATTATTTGAAAATCGGCCTGACGCTTTTGGAGAAGAAGATTTTTTAAGTTTGCACCATAGCCATATAAGGCATAATAGCCCCGCCCCCCCTGGCAGCCATGTTTTTTGACCAATCAACATGGCTTGAAGGAATCTGATAGAGGGTCACCCAAGGAACATTTCTACAAAATTATTTGAAAATCGGCCTTACACTTTCGGAGGAGAAGATTTTTTAAGTTTTCACTATAGCCATATAAGGCAAAATAGCCCCGCCCCCCCTGGCGGCCATGTTTTTCGACCAATCAACACGGCTTGAAGGAATCTGATAGAGGGTCATCCAAGGAACATTTCTACAAAATTATTTGAAAATCTGCCAACCAATTTGGGAGAAGAAGAATTTTGAAGTTTTTTCGGTTTCGTTGCCATGGAAACCAGAATTTTGCATGGATCCCAAAAATTTGAAGGAATTCTGGTGAGGTCATTGAGAGGATGCTTTCTGTGAAGTTTCATCCCAATTGACCCACTGGTTACTGAGGAGAAGAAGTTGACGGACGACGCACGACGGACGACGGACGCCGGACAAAAGGCGATCACAATAACTCACCTTGAGCAAAGCTCAGGTGAGCTAAAAAGGGTGCTCTAAAAATTATATTATTGTGGGGAGCACAACACATGCTATCTAAAAATGAAATTTGAAGTTGATACATTGGAAATTCATTTAGAAATGAAAAAGGGAGATAACTCCAAAAGCCAGCAGGTTACATCCCTTGTATTGTTTCTTTCTAGCTGAGCCCCAGTAACTCAATAAGTAGCCGCATAGTCTGTGAATCCAGTGGTTGTGAGGTCAAATCCCAGCTTGGACAACATTCTTTCCGACGTTTGACAAAAGTCACTGTGACAAGCGTCATTCATGTTTTACCAATGGGCTAACAGTCTATGTGAAAAGCAGCCAGTTGCTTGGAAAGTATGTTGTGTGGTGTACTGGTGTGAGAAAGCTAGGAAACACATAATTAGGTGAACTGGCCGCCAAGATAAGACTGAAAAGTTGTTGAAAATGGCATTAAGCCCCAATCAATCAATCAATCAATCAATCAATCAATCAATAAATGTATCTTTCTACTGATCACTAGAATACTAGTGTTGCAACTGTGAAGAGAGTCAACTAAACAAGCACGACAGACAGACAGGCAAATGAAGGAGAAGTGATCCCCAAGTCACAAATTCTTGCAGAAAAACTATACAACAATGAATGTAAAAAAGCAGATAGCATGGGGATTCCAACCTTCTCATTAAGTTTCATTGAATGCCAAACAGCACATGCTGAGAAATAATCCAGATACACATATAGGACAGACGGACGGACAGACAAAGCCGCACATATATGCATCCTTAAATTTACAAGGAGAATGTATATTGCAACAAAAACAAACAGGGTTTCAAACAGAAAATCCAAAACAATAGTAAACAAATATGTAACGGAAAAAAAACATTTATCACTTAACAGATACAAAACAAATCTTAGCCATGTCCGGTGAAATTCTTTTTTGGTGGGTGATGATGATGAACTGCATTTATATACCGAGTCTAACTGTTTGTATATAAATATATCTCTTGCCAGAGGTCTACTCAAGAGGAGGATATACACAATATCTCTCTTATTATTGAACCAAACGCTATGCTACGGGTACTCAAATGAATCGTCTCAATTAAGGGTAACAACATTATAACCCTTTTCCAGATATAAATAATTATTTATTAGAGTTAAGACAATTATGGCAAAAGTAGAATTTGCACCTTTTTTACACAGTTTTTTCAAATGTGGCCTGCTGCATATGTGTCAGAATGTGTCTGCAAATTAGACAAGACCTCAGGCCAAGGTTTCTCGCCCTTCTAGAAAATTTGACCTAGTGACCTAGTGTTTAACCTACCCCATTACCCTCTTTTGAACTTGACCAAGATGTGATCTAATAACTTTCATAAAGATTAAATAAAAAATGTGATTTCTAGATTGTTCACAAAGTTATTCTAACATTTGACCTAGCGACCTAGTTTTTGACCCCTCAGGACCTATTAGTGAACTTGACCTAGATTTGCTGAAGAAAAATCTAGTGGTTAAATTTTATGAAGATTGAATGTCCCGTGACCAAACAATACATCTGACAAGTTTCAGAAAATTTCAGCAGGGCTTGCCGAGATATAACCAAAATTAAGTTTTGAGGTTAAGTTACCTAACCAAGGTCAAGTTCTGCCAAATTATGACCTTGACCTTGATAATTTTGACCTTGAATAATGTTCCATGACCCAATGATACATTTGACAAAAATTTCAGAAAAGTTTGCCACAATGTTTTCAATTATTTCAAGTCATTATAAGGTTATCCGTATTTTGAAAGTCGTCTGCTGCAGATTTGTTGTATCTTGGAAAGGGATGAGCACTTTAGAACATGAAATATACACCTCAGTTTGAAATATAGATTTTCGTTATCAGGCTTTATATCTAGGGCTGTTGTACATGAATGCCGACAGTGATACATTTGATGAGACCTGTGTGCATACAAAACCTCACCTCAGTTCAGTGTATGCACAGATAAACTAACATGTGAAACTGCATGTACTGTTAACCCTTTCCCACTTGTAGATGCATTTTGAGGCATCTGCAGCAGACGACTTTTGAAAACATTGTGACAAAACAAAACAATTGCTCAAAACGAGTTATTTCTCCTATTGCCTCACTGTTTTTAACTCTATTTCATATGTTGACTTTCATTTAGTGCAATTTTTCAAGTTTGTAACAATATGTTTTCAAAGTCTTCTGCTGCAGATATTTGAATGTGGGAAAGGGTTAAATCACCCAGGAATAACCAGGATGTAACTGAAATGCTTGAAAGTAGCATTAACCCTTTCCCTCATATAGACGCTTTCTGACGCCTCTGCAGCAGACAGCTTTTTGAAAACATAGTGACAAAAGAAGACATTGCACAAAACGTGCAATTTCTCCTTTTGTCACAATGTTTTCCACTTTTAGTCATAGGTTATCCATTCAATTATAGAGATTTTCCATATTTTGACAAAATACGTCCAAAGTCTTTGCTGCAGAATTGCTGTATGAGGGAAAGGGTTAAATATTACTCAAATGAACTAATCAGATGTATAATAAATTGAATCACAAAGGTGTATTCACTGACATATCACAAAGTCAATTCAATTTCCAATCCAACATGTTGCAGTTTTTTCTTCTTAGTTATAAAACAGATCTGTATGTAGAAAATGGGTCTGGCTGTACTTTAACTGTACAGGATAACTGTTGAAAACATTGCCGTAAAAGTAGAAACGGTTAAAAAAACAAACACGTTCTTCTTTCTAACAATGTTTATCAACTATCTATCAATATAATATTTCAAATTTTCTTTGATCATTTTCACTAGAAAAGACTGGGAAACATTAACATTTCATCCTATTCAGATTCAAGACTTTTAATTAATTGAGTGAAAACAGGAAAATTGATCAAACCAAGCAATTTCTTCTTTAACCTCAAACTGTTTGACTATGTATACAAATTATATGTTCATTTTTATAGGTTTTCCATATCTTTTGCCAATATGTTTTTCACAGTTATCTGCTGCAGATTTGTTGTATGTCACTATGTGGTAAAGGGGTTAAATGATACAATAAATTAAAATACAAAATGACAGTTACATGGTTAACCCTTTCCCTCATATAAACGCTTTCTGATGCCTCTGCAGCAGACTGCTTTTTGAAAACATAGTGACAAAAGAAGAAATTGCACAAAACGTGCAATTTCTCCTTTTCCCACAATGTTTTCTACTTCTAGTCGTAGGTTATCCATTCAATTATAGAGATTTTCGGTTTTTTGACAAAATATGTTCAAAGTCGTCTGCTGCAGAATTGTCGTATGAGGGAAAGGGTTAAACATAAAAACATTTATATATGCTGCGGTATATATCAATGCCTGTTATGAGAGATGGTGTGGAACATTTCCCTCATTGTGTGATAAATGATAAATATAACATTTCCCTCATTGTGTGATAAATGATAAATATAACATTTCCCTCATTGTGTGATAAATGATAAATATAAGTTGAACTCAATTGATTAATTGGGATTTAACGCCGTTTCAACAATTTTTCTGTCATATCACGGCGGCCAGTTCACCTTCTCATGTGTTTCCTGGCTTTCTCACACCAGTACTCCACACAACATACTTTCCAAGCAATAGGCTGCTTTTTCCACATAGACTGTTAGCCCATTGGTGAAAGATAAATGACACTTGTCACAGTGTCTTTTGTCAAACATCAGAGAATGTTGGCCGACATGGGATTCAAACTCAGAACCCCTGCTGTGATATAACTGAGAAAGACTGTTGAAAAATGGGATAAAACACCTTTCAAACAAAACAAACCATCCCACAAAATGGATGAGTGCTCAAAGTTCTACATTTCAAGGAGTAACACTAACCCTTAACCCTTTCCATCATACAACAATTCTGCAGCAGACGACTTTGAACATATTTTGTCAAAAAATAGAAAATCTCTATAATTGAATGGATAACCTATGACTAAAAGTGGAAAACATTGTGTCAAAAGGAGAAATTGCTTGTTTTGAGCCATTTCTTCTTTTGTCACTATGTTTTCAAAAAGCCGTCTGCTGCAGAGGCGTCAGAAAGCGTCTATATGAGGGAAAGGGTTAAGATCTTTCTTATTACTCAATTAGATATATGTCTTCTCTGTGAACAACCATTTTTTTAATTACTTTAAATACTGGGTTTAAATGTCAAAACCTAATTGAATCCTATCCCACCTGCAAAAGCATTTGGACGCCTCTGTAGCAGACAACCTGTGATTTTTTTTTTGGCAAGAGTAGAAACTATTCATAGTGAGCAATTTCTCCTTTTATTCAATCATTGAGCTTTCCTTTATAGAGATTTTCCATATTTTTGCCTCGATTCTTTTAAAGATGTCTGCTGCAGATTTGTTATATGTGGGAAAGGTCAAGGACATGAACTACGCATCTAGATCATCGTGTAAATTACAATCGGCTACTCTTATCACCAGACTTCCGATGCTCCTTATCCTTCGCCTCTGATTTTTTCTTCGAATCTTTTGGCTTATCTTTCACTTCGCCTGATTTTCTAATCCCAAACCAGGAAGAGTCTCCAGATCCATTTCGCTCATGACCTTTCTTTTGTTTCTGAACATCACTCACATTATCTTTGTCACCTTTTCCTTTTCCATTTCCAGTTTGACCTTTCTTTTGACCTTTGACATCTGTGACCTCTTCATACGTATGTTGACTCAACACCCTCTGTTTGACCCTGCGAGCCTCGTTTGTTATTGTTACTTCTTCATATACATGGCTGCGAATTTTTCCATTTGAATTGACTTTGGCACCATTGATTTCTTCATATTTACGTTTTGAGTCTGCCACCTCGTAAATATGATTTCTAATTTTTGGATTATTATTTTCTGCACCGTTTATTTCCTCATATTTGACCTTGGCCTTTGCTTCTTCAACAGTTTCGTAATTTGGATCAAACTCTGAATTGGAGTCTGAAGTTTTTTCATCTTCCATATCCTGATAATCAAAATTCAAACTCCCACGAGTTTGTGTTCCCATGACAACAGGGCCTTCATATGATGAGGTCATAGATGTACTACCTGAAGGAGTTCTAATGTGACCTTGATCTGATGGTGTTTGAACTTGACCCTGACCTTGACCTGTAATGGAATAATCATGTCCAGATGGTGTCCGCTGATGGCCTTGACCTTGTCCTGATGGCGTTCTGGTGTGACCTTTGACATTTTCTTCGATCTCGTAATACTCTATATCCCCAGGTCGATAGTCCACTTTCCGCCTCTCCTCCAGGTGATGTTTGGCGGTCTCGTGCAGGCTATCCAAGGAAGGTGGCGCTGGTGCTATTAAAAACAAGTAGTTTGTATAGTTTAGTAAAATATTTCCAATATCAAGCAAATCTGCAGCAGAACTCTTTGAAAACATTCAGGAAAAAATTGACAAATCTCTATAAATGAAAGTATATTTATGGATATAGTTGAAAACATTGCATCAAAACGAGAAATTGCTCATCATGAGCAAATTCTCCTTTTCCCAATTAAGTTTTTAAAACTTGTCTGTTGCAGGTGCATCAAAATGCCTCTGCATTAGGGAAAGCGCTTATCTAATTAAATTATCAAATTATACACTACAAGTTATTTGAAATACATGTTTTCCCTAATTTTTAACTGTACCATTTGAACATGCATCTAAATCATTTCCCACTTTAAGAGGCGTTTTGAGGCATCTGCAGCAAACGATTTTTAAAAACATTGTGGCAATCATTTCAACTCTATTCAATAATAACACTTTCATTTATAGAGATTTTCCTTATTCTTACCTGGATGTTTTCAGTCTTCAGTTGTAGATTTGTTGCATGTCCAAAATGGTTAAATAGTATTACTTAGGAATAAAATTTTGTTTTCATTTGTTATCCCTTTCCCTCATTTAGACACTTTCTGACGCCTCTGCAGCAGACAGCTTTTTGAAAACATAGTGACAAAAGAAGAAATTGCTCAAAACGAGCAATTTTTCCTTTTGCCAAAATGTTTTCCACTTTTAGTCATAGGTTATCCATTCAATTATAGAGATTTTCTATTTTTTGACAAAATATGTTCAAAGTCGTCTGCTGCAGAATTCTCGTAATAGGGAAAGGGTTAATGAGACTACTAGACAGAGCTTAAAATTCCTTGAAGCATTTCCCGTAAAATTATAGTTCACCTTCCACCCTATACTGTTTCTGTGTAATAACCCTGATATTTTTTGTCGAAAATATTGCTAAGAAATTATAATTAAAGACATTTTCGGCCATTCTGTTAACAAAACGTCAGCATGATACATTAAACCTTTCCCTCATACAACAATTCTGCAGCAGATGACTTTGAACATATTTCTTTTAAAAAATAGAAAATCTCTATAATTGAATGGATAACCTATGACTAAAAGTGGAAAACATTATGTCAAAAGGAGAAATTACTCGTTTTGAGCAATTCCTTCTTTTGTCACTATGTTTTCAAAAAGCTGTCAGAAAGCGTCTATATGAGGGAAAGGGTTAAGACAAATGTTTCAGCAGACAAAGCAAACAACTCTTGCAGCATTGTATTAGGTACACAGAACTCATCGAGAGCTTGGCATGAAATGGTTGTAACTGAATTTGGTATTTTTTTTACCAAGGTCAATTACTTTGCCATAAAGTCTTTATAAGCGTTAATATAATTTTTCTTGGTAAACAATTGAAATTTAGGTGCCATTGCTCATTCAGAATGAGCAATGGCACCTAAATTCGCATTGTTTACAAAGGAGTAAAAAATCAGCGTTTTCAAAATAGGTTTTTAGTTACAACCATTTCACGCCAAGCCCTCGACATCTACATCAACACTTTTTTCTAGACCAACCTGAAGCAGCTCCCTCTATCTCTGTATAATATTCACTGATAATGCTCTCCCTTTGTTCTGTGTTTGTAGATTTGGGTCTTACTAC
This sequence comes from Serripes groenlandicus, assembly GCA_031761405.1. NCBI lineage: Eukaryota > Metazoa > Mollusca > Bivalvia > Cardiida > Cardiidae > Serripes > Serripes groenlandicus. The sequence goes on along the minus strand of JASEVX010000013.1, from coordinate 18,066,641 downwards.
TACGCCATCCCCAGAGCTTCCTTCCACCTGTAACAACAAATTTGATAACTGAGCTCTAGATATTCCTTACTTAGCTCCAAAATCCTTTGCAGTGGGAGAACTCAAAAGAACTGTATCGATGAGATGATTCTTTTGAGTAACCACAGCATCGGTTGAATTAGGTTACACAATACAATAACTTGTGACACAAATCCCCGATTTCTTGCTACGTTAATTTTCAACTTTACCTGTATTTAAACCCTTTCTCACTCAAAGATGCATTTTTTAACCCTTTCCCTCATATAGACGCTTTCTGACGCCTCTGCAGCAGACGGCTTTTTGAAACATAGTGACACAAGAAGAAATTGCACAAAACGTGCAATTTCTCCTTTTGCCACAATGTTTTCCACTTTTAGTCATAGGTAATCCGTTCAATTAGGGAGATTTTCTATGTTTTGCCAAAATACGTTCAAAGTCGTCTGCTGCAGAATTGTCGTATGAGGGAAAGGGTTAATGCATATTTAACGTTATGACAAAATGAGAAAGTTTTTCCTTTCGTCACAAATATCTTCAACTCAATTCAATAATTATATCGAGGGCTTGGCGTGAAACAGTTGTATCTAAAATTGGTATTTTTTTACCAAGGTTAATCACCTCGCCATAAAGTCTTTATAAGAGTTAAATCACTTTTCTTGGTAAACAATGTAAATTTAGGTGCCATTGCTCGTTCTGAGCAATGGCACCTAAATTTGCATTGTTTACAAAAGGGTCAAAATTGCCCCTAAACCAGGGTTTTCAAAATAGGTTTTAAGTTACAACCGTTTCACGCCAAGCCCTCGATATTTTCCATGATTTTGCCATAATTAGGTCCTCTGATGCAGATTGACCCTTTCCCTCATATAGACGCTTTCTGACACCTCCGAAGCAAGACAGCTTTTTTCAAACATAGTGACAAAAAAAGAAATAGCTCAAAACAAGCAATTTCTCCTTTTAACACAATGTTTTCCACTTTTAGTCATAGGTTATCCAATAAATTATAGAGATTTAGCATTTTTTGACAAAATATGTTTAAAGTCATCTGCTGCAGAATTGTGTTTTGAGGGAAATGGTTAATCAAATTTTGTGTGTAAGCTTTATGAGGAAAAATTGAATGCTACGACTTACTGTAGCATAAAGGTTATCTACTTCTGACACACATTCATACTGGTTACTCGATATTCTTGCGTTCATGCTCGCCAGCGACTCTCTTACACTCAGCTTATTGTAGGGGGGTTCTCGTTTTTTATCTGCAATTAAAATAATTAATTATTATAATCATTCTGTGTTTTGGTCTAAATAATTTCAAAGTTGTCTGCTGCAGAATTGCTTTATGTGGGAAAGGGTTAATGACAAAGCTTGTTTTGTTAATAATTATCAGCGTGCATTTCAATTTTGGGTTCATGCTTAGTTCCTGACATCATTATTCTCACTCTTTTTCTTAAAAGTGACTTTGTTTTAGCAGTCTACTGAGAAGTGTTAAAATATTTTCTGATGTCTAAAGATTCATTTAATCCTCTGCAAAGAAGTTTTTTAAATGCATTTCAAATGCTTACTTTCACAGACACAAGTACATGAATATATTGCAATATAAAAGAGAAAAATACTTTTGTCTCAAGTTAAAAATGCAGCCTCTAGAGTGTTAACAAGAATTTCCTTCAATTTGACCTACCCGGTAATAGTGACCTAGTATTTGACCCGATATGACAAAACTGCATTCCATACCTGGCTGACTAGCAGCTCCCTCTGGTGACAAAGTCTGATCATCAGCAGCCGCTATACTACCAGAGAGCGTGTTATAATGATCCCCATCTTGTTCCGGGTCTTGAACATAAGCCCTAGGGGGTTCAGGAGGGGTCTGGGCATCAGCTATGTAAACACCCTGCCCTTGTACAATATTAGGAGTCCTTGAAGGCTCACTTTCTGGATTTACAACGAATGATTCTTCACTAAATTTCCGTACTTTTTGTACGGTGGCATACTCATCACCTCCTCCCATATCCTGAGAAGAAGATGACGAAATTATTTGTAGATTTTTAATAGCGTTTCTTTGGTGACTGCTAGTTACAGCATTTTCATTTTCACGTGTTAAGTTTTTGTTCACTTTTGCGTATTCCACATCGATGTTCTTATTCACAGTTGAGTAATCATCTTCGGGATCCTCGGGAATGTTTGTTGTAATTATAGAACTGTCATTATCGTCGTTGACCTTGTTATAGGGGTCATACATCTCGCTTTCTGTATCTCCAACCCTAGCGTAGGGATCCGTCTGATTGGATACATTTCTCTCCTCGTCTATAACAAATGTGTATGGGTCATCCTGAAGTTTCATAGCCGAGTCAGGTCTCTTAGCTACAGGCCTACTTTCTGTGGAATCTGGGTCATCATAAGGGTCAAGGTCATCTATATCAGTGTCCTTCACCCTGTTATATGGGTCATCATCTTTGACCCGATTGTAAGGGTCGTCCACTTTGATTTTGTTATAAGGATCATCTATAATTTTGTTGTATGGTGGATCGTCCCCTTTTATACGGTTATAAGGATCATTTATACTGTCAACCTTGTGTAGTTTGACAGGCGGAGTTGCAGTCCTTTGATTTGATCCAACTTTAATTGAGGTAACATTTGGCTTCAACACAGAAATCACAGTTATGTCTTCAGGCACTCCTTCGTAAATATTTTCAGTTTTCACTTCCGCATAGTCATTGTCATCGTCAAGTCGCTGTTTTGCTGGAATGATCCGATTTGTGTCTCCCACCAACACGACATGATCATAATCCGACCTGGGACGATGTTTACGCTTTGCTTCATTAATGTGATCATAATCGTCCATGCTGTCTGTTGGAGATTTGTCTTTTGAAAGAGAGCTCTCAGGGGAGACAAACTTTGGTCTTGCACCATTATTTGAAGTCAGTGAAGTTGATGAAGGATTACTTGAATTATCAAGAGATGATGGATGACTGAGAGGTAGTTCTGGCAGATGAGAGTGACCTCCCCTGTGTATGTCTGTGCTAGTAAGAGTAGGGGCCCTTGCATTTGCGGGGATATCCGGTAGCTGTGGATGACCCCTGTGATGTGAGTCTAGTGTTGATGTACCGACTCTTCCATTCTGAGGAAGTTCTTGTAGATGAGAATGTGTCTGTGATTTCGAGACAGGAATGTCTGGAAGTTCTCGTGATATGGTGTTTGGTCGAGGAGAGGATCCTGCACTTGCTCCACTGTAGCGATCTGATTTACTGTAATTTAATGTTTATAGTTTGATTAAAGGCAAATAAATGTAAGCAATTTATATAAAATACAAAAACCGTTATTTGCTTGTGTTTTAATTCAAATACACAGAGCTCTAGATAAGAAGAGTATTTCACATCGCCATATCCTTATATGACAATTAAACCCTAAGTTGTGGGTACTTAGAAAAGAGAAAATTTCATTTGAGTACCCACATAATAGGATTGACTTGAGTTATAATGGAGATATTTGTGGGGAAAGACCAGTTTACTCCTCCTTTTCTAGCCCTCTGAATATATGTCTAAGGATGATTTTTATGGATTTCTTCTTACAACGAATCTGCAGCAGACAATTTTGTTTGTTGCCACAATGTTTTCAAAAATCTTCTGCTGCAATCACAAACTAGAACTATCACTGAAGATAATAAATACCCCCTAAACAGTACCTTGACCTACACCATAACTTAATAAGTAAAAGGGCCATCACTCTGTAGAATAAGATGCAAATGTAACCCCTTTAGGATATGCACATCTCCTCTTGGTATAGAAGCTTCATGTAAAATATTATTGAATTCCACCCAGTGGTTTGTAAGAAATAGACCGGTCAAAATATGGCCTCCGACAGACAGACAGACAGCCCGACACAGTGACTCCTATATACCCCCTCTTCTTCGAAAGGGGGTATAAAAAATGCATTTGCTTGTGGGAACATAATGCTTAATCAATATTTTGAAGACAAAGACTATGGCCATGTTATAGCAAACTAATTCTGAACATATAAACTTTTAGTGTCCCAATTACTCATTTCTTCATAAATGACGCTGCTATTAACCCTTTCCCTCATACGACAATTCTGCAGCAGACGACTTTGATCCTACTTTGTCAAAACTTAGGAAATCTCTTTAATTGAATGGATAACCTATGACTAAAAGAGGAAAACATTGTGGCAAAAGGAGAAATTGCTTGTTTTGAGCAATTTCTTCTTTTGTCACTATGCTTTCAAAAGGCTGTCTGCTGCAGAGGCATCAGAAAGCGTCTATATGAGGGAAAGGGTTAATGACCACCTGTGAAAAAAGACCATATTGTTATGTTCCCATTGGTGGACTTTATACACAGGTTCCACTATAGAGTGCCATAATTGAGTTTTAAAGGATTGTTTAAAGGGTTAAACCCTTGTTCATTCCTCTGTTATCTAGGCCACTGTTTAACCCTTTCAATGCTGAATTTTTAAAAATGGACTTTTCCAGTTTTGCATTTGGAAGAGTTCATATAGCCATTTCAAGGTATATAAATATATTATTTATTTATTTACTTATTGGGGTTTTACGCCGCTTTCAACATATTTTCCGTTATATCACGGCATCGGTTAACTTATTCATGATCCCTTGGTAAACAAACCAGTACTAGGCTAGAAAATGTGCCTTGCCCAAGGGCACTCCACCATGTCCGAGGTGCCGCGATGGGGATCGAACCCGGGACACCCGGTTTCGAAATCCCCGACGCTAACCACTCGACCACAGCGGATTCCGGTATATAAATAACAAAATGTTTGAGTTGAGCAGTCAACAATATAGACTAGAGTTTGATCAGGCTGCGCTGGTGTGCCTGCTCGCCTGGCTCTATACTGGTCGAACAAACAGGCTTCACACCATTGGTTCCATCAGTCAAAGGGTTAAACCTTTCCCTCATACGACAATTCTGCAGCAGACGACTTTGAACATATTTTGTCAAAAACTAGAACATCTCTATAATTGAATGGATAACCTATGACTAAAAGTGGAAAACATTGTGGCCAAAGGTGAAATTAGTTGTTTTGAGCAATTTCTTCTATTGTCACTATGTTTTCAAAAAGCTGTCTGCTGCAGAGGCATTAGAAAGCGTCTATATGAGGGAAAGGGTTAAACCTTTCCAACTGCAGCAATTAATTCTTGAAAACTTTGTGACACAAGGAAACATTGCCCATAATGAGTGTTAGGGTAACAGCAATTTCTTCTTTTCCCACAATGTTTTAAACTTTATTCAGCAATTCTTATGTTTACATGTTTTCAAAGTTGTCGTCTGCAGATTTGTGGTAGGTGGGAAAGGGTTTAGTGAGAAACACTACATAGCAAGTTGGTAAATTATCATTAATAGAGAAAATGACTTACTTTAAGTCAACAGAATTTCCTCGACTGTGTGCAGTGCCGTTCTGCGAATGCATGGATGTATTTAGAGGTGTAACGGCTGTGTCCACCTCTATCTGTACCCCTGTAGTGTCGGTAACATTGTTCTGAAAAAATATATATATAATTTGTTGTTTATATAGAGAATATTATGTCCCTGACGTTAGATATGAACTTTATCTGACGAGGTTGGGAGAATTGATAATTGGCGAGCCTTTGGCGAGACAATTATCCTTTCTCACAGCCGAGTCTGATAAAGTTTATGTCGAAAGTCAGGGACATAATATTCTATTTATCTTGCATGTCAACTTCTGTTTTCAGGTAAATCTACACTCATTCTCACTAGTTTTAAGGAATGCTATCAATAACAAAAGCCCATTCATAAATTACGTCACATGCGTGCACAAATACGCGCCGAATTACATTGTGTACACACGTCATACGGAAGCTAAAGAGATCCGACTGAAACAGAAAATCTACAGGAGTCGAAACGTGACTGTCCGGTTTAACCTGCGTGGCATGCTTAGGGCGATCTAAGCCGATACTGTTCGCAGTCAAAACAGTTGGTTTTCAGAGGAACGGCTGATTTATATTTCAGAAAAGTAGTTCCAGCGATTACGTCTTAAAATTTCTAAAAATAAGTAGACTGATAAAGATAAAAGTTTATCATACCAGTAGACATGTAAACAAAAGGTTTATCATACCAGTGGTATATGTCACGTAATCTGCTCATTGCATGATAAAATGTGTTTTATGCCATTTTCAATAACTTTTCAGTTAAATCACGATGGTCATGTTACCAGTACTACTGGTCCATTGATCCTGATACCTGTGAGTGTGTCATAAAGCTAACCTCACAATCTTGAGAGCCAAGGAGGAAAGCCATTACTACCATTTTTTTTTAAACATCTAAAGTCTGTAAAATATATTTTAAGAAAAAGAAAAAATCATAAACCCTGTGTTGTTGCCACTATCCCTTTCCCACATACAACAAATTTTTCTCGCTACATTTTCTCACAATCTCTTTACATTTTCATACCCGCCATAGTCGAACAAACATGAGAGGGTCGGTCACCCAAGGATCATTTGTGTCTAATCTTTTTCAAATCTGGCAAGAATTATTCGACAAGAAGACTTATTTAAGTTTCACTATAATATACATAAGGAAAACAAGCCCCGTCCCCTGGCTGGCATGTTTTTCAACTGATCAGAATAATTTGAAAAAACGAAGAAACTTCTCATCTTGCCTCAATATTGTGAAAAGTTTTCTATCGCAGAGCCTGAGAGGTGTTACAGTTAAGAACATCATGAAATTGACAGTCTGATTGAATCATGATTGTATAAAGAGTGAATTAATCAAAGTTTGAACGCTTTAAGAGTGGATTGAATTCTGAATGAAACATTCATAATGACTGAAACAATCCAATCATATAAACCATTCGATCATATTGAGCGGTTGCAACAATTTAGAGATTTTAATTATACGAAATTATTGTTGGACCTAATTATCAAGATATATGATTGTAGATTTTATTCTAAGGAAAGAAATAATCAGTAGATCAATCAATCATACATATACCATTGAATAGATAATCAGATACTGATCTATTTATCAGTTCTTAATCTGGTCATATTGCCTTACCAAGGCTCGTGAGTCTAACATGTAATAATGAAATAATATAAGTACAATATCAAAATCAATGTGAGAAAAGGAAGAAAATTGTATTTATTTTACGCTTTCCTACCTGCAGACGCATTTCAACGCACAATACACAGACGACTTTTGAAAAAATTGTGGCCAAAGGTGCAATTGCTAATGATGAGCAATTTTTCCTTTGGCCACACCACATGTTTTCAACTTTGTTTAACAATTAAGCTATCTTTTATGGAGATTTTTCAGGTTTTTGTCACTATGTTTTCAAAGTCGTCTTCTTGAGATTTGTTGTATGTGGGAGAGGATTAAAACATTCTCCTATTTGTACTGTTGGTTTTAAAACTCAACATCTTCTGATTTTTAATCAACGGAATGTGTTATCAATCATGGACTAAGGGATATTTAGTCACTTCGCCTTGCCTTTATTACACATTCTTAATTGGTTTGTAGTGTGTATAATGTGCTTATTGTATTACAGTCTATATTTTTCAGCGTGTCAATAGAATGTGCAATAAGGAAATAATATAAATCATTTGTAAGATTGACAAAATGAAATAAATACAATATCGAAATAAGAGACGTAGATAACATTTTATCTACATTCCAGTTGAAATCAATGTGAAAATAGGGTGAATATGTAATTTTCAAAACATTCTCCAATTTGAATAGTGATGGCCTAGGATCGTTCAACTGATTTTATTTTGTTTCACTTTAGCAATATAAGGCAAAACAGCCCTGCCGTCTGGCGGTCATGTTTTCTACCAAAAACCATGACTGGAAGGAGTCTCAAAGAGGGTCATCCAAGTAACATTTCTACAAAATCATTCAAAATCTGCAAGACTCTTTGGGAGGAGAAGATTTTATTAAATTTAGACTATATGCATATAAGGCAAAACAGCACTTCCTCTCACTGTGCTCTACCAATACATGAAGTTTTATTAGTTTCCATCTAGTAGTTATTAACATATTCTCCAACAAGAAAAATAACAAAGGGTAACAACTCTGTAATTAGGTAAAAAAAAAATTATGGTTCCTGTACACTGCACTTCCTCTCATTTTGCTCGACCTTTGTATGAAGTTTTATTAGATTCCATCTAGTAGTTATTAAGTTATTCTCCGGACAAGAAAAGGTAACAAAGGGCAATAACTCTGTAATTAGCTAAATTAGAGTTATAGTTCTTGTACACTGCATTTCCTCTCATTATGCTCTACAATTGCATCAAGTTTTATTATATTCCATTCAGTAGTTATTAAGTTATTCTCCAGACAAGAAAAGGTAACAAAGGGTAATAACTCTGTTATCAGCTAAATTAGAGTTATAGTTCTTGTACACTGCACACATACTCTACCATAGTATGAAGTTTTATTTAGATTCCATCTAGTAGTTAAAAAGTAATTCTCCAGACAAGAAAAAGTAACAAAGGGCAATAACTCTGTAACAATCCTCTCATTGTGCTCTACCATTGTTTTAAGTTTTATTACATTCCATATGGTAGTTTTTAAGTTATTCTCGGTACAAGAAAAAGTAACAAAGGGCAATTACTCTGTAATTAGGTAAAATAGTGTTATGGTTCCTGTACACTGCACTTCCTCTCACTGTGTTGTATCATCAAATGAAGTTTTATTAAATTCCATCCAATAGTTTTAAAGTTATCCTCTGGACAATGAAAATTGCAACGGACCACAGGGCGAGTCCAATATAACCCTTTCAAACTTTATTTGTCGGGGTATAAAAGGTGATAGAATGGAAATAGATCTCATTTTGAGTGATATACCAGCACTTATATCACAATTTGTCATTCAGGTGTGTATAAATCAATCACTACAAACCTGAACTCCAAATCGTGATATAAGAGCTGATACATCACTCAAAATGAGATCTATTTCCTAAATCTTTCTTACCAGTAGTAGTCCGTCTGACAAAGCAGTTGAGTTGTGTTTGGAGTTTAAATCTTGAACTTCTACAGCAATATCTTCACTCTTTTTTCTGTAACGAACAGTAAATTATCAAACAAAGCTCTAGATTAAAGTTGTAATTCATGTTCTTATTAACCCTTTCCCTCATACGACAAGTCTGCAGCAGACGACTTTGAACATATTTTGTCAAATAATGGAAAATCTCTATAAGTGAATGGATAACCTATGACTAAAAGTTGAAAACATTGTGGCAAAAGGAGAAATTGCACGTTTTGTGCAATTTCTTCTTTTGTCACTATGACGTTTTCAAAAAGCTGTCTGCTGCAGAGGCGTCAGAAAGCGTCTATATGAGAGAAAGGGTTAAGATTCATTATGCATTATGACGCCTCTGCAGCAGACAATTTTAGAAAACATTGTGGCATACAAAGAAATAACTCTTAATGAGCAATTTCTCCCTTTGACACAATGTTTTCAACTGTCTAAATTTACACTTTGCTTTTAAGTTTTCCGATTTTTTGCGAATCTGTTTTCAAAGGTGTCTGCTGCAGTTTTGTTGTACGATGTACATGTATGTGGGAAAGGGTTAACCATCATCTAAGCAAAAATGAGAAAACAAATTAAAGTTCAACTGATGATTAATTCAGATTTCATACATTCCAAAAAAAATAGTAGCAAATGAAGAATTAGTTCATCTGACACAAGCAATTTTTGCAACAAGTTTCCAAAAGCGGTATGTTGCAGATGTGTGAAATTGTCTGGAGGGTAAGCTGTCTGGAGGTGAGGAAGGGTGTTAATCTGTATCATTTGACCTCCAAACCCCATGTTGTGGGTACTCAAAAGAAGGGTCTCACTCAGATGATTCTTTAACCCTTTCCCTCATACGACAATTCTGCAGCAGACGACTTTCAACATATTTTGTCAAAAAAAGGAAAATATCTATAATTGAATGGATAACCTATGACTAAAAGAGAAAAATATAGTGGCAAAAGGAGAAATTGCTCGTTTTGAGCAATTTCTTCTTTTGTCACTATGTTTTCAAAAAGACGTCTGCTGCAGGTGTCAGAAAGCGTCTATATGAGGAAAAGGGTTAAATGACAACAACAACAAAGGGTTTAACCGTACATCTACATTTTGATGCATTCCAAACCCAATGTTGTGAGTACTCAAAAGAAGAGTCTCTTTTGAAATCCTCATACAACAAATCTGCAGCAGACAACTTTTAAAAACATTATTACAAGATGTGTTTGTGAAACACTGATGCCCCCGAATGGCAACATCTAGGTCAAAGGTCAAGGTCGCAAGGTCAAAAATGTTGGTACTGACAGAAAGGTCATGTCACAAGGAATACACATGTGAAATATGGTAGCCGTACCTGTTATGGTTCAAAAGTAGTGGTCAAAGTTTTAAAAAAATCTAGAATGGCAAGGGCAAGGTCAAGGTCGAAAGGTGAACAATTTTGGTATTGACAGAAAGGTCATGTCACAAGGTATACACATGTGAAATATGGTAGCCGTACCTGTTATGGTTCAAAAGTAGTGGTCAAGGTTAAAGGTTTTTTTGTGCAGACAGACAGACATGCAGACAGACAGACAGACAGACAGACAGACAGACAGACGTGCAGACAGGCCAAAAACTATATGCCCACCGAATCTATGATTCCGGGGGCATAAAAAGAGAAATTGCCCAATTACTTTCATAATTATGTTTGCCTTGATGTTTTCAAAGACGTCTGCTGCAGATTTGTAGTATGAGGGAAAGGGGGGGGGGGTAAAGTGAGTCATAAGAGAGATATTTTGTCTATCTAAACCCTTTCCCACATGTAGACGCTTTCTGACGCCTCTGCAGCAGAAGTTTTTTGAAAACATTCTTGCAAATGGAAAAATTGCTCATTATGAGCAATTTCTGCATTTGCCAGAATGTTTTCAACTCTATTTCATAATTTTACTTTCATTTAAAGAACTTTTTCCAAATTGTTGAGGTTATGTTTTTAAAGTTGTCTCCTGCAGATTTGTTGTATGAGGAAAGGGGAGTAAAATGAGTAGTAACAGAGATATTTTTAATATCTTAACAACCAGTAGGCCTCTTTGTATGTTACAGACAGGATAATAAAACAGGAAGTAAAATTACAAATGTCTTAACTCATTTATAGTGGATGACATTTATAAACCCTTTCCCTCATATAGAACCTTTCTGATGCCTCTGCAGCAGACGGCTTTCTGAAAACATAGTGACAAAAGGAGAAATTGCTCAAGACGAGCAATTTCTCCTTTTGCCACAATGTTTTCCACTTTTAGTCATACAGGCTATCCATTCAATTAACCCTTTCCCTCATACGACAATTCTGCAGCAGACGACTTTGAATGTATTTTGTCAAAACATAGAAAATCTCCATAATTGAATGGATAACATATGACGAAAAGTGGAAAACATTGTGGCAAAGGAGAAATTGCATGTTTTGTGCAATTTCTCCTTTTGTCACTATGTTTTCAAAAAGCCGTCTACTGCAGAGGCGTCCGAAAGCGTCTATATGAGGGAAAGGGTTAAAGAGATTTTCCAGTTTTTGACAAAATATGTTGAAAGTCGTCTGCTGCAGATTTGTTGTATGAGGAAAAGTGTTAAAGTTTATACACTTCCCACATGCAGACACATTTGTGAAGCACCTGCAGCAATCAATTTTTGAAAACTCTTCCGCAAAAGAAGAAATTGCTCATAATGAGTACTTCCTCCTTTTGCCACAATATTTTAATCTCTATTCAAGAAGAATACTCCCATAATTAATAAAAAGTTTCGATATTTTTTCCTGCTGCAGATTTGTTGAACCATTTATCTAATATACTTTTTCAACCCTTTCCCACATACAGGAAATCTGCAGCAGACAGTTCTTGAAGTTGAAGTTGAAAAGATCTTGGCAAAAATATGGAAAACCTCTTTAAATGAAAGTGTAATAATAGAGTTGAAAACATTGTGGTATGGAGAATTTGCTCATTATAATCAAATAGTGTCTGCTGCAGAGGTGTCAGACAGCGTCTATGTCAGACAGCGTCTATGTCAGACAGTGTCTATGTCAGACAGCGTCTATGTCAGACAGTGTCTGTGTCAGACAGCGTCTGTGTCTGACAGTGTCTATGTCTGACAGTGTCTATGTCAGACAGCGTCTATGCCAGACAGCGTCTATGTCAGACAGTGTCTATGTCAGACAGCGTCTATGTCAGATAGCGTCTATGTCAGACAGTGTCTATGTCAGGCAGTGTCTATGTCAGACAGTGTCTATGTCAAACAGTGTCTATGTCAGACAGTGTCTATGTCAGACAGCATCTATATGTGGCAACAGTGGGAAAGGGTTAATGAAAAGTCCGCTGAGCGACTCTATAAAAACCTGAGACAAAAGGTGTAATACCAGGAAAAGTGGGTTGAAAACATTGTGGGAAATGGTTTATTTTTGTTAAGATCAGCTTCTTTTATTCCCTTAGTATCATGATTTCCAAACTCTGTCTGCAGATAAGAGTTAAAACACTATCTCTCAAGAGTAACATCCAACCTCTGAATATCATGTGTACCCTTTCCCACATACAACAAATCTGCCACAGCGACTTGCAGACACAGTCATACTGAGCAATTGTTTCTTTTGCCACAGTACACTCAACATATGGTGACATTTTAAAAGTTGACTGCTGTAGATTTGTAGTATGTAGGAAAAGGTTAAAATTCTATATCTATTCTGTAACACTATGTAAATTGTAATCTAGAAAAGCATGATTGTAGACCTAGAAGATTTTTTTTTTTTTATCAGATTGTTCAGTGTTATAGAATTATTTTAGTTTAATCAATTCACTGTGACATATTCATGATCCCTGGGTATACCAGCAACTATATAGACTAGCAAGCAGGGATCAAACCCAGCAAATCTGGTCTCAAAAAAAGGAATTATTCTGTATTAGCATTTTCCAATTACAGTTAAATTTATCTAAAGAAGCCACCAAGGGGAGAGTCAAAATTTAGCAGCTTAACACAGGTTTCCGCTTGATACATGCTGGTTGCTTAACAGAAATGACCGCTAACACAAGTTTGACTGTATTTCAAAAGATGTCATTCTGCTGCGTCAAAATGAGTCTGCATGTGGGAAAAGGTAACAATAACAAGAAACAACTTTATCTAGGTTTACAATTCATAGAATTTAATACATCACACATAAAAACTCAACAGCTATTATATGTCTCAAATATATTCATTTAAGATGTTTAATCTTCCTGGATGCATGTAGACAGAATGACTTATTACATTCACTTCATTTTTAATTCAGTCTCCTATCTCGACAAAGTAATGGTTGAGTCAATATTGTGGGAGACATATGACTAGGGTTTAACTACGGCATGCAGTGATCACTGTGGATGCATGGTCTGTCCTTGGTTAACCCTTTCCCTCATACCACAATTCTGCAGCAGACGAATTTGAACATATTTTGTCAAAAAATAGAAAATCTCTATAATTGAAAGGATAACCTATGACTAAAAGTGGAAAACATTGTGGCAAAAGGAGAAATTGCTTGTTTTGATCAATTTCTTCTTTTGTCGCTATGTTTTCAAAAAGCTGTCTGCTGCAGAGGCTTCAGAAAGTGTCTATATGAGGGAAAGGGTGGTACAATTGGTTTATTTTGTAGTGTTCTGTTGAAGTTATTACTAATATTCCTGTTAAACAGCTGTAAATGAAACCCAAACTTGTCTCTTCGCAGAAAATGGAATTTAATATTGTGATAGCAGAACCCTATTTTAGATTGATTGATTGTGGTTTAACGCCGTTTTTAACAATTTCTCAGTCATATCACGGCGGCCAGTTCACCTACACACGTATTTCCTGGTTTTCCCACACCAGTACTCCACACAACAATCTTCCCAAGCAACTGGCTGCTTTTCCACATAGACTTAGCCCATTGGTGGAAGACGGATGACGCATTGACTTTTGTCAAACGTCGAAAGGAAAGTTGGCCGAGCCGCCTATTTTAGAAGCATAATCCTTATTTGACCTCATACCTAACCTTTTGTTATGGGTACTCAAAATAATAGTCTCACTGAGATGATTCTTTTGAGTACACACCACATACATGTAGTGCTTAGTTTGATAAATATCTAAGGTGTTTTGCAATAAAGACATATTTATGCCTCCATATCTAGACCTTTAATATAGGAAATGATTTAAATTGACGTCACATGAAAACCATCGATTTAAATGGATAACATAACATGAAAGCTTATTTGATTTAGATGGACAACATCACATAAAAACATAAAAAATCAACCATTTAAATGGACAGTGTCACATGAAAACCATCGACTTAGATGAACAACGTCATATGAAAAATATTGATTTAAATGGACAATGACACTTAAAAACCATCAATATAGATAGACAATGACACATGAAAACCATCAATTTAGATAGACAATGACACATGAAAACCATCAATTTAGATGGTCAATGTCACATGAAAACCAACGATTTAGATGGATAATGTCACATGAAATATAGATTTATATGGACAATGTCACATGAAAACCAATAATTTAGATGGATGTCACATGAAAACCATCAATTTAGATGGACAACGTACATCACATGAAAACCATTGATTTAGATGGACAACGTCACATGAAAACCATTGATTTAGATAGACAACAGCACATGAAAACTATCAATTTAGAAGGACAACGTCACATGAAAATTAATTTCATTAATTACAGAAACTACATTTTTTACTATGTTTTTTTAAATTTTCCTTAGATTTCCCTTTGTGTTTTCAAAACTAACTACATGTTCTAAAGAATAGTTGTTTACATCAAGAGAAAGGTTTAACCCTTTCTCTCATATAGACGCTTTTTGATGCATCTACAGCAGACGGCTTTTTGAAAACATAGTGACAAAAAAAGAAATTGCACAAAACGTGCAATTTCTCCTTTTAAATTGCCACAATGTTTTCCACTTTTTGTCATAGGTTATCCATTCAATTATGGAGATTTTCTATGTTTTGACAAAATACGTTCAAAGTCGTCTGCTGAAGAATTGTCGTATGAGGGAAAGGGTTAAGCGACCACCCATGGGAGAGTTCAATTTGGCTGCTGAACACAGGTGGCTGCTTAATACGCCAATTAAGTCAAATAAAGAATAAAGTGTTGTTATGGTTAATCATCAAATGACTGCTTAATGCAAGATGGCTGAAAATCTGTTTTAACCTCCCGATCATGGGGTTATCCAATACAAATCGTGAGACTCACAATTCAATCTGGAGGGTTGGAAAGCATGTTCCTCTGCAGCATTTTCTCCTTTTGCCGCATTGTTTTCAACTTTGTTCAATAATTATTCATTCATAATTTCATTTATAGAGATTTTTCGTATTTTACCAAATGTTTCCAAAGTTGCCTGCTGAAGATTTGTTATATATATAATTATGTGGGTAAGATAATAACCAATATAAAAGGTGAAAGCAGGGTCTTTCAAATAGTATTAAAATTTTGAAAGACCCTGGTGAAAGAAAAGACGATGTGCTGAGCATGTTTTGTACCCTTTAACCCAATACAAACAAAAATATTTCAGCCTTTGTAACACAGTTACACTCATCCATTGTAAACAGTTTCCACTTTTTCCATAATGTTTTTCATTTTGCTGTAATGTTTCAATTATATTCAATTATTACAGATTTATTGAGATTTTCCATTGATTCCCCTATAAGTAATAAAGTCATTTGCTGGGTGAAAAATGTGCACATGGGGGGGGGGGGGGGGGGAGTGTAAGGTATGTTAGGTAGAAAGTCGATATCAAAACTTCCTGGATGGAAGTTTAAACTTCTTATATATATGAATTATGATATATCAACCGATCTTTAACACGATAGATAAAGTTTAACCAATATAAAGGGTCTAAAGTAACTAGAATATTCATTGCAGAAATGTGTCAATATTTTTCTCTTCATTGTTACTGAGATGCCATTTAGATATATATCATAAGATGGAAAAATTCATGCAATCTTTGTTTTACAATATCTCTCTTAAAACGTAATTCAACCATAAGTTCTATTGAGTGCCAATTAAAACAATTGGGTTTAAGGTCAAATAAGTATTTTAAAGAAAAAATAGTTCCGTTATCTACAACTCTTGGTTACTTTTTACTTCCTTTTGAAGAGAAGTCTTATCAGAACTAGGGGAAAAAATATAATTTTAGTACAGGGGAATGGGACAATTTTTCAGCCAAATAAAATACACTACTCAGTTCTGGCTGTGAGATAGATTTGATAAAATCATGTAAAACTACTTACTTTTTCCCACAAATACATTGTGCCAGTACATACACAAAGCACACTGTGAGGATCACACCCAGCACAGTGGGCAGTGAGGTGACAGTTAAGTCTAACAGTACCATGGTTTATCTCGTATTCAACCACATGGCTGCCTGGAATGGAATATTATAAATAAATTCAGAGGACAAGATAAGGAGGAGTAGCTCCTTCGTTATAATATCTCTCTTTTGGAGGTAAAATAAGGATTTTAGAGCATCAAAAACGCTCCTTATCTACAGCTCTGGAATCATGTTTGATAAATAGTTTAACCCTTTCCCTCATACAGACGCCTTTGCAGCAGACGACTTTTTGAAAACATACTGACAAAAGAAGAAATTGCTCAAAATGAGCAATTTCTCCTTTTGTCACAATGTTTTCCACTTTTAGTCATAGGTTATCCATTCAATTATTGAGATTTTCTATGTTTTGACAAAATATGTTCAAAGTCGTCTTCTGCAGCATTGTCGTATGAGGGAAAGGGTTAACTAATTGTTCCAATTAGTTCCTTTGTTCACAAATGTAATAAAGTTTATCAACATTTTAAAACAGTATTTCAGTTATCATGTGGAAGGCACATAGATTTTCTGTTAAAGTAAGTGTTAATATAATGAGTCATTGGAAATTAATATAATAATTATTTCACAAAATTTGGAAAAGACAAGTGTTCTTGTTTATTAACCTGGTACAGGCTTCTGTCTTAGTACTAAGTAGAAGGAGTTTCTAGACTTAACAAGCAGGGTTCACACTGGTGGTCGCCATTTGGCGAAGAAAATGCACAAGAAAATGCACAAAATTAGCAGATGCACAGGCTGATGCCCCTGATCTATACTCAAGCCAACTTGTATCTATTCTTGTGTACTGGCTCTTACTGTTACACTTCAAAACTCAAACACAGCAATTCTTATAGATAAAGGCTGTAACTATATCAAACTCTAAATTCCTTTTCCCGTCTCTAAATAATCATTCTCATTTAACCCTTTACCCCCATACGACAATTCTGCAGCAGACGACTTTGAACATATTTTGTCAGAAAATAGAAAATCGCTATAATTGAATGGATAACCTATGACTAAAAGTGGAAAACATTGTGGCAAAAGGAGAAATTGCTCGTTTTGAGCAATTTCTTCTTTTGTCACTATGTTTTCAAAAAGCCGTCTGCTGCAGAGGCGTCATGTTGAATTGTGCAACTAACAGTATAGAGTCTCGTCAGATGGGTCGAATGGGACCACTGGCATTGCTATACTCTGCGGGGGTTGAACTGTTGATGGGCAATATTCATACCTTAACTTAACCCTTTACCACATGCATCCAATCTGCAGCAGACAACTTTGAAATCATCTAGGAATATATCTCATCGAGAAGTGATACAATTTAATATTTTCACAAGTGCGTAGTTAAAATTGTACCACTTTGAGTTGAAATAAATTCCTGTTTCCATTTCCACTCAAAACAAATAAATTTTCTTTTTATTGTATGATAACTGATGACGAAATAATGGAACTATTTAGTGTTTTAGTACCTGTTCATATGCGGACGAATCTGTGTGAATGTATTTGTTTACTACACAATGTCAGACAATGACAATAAGTCTGATTTGTTAAATTTACGGAATACGGAACTATACATTTGTCAAGATAAGTTTTTATCACATGACAATGCTTGTATCCGATCTTATAATATATCCATCTTTATTTCTTTATATATAACATGTGTTGTATAACATGACCGAATACTAGGAAAACGACATCACGTCGGCAGTTTGACGTCATAACGCTAGTCACTTTGGCGCCATACCTTTATCACTCGGACTCACAGTGTGGGTGATATGGGTTTTATTTCACAGATAGAACACAGTATCTCATCATTTAGCATAGAATATCCCTTCTTATTTATAAATAAGTTAGACGAAACCCCATTTACTCTATAGTGTTAGTTAGACAAACTGGTAGTTAGGCGAAATCTCCAACACCCAAATGAATCATCTGACATTATGCCCACCAGATTTAAGCCTTTCCTATCTGCAGTTCCATGTTTACGCATCTGCAGCCGATGCCATGAGAAAACATTATAATATGAGCAAATCCTCCTTTTGCCACATAATTTCCAAGGTCTATCAATTCAATAAGTTAAATATCTACTTTCATTCAGTAGACATTTTCCAAATGTTTGCCTAGATGTTTCGAAAGTTGTGTGCTGCAGGTTTGTTGAATGTGAGTAAGGGTTTGGAATCCTTAATTAGTGAAACACGCCCTTCATTAAACGGGGTACTAGAGCCATGTCATAACTTAGGCATTTTTCATAATAATATGCCCATGTTCAATCTACACAGTTGTGTTACTTGTATCCGCAATACATACATAGGTCAGTCGCGCTGTCACAGTTGTCAAATATGTTGTTAAGACTGCAGCTTGAGTTAAATCATAAATAATTGTCTACCTGCAACATCTATGGTTATGATTTGTTATCTATTTCTGTGGATCTGTCATTCTCCACAGTATTTCTGATTAATCACGAATTGTGTGAGCTTATCTATGACTTACACATACCGACTGTGACTTGCTTCCCTCGATTAGAATAATGATAGACTCACTCACTAAGTGACTAACTAATACTACGTTTCCCTAGGCTAATACTGGGTCTGACAAGTTGACATTTTAAATGCCATTACGTGAATCGAATAAGAATACAAAATTCGCAGCACAAACCTGTAAGTTGTATTAAGTAAATTATTTTAATCCATTTTCATGATTTGATTGTGTAATGACTCATTCAATAACACGTTAATTAATTACGTGGGTTTGCATACATATCATTCTTAAACTGAGTGTGTGATTGTTTATCGATTCAGCCGGAAGCCAGCTATTTTTGGAACAGATAATCTCTAATACATAAAAAAGAAAATATCTTTTGTAAGAACAAAAGTGTAAAGAAGGGGTATATTTCGTGGAACATTATATGTTTCCATATTTATATTTAAACAAGACGGAAAATTATAAGTATCATTACATCCTTGCTTAAATTAGATTGTTTTAATTGAATAGAAAAAACAGTTGCCTATTTGAGTGTTATCGTATTTGTCTCCCTTTGACCAAGTAATTCGAATACTTTTTTTGGAGCCAGTATGTCGCTAAAGTACATTTGTTTATTTCGTTAATTGACGTCCGTGATAATCGCACCATATCACCTTGTCAAAATAAATTAGACATGTCAGCCAAAAATGGGTATTGCTACAACTTCGTGTGGTACCAACTGATGCGACTATTGCAATCTCATTACAATCAGACCAAAAAAATTTCTATGTACGTATATTAGGGGATCACAAATGCTAGTTAAGATCTGGTTTTAATGAGATTGGGACTATTGCGTAACACAAGAGGGACATGTCTAGTTTGCGTCTCTTTTTCACATACCATAACAGTGAACAGTAAGTCCACCAGGAATAAAGTGTATGAAAACACATCTATTTACGCATGACGCGGCTAAATGAAATCATTCATCACTTCCGCCCAGACTGAACGTCGTGACGTCAGAATTAACGTTGTTGTTAAAGCAATGACGTAACGTCATTCCCGTGTACAGATCCAATGATGATAACACGACGGAACAAAAAAAGGATAACGGATAACATTTCTAAAGGCAATTTATATCTTTGTTATATATATATTCATCTTTTTATATCATATATAAAAAGAGATGTGTCGCACAAATACTTAGCCATGTCTACTTCAAGTTCCATCTTATATTTTTAAAACTCTGTAAATATATAAGTTGGCTTAAACACATGAAGTAGTCAACACATTATTCTATTAGCCTGATTTTCCTTAGCACAGGCCAAAAGAATTTGTTCCCGGATAACAAAAACCATTCTCGGGCCACGCTCTTTAGTATTACAATGTCATATTGCTAGGGAGCGTACACACCTAGTTGTTTAAACCTTTCCCTCATACGACAATTCTGCAGCAGACGACTTTGAAAGTATTTTGCCAAAACATAGAAAATCTCCATAATTGAATGGATAACCTATGACAAAAAGTAGAAAACATTGTGGCAAAAGATGAAATTGCATGTTTTGTGCAATTTCTTCTTTTGTCACTATGTTTTCAAAAAGCCGTCTGCAGCAGAAGCGTCAGAAAGTCTATATGAGGCGAAGGGTTAAAGGTTGATCTAGGATTGTGTGAGCCTTTCCATTGGTTGAGGTACACATTAGCATTGATGAGCAGTGTGAGTTCTGGCCCAAACATTCCACCAACATTACTTAGCGCCACGAAATACTTAAATACTTAAAAGCATATTTTATCATTTGTGTTCCCCTAATTATTTTTTAACACAAGATTTATGGTATGCCTTTATTTATATGACTAAGTTGACATAAATTGTTACTTTGCTGACTTACAATCCATTTAAAGAAATGCAATAGTTTGGCATATTTATAAGGAAAACAAAATTGATGATAATGATAAAGTATTTAAGTTTGACTAAGTCATATTGATGGAATAGGACCCAGGTCGGATTGTACATCTGCTAAGTCTACTCGGGATCTATACACATAGTTGATTGAGTTTTTAGTGTTTTACGCCGCTTTCAACACATTTTGAAATTCAGTTATATTACGGGTTTTCCTTGGTATAAGTTACCAGTACTACTGGTCCATTCATCCTGTCACCAGTAAGTCAGCCGTAATGCGACCCGCAATCCCGAGCGTCAAGGAGGCGTTACTACCATTTTAAAAGTATTTAGTAAGACGCGGCCGGGGGTTGAACCCACGACCTCCCACACCGAGGCGGACGATCTACCACTATACCACCGAGGCGGTTCTATACAAAAAGACAGGACCTTCTTGATTCAAGTTCGTAATTTGTGAACTCTGTAGATCGTTATCAGTCTGTGTAGATCGGTGCTGGATCTTCATCGATCGTAAATGATGGGGGCCTAATTTTGTGCAAATCAAATTCGTGTAAAAGAACGGGTTGAAACCAAGGAATCTGCACGATATATAACTGATATATATATTCTCGTAAAACATCATTCAGTAAATTTATTAAACAAATTAGACTTCCAAGCAGAACAATTACTATTTGGACTTTTTAGAACAGCGTACACTCAGATTCATGAACAAATTCATACGTACATTCGTATCATGGTCTTCACTCTTCCCTATACAACCAATGGGAGGCTGACCGTTCCCGTGCCAAGTAGAGAGAAAGATTAGTCTGCGTAGATGTATACTTTCAGATCAAAATGCACTTTAGTATATGTCAGAAGCTTTCAACACTTTGCCCTTTTTTCTCACGCGTAATAAATCTACAACAGACGACTTTAAAAACA
Source organism: Serripes groenlandicus (assembly GCA_031761405.1). NCBI lineage: Eukaryota > Metazoa > Mollusca > Bivalvia > Cardiida > Cardiidae > Serripes > Serripes groenlandicus. The sequence goes on along the minus strand of JASEVX010000013.1, from coordinate 18,045,017 downwards.
TCAAGGTAAAACGTTGGAGCAATCTCATTAAAATCATCTCCTATTAACGCTACGCATCTTACATTTGGTCAGATCGTGTACTTTAGTCAGATTGAACGTTGGAGAATCTGTTTACATAAAGTCTAATCATTTAAAAGAATTGAAAATATTGTGACTTTAGGAGAAATTGCTCTTTTTGAGCAATTTATACTTTCGTTACAATGTTTTTAATGTATTCTGCTGGAAACGAGTCGAAATACTTGGGAAAGGGATGGTAAATTTGACTGGCTTACGGTGCACACTCAGACTGTTTGAATCGGCGGTTTGATATTTTCTTCACTGGTTTCAGTTATTAACTCAATTAACGAATTACCTTGAAATAAGACGAGTCACTGGCAAGACTTGGAATGCTTAGAAACACAAATGTCAATTGCCGAATGACACTTTTCTGCGAAGCCTTTTATATATTCTTTTAATTGCAATCATACCAATTTTTCCGAGACACGTTTATTTTTCTTAGATCCGCTTTCTGGAATTTCATTACTTTGAATTTATTAGTAACATTTATTTGTCTTACAGATGCTATCAGTTATTGATATTTCCAAACGAAGGACACGTTTCAAACAAACGCCGCCTGGATTCAAAATCTCAACACAAAACAATATCAACAACAACTACAACAGATGGACCAATCAAACACCATTGAATGGTCACGTGTCTGGAAGTTCAAGTGAGGTCAATCACGATCCACCAATCGCGTCTAAAGGTCGAAACAGAAAGGTGGATTTTATCTCAATTCTTCAAAACTTAAAATCAAACGGTGAATGTTCGATGCATAGAACACCAAGTTCGACATGCGGTCCCCATATCCACATAAAACCGGTTATCGAAGTTGCTAGGAGAAGGGCAAAATATCACCAAGCGCCCCCTGGATTTAAACAACTCCCGTTTCTTGATATAAATAACAATGCTAGAAATTCAGATAGAAATGGGCTGGTGCAGAAAAATTCTGTCGAAGACTTTGCGAGTCTTAAGCTACGGGGTTTGAGAGGTGAGGACGAAGACGAAGCAAACAATGGGGAACAGAATAAAGTCGTTTCTTCTATAACAAGGCAGACGATGGCACTGAAGGTCAAAATGCTACTAAAGGATCTTGGCATAGCAAAGCAAGTGAAGAAAGAAAAACAAAAAGGTATTATTTAATTATTTATACATTACAGAACGCCGTCGTTAAAGGAACACTTATATGGAATGATACTTTTTAAAATTGTAAGGGAATTAGATTAACAAGAAAACATAATGACAACTGTATCGTTACCCTTACCAATAAACAACACATCTACAGCACTCGACTCTGAAAGTAGATTAAATACAGAAATAAAAGGCAATAACTGTTAAAGTGGAAGTTATAGGACCATTGATATATTTACGAATATTGTAAAAACAATCTTAAATAATTCTATGAAATTCTGAAATTCCGCATGTGGAAATAAGCGTTGTGCACTCTGTAAAAACCAACATTTTGGAATTTTAGACCGGTGTAGATCCTGATCAATCTGCGCACTCGCGTATCTTGATCAGACTCTGCTCTGTTCGCCAATTAGCCATTGAAGGTTTCAAGACAATTCTGATCAATAATATATATATTTATTTGGGTCATTTGGCTTTGATGCGTTCGCGGTTGTTTATCTACACGTGAAATGACTACGCTAGGGTACCTCTAGTTTTAAATTTGAAAAAAAAGAAATATAAAAATATAAAATGTTAAAATAAAAAGCATAAGTACAGTACTGTATACATACCTAATTGATATTCCCATATAGGAAAGTGCAGTTATCTATAGATCTAGCGCGTGGACTATAAACAATACACACTATACAATACATATATTGTATTGCGTTAAACAAACTATGCTTATAGTAAATATACAAACAAAGACATGGATTTTTGCAGTAACTTCGATTCCCTGTGTAAATTCCAACATGCTTAAAAGCTTCATATACCATAAACGAGAACATTTTAATGTAATTTGCCTTGCGTCATTAAAATGATGCGAACCTATTGCCGCAGACTATATAATATATTTGAACATTTTGAACTGGCGCCCGATTGTTAAACGCTTTCCTACAGACAGCTAATATGCAGCAGACGACTTTAGAAACATTTAGACAAAAACACAAAAAATCCCTTAAAATGAAGGTATAATTACTGAAAGAAGTTGAAATCATTGTGGCAAAAGGAGAAGTTGCTCAGTTTGAGCAATTTCTACTACTTTTGTCACAATGTTTTCAAAAGTCGTCTGCTGCAGAGGCGTCAGAAAGCGTCTTTATGTGGGAAAGGCCTAAAACATTTTCTTTGTCTTAGGTCCAATCTTCAAAACTGCAATTCAACCACCGGATGTGGTTGGTGAACAGGAAGTTGTCGTCAATGTTATGACTTTTGACTCGAAAGAAGAAGAATTGACGCAGGACCTAGATGCCAGAGAAACTACTCCAGGTAGGATATTTCAAACAACTTATTATTTTGGAAGCTCTTAAACTAGCACCGCCTCAGTGTCTCTTAGGGGTAGAGAGAGGACGTCGGTTCAGCCTCCGACCGGTCATATCAAATACTTTAACACTGGTAGTCGGGGCTCTCCCTCCCTGGCGATCATTGTTACTCCTGACTCGCGCTGTTATCAGGATACTTGGACCAGCGATGTGATATGGCTGAAATGTTGCTGTAGGTTTTTATTGATTGATTGGGGTTTAACGCCGTTTTTAACAATTTCTCAGTTATATCACGGCGGCCAGTTCACCTACTCATGCATTTCCTGGTTTTCTCACACCAGTACTCCACACAACAATCTTCCAAAGCAACTGGCTGCTTTTCCACATAGACTTAGCCCATTGGTGGAAGACGAATGACGCATGTCGCATTGACTTTTGTCAATCGTCGGAAAGAAAGTTGGCCGAGCCGGGATTCGAACTCACAACCCCTGGAGGTGCTGTAGGTGGAATAAAATACCAATCAAAACAAACCATACAAAAAGCAATGGATAATTCACATGACATGTTTTCCACTTCAATGATTTCTATTTGAGCCGTCCCGCGAGGAAACCATGATTATGGCCTCTGCGTAATGTATCGACCCAGATCAGCCTGCGCAGTCCGCGCCGACTGATCCGGGCCGACATATTTCGTCTCAGGGGGATAGAGGTATAGAGTAATGATGCCTGAAACAGAAAATCCAAAGGAGGCGAAGATTATCTGGCCGGATTACCCTGCGCGGCATGGTTAGTCTGATCCGGGGCGATACTTTACGCAGAGTCCCTAATGTTGGTTTTCTCGTGGAACGGCTCATTTTACATTGCACTGTATCATTAACCCATTACTTTACAGGTCTATTCCCAGGTCGTCTGCATAACAAATCATCAGACGAACAATTTCAACAATCTAGAAAACAGATAATATTAATAATGAGTTGAACATATTGCAAGAAAAGGTGAAATTGCTGGTTTTGAGCAATTCCACCTTTTATTGCAATGTTTTTAAAAGTCATGTTCAATGGAAGGTGTTAAAAGTCGTCTCTGTGAAGTAATAATTTAAGCATTGTCCTTTGTATTTATTTTCATACTAGCTGGTTTCCTGGATACAATCGATCATTACGAGATGGTTTCCGAAAGGCGGAAAGACATGACCCGCCTCGTCTATATGCTAGGTGATATGTTAATTGCTGGTGAAGTTGAGGGCGACAAAGAGGAATGGATAAATCACACTGAACAGGTTTGTTGTTTTGTAAATGAAATGTGCCAGGCGATAAGAGGCCTTGTGCCTTGTTTACTATTTCGGTATGACGGAACCCTTTCTGAACGCAGGTTCTGTCAAGTTGAGGCCACTGAAGCAGATCAGTCTTGAACAGTGGTGGGAAATGAAGAACTTGCCCAGATCAAGCCAACATCTTAACATTGTGTTTATCCCTCTCTTTTTTCCCCCAATATGTTTTCCAAATCATCTGCTACAGCCATATTGTATGAGGTTTTACCCTTGCCCAAATACAACACATCTGCATCAGACTTTTTTGAAATCATATATGCAAAAAAGAGGAAATCTTTATTAATGAAAGTATGAATATTCAAAGGATATGAAAATAATGTGGCAAAGGGAAATTTCTCCTTTTGCCAAAGTGTTTTCAAAATTCGTCTGCTGCAGAGGCGTCAGAAAGCGTCTGCATGTGGGAAATGGCTAAATGATCTTGGATATGACAAATCGTAGGTTGATTTTTTTTTATATTTTGTCAAGACATATCTAGAGCTACTTTATCACATTTAGGCGGAACGTGAGAGCTCACGTAAGTCTTTACTCTACACAGATGTAATTAATGTGACGCCAAATTACTAGACTACTAGACGTGGCTCCAATTAAAGGCGTCCGAGTTTCCACTTTTGAAAACAATGGGGGAAAACACACTATACCTCGTTTAGATACTCAAATAGTTTCTCTATATTGTCCATATGCTTTATGATCGTAATGTTTATTTAGGGAATCTTTTTTATATATGATACACTAGGGAGTCTATTTATAGCAACACTGTCTTGTTTGGGATTCACCGAGTTTTCTCATACAATAACATTACGGTCTTTATTATTATAGCATATGCACCTTATAAACACTATTTGTAGTAGTTTAACCAGGTATTGTGGTTTTTTTTTAATTTTCTCAAACAAACTCGGACACCTGTGCTCCAATATAATAAATGAACCAACTGACATGATGAGGGGTTGTTGTTGCCAGGAAATACCCAGACCAGTCTGCGAGTCCACACTTTCGGATCAGGATCTTTCTTGTTCGTCATCTAGACGTACACGCACCCTGCGGGACTGCCGCGATCGGTTCCCAACATACAGACGCTTTCCGACGCTGCCGCTGCAGCAGACGACTTTTGAAAACATTGTGGCAAAAGAATAAATTGCTCAACTCTTTTTAGTAGTAGTACTATCAGTTATATACATTTTCTAAACAATTTGAGCACTACTATGTAGCGGTTGGTCTACATCTTCATTGTAGCCTAAAAATGCCTCCTGTTGATACTTTAAAATATTGAGCCGCGATAACTCATTTCGAAAAGACAAGTAGTAAAGAACGAGGGGTGATCCAGAAGTAATAGTACTTTTGTTATGAATCTACGCAAAACTAACTTGTAGGAAATAAACATGAATTTATCAAATATATGTAATCATGTCTCTTACAAACATGACAAATGTTTGAATACTTGGTTGCAAAATATGATTTCTGTGACAATTGTAAGTATCATGGGGGCGGGCCACGGTAGTAACGTCATGTTAACGTTGCCGTTTGAAGATAAACAAGTTATTTGAAAACGTGAATGAATCTTTTAATAATAGCTATATCAACACATGTGTGCATCAGCGTCCCCATTAGACATTGCTTAAATACATTCCATAACCACTGTTCACTGAAATGCGCCACATATGATGTGAAACAAATGACAAACCTCATGGTGAACAACGACATGATGTCAGAACTGGCTCACTTGCAAGTGGCATTAGTTTCCCACCGATTTCTCTCCTCCAACCATGAACAAGTGTATTAAATTCAATACTAGTGACTACTTGACTCCTGGTGAACTCCACTGAATTATCATTTCCGAAGATTATTCTGGGTTTTGTCTACTTTGTGATATAATTTCAATATATAGCAATTTTTCAATTTTTTTATTTGACGTCATTCTGTATGCTACGTTCATGTACATCGCTAATCAACTTTACTAATATGATCATAACACAATTACACTTTTGTAATTAGAAGAAGATAACAACAAATTTATGTCATGCACACTTTCGTTATCTTTTGTCGGTGTATATTTGAAATAAACACAGTTCAAATTGCTACTTTCTTGTAAATTTACTATTTGGCGCGCCTATGCCTCAAATCTTTTCTATGACAACGGTATATAACTAAACCAGTTACGATATTAAGAATACTAATTCGCCATAAAGTAGAGCAACAACAAATATACATATGGCTTGAATTCCATCAATAGTATATCAACTAATACAAAAGTCACTAAGAAAGTCCTATTACTTTTGGATCACCCCTCTTTCAAAGTGACGTAACGCTTCTGCAGAATAATGTTCCGTACGTTTTAAACCACGTTCTCACCAATTATTTTTGCAGTTGTTCAAAGAAGAAAAAGCCTGGAAGAAAAAATGTTGGGACGACGACGTTTATTTCGAGAAATTCAACAGAACGTCCGCAGTCAAACCTTCCTCTAAAACTCGCATGAAGGAGTACACAAAGGAACAACTCGCCAAAATAAAGATGTTCATGTCCGACGTCTGTCCCTGCCTTTTCTGAATAGGCAGACTTTGTGTGGTTCATTGCATACAATGAAAAGTGTTAAAAATACAAACGATTAAATAAAACAATGAAATATTGTATGTTTAAGTGTTCTTTTTGGTACACTGTAAATCATTAAACATGTTTTAATAATTTGAAATAGCTCGGGCAATTGCAACCCTGAAGAAAATGTTTTAAGTGATTTACGCAAGTAGAATGAAGGTCAAATTACGCCAAATAAATCCACGGTTACATGCTGATCTAGCCAAATAGTCCATAAAAGCCTTTGTTTGCGTAGAAATGAGTATATACATTCACCAGAATGTATTGAATATGTGACATTGGGTTTAACTAAATTGTGAATAAGTATAGGATGCACTAGAAATGTTTGCTTTGATCATTTTTAGTATTTTGACCTTGTTTGAAAGTGAAAATAGAGTATAAGAAAAAAGAGTTTCGACCCAGCCCGAGTTGATGGTTATTATATTCGCTGGGTGAATTCTTTCTTGCATGATACGCGAACCCGCATTTTCTTTGGATTATTTTAAAGCTTAGAGGTAACTATGTTCAATGATATATGGGTGTTCTACCTGTAAAACACTTAGAAAGTGTGACAATTGAGGGTTGAAAATGCTTCATTTACATAAAAACAAAGAAGTAAATGAATTGGTGTAATGTGACCTGAATTGCTAAATGGATAAAAACAACAACAAGAACACAACACAAAACGTTTTTTAAAAAGATGATGTATTTTAAAAAAAACAATGAAATATTTACATCTTTTCTTGGCTTTTCATTCTTATTTTTGGAAAACATCCAAAACGTCAGTGCCCTAATTTTGCTTAACGGTTTAACTCTTAAAGTTACTGTGTCCATCTTAATGTTTCGTCAGTTAGCTGCAGCCAATCAACCATTAATATTATAATAAATATTATATCATTGGTGCAATGGCAACATACCTCATAGAAGTTGTAATTTGATTGGTGGATTCTTCACACATCAAATAAGCTGATATGCTACCGTAAGAAAAAATAAACTTTTAATGAACGCACTTGAACTAAAGAGTTAAAGAAAGATTAAAGACATGTGATTGATTATATAAATTAAAAGGTGTCGCAGGATTCCAGATGGTTAGAACGCCCTCGGACAAAGCCCGTTTTCTGGCCTAGGCCTAGTTAACCCTTTCCCACATACGACAATCTGCACCAGACAACTTTGAACACATACAGACAAAACCATCTCCGTAAAGATTTGGCTCGCCGGAGCTATACAGGAGCACACATGTAGCGATTTTCGGGAATCGGTCCTAGTTCGGCAGCGCAACGGTATCACATCGCTAAAACGGTATTACATCGTCAGAACATCGGCGCGAAAATTAGCAACTGCCGGCGACGGTATCAATTTTAGAACATGCTCAAAAATGTCTGCCGTTGCGCTTCCGGAGCGAGCATTGGAACTACAACGGCAGTACTCCGGCATGACTTCGTTAATGTCGGTAGAGCACCGGTAGCGCCCCGTTATAGATCGGCGGCTCTCTGGTGGCATCAATGTGTACTGTAATTGTACATGAGTGATACCGTTGTCCTGCCGATGTACTAACGATGTACTATCGTTCTTTGCGATGTGATACAGCACTACATCGGTATTGCTACTGCCAATTGTGATTGTTCAAGTGCTCCGCCGATTTTCTCGCCGTTGTTAATTGCGTGCCCCGGTTCAGTCCCGGCGAGGTTCATCGGTAGTGTGTGACAGAGCCTTAAATGAAAGTATCATTATTGAATGGAGTTGAAAACATATGCAATTTCTACTGTTGCAATGTGGAAAACGGCGTCAACTCAAAAAACATAAAAGGCACTTCATAACGGGATGAATTCAATTATATATAATCCGTGCTTAGGACTGGCATAAACCACATGAAATATGGATAAAATATCATTACACATAATCACATATAGTGTACTCGCGATAACAAAAGAGCCGTCCCGCGAGAAAACCAACATTGTGGACTCTGCGTAAAGTATCGACCCGGATCAGATTAAGCATGCCGTACAGGCTTACCCGGACAGACAATTTTCGCCTCCTGTAGACCTTCTGTACCAGGAATCATTACTCTTTGATATCGAATCTGTGAATCCATAAACATGTTTAACATAAACTGATGGATCAATCGAACATGTAGATACATCGATGTAATTTATGGTTATACATGAATACATGAATCGAATGTTGTAAAACGCATAACATCACATAACTTATTGGTAACCTATTTTAACATATATTCACATAACACACACATAACATCTTAAACTACATAACTCACTTAACTCATAACTTATAACACATGTTCATATGTTCAGCCAATTGGTGGAAGACGAATGCAGCTTTGCCGCATTGACTTTCGTTCAAGTCGAGCTTGGGTTCGAGCTCATAACCCCTAGATAGACAGCCCACGTTGCTACCTACTAAGCTACCATTGCCCGACACAAAAAATACCTGTTCTCAATTGCCCGATCCTAGGTCTGTAATGTTTCCTGGAAATGCTGTTTCAATATCAAAGGATTTTACAACAGAGCCTGACCATAATTTCTGTGACGTTCTGTCGTCACCAAATCGTTTAACCCTTTCCCACATACAATAAATCTGCAGCAGACGACATTTAAAGATATCAAGTAAAAATTATAGAAAATCTCTATAAATGATAGTATTATTATTGAATAGAGTTGAAATCATTGTGGCAAATGGAGACATTTCAAAAGTCGTCTGCTGCAGAGGCGACAGAAAGCGTCTATATATCGGAAAGAGGTACAACAGTTGGTGTTCTTATTATGTATGCATGGCGCGGCTAAATAAAATAAACATCACTTCCGCCCAGACTGAACGTCGTGACGTCAGAGTTAACGTAGTTGTTAGGCAACGACGTAACGCCATTCCCGTATACCGATCCAATGAGGATGAACGGCGGAACAAAAACGGATAACAGATAAACAATTCTAAAGGTAATTTATATCTTTTTAATTCATCTTATGATATCATATATAAAAAGAGAAGTGTCGAAAAAATGATATATTGGCTTTTTGCTCATGCTAAGCCTTGTCTACTTCAAGTTCCATCTTATATTATTAAAACTCTGTAGATATGTAAGTTGGCCTATAAAAAAGAAGGAGACAGCACATTATTCTATTAGCCTGATTGTCCTTAGCACAGGCAAAAGGAATTGTTCCCGAACTACGAAAACCATCCTTGGGCCATGCTCTTATTATTGCAATGCCATATTGCTAGGGAGCGTACACACCTAGTTGAGCCTCTCCGTGAGAAAACCAACATTATGGACTCTGCGTAATGTATCGACCCAGATCAGCCTGCGCAGTATAGAGGTATAGAGTAATGATTTTTGAAACAGAAAATCCACAGGAGGCGAAAAGTGTCTGCCCGGGTTAATATGCGCGGCATGTTTCGGCTTAAATTTTACAGGAGAGAATTTGTCTCTGAAAATCTTTCATGAATCATCACAATCCGGCGATGTATTGTTAAAAATGCGGTGTATTAATGGTAGATGAACAACCTAGCATTACCTTGGTTTACCTTGGTGTTGAGATCTTATTTAGGCTACTGCCTCTATGATCCGTCTCTAATTTTTTTCGCGCACTCGCTTCCGGTCCCTCATAATATGGCGTGAATTTAAATGGTTTATTTTTCCAATGTATATTAATTCTATTTTTGAAACTGTTAACACTACTTGCATTTACTATTTCCTCGGGCAGATTGTTCCAAGTATCAACAACGCGTTGGGAGAAGTGAAATTTCCTAATATTTGTACGGCAATGTTTTTTATATATTTTTTGGCTGTGTCCTCTTGTTTGAGAGTTGTTTAATGGAAAAAGGTTACGGCATTCGATTTTGTCTATATTATTTATAATTTTGTATGTTTCCACCATGTCTGATCGGCTTCTTCTGTATTGGAGTGATGGTAGGCCTAGAAACTTTAATCTTTCGGGATAGCTTAGCAGTTTTGTTGTTGGTAGTATTTTAGTTGCTCTTCGTTGTACGTTTTCTATATTGATCCTTTCCTTTTTGTTAGTTGTTGTCCATACTGTGCTGGCGTATTCTAAATGTGGTCTGACGAGACTTTTGTATAGTATAAGGAGCATTTCTTTATCTAGATAGCTGAAAGATCTTTTTATGATTCCCAATATTTTGTTTGCCTTCTTGACTTGTGTGTTTATGTGGTCTTGGAATTTTAATTTGTTGTCCACTATGACTCCAAGGTCTTTTTCTTGAGATGTTTTTGTAATTATTTCTCCATCCATATAATATATAGCACTACTATCCTCATTCTGTCCAAGGTGTATATGCTTGCATTTGTTCTTGTTGAAGGTCAATAGCCATTTTTTTGACCAAGCTGCGAGTTTGTCTAGGTCGTTTTGAAGTGATGTGATGTCTGCATCGTTTTTGATGACAGAATAAATTTTCGTGTCGTCCGCAAAAAGTTTAGTGGTGTTTATTAATGTATCTGGGAGATCGTTTATATATATGGTAAAAAGAATGGGGCCCAGTACACTGCCTTGCGGTATTCCGCTTGTCACTGGTGTCCAGTTTGAGTATGATTCGTTTAGGACGACTCTTTGTTTTCGTTCGAATAAAAAGTTTTCAATCCAACTGAGTAATTTACCTTTTATACCATAACTTTTTAGTTTTGATATTAATCTTAGATGCGGAACTGTATCAAAGGCTTTCTGAAAGTCAAGGTAGATTGCATCTATTTGATTGTGTTGGTCGATTTTTTCTGTCCAATCATCTAGAACTTCCAGAAGTTGTGTGACACATGATTTTCCTTTTCTAAATCCATGCTGGTGTTTCGTAAAAAGTTTATTATTTTCCATGTGGGCCATTATTTTATCTCTGATTTCAGTTTCCATAAGCTTACATATGATAGATGTAAGACTTATGGGTCGGTAGTTTGCAGCTTCTTGTTTGGATCCTTTTTTGTGAATCGGCATGATATTTGCAAGTTTCCATTCTGAGGGTAATTTGGATTGTTCCATTGATTTGTTGAAAAGCATTGTTAGCGGTTCCAATATATTTGATGATGTTTCTTTTATAACTTTAGGGTGAATCTTGTCATAACCCGGTGATTTGGTTTCTTTAAGTTTGTCGATATGTTTCGATAATGAATACTTATTGAATGTTATGTCTTCAAGTTTGAAAGTTGTTTTTGGTTCCAATACTGGGATTTTGGTTACATCTTTTTCTAACGTGAAGACACTTTTAAAGAATTCATTCAACAGCTCCGCCTTTTCTTTGTTTTCGGTGTGAATTATGCCCATTTCGTCTTTCATACTGATGATTTTTTCCTTAGACTTTGTTTTTGACTGTACGAATTTCCAAAAGATTTTAGAGTCGGTTTTCATTTTCATGGCTATAGATTTTTCATAATTCCATTTTGCTTTTTTAACCATAGAGTTTGCCGTAGTTTTAGCTATGTTGTATTTTTCATTGTTGCTTGGGTTCTTACAATATTTAAATTTTTTCCATGTGGTTCTCTTTTTTTTAACTGCCGTGAGGGTTTCCTTATCCATCCATGGCGTATTGAAATCATGCGAGGCAGACTTGCTCACCGGTATGTTGTCTTTTGTCGCTATTGATAAGTTATCGACAAATCTGCTCCACATAACGTCAATATCGTCAGTTTCCAGCTCAGTTTCCCAATCGTTTGCACTTAAAATGTTGTTAATCCTGTCATAGTTCCCCTTGAAATATGCCAGTTTGTCAGTTTTTTTGGCATTCAATTCTGCCGAGAAGTTAAAAGTGAATTCCAATACCTCATGATCACTGTTCCCTAATGGCGCGTGGTGTGTTAGATCTTCTATCATTCCTTCCTCGTTTGTTAATATCAGGTCTAGAAGGCTTGGGTTGTTGTCACCTCTAAAGCGTGTTGGTTTGTTTACATGTTGAAAGAGATAAGCGTCTCTAATTGTTTCTAAGAACTGAGTTGCTAAGTGTTCTATACCTACATTAGTAGATTGTGTATCCCAATCGATTTCCCTAAAGTTGAAATCCCCAACGTGGATTATGTAATCATATTTGATGCTGGCATAACAGTCAATTTTCATTAGTTTTGCCAGTTCCGAAATACAGGTAGGGTCTGTGATGCTTGGGCTTCGATAGATACATGATATAAGTAGATTCTCTTTCTTTCTGTTTTTTATTCCTATTAGAACATGTTCTATTATTTTGCTCTGGGGGAAATCAATTAGGTACGCATCGATATTGTCTTTAATGTATAATAAACAGCCTCTACATGTAGATTCTATTGAGGTAGGGTGAAACATATTATACCCTTTTATGCGCCATTCAACAGAACTGTAATCACTTGTATTATTGAATTTGCTGAATATTTCTGTAATGGCTATAATGTCATATTTTCTTTCTTTCATTAATGTTTGTAACTCACACATTTTGTTCCATAAGGAGTCAGCATTTGTGTACATAATACTTAGGTTATTCTGTTTAAAAACTGTATTTACATTTTTAAAAATAAAACCGTCCCCCTATCCATCATTGTTAGAATGTAGCTGAGACTGTATGAGGTTACCTCCAAGCACAGTCTCATCTGGATCGATGTTGCTACTTGCACCCTGGATATTAGTGCACGGAAATCCGTAATTTATTGGGTTCAGAAGAGTTTGAGACTCCAGGCTCAGTGAATTGTTGGCTTGGTAGTAGTTTTGTGGAAATGCTACGTTTTTACTTTTTTCACTACTTGATTTCGTTGTTGTTTCGCAGCTTGTGATTGTTGTGTCGTTGAAATTTTGTTCTTGTTCCTCTTGCATTTCGTTTCGTACAGGGGTTGCTTTGTTTGCATTTTGTCTCCTTAGTTTGTTTGTTTCACGTTGTTGTGGTGTAAGGTCCTTGGTTATAATGCAGCTCTTAAGTTTATTTGATTGTGGCAATTCTCTGATTTTTGAAGCATTATCCAGGATATCCTTTCTGTGTTTTTTGTTATTTAGAATAATTTTTAGGGGTCTGCATTTGCTTGGATTAAAGGTGCCTAGTCTGAAGCAAACATGTACGTCTAAGTCTTGTATGCCTATTGAATTACATAGTTCACAAAATTGTTTGATATCATAATCTTTTCTGACAGAACTGTTAGAGTGTGTAGATTCTGGTAGATGGTAAATTATTAGATTTAAAGTTCTTTTTTTTTTATCTTCTATTTCCCTGATTTCCTTTCTGACATCTTCTTGGAGTGAAGCTTTGATTTCTGTTTTTATTTCTTCAATCAGTGATGGTTTTATTGAGATTATTTCTTTTTTAACTTTTTTGCCTATGTCGTTATCAATTTCGTTCATTTTTTCCTCCATAATTGTGAGTCTTGTTTGAGTGTTTTCTTCAATTGTTTTTAATCTTGTGGAGAGATTTGACATGCACGGGAAATTTTGTTTGCATACATTGCAAGTCCATTTAAAATTGTTGGTTTCATCCTCCTTTAATGCTTCTGCTAGTTTAGGTGATATTTTAGTGCATTGTATGCAGAAACTTAGTTCACAGACACAGCAAGCTAGATTTTGCTGGTCTTCAATGGTAATATCACAAATGGGGCAGGTGTTGCTGCCTATTCTTGCTCTTTTAATTGCTTTGGTTTTATTGATTGGTGTTGAGCTTATTAAATTTGCCATCTTGTTGGGTTTCGGTTTGTTTCTTTATTTTTCCTTTCGTTGTAAAACAGGGCTTCCCTATTTCGTAGGTGGTGTATGGATGTTATAATCCCTGATCATGAAGTATTTTACTCCACTGGTTTGTTGTCGAATACTTGAAATTGATTGTTGTTTAACTAGTGAGCAGGGCTTCCCTATTCACTGGGTATGATTCATTTAGATTCAATTGTGAGAGCAGGGCTTCCCTACTTACATTTGATAGTTTGCCTTATCTTTCTCCTAGTGGAGGTATATGGGTGTAAAACAGGGCTTCCCTATTTCACATTTATGTGACGTTGAATTTCCTAGATACAGCTCTTATACTATACAAAATCCAATTTTCGTTGTAGTCGTCGAAATTAAATAAAGATTGATTCTCTTGAGGAGATTATTGTTTTATATTCACTTGAAAATATTATTCAAAAATGAGTTTTGAAATTGTTTGTATGTGAGCAGGGCTTCCCTATTCACAGTTGCATTTTGCACATTTTGACCAAGTCAATAATATATTTAATTATAGATTATTTGTTGTTCATCTTTTCATATCTCTTGAGGAGATTAATGTTTATACTGTAATTCCTTTTATGTGAGCAGGGCTTCCCTATTCACTGGAACATCTTTCACAAATAGTTATGTATTTTAACAGGGCTTCCCTATTAAATATTTAATGGATAAACTCACTGGCATCTATTAACAAGATATAACTTAATGTTTGAACATTTTTCTAATTTTAATGGTTATCTATCACTATTTTCGATTGTTGATTTCAATTTTAACAACTTGTGGAGCCACAATAAAGCCAAATGTTTTCCTGGATGGACTCCATCAATGTAGAGATTAAAGTTTTTTGTGTATTTAACACGAGAGGATGAATTTTTCTTGGATGATCTGATGATGTCTAAACATAGTTTTGGAGTTCTAGTACAATTTATGCGGTCAATATTAGAGTTGAGATAGTCAATTGTTTCGTGAAGCAATGTTTCTTGTTCCAGATATTGATTTATGTTATTGCATCCTTTTCTTCTATTCCATTCCACAATGGAATAGTATGGGCAGTTAATGAAGAGAACTGTTGCCGAATTATTGCATCGTTGAATTGAGGATTTGAAATATCTGTATTTGACAATTAATTGGTCCACGGTCTCCGTAGGGTTGTTTTTGAGTGAAATGAACTTTCCTACCTTGTCCGTCAGCTCACATGTCCCAAACCAGACGAAAACGATGGGTCTTATGGCAATTTGAATATTTCTCAATAGTGACCTTTGAAAACGTTGATCGTCAACAGTGACTCCACTTCTAGAAATTATTTTTATGGATCCATAGTAATCTCTCGTGATTTCATTCGACAGAAAAAAACCTTTACTATCTGTGACGAGAAGACAATCCCTGAAAACTCTGGTGACGGGGCGTTGGTATTCCTCAGTCTGTAGCTTGTTAAACTCTTTAGTTAACTTTGAGATTGACATCGGTTAGAAATTTGGATGAAATATGAATCTGAATCTAGAATTAATTTTAAATGGCGGCACCACGCACAATGTGAAGAAATACACGAGTTACAAAAATACGGAATTACACAAAACTAATAAATTTACTTCCCTAAATAACTGGATTGGTATCATTCTGGATTGTTCAACTACCATTAAATCACAAAAAATTATCAATACATCGCAGGATTACGATGATTCATGAAGGATTAATTGAGACAAATTCTCTCCTGCAAATTTTATGCGACCGACCGGAAGCGAGCCAAACCGGAACCGGCATGATACCGATCCAGTTATTTAGGGAAGTACACTTGAAATATTCTGAATTTTCTGTGAATTGAAACTCTGCAATTTTCATCACATTTGTGCATGGTGCCGCCGTCTTAATATATTCTTAAAATATTTAATCTTTAAATCCCGCTTATATTTTTCAACAACTCAACTGATGTCAATCCCTAAATTAATTAAGGAGGTAAATAAGCTACAGTTAGAGGAGAACCAGCGTCCAAACCCAGTTCACTCAAGAGATTGTCTACTCATCACAGACAGCAAGGGTTTCTCGTTAACAAATGCCATCACAAGCGATTACTATGGGGCAATAAAAATTATCTCGAGAAGTGGAGTTACAGTAGATAACCATAGTTTTCAAAGAACATTCATCAAAAACATCCAAATAGCAAAAAAACCTATCGTCTTCATTTGGTTTGGGACCTGTGAGTTAACGGACAAGGTAGGAAAATTCATCAATCTTAAAGAAAACCAAACAGATATAGTGGAGCAAATAATCGTCAAGTATCGCTATCTGAAATCCACCATCCAAAGATGTAACAACTCTGCAACAGTACTTTTCATTAATTGCCCCTATTACTCAATTGTTGAATGGAATAGAAGAAAAGGCTGTGATAACATCAATTATTATCAAGAACAAGAATCTGTGTTACATGAATCAGTTGACTGTCTCAACAATGGGATTGACAACATTAACAATACAACAACCCCGCAATTATCTTTAGACATAATAAAATCTTCAAAGAAAAAATCTGCCTCTACAGTGAAATATACAAAAAACTTTAATCTATACACTGACGGAGTTCACCCAGGAAAACATCTTGCAACATTGTGGTTTCATAAATTGTTAAAATTGAAATACAGAATTGAAACAAATGAAACATCCTAAGGTTTTATTCAATATTAACAAACAATAAAGGAAAACATAGGGAAGCCCTGTGGTTTCAAATCATAAATAAAAGATAGACTCCATTGCATTTGTCAATGAATATAATAGGGAAGCCCTGTTATGTGTGATGTGTAATATAATACAAATACAAAGAACAATATTTGTACAACATGTACATTAAGTGCTTGTGAAAGGGGTAGCCCTGTTCCAGCTTCAATCGAATATACATGTAGAGGCTGCTTAATATACGTCAAAGATAATATCGATGCGTACCTAATAGATTTCCCCCAAAGTAAAATAATAGAACACGTTCTCATTGGAATCAAAAACAGGAAGAATGAACATCTACTGATATCCTGTATCTATAGAAGCCCAAGTGTCACTGACCCAACATGTATTTCTGAAATCACAAAAATAATGAAAATTGACAGTTTCAAAAATATAAAATATGACTACAAAATTCATGTTGGGACTTCAACTTCAGGGAAATCAGTTGGGATACACAATCAACTACTGTAGGTACCGAACACTTAGCAACCACATGTTTGGAAACAGTAAGAGACTCTTATCTCTTCCAACATGTAAGCTTACCAACACGGTATAGAGGAGATAACATCCCTAGTATATTAGACTTGATACTAACAAATGAGGAAGGAATGATAGAGGAACTATCACATTGCGCGCCATTAGGGAACAGTGATCATGAGGTATTAAAATTCACTTTCTGTTATGCTACAGAGATGACTACTATAAAATTAGAAATGTTGGCATACTTCAAAGGATATTACGATGAAATAAATAAAATGTTATCAAAAAAAGATTGGGAATCTGAGCTGGATACGGACGATATTGATGTAATGTGGAGCAGATTTGTCGATAACTTATCAATAGCGACAAAAAACAACATACCGGTGAGCAAATCTGCCTCGCACAATTTCAATACGCCATTGATGGATAAAGAAACCCTCTCGGCAGTTAAAAAGAAAAGAACCATGTGGAAAAAATATAAATATTGCAGAAACCAAATTAATAATGAAAAATACAACAACGCTAAAAACATGGCAAACAGTGGTGAAACAAGCAAAATGGAATTATGAAAAATCAATAGCATTAAAAACCAGACTCAAAAATCTTTTGGAAATTTGTCCAGTCTAAAACAAAGTCCAAGGAGAAAATAATCAACCTTAAAGATAATAATGGATTAATCCACACCGATAACAAAGAAAAGGCAGAGCTTCTGAAATAATTTTTTAAAAGTGTTTTTACTAAAACGATGTCGATGATATTCCTGTCCTTGAACAAAAAACAACATGCAAACTAGAACACTTGACATTCCACAAATTTTCCATAACAAAAAACATAGATAAACTTAAGGATACAAAATCTCCAGGAAACGACAAGATACACCCTAAAGTAATAAAAGAAACATCACTACACTTGGTGGAACCACTTACAATCTTTTTCAACCAATCAATGGAACAGTCCAAATTACCGTCAGAATGGAAACTGGCAAATATTATGCCTATTCACAAAAAAAGGATCTAAACAAGAAGTATCAAACTACCGACCAATCAGTCTTACATCAATTATCTGCAAACTCATGGAAACAGAAATCAGGGATAAATTAACGATCCACATGGAAAGTAACAATCTATTCACCAGACATCAACATGGTTTTAGAAAAGGCAAATCTTGCGTCACTCAACTGTTAGAAATTCTGGACGATTGGACTGAGAAAATAGACAAACAAAACCAAATAGATGCAATCTATCTTGACTTTCAAAATGCGTTTGATACGGTTCCACACCTAAGATTACTATCGAAATTGAAAAGCTACGGCATATCAGGCAAATTACTCGCCTGGATCAAAAACTTTCTATCAAAACGAAAGCAAAGAGTTGTGCTAAATGATGCAAGTTCAAACTGGACAGCAGTGACGAGCGGAATACCCCAAGGCAGTGTATTAGGCCCGATTCTGTTCACCATCTATATAAATGATCTACCAGACACATTAATAAATACGACTAAACTGTTTGCAGACGATTCCAAAATTTATTCTGTCATCAGAAACGAAGAAAACATCGAAACATTACAGAAGGACCTCGACAGTCTCTCCAAATGGTCAACAAAATGGCTTTTAACATTCAATAAGGATAAATGCAAACATATTCACTTTGGTCAAAATGAAGAAAATAGTGCACAATACTACATGGATGGGGACAGAATCACCAAGACGTCCCAAGAAAAAGACCTCGGAGTCATTATAGATAGTAAACTGAAATTTCAGGACCGCATCAATACACAAGTCAAAAAAGCAAACACAATTTTAGGAATCATAAAAAGATCATTTAGCTATATAGATCAAGAAATGCTCCGTATACTATACAAGAGCCTCGTCAGGCCACATCTAGAATACGCAAGTACAGCCTGGACAACAACTAATAAAAAAGAAAGGATAACTATTGAAAATGTTCAAAGAAGAGCAACAAAATTACTACCATCAACAAAACAACTAAGTTACCCAGAAATATTAAACAAGTTAGGACTACCCTCACTTCAATACAGAAGACTCCGATCAGACATGGTAGAAACCTACAACATAATCTACAATATAGATAAAATAGAATGCCGTGATATTTTCCCTCTAAATAACACCAAGACAAGAGGAAACAGCCTCGACATTTATAAAAGATTTAGCCTCACAAACATAAGGAAATACCACTTCTCTCAACGCGTTGTTGACTCATGGAACAATCTGCCGGAGGACATAGTAACTGCCAGCAGTGTGAATAGTTTTAAAAATAAATTAAATGTATACTGGAAATTTCTTCCAATGAAATTTACACGATATTATGATGGACCGGAAGCGGGAAGCAACATAACAATTAAGACAGACCAAAGAGGCAGTAGCCTATGAAGATCTCACAACCAAGGTAAACCAAGGTAATCTGGGTCGATACTTTACGCAGAGTCCACAATCTTGGGTTTCTCGCGGGAGGGCTCAGTTGTTTGTTAACAGTTGATATAGGATTGTGTGAGCAGTGTGAGTTCTGGCCCCAACATTCCACCAACATTACTTAGCTATAAGTAATACTAAAATACATATACACATGATTGGTGGTATGCTTTAAAGAAGATATATATATATGACTAAGTTGACATAAATTGTTAATTTGCTGACAATCCTTTTTAAGAAATGCAATACTTTGTAGTTTTGATAAGGAAAACAAAATTGATGAAATATATGTTTAAGTATTTAAGTATTACAGGTTGGTGAAATAGGACCCAGCTCAGAGTGTACATCTGCTTAGTCAACTCGTTGATTGATTGAGTTTCAACACATTTTGAATTTCAGTTATATTACGGGTTTTCCTTGGTATAAGTTACCAGTATTACATGTACTGGTTCATTAATCCTGTCACCAGTAATTCAGTCGTAATGTGAACCTGCAATCCCGAGCGTCAAGGAGGCTTTCCTACCATTTTAAAAGTATTTAGTAAGACGCGGCCGGGGGTTGAACCCACGACCTCCTGAGGCGGACGATCTACCACTATACAACCGAGGCGGACGATCTACCACTATACCACCGTGGCGGACGATCTAGCACTATACCACCTAGGCAGACGATCTACCACTATACCATCGAGGCAGAGATCTACCACTATACCACCTAGGCAGACGATCTACCACTATACCATCTAGGCGGACGATCTACCACTATACCATCGAGGCAGAGATCTACCACTATACCACCTAGGCAGACGATCTACCACTATACCATCTAGGCAGACGATCTACCACTATACCACCTAGGTGGACGATCTACCACTATACCACCTAGGTGGCCGATCTACCACTATACCACCTAGGTGGACGATCTACCACTATACCACCTAGGTGGACGATCTACCACTATACCATCTAGGCAGACGATCTACCACTATACCACCGAGGCGGACGATCTACCAATATACCACCGAGGTGGTTCTATACAAAAAGACAGGACCTTCTTGAAACAAGCCTGTAAAAGTAATTTGAAAATAGTGTAGATCGTTATCAGTCTGTGTAGATGCACAGCCTCATACAGATCTACCCATTTAACAAAAGCCAATGTGTATCTTTTCCCACTGACGGAGTTATGTGACAATTGAGCCCTCCCGCGAGAAAACCAGCATTGTGGACTCCGCGTAAAGTATCGACCCGGATCAGCCTAAGCATGCCGCGCAGGCTTACCCAGATACATGTATAGACTTCTCGCCTCCTGTGGATTGTCTCTTTCAGGAATCATTACTCTATACACCTGAGACGGAATGTGTCAACCCGGATCAGCCTAAGCATGCCGCGCAGGCTTACCCGGATATACACTTCTCGCCTCCTGTGGATTTTGCCCTTTTCTCACGTGTAATAAATCTAAAAAAGACGACTTTAAACACATCTAGGTAAAACGTTGGAGAATCTTTTTACATAAAGTGTAATAATGTAAAAGAATTGAAACATTGAGACTTTAGGAGAAATTGCTCTGTTTGAGCAATTAATCCTTTCGTTACAATGTTTATAATGTATTCTGCTGGAAACGAGTCGAAATACTTTGGAAAGGGATGGTTAATTTGACTGGCTTACGGCGCACACCCGGCAGACTGTTTGATTCGGCGGTTTGATATTTTCTTCACTGGTCGAAGTTATTAACTCAATTAACAATTACCTAGAAATAAGACGAGTCACTGGTAAGACTGGGAATGCTTAGAAACACAAATGTCAATTAACGAATGACACTTTTCCTACATCGAAGCCTTTTATATATTTTATTAATTTCAATCATACCAATTTTTCCGAGACACGTTTATTTTTCTTAGATCCGCTAACTACAATTTCAGTACTTTGAATTTACAGTTTAAGTTTATTTATCTTACAGATGTTATCAGTTATTGATATTTCCAAACGAAGGACACGTTTCAAACAAACGCCGCCTGGATTCAAAATCTCAACACAAAACAATATCAAAAACAACTACAAGAGCTGGACCAATGAAACCCCATTGAAGGGTCACGTGTCTGGAAGTTCAAGTGAGGTCAGTCACGATCCGCCAATCGCGTCTAAAGATCGCAACGGAAAGGCGGATTTTATCTCAATTCTTCAAAACTTAAAATCAAACAGCGAATGTTCGATGCATAGAACACCAAGTTCGACATGCGGTCTCCATATCCACATAAAACCGGTTATCGAAGTTGCTAGGAGAAGGGCAAAATATCACCAAGCGCCCCCTGGATTTAAACAATTCCCGGTTCTTGATGTAAATAACAATGCCAGAAATTCAGATAGAAATGGGCTGGTGCAGAAAGGTTCTGTCGCCATTTCTTCGTCAAATAGAGGTGAGGACGAAGCAGAAGCAAACAATGAAGAACAGAATAAAGTCCTTGCTACTATAGGAAGGCTGGCGGTGGGACTGAAGGACAAAATGCAACTAATGATAGAGAAACAAAAAGGTAATATTTAATTATTTATACATTACAGAACGCCGTCGTTAAAAGAACACTTATATGGAATGATTATTTTAAAATTTTAAGGGAATTAGATTAACAAGAAAACATAATGACAACTGTAACATTACCCTTACCAATACACAACACATCTACAGCACTCGACTCTGAAAGCAGATTAATTAAAGAAATAAAAGGTTCTGGCAATAACTGTTCAAGTGGAAAATATAGGACCATTGATATATTTACGAATATTGCAAATTAATTTTTAAAAAATAAATCTAAAAGAAATAGCTGAAATTCTGAAATTCCGCAAGTGGAAATAAGCGTTGTGCACTCTGCGAAAACCAACCTTTTGGAATTTGAGACCAGTGTGGATCCTGATCAATCTGCGCACTCGAGTATCTTGATCAGACTCTGCTCTATTCGCCAATAAGTCATTGAAGGTTTCAAGATAATTCTGATCAATAATATATATATTTATTTGGATCACTTGGCTTTGATGCGTTCGCGGTTGTTTATCTACACGTGTAATGACTACGCTAGGGTACCTCTAGTTTTAAATTTGAAAAAAATAAATATAAAAATATAAAATGTTAAAATAATCAAAGTACAAAGTACTGAAGGTAGAATTGCGATCGTTTAAGAAGAGATACAGAAGTGCATATATGAATATTTATTTTACCGGTTACCTTCAGGCAAAGTTTCAAGTGTGTAACCCTTTCCAGTGCTGAGATTTTGCCTCAACCTGAAACTTTAACCAAAATGTTGACGAACAGACAGACGGAGAGACAGACATCGCCAATCTATAGACCGGAATTGCTAAAGCAATCCGGCCAAAAATAAAAAAAAATCATCAATTTTAGCAGTAAAATCCTGCCAAGAAGTAATGAATTGAGAAAAAAATGTGCTGAGAAGTCCATAATTTCAAACTTGCTAAGATTTGGTCTGTGCAATGAATGTACAAATTGAAAAATGTATTGTTGACATGTATTTTCTACACCATCATTGTAATGTTGTTTATCATAAATAAAATTATTCCTTTTTTTAAATAAACTTTTAATCAAAATGTGTGTCTCAGTGTTGTCTTCTTCAGCAGTTTGACAGAAACAAAGCCTAAATCTGAAATTGTGTCAATGTGTTATTTGTCAACTCTGTCCCATAAGTTTTGCTTGTGATTTGAACTCTCATAAAAAAAGCACGGAAAGGGACAACTTTCCCCTACTTTGATTAAATATGTTTTCAATTAAATTGTAAAAAATCTTTTTCTTTTTTTTTGAAATTTTTGTCATTATTATTTAAGACGGACATTATATACTAGAATAGCCAACTGACTATCATTTGAAAAAGTGTTTCTTATTTAAACCTTTCCCACTTGCATACGTAATTGCAGCCGACGACTTTTGAAAACATTGATGCAGAAGAAGAAATTGCTCATAACAAGCTTTCTCCTTTTGCAACAATGTTTTCAACTATATTCAATGATTACACTTCCAATAAATGTGATTTTCTGTATCTTTGCTCAGATTTTTTTTAATTCGTCTGCTGCAGAGTTTTTATATTGTGGGGTGGGTTGTGATTTGTTAAAGGGCAAGCAGGATTGGGAATTGAGTGTTGCACTTATCCTAATGAAACACTCGCCTGCCTGTGCATGTTTTAGCTTAACTTAACTTGTTAATGTTCTTTCCATCATCAACTTAGTCATCTGTTAGTAATCAACTCTATGAACGAAATAATCGCGTCAAAATCTTGAATCGCGTCAAAATCATGAACAAACTGTCAAAATCTAATTTTGAACTGTGTAATACAAATTTAGAATACCCGCGGGTCATTTACCTGATTTTGGCCGAAAGAAATGATCGATTTCTTGCAAGATTTATTCGTTATTCGTTCTGCCTATTATAATGAAAGTATTCTAAACGCTTTATAAACAAATGATTTAAAGCGCTCAAATCATTTGATGAAATTTGTTTCTTTAGACGCGGACCTTGTCGAAAGCACCTATCCAAAATGCAAAAGTCATCGTTGGACTGAGAGAAAGAGAAAGAAAAGGCTTAGCAATGCATACTATCTTTATGAATAAGGACATGAACGAATATGTATGGACTAGCGCCTAGAATTTCGTACTAGCCGATCCTTCATTCCACTCGCTTATGCTAGCGGGCGAGTGGATGTTTACATCTCTGCCGAGAGGGAAAAAGGGTTACAATTTACAAAGGGTAATTGCGCGGTGCAGTGCTATATTGGCGTAGTGATATCTAAATAATTGTGTACACTTTAAATATGATATTTACACTTACAAGACTTGTTATTTTCTATTATAAGCTTGAATAATCGGATTTTTTTTCGTTACTCTATGTTTGCTTTTGTGAGCATTCGTAAATTAGTCAAACCAAAAATTGCACTTAATTGTTGGTGGTGAAGGGCATATACTCACTATATACGTGACTTCAAACTCACTATGACTATGGCAGCCTCTGCGCATGCGCAAGTCTACCAAAAAGCATAAATAGAGGATCTTACATGAGTGCTTATTTGTTATTGTTTTTATGAAACGAGTCGACTGAAATAATATGACGCGAGGCTCTGCCGAGCATCATATTCGTTTCAGTCGACGAGTTTCATAAAAAACAATATCAAATAAGCACGAATGTAAGATTCTATTTATCACATAACACCATAAAAAGATTGTTTTCAATCTTTAAATCGATCTTTCTTCTTCCTCATATAAACAGTGACCGAAGTTTACCCCGAAGTTCTAATGCATGATTCCACTGTAAAAAGTAGTCCCTATCAATAACCTTTTGATTTTATACAAAATTAGCAACAAGGCACTTATAACATTTCATTTATCGAGATTTATTCTCTTTAAACAATATTTTTAATAAATGCCGAAATTCAGAACAATTGTAAACAATATGAGCCAGTCCACGACAAAACCTGTATTAGTGACAAAAAAATATTTTTTGAGTTTTTTGTATTTCCTAAAATATCAACCGTTTACCTTCATAATGATACCAGAATTAGCCAAATAGTCCTACATATACTCTCTTAATTACGATATGAACATACCAACTGTCATAAGAAAACGAAAACAAAAAACCGGCGTTTTAATAAGGTGGAATCATACCTTTGAAATAACGTCGTTTTTGACGTCAAAACGTATGTCATTGCAACAATGATAGTGTGGTTAATGAAACCGCCATTCTTTTCTCGTTTGAAGTGATATTCGGATAAAATAGACGGCAGACAGTAGGGAATAGAATTTCATGCGTGCTGATATCAATTCAATACATCTGCCATGACAAATTAGACAACAAAATGCGAATTAAAAGGAAAGTTTCTCCAAAACATTTTAACAGTTATAAGATTATTTCTGATTTATTAAAAATTCGCCCGAGAGATATTTATCTAAAAGATATATCATTTTAGGCACTTGTTCGTCTACCATTTGCCGAAATTTTAAGAATATATATCGAGCCGATTTTTAATAAATCATAATGCAGTTAAACGTCTGTCGCGCTTCGGAACGTTCACTGCACAAATATTAGATAGATACGCATCTAGTGTAGGTAATAAAATGCACACCACATGTTTTCATTATAATCATCAATTTCAATCTTTTAAGTACCCCCTTTCCCCCCTAGTAAATAATGGTAGGTTGTATTTATTTGCTTCTCTTTAAAGATTCAAAGTAGCTACTATATTGCAATTTATATAGTAAATACATTAATAATACAACAAAAGAATACTTGAATTTTTACGAGATAGCGAGAATGATATTTTCAACAATATCAATATATGCTAAAGTGAGAATTGTGCATCAGTAACGCAACATATAGAAATTTCGTGATTCAATGAGTAGTGACGGGTTGATACCGTAATTCATGCTAACATAATTACATTTTAGGTATACATCCAATTCGAGCAGTGAGCCATGACGAAACCTAATGGATTGTTCTATTATCCAAAATAGGGATGAGCATAAAAATATTCGCCCGTTTTGATAATAAGTAAAATCCTGACACACCACCAGTTCGAATGCAAAGTTAGCGGTTTAACAAGAGCATTGAACTCGTTATGCCAAGGTCCCGAGTTCGAGTCGTAATGGATTACATGTACATCTTTTTATTCAAATATGTAGTTTCTACGTAACTATTAATCGCGCAATGTCCTTAATTATCGTGATTTTATATTTACCTGCGAAGGTATGAATGTGGCATATAAATGTAGAACGACGTATTATAGCATACCCAGCCATGCAGTCGAAATCGCATTATAGTGATGATGATGATGATGATTATGATTTACACTATTTTTGTCAAGGTTTTTGATGATCTTTATGTAATATAGTTATAATGAATATTAACAAGAGCACCGCGTACGGCACAGACGCTCGACTGACAGGGAGAAAAAAAATGAGCTAAACAAAAAACCTTAACCGGACGACAACGCCGCCGCCGCCGCCGACGACGACGCCAGGGTCATGACAATAACTCTCTTTTTTTCAAAAGTCGAGCTAAAAATGAAGAAAACAATGAAATCTAAAAATAAAAAAAACAAATAAAATAATAAAACCTTAAATAAATATATGCATACATACACATAGATCAAAGCTAAATGAAAAAAAAGAGAAAATTGTGGTGGGATCGAACCCATGTCATAGGACTGAATTCGTTAATCTTACCGGCTCAACCGACTGAGCTAATAATCTATTATCATACTTTCTAGTCTAAACCAATATGTAATTTGCCTTGCGTCATTAAAATGATGCGTACATATTGCCGCAGACTATTTTTGAAAGTTTTGAACTGGGGCTTGATTGTTAAACCCTTTCCTACATACAGCTAATCTGCAGCAGACGACTTTAGAAACATCTTGACAAAAACACATAATCTCTTAAAATGAAGTTATAATTACTGAAAAAGTTGAAAACATCGTGGCAAAGTTGCTCAGTTTGTGCAATTTCTACTTTTGTTACAGTGTTTTCAAAAATAGTCTACTGCAGAGGCGTCAGAAAGCGTCTTCATGTGGGAAAGGGTTACAACATTTTCTTTGTCTTAGGTCCAATCTTCGAAACTGCAATTCAACACCCGGATGTGGTTGGTGAACAGGAAGTTGTCGTCAATGTTATGACCTTTGACTCGGAAGAAGAAGAATTGACACAGGACATAGATGTCAGAGACACTACTCCAGGTAGGATTATTTCAAACAACTTAATATTTTTGAAGCTCTTAAACTAGCACCGCCTCAATGTCTTAGTGGTAGAGGGAGGACGAGGCTTCGCCCTCCGACCGGTCATACCAATCACTGGAAGTTGTGGCTTTCCCTTCCTGGCGCTCAGGGTTGCGAAGTTAGCATTACGACTGAATCGCGCTGTTATCAGGATAAATGGACCAGCAATACTCGTAAAGTATCCAGAAAACGCCGTAATATAGCTGAAAAGGTGCTGAAGGCGGCATAAAACACCATTAAAAACAAACCATACAAAAAGCAATGGATGATTCAGTTGACATGTTTTCCACTCCACTGATTTATATTTTACATTGCACCGTATCATTAACCCATTACGTCACATGACTGTTCCAAGTCGTCTGCTTAACAAATCATCAGACGAACAATTTCAATAATCTAGAAAACAGATGATATTAATAATGACATATTGCAAGAAAAGGTGAAATTGCTCGTTTTAAATGTCGTCTGTGTGTAGTAATGGTTTAAGCATTTTCCTTTGTTTTTATTTTCATACCAGCTGATTTCCTGGATACATTCGATCATTACGAGATGGTTTCCGAAAACCGGAAAGACATGACCCGTCTCGTCTATATGCTAGGTGATATGTTAATTGCTGGTGAAGTTGAGGGTGACAAAGAGGAATGGATAAATCACACTGAACAGGTTTGTTGTTTTGTAAATGAAATGTGCCAGGCGATAAGAGGCCTTGTGACTTGTTTACTATTTCGTTATGACATAAACCTTTCTGAAAGCAGGCACAGTCAAGTGGACGCATCTGAAGTAGACCACTTTTAACATTTGTGGGAAATTAAGAACTAGCAAACATCTTTAAATTGTGTTTATCCCTGTTTGTTTCCCCATATGTTTTCCAAATCATCTGCTTCAGCCATATTGTAACAGGTTTTACCCTTGGCCAATTACAACACATATAACACATATATGCGTCAGACTTTTTTGAAATCATATATGCATCATGAGCAATTTCTAGCAACAGTGTTTTCAAAAATCGTCTGCTGCAGAGGCGTCAGAAAGCGTCTACATGTGGGAAATGGCTAAATGTTCCTGTATATGAAAAATCGTAGGTATAAACATAATTTATCACATTTAGGCGGAAAATGTGAGTGCACGTGAGTCTTGACTATACGCAGATGTAAGACTACTAGACGTTGCTCCAATCACAGGTGTCTTAGTTTTCATTTTTGAAAACAATGGGAAAAACACACAAATTGCTTTAATAAAAATTATCGTAATGAAACACACTTTACCTCGTTAAGATTCTCAAATAGTTTCACTACATTGTCCATATGCTTTAATTATCGTAATGTTTATTTGGGGAATCCTTTTTATATATGAAAGAAAACGGGGTCTATTTATAGTAACACGGTACTGTTTGGGAATCCCCGAGTTTTCTGAAACGATAACATTACGGATGTTATTTTTATAGCATATGCACCTTATAAGCACTATTTGTAGTAGTTTAACCAGGTATTGTGGTTGTTTTCAAATGTTCTCAAAGAAACTCGGACACCTGTGCTCCAATACAATAAATGAACCACGACACACGAAAACTGACCTGATTGGGGGGGTTGTTGTTGTTGCCAGGAAATATCCAGACCAGTCTGCGAGTCCACACTATCGGATCAGGATCTTTCTTGTTCGTCATCAAGACGTACACGCACCCTGCGGGACTGCCGCGATCGGTTATATACATAAACCTGTCCCGACATACAGACGCTTTCGACGCCGCCGCTGCTGCAGACGACTTTTTGAAAACATTGTGACAAAAGAAGAAATTGCTCAACTCTTTATATAATTAGTACTATCAGTTATATATAGTTTCTACTTTAAATCTTTAGCACTACTATGGAGCGGTTGGTCTACATCTTCATTGTGGCCTAAATACGCCCCCTGTTGATACTTTAAAATGTTGAGCCGCGATAACTCATTTCGAAAAGACAAGGGTGCCTTTTAATAATAGCTGTATCAACACATTGTTGCATCAACCTCCCCATTATACATTGCTTAAAGATATTCCATAAACACTGTTCACTGAAATGCCTCACATATGATGTGAAACAAATGACAAACCTTCATGGTGAACAACGACACTGACAACTCCAACCATGAAAACGTGTATTAATACAATACTTGTGACTGCTTGACTCCTGGTATAAGTATATATATATAATTTCAATATATAGCAATTTTTCATTTTTTTTATTTGACGTCATTTTGTGTTCATGCACATCGCTAATCAACTTTACTAATATGATCATAAACATGGAACAAAAAAAATTACACTTTTGTAATTAGAAGAAGATAACAACAAATTTATTAATTCGCCATAAAGTAGAGCAACAACAAATATACATATGGTTTGAATTCCATCAATGTAAATCAACTAATACAAAAGTCACTAAGAAAGTCCTATTACTTTTGGATCACCTCTCTTTCTAAGTGACGTAACGTTTCTGTAGAATAATATTCCATACGTTTTTAACCACTTTCTCACCAATTATTTTTGCAGTTGTTCAAAGAAGAGAAAGCCTGGAAGAAAAGATGTTGGGACGACGACGTTTATTTCGAGAAATTCCACAGATGTTCCGCAGTCAAACCTTCCCGTAAAACTCGCATGAAGGAGTACAAAAAAGAAAAACTCGCCAAAATAAAGATGTTCATGTCCGACGTCTGTCCCTGCCTTTTCTGAATAGACAGACCTTGTGTGATTCTATGTGTGTAAAAAATTGACCTTTTATAAAACCACCAACACCACCAATAACAAAGAAATCATCGCAAATGGTTACAATGCTATTCAAACCATTCCTGCAATGACAGCAATATCACATCGCTAATGTATCTGTTGAATGTTTTTATTCATCTTCATTTTATTGTGAGCGATTAAGACTTTATAAATATATCTTGATTGTTTTGATTTTGAAACTGGATACAATTTTTTGTGTCTGTCTCGATTCTTTCAATTTAGACATATCCTCTTCAATCATATCAACACATTGTTATTTTGTATATTTGTAGAAATTGATTTTGTTTTGTGCAATTGGATTCGGTGAGGGAGATCTTTTTTATTTTTTTTAACATACAATGAAAAGTGCTAAAAATCAATACAAACGATTAAATAAAACAATGAAACATTTTATGTTTTAGTGTTCTTTTTGGTACACAGTAAATCTTTAAACATGTTTTAATAATTTGAAATAGCTCGGGCAATTGCAACCCGTAAGAAAAGTTTTAAGTGATTTACGCAAGTAGAATGAAGGTCAAATTACGCCAAATAAATCCATGGTTACATGCTGATCTAGCCAAATAGTGCATAAAAGCCTTTGTTTGCGTAGAAATGAGTATATACATTCACCAGAATGCATTGAATATGTGCCATTGGGTTTAACTAAATTTTGAATAAGTATAGGATGCACTAGAAATGTTTGCTTTGATCATTTTTAGTATTTTGACCTGGTTTGAAAGTGAAAGTAGAGTATAAGAAAGAAGAGTTTCGACCCAGCCCGATTTCGCTCACATTGATGGCTATTATATTCGCTGAGTGAATTCTTTCTTACATGATACGCGAACCCGCATTTTCTTTATTCTAAAGCTTAGAGATAACTATGTTCAATGATATAGGGGTGTTCTACATGTTAACACTTATAAAGTGTGACAATTGAGGGTTGAAAAATGGTTGATTTACATGGAAATAAAGAAGAAAATTAATTGGTGTAATGTGACCTGAATGGCTTAATGGATAAAAACAACAACAAGAACACAACACAAAACGTTTTTAAAAAAGATGATGTATTTAAAAAAAAAAAAAAAAAATATTTACATCTGTTCATCCAAAACGTCAGTGCCCTCATTTTGCCTCACGGTTTAACTCTTAAGGTTACTGTGTTCAACTGAATGTTTCGTCAGTTAGCTGCATCCAATCAACCATTTATACTACAATAGCTATTATATCATTGGTGGAATGGCAACATACGTCATAGAAGTTGTAATTTGATTGGTGGATTCTTCACACATCAAAAAGCTGATACCGTAAGAAAAAATAAACTTCTAATGATCGTACTTGAAGAAAGATTAAAGACGTGTGATTGTTTATATCAATTCCAAAGTGTCGCAGGATCCCAGATGTTTAGAACACCGTCGGACAAAGCCCGTTTTCTGGCCTAGGTATAGTTAACCCTTTCCCACATACGACAATCTGCACCAGACAACTTTGAAAACATATAGACAAAACCATGGAAAATCTCCGTAAATGTAAGTATCATTATTGGATTGAGTTGAAAATATATGCAATTTCAACTGTTGCCAATATATTTCATAAGTTGCCTCCTGCAGTTGCGTAAACATGCGTAAACATGCGTAAACATGTGGCTGCGAGTGGGCAAGTGTTGATCCTTTTATCCTTGCCCACATACAACACATCTTCACATCTTTGGCCTCAATGTTTTCAAAAGTCGTCTGCTGCTATTGCGTCAAAATGCGTCTGCATGTGGGAAAGGGTTAAAATAAGTGAGATATTGTGATAAATGGCGTCAACTCAAAGTAAATAAGGGCACTTCATAACGTTATGAATTCATATTATATATAATCTACGCTTAGGACTGGCATAAAACGCATGCCATATGGAAATGATATCATAACACATACTCACACCCAGTGGACTCGCGATAACAAATGAGTCGTCTCGCAAGAAAACCAACATTGTGGACTCCGCGCATGGCGGTAAGGACAACTGCAAATTTCCAAATATAATGAACATTAAGCTTAAAAACGCAGGCGTATTTGTCGGTTGGCAAATATTGATGTGGTGGATCACGGGAAAAATCATTTATGAACCTGTCTCTACCTGGGACCAGGTCGTTTTAGATGTTTTTCTGTGGAAATTATAGCCCGAATCGAGCAAGGGGGTAAAACACCGTTGCACACCTTGTCATTATTATTACACTATATGGACGTATATAGGGGCTATTTATAGTAACACGTTGCGGAATTCCCCGTATTATTACGATCAATTTTATCACAGCGTATAGACAATATAGAGAGACTTTTTGAGTTTTTTAACGAGGTATTGAGTATTTTTCCGCATTTTTTGCTGTGATAGAAATTCGGACGCCTGTGATCGGATCAGCTTAAGTATGCCCGCATGCTTACCCGGATAGACACCTTTCGCCTCCTGTGGATTTTCTGTTCCAGGAATCATTACTCTATACATCTATCACCCTAAGACGGAATGTGTCTGCCCGGATTAGCCTGCGGATCTGTCTTTTGAAAATAGCGTAGAAGCAGCTCAGATTACGAATTCGAGCAATCAGAACTACTGCTGCGCTGTTTATGTTTTTGTTATATGATTTATCGTTGGCTTGGATATCGAAGCTAACAATCCATAAACGTATTTAGAATAAACGGATGGATCAATCTAACATGTAGATACATCGATGTAATTTAT
This sequence comes from Serripes groenlandicus, assembly GCA_031761405.1. NCBI lineage: Eukaryota > Metazoa > Mollusca > Bivalvia > Cardiida > Cardiidae > Serripes > Serripes groenlandicus. The sequence continues at coordinate 18,012,175 of JASEVX010000013.1, read as the reverse complement.
GGTTATACATGAATACATGAATACATGAATCAAATGTTGTAAATCGCACAACATCGCATAACACATTGGTAACCTATTTTAACATATATTCACATAACATACGAATAAAAGCTTAAACTACATAGTCACTTAACTCATAATTTATAACACATTTTCACGTGTTCAGCCAATTGGTGGAAAAAAATGCAGCTTTGCCGCATTGACTTTCGTTAAACGTCGAGCTGGGGTTCGAGCTCATAAACCCTAGATAGACAGCTAGATAGACTAAGCCACCATTGCCCGGTACACTAAAATAAAAAAAAAACCACCTGCTCTTAATTGCTCTATCCTAGCACTGTAATGTTTCCTGGAAATACTGTTTCAATATCACAGGATTTTACAACATAGCCTGACCATAACTTCTGTGACGTTTTGTCGTCACGAAATCTTTTAACCCTTTCCCACATATAATTAATCTGCAGTAGACGACTTTAAAGATATCAAGTAAAAATTATAGAAAATCTCTATAAATGATAGTATTATTATTGAATAGAGTTGAAATTATTGTGGCAAATGCAGAAATTGCTCATTATGTGCAATTTCTTCTTTTGCTTCAAGGATTTCAAAAGTCATCTGCTGCAGAGGCGTCAATAAGCGTCTATATGTAGGAAAGAGGCTAGGACAGTTGGTGTTCTTATTTAAGAAGGAATGAAAACAATTTGAATAACTATAATGATACTAGATTTTGTAAAGCCGTTTGTCATTCAAACATTTATTTTTGTTAGTTTGCATTTTGACTTTGTTAAAACAAAAGTTTAATATGTGTGTGGTATATTGGGAAAATTTACCTTTCTCCTGAATAAAATCTATCCATCCATACGTCACGAATTACTACGAAATCTGTACATGATCACATGACACATAAATCAAATAAAACCAACAGACAATGCGTTTTGTTAGTTTGTATTTTTGGGGTTTTACGCCGTCTTTATTATAATTTGAAGTATACTTATTCATGAGCACTGGGTTAACACATCAGTTCTACTCTGGGAAGTGGCCACCCCACCATGACCACAACGAACAGGGATTGAACCCGGGACTTCCGGTTTCAAATCCCACACACAAACCGCTTGGCCACGGCGGATCACACACACAATCTATAGTTTCATTTAGAAACAATAATCGCAAGACGCATTAGTAAATAAAACATGCACAAAATCACATAACACTATAGAGTGAAAAGCAAACAACATACAGATGTTTACATTGTACTATATAAAATAAACATAATCACATTACACATATATCACATAATCCTACATCTGTCCTGTACTTTAGATCGTTTCTGGTTGTCAGGACGACGACCGTTCCATATTCCACAATTCCTCACATCTGTCATAACAAACTCTTCAACTTCAACGCCACAGAAAATGTCTATTTCATCCAGACTTAGTTTTGACACATTCACCGGAAGTGATTCTTTCAATATGGCGGCGAACACGTGACTGACCAATGGGGTGCAGTCAAGGGGACCTCCGAGGTAATTTCTTGTTGCTAATTCTAGGTTACAGGACGGAAGCGCTGTTAAAATCAATAAAACATACATTTACCCCTGATTTACATAAATTGCATTTCCCATATTATCACAATATAACATGTAAAATTGATCTGTTTGATTTGGACGATAGTGGAAACTTACTATGTCAACATCTCCGTCTTTTCCAAACATTGGGATTCAAAATAAGACTGCATGAATATTGACGATTTTCGTTATGTATTAGACTAGACGACTCAAGAACTATTCAAGACTTTGTTAAAATGCTTAGATGATTGTCCATGTCGCAAGATAATAATATTTCAACAGGATTTCGCATCAAGGAAAATCACGCTCTTATTTTGCATCTCAAAATGAGCAATAATCCATGACATTCAACCTCAGCGTGTTTATTACAAGTGCAGAAAAGATCCATGCAATGAGATCCATATTAACAACGCATGTTGAACGTTTCCTTGGACTAATAAGCGAACATTTCAGTGCAAGACGTACGGTGTCCGACCGGTCAAATTTAACCCCTAGTGTTGTGATTTTAAGGTTGGTGCTCGTAAACCGAGCGTTCGCGTATCAAACCCTTGTGACCAGTGTTTAGAGTAAATATTTGGCTACATGCCTGCGGATAGCGTTTATTCGATAGTCGTTTTTCATTTTGTATCGGACCAAAATGCAAACATGGGTCAAAACCAGCTGACGATGAAGTTACATCCCTTGTCTAGATGTATAATAGACTAGAGTACTAGTATACATTTTTGTTTAATAGTGCGCCAGGCCCCTATAGTTGAACACACCTATATATGCATGATATCAGGGAAGTTAACCAATCTACCTGTAATAATGCGATGATCACAAATGCAATAATGTAAGTTGTCCACGTGCGCCTTTCAAACTAACAAAGCATGCTGTGGTGTAACCCATATCTAGACGTAGTATAACGCCAACCGGAATATATCACAGCTGAAGCACTGGTATGGATAATGAATATCTCACAACAAATACGAAAATGGAATAATTAATAACGAAACAAATAAATAAATTAACTGAGACATACCTCGTTGATGTATCAAGAAATGATACGCGGGAATCACAGATTGCGGGTCCAACATGTGTAACTTCACGAATAACGTGTTCATCGCCATATTGTATTCCTCCTCACTTACTTGCCCGCGGACTATCTTTTGTACCCAAGACATTGTCCATGATGGTGACGTCATTATGTTGAGTATTTGCTCCGCCCATTCTGGCCTGTAAAAGATGACGTACCTCGATTTGAGCTTTAAGGACTAACAGTCGAATAGTCGGTTAAATAATGTTTATATTGTTAAACGTGTGAAGATCTACAATGTACGTGTATTAACTAATTCGCACATGAGCCGAGGACATTGACGCATTAAGGCGAACAAAGTGAAACTCGCTATAAACGAATATATAATTATTGAATGATTAACTGCTCTTAGCACTTTGTTGTTAAAAAATGTCTTCTGCAAATGCTCAAAATACGTCACATGTGCTAAACTTAAGCATTGAGAAACTATAGTTATAAATGCAATTCCGGTTATTTACGTTTTAAAATAATTCTAGCGCTCAACCTTTGTCTGTGTAAGAATCTGGAAGTCGACGCTTTTCACTTGAGCTACTGTATCCCATCGCTCAAATACACGTATTATGAAAACGGGAAAACTCTTACAATAATACCAGAATGGGTACTATTATGAGAAATACTGAGCGAAAAAATGTTGGGTTGTTCCCGGGTATAAGAACATCAGCTTCCAGCTGTGTATTGCCACCTTAGTAATCACGCTAAGATTGGATTTCAACGTTCATATCTTCAAGTGTAATAATTGCGCAAAAGTCGGTTTTTATGCAGCACCGTTTATATCTACACGAGGACTAATTACGCTAAAGTTGGTTTTAATGAAGCACCGCTCATATGCACGCGTAGTTATAACGCTAAGGTTTTTTTTCTTTCATGGATCACCGCTCTTTCACTTACCCGTCGTCATCTATGAATTCCTTGAGACAGACGTTAGTATCGGCATCCCGGACCACAGTTGGATACAGCTTTGTGTAGAGGGAAAATCCTGAAAAAATAAAACGATGAACAATGATTTGTATGTAGTGAAGAAAATCCTGAAAAATAAACAAAGCTTTGCGTTGAGAGAAAATCCCGAAAAAGAAAAAAAACACAGTCATGTGTACTGGAACAATTCTGAAAAATGAACAGTGGGAAATAATAGATAGTGAATAGAGAAAATCCTGAAAAAACTATAGATGTAGCTCCTACAAGTCTCACATTTCAGCTTTTCCCAAAATACATAAAATCTGCAGCAGACAAGTTTGAATATATAGCATACGGATAATATCTATAAGTTAAATTTAAGTTATTGATAAGAGTTGAATATTAATGACAAAACGAGAAATTGCACATATTGGCAGTAAGTTTCTCGTCTTGCATTAATGTTTTAAAATGTCGTCCGCTGCAGATGCGTCTGCAGGTGGAGAAGAGGGATGCCGAAATGGAAACGTCACGAGGCGCACCTTATTTGTATATCATGTCCGTTAATGGGACAGTCTCACGATTCCGTGTCTAAATGTTTAAACAATAATTAAATGTACTTAACCCTTTCTCACATACAACCATTTTTGCAGCAGACGACTTTGAAAATGTTTAGTAAAACATTTGAAAATTCTTGATAAATTCTAGAAGACTTATTAAATAAAGTTGAAAGCATTGTGGCAAGGGGAGAAAGTACTCTTTATGAGCAATTTATTCTTTTGTCACAATATTTTCAAAATTCAACTGATTCAGAGGCTTCGGAAAGGTCTGTAAGTTAGTTAAATAGATGGGAACATGATAAAATTTGCAGAGCATACTGTTTGAACGTGGAAACATATCCGAATGTTGTCAAGTAATGTCTTGATCACGTGGTTTGTGGTAACATGTGACCGGGTAGCCTAACAAAGGTAGCCTATTTTGGTTCTATCAAAAGTACTACCCTTTCAGCTTCTACTTAGGCAAATCGGCAGTGTTAACTTAGTTTTGACAATGTGTTAAAGATTAAACGGTTTTCGTTGTTTTAAGATCACTAGACAGTCCCCTAATTTATGCATGACGTAAACAGATGTCATTTTTGTTCCTTACCTAACTTTTTCCAATGTACACTGCTGTATATCTCCGATAACGCCTCGTCAAGGTTGTTTTGCTCTATCGTACAATGAAATTTCATCTCATCTTCCGATTTTAAAATCGCCTCTGCAGTGAGCAAAACTGCTAATCTTTCAACTGGAAAAGCTTGCAAATCGTCCTCGTCCAATCGCGAGTCTTTTAACACTTCATGAAAAAATATTTTACGAACGGAGTATTCTGATTGGATACAGTTCAATAGTAAGTCACGTGATGTTTGTTGAACCATATCGACGCCATTTTGTAATGGCGAAAGTCTCTGAAGGACATCCAAATTGAGTCGTTTGTTGTCCTTTCTTCCAGCGATGAAACTGAACCCTTTAATGCCTTCTCTTTTTCGAACATTTGGTCGCCTCACTGTTTTAAACGAAGATTTTCGGCCGACTTCGTCCGACGTCCCATCGTTCACGCCAGGGACACCAAGAGACGCCGGCATCTTGTAAGTCTAAGTTAGTAATAGTTTACAATGTCACAATAAGTCCATTAAGAGAGGAAGCATGTTTTTCTATAATGATGATTTGTTGATGTCTTGCAAAAGCGTTTGGTTAACAGAAATTCCGTTAGTGTACCTTCCGGATCACGTGAATCGATGTTCGGAACTCCTCAGCTTAACCCGTAGTGTTGCCCAATTGTTGTTTCGCCAGTATGTATAATAATGTTCTTTGTGTTTTGATCATGTATAGTCCCAGTTTTATAAATTTATTCAAAACACACATATACCACATGTTACATTCCAACACAAGCCGTTTACAATGTACTCTATCCCGCGATATAGATTTGCTCGTCTTTATTATCGTAAACAACAACTGGTTTACAGGTACATGTTCTTGTTCTGAAAAATAAAAGGACTCAATGTTAATATAATACATACATTATATTTCTTTGACCGTTGATTTACACGTTTTCAACAATGACTTTAGAAATTGAAATAATGACTTCACCCCTTTGCACTGAGGGTTGCAAGGATAGCATTACGTCTAATGTATCTGTTTTAGGATAAACAATAACTGTGTTACTGTATTATCTAAGAAAGAAATACATCGTGATGCTTAACAAGCGATCCTGAGCGACAAAGAGGAAAACAGTTACTGCCATTTTTAAAGTATTTTGTATGACACTATCGGGAATCGAACCTTTGTCTCCCGCTCCGAGGGAAGACACTCTAACAACGACACACCACGCTGACGGTCTATCTAGTAAGTACATGGACACAATGATTATGTGTGGAATATGATAACAGCGTGCGGATAAATGCCTCCCACGATTTAAGGTCGTAATACGGGACTGTCCATGGCTAAAGGAAGAAGTTTGCATCTGTGTAGGTTCATATCATCCTGACCACCTGCTCAGTCTTATCATAATCGACGCCAGCTGTGAAAGGCTTCTGGGAGGCTTGTGTGAGTAATATGTGAACACGTGTATATCTTGATTATAATTATGTAAAGGCTGATCAGGCTCTACATTGTTCACAAAAGCCAACTTGTACCTTTTCTCATGGACAGAGTCATATCTGATGTTATGGGTTTTTTACAAAAAAAAAACATGTCTAAATCGAGTTCGCGGGTTTAGTCGAAAAGATCCGAATATACCGAATGACACACTACTTGCTAAGGGGTACTTAATGACCGGGCGTTTTATGAATTTACTACCTGAATTAAATAGGCCGCCTACAGTCACAACGTCGCAGTGAATAAACATTTATTTACAACCGTCTTAAATTATTTATTTTTGAATGTAATGCAGATTAAATTTATGAGTGAAGTGCCAGGTAAAGAATGCGTTTTGATATATTGTCGAACAGTGACGATTCAGAGTCTAATTGTAGAAAAGTCTTTAGGCAGCTTTTGAGGAAGAAGTAGAAGGGTATGCTAGTCGCAATTGGCTTCTGTTCCGTAATCATTGGCAAAAGTAATCGGGAAGGCAGCCAGTTGCCTGAGAAGATTGTTGCGTGGAATACTGATGCGAGAAAGCCAGTTTAAGCCATTAACACATATAGACGCTTTCGGACGCTTCTACAGTAAACAACGTTTGAAAATATTGTGACAAAAGGAGAAATTGCTCAAAACGAGCAATTTCTCCTTTTGTCACAATGTTTTCAGCTTGTTTTATTAATGAAACATTCACTTATAGAGATTTTCTATGAGTTTGACTTCATGTTTTCAAAGAAGTCCGCTGCAGATTTGTTGCATGTGGGAAAGGGCTAACACATAATAAGGAGAACTGACCGCCGTGGTGTAACCGAGTAACCGTTGAAAATGTCTTTAAATTCCAAACAATCTATTAACCCCTTTTCACCATATATATAGTCCAATATCGGTGAAGGGACAAGATCTCTTTTCACATGGCAAGGCTAACACATGTAATTCTATCATTACAGCATATTATATATCATTATCAATATACCAACACTTTATCCGCAAATTGAACGTTTGTTATTTGATGATAGAGCGAAGCAAATTGGTATTGCCTGTATAACATTCAACTGTCGCTCTTTCTATATATATACACATGTACATGTACCTCTCTAACATGTAGTTATATGTGTCTACTCTGTTTTTGATGTAGGTCACGTTTGTCTGTGGATAGGGACAATATACTTATAATAAATCGTCCTAATCCAATTTCAATTCAAAGTGTCTTATTCACTATGTCAATATGAGATAATAAACTAAAATACTTATTCTAAATGGTCAAAGAATATAAAAGGATTATAACATTTATTCCATTTATATGGCCCTCAAATGGGTAATTCGATTGTGTTTATATTCTGTATTTGCAATAAAATAAATTACAATACAATACATTATAAATTTATAATACAATAAATTTCAATATAATTAATTTCAATACGATACAATAAATTATACTACAATAAATTATACTACAATAAATTATACTACAATAAATTACAATACAATACATTATACTACATTACATTATAATACAAGACATTGCAATACAATACACAACACTACACTAAATTACATTACATTACATTACAATACAATACATAATAATACAATAAATTACAATAAAATCAATTATAATATAATTAATTAAAATACAATAGATTACAATACAATAAATTATACTACAATAAATTGCAATATAATACATAACAATACAATAAATTACATTACAATACAATACATTAAAAAGCAACAAATTAAAATACAATAAATTACAATTCAATCCAAAATGAGCGGCGGCAGGCGATTTCGTGTCTTTTTGCAATCATAAAAGCAGTAAAGAGAGTCAGAGGGGGATACTCTTCTAGTTTTATACTAGAGCTATGTTACATACAGACATACAAAGAAGGCTCTATTGAGACTGTGTGGAAACACAGGCTGACCCGCGTCTTCACTTTACGCAGATGCAACAGGGCCCCTATTTGCCAGAAGTGGCTTAAATAATGTATGCTTAACCCTTTCCCTCATACAACAAATATGCAGCAGACGACTGTGAACATGAAGTTAAAAATATGATAACTCTCTATTAACGAACGAGCAGTTGTTTAATAAAGTAAAAACATTGTGGCAAAACATGAATTGCACATAATGAGCAAGAACTCCTATAGTCACTATGTTTTCAAAAGTTGTCTGCTGCAGATGCGTCAGAAAGCTTCTGTTTAAGGGAAGTGCTTTTTCCCCAAACGGATTCATAACGGATTGTATGAGTTTCAATTAAACTACTATTCTGGTTCTCATCTCTACATATACTGTGTATACATATAAGGATGGGAACCTAACCCAGCGTATATGCGGATTATACCGTTTCATTGACATTTAGCATACAAGCTAACAGTCACATAACACCTACTTTACATATATGCGAACTACACAAATAGCTTGTCGTTTAATACATACATATATATAACCTTATAAAATATATTATGTAGACATTTAGGTTTTAACTTGAGAATACTTGCCAATGGGTGCAACTTGTTGACTGACGGGGGAAATAAATCATTAAATGAAATATAATTTGTTGTCAAGAAAAGTAAATAATCGTACCTAATACATGTATGAAGTATTAAAAAGTCTGCATATATTTCCAGTATTTGTGTGTGTTTTGTTTTTTATTACCGTAAAGGATGAAATATCTACATATGAGCCGAATCACGAGAAAATCTACATTATGGACACTGCGTAAATGATCGACCCGGATCAGTCTAAGCATGCCGCACAGGCTAATCCGGACAGAAACTTTTCGCCTCTTATGTATTTTCTGTTTCAGGAATAATTTTCTATACATCTATCCCCCTGTGACGGACTGTGTCGGCCCGGATTAACCTGTGCGGACTGCACAGGCTGATATGGGTCGATACATTACGCAGAGTCCATAATGTTGGTTTTCTCGTGGAACGACTCATATTATATATAGAATGTGTACAGACTAAACACATCTGCATTTTCAACATTTTATTCCCCATTGAATCTCTTCAATAAATCGTGACTCAAGTGTACCTAAATATGGGATCCCTATTCATCGTTGTCACATTTTTAAACTTTTCCTTATCGGTGAATTATTATCCCGTTTGGGAAAAACTTCTGTATTTATTTAGGTTTTATGTCGATTTCAATAGCATTCGTGATTTATGTTTGTTTTTCTTCTCTTTCAAACTAAAATAATTCCATTTGTAATATATTGTGAAGCAGAGACACTTTTTGACACAACAACATCAGACTATTTTTAAAAAACATTGTGGCAATAGGAGAAATAGCTCATCACGCGCAATTTCTCCTTATGTCATTTTATTTTCAAGTCTATTTAATGATGGCACTTTCATTGATAAATTCCCCCCCCCCCCCCCCCCCCCCCCCCCCCCCCACCCCATAATTGTGCAAATTTATATGGCTGCTTATTTAGTATATGTTTGTGGGATAGAGAGAGACAGTTCGTTCAACTGTAATCTTACAAATATAATAAGAATATTTTAAAAATAAAAGAGTGTCAATGAATTGATCTAACAACTATCATGGATTTGTCGTTATCCTTTAACAATGAGACATCTTCCATATTGCACGCCACATCTATGTATCTTTACATTACATAACCCGTGCAGCAGTGTTAACCCCTATTCACATGCAGACGCTTTCTGACGCCTCTGCAGTAGACGACTTTTGTCACAATGTTTTTAACTTTATTCAATAATTGTTCGTACATATTATATGGGATTTTCCTCATCTTTACTAAATGTTTTCAAAGTCGTCTGCTGCATGTGGGAATTGATTGATTGATTGGGGCTTAACGCCGTTTTTAACAATGTCTCAGTTATATCACGGAGGCCAGTTCACCTACTCATGCATTTCTTGGTTTTCTCACACCAGTACTCCACACAACAATCTTCCCAAGCAACTGGCTGCTTTCCACATAGACTTTGCCCATTGGTGGAAGACGAATGACGCATGTCGCATTGACTTTTGTCAATCGTCGGAAAGAAAGTTGGCCGAGCCGGGATTCGAACTCACAACCCCTGGATTGACAGCCCGCGTCGATACCGACTGAGTTACCGGGGCTCGGCGCTGCATGTGGGAAAGGGTTAAGTAATGACGTTATACAACTTATTTAAACCTTTTAGCTGCATGTGGGAAAGGGCGAAGTAAGTTGTATAACGTCATTCAAAGTTTAATCCATTTAGTACAGGTTTTCATTCAAAACACAAACACGTGTGCATTATATTGTCACGGAAAATTTTTAAGCAGGTAGGCAGATTCAAATTACTAGTATATATAGAAAAAATACATGATTTAACAAAGAATAAAAGAAATGTGATATATAATATATTCTAATTTTACCTCCAATATAAATCACTAAAATAAACACCCCATTGTCCGTATTCGGTCTATATTATATCCCGAAATTATAAAAGAAGTATTGTGCATAGTTGTCCTACAACTTTTATAAAAAAAAAAGACAACTTTCTTTATACGTCAGTAAATCCAATAAGTAAATAATAAGTGTACAATTATTTTACTTTAACCTTTTATTAACGGCACTTGTTCGACCTTAAATCACGTGACAGGCTTTACATCCGTAACACACAGCGTCACGACAAAATGATGCTTTAATTGTTTGTTTTTGTGTTACACGGGCGAATTTTGAAAACCATATGACACAATGTATCCAACACGTTTCATTTACTGCATTTGTATTTAGATAGATTTTCGACATTTTGACTACATATTTTCAAAGGTGTCTGCTATAGATTTGTTTTAATGTTTAAGCTTAAGTATATATGAGCCAGTGCATGGCGAACTGTACAAGATGGCATTTTTGAACATCGTAGGTTCAGGGTACAATTCCACAAACTTAACTTACTTAAGCGCAAAGTAATATTGTTTCCCTTATATTTTGTAAAAAATGAATGGTGGAATGCATTTAAGTAAATGACTAAGTTAACATAAAAAAATACCTTGCTTACTAACATTACTTGTTAAGCAATGCAATATCTAGGCTTTTTAATAAGGGAAACACAACTTATGAAATGTGCCTTGAAGTGTTTAAGTATTACTATTAAGTAAGGTCGTTGGCACTGGATCCTGATCAGCATGGCCATTGGCTCAATCTTAACTGAATCTACACAAGTTGACATAATCTTCTAACAAGCTTGTGTAAACAATAAGTGAATATTAATGATCTTAATTAGACTGTGCGGATGCACAAGTTTATCTTGATCTTTGCTGTTTACAAAGGTTATCGTGTACCCCAGACCTTGTCTGAGGATATCATGAGTATAGATGTACGTGTGTTGTATCGTGTTTGCTTAACTTGTTTATACGACAGAGTTTAATTTTTTAGATTAGATTTAGTTATCCGTCTATACAGTTATAAATTTCGATGTAATTTTCTGTCTATTTAATGGTGTATTTAAGCGTTATATCATGCTAAAAGTAAAATCTCCTTTCAATACATCGTAGTCGTCATGTATAGCTCTCCCGTTGCTTTCGATTAACCCTTTCACGGCCATAGAGGACAGTTGAAACCCTTTTAACCCTTTCCCTCATATAGACGCTTTCTGACGCCTCTGCAGCAGACGGCTTTTTAAAAACATAGTGACAAAAGAAGAAATTGCTCAAAACGAGCAATTTCTCCTTTTGCCATAATGTTTTCCACTTTTAGTCATAGGTTATCCATTCAATTATAGAGGTTTTCTATTTTTTGAGAAAATATGTTTAAAGTCGTCTGCTGCAGAATTGTCGTATGAGGGAAAGAGTTAAAACGTTACTGCAAAATGAGACATTCCTCAATGTGTGCAGAATCTCTTTTCCCAACAATGCATTCTGAATTGTTATCAAAGTCTTACTTCAAATTAAAAGGAAATTACCAGTAGGTTGTGGGTAATTTTGGTACTTTCAATCAGACGTTTCTTTACAATACCACACTGGGTACTTGTAATTGGTTAACATATGTCGTGAAACAACCCTTTTACGTCTATTCCATTTCCCGCAGCCGGTCTCCACAAAGCATATCGAGGGCTTGGCGTGAAACGGTTGTAACTAAAAACCTATTTTGAGAACCCTGGTTTAGGGGCAATTTTGACCCCTTTGTAAACAATGCAAATGTATGTGCCATTGCTCAGAACGAGCAATGGGACCTAAATTTACATTGTTTACCAAGAAAAATGATTTAACACTTATAGAGACTTTTTGGGGAGGTGATTAACCTTGGTAAAAAAATACAAATTTTAGTTACATCCGTTTCACGCCAAGCCCTCGATATATCGTTTACGCATGCTATTGTATAAATTGAACAAATATATGTGTTCAAACCAAAACAGACATAATATTTTTCTTCTTTTCCTTTTAAAAATACTACTAATGTTTGTCCTTTTTTTTATCATTTTTTTTACCATGTACTTTTACGTTTACAATTTGATTAAATATTGATGTTTTGTGATTTGTTTTATTTTATTGAGGGGTTATCACCGTTTTCAGCATTATTCTATTTAAACCACGGCGACAGTACACTTATTCACGATCCCTGGGTAAAGAAAAAAGAAGTATGCTAGGAAATAAAAAGGGAGTCTATTATATAAACCTCGTTATCATGTAGTTATTCATTATTAACCTAATTGCTTCATAATTACCTTGTTTTTTGTTAAACGCCCCTATTAAGTGAGTTACACAACATGACTATTTCCCTGGCATTGCCATTAATCTTTGACGTTTTGAGCTGCGCCAGTGAGTGTATGTTAAGATGACTATGTGCTTGTCACGCAGAAAGTCTTTGACAATATAAGAAAAATGGCCGTCAACAATTATGTAAAAATCTTCTTTTTTTTAAGTCACATTGTAAAGCAAAACAATCAAGTCCCGTTCGGCTTCATGCGTAAAGTAGAACGGACTACTTTCGCAAATACAGTAACGTTACTTGCAACTAGCGCAATGATAATGACGGTGTATACATATTTCATGTTTCGAATAGTATCCAACCTTGACCCTGTTCCACGTGTAGAAATGCTCTGACGTATATGCAGTTGACGGCTTTTGAACAATTTCACCTTTTGCCAAAATGTTTCCAACTCTTTTCAATTGGTATAGTTTCATTCATAGAGATTTTCCATACCTTATTCTAAATGTTTCACAGTCGGTTACTGCAGGTTTGTTGTTTCTGGGAAATGGTTTATAATGCGATATTTTGATCCGCATCAAAAATCGTCCTATGGCTAAATCGTTATTCGTCTTCAACCAATGACATAACAGTCTATGTGGAAAAGCAGCCAGTTGTTAGGAAAGACTGTTGTGTGGAGTACGAATGCGAATGTGAACTGGCTGCCGTGATATGACCACGGCGTAAAACCGTAATCACTCAGTCTAAATCGAATATAAGCGTTAAACCGTAGAGTCATATGTAACATTTTATTGAAATCTGAGCTGTACTGTTTCACGTGAAAATCTGTTTTATTTCAGGGATGCAATGACTAAAATCCGATACCAATATTTTCGAAATAATGGTTGATTGATTGGAGTGTAACGTTATTTTCAACCGTATTTCAGATATACCATGGCTTGATAATTTCATATTTCTAAAAAAGTGATCCGCCTAGGCCGACTGGTCATGGCTCGGAGACCTGTCGTCCCATGTTCGATTCCCGAATCGAAGTGGTCACGATGGAGTGTCCATAGACAGGGCCCTTTTCCTATTCAATGTATCGGTTAGTGAATCAGGGATCAATGATAAATAAAGTGTCGTCGTTATATAAACTAATACTTTTGAAAACGGCGTACACCAGTGAGCTTATTTTATACGGTTTTCACGAACGTTTCTTAACAACAGTTGGCTGTTCGATAACCATGTGTATATGCCGGTGTCTATTGAACGCTTGTCCTGTATATTTTGTCAACAACATGTATGCATAGTTCATACTCTGACTCAGGCTAATCTACATTTCTGTAGCATGTTTGACATTTAAAACGTTACATAAAATGTCGATGTAGAATCACGTTTACCGTATACGGTGATTAACCCTTTCCCACATATAAACGAATTGTGACGCGTCTGCAGCAGACGCATTTTGAAAACAATGTGGTAAAAGGTGAAATTAATCATGATGAGCAATTTCTCCTTTTGCCACACTGTTTCCATCTTATGTCAATAAACACACTTTTTTATAGAGATTTTTCCATATATGTACATGTATTTGTTCGGATGTTTTTGAAGTCGCCCGCTGTAATTTTTTTATTTTTGGGAAAGGGATAAAGTGTCGTCTGTATTGCAAATATCTGAGGAATAATTATCTATATTCAGTTTATTACAACATACAAATGACATGTAATTACAACATTATTACAGAAAAATTGCATGTCATTACAACATACCCATTGCATGTAATTACAACAAACACATTGCATGTAATTACAACAAACACATTGCATGTAATTACAACATACACATTGCATGTAATTACAACATACACATTGCATGTAATTACAACATACACATTGCATGTAATTACAACATACACATTGCATGTCATTACATCATACACATTGCATGTAATTACAACATACACATTGCATCTAATTACAACATACACATTGCATGTAATTACAACATACACATTGTATGTAATTACAACATACACATTGTATGTCATTACAACATACACATTGCATGTCATTACAACATACACATTGCATGTCATTACAACATACACATTGCATGTCATTACAACATACACATTGCATGTCATTACAACATACACATTGCATGTCATTACAACATACACATTGTATGTAATTATAACATACACATTGCGTGTCATTACAACATACACATTGCATGTCATTACAACATACATATTCTTTGTAGTTTCAGCATGTACAAAATATAACAAACGTATTTCGAAGGTGTGAAATGTCGTGCGTATCAGAGAAAGGATTTTGTTTGAAATAAAATTTAAACCCCTCATCAACTTGTAAAATTCAAAACAGTAAAACTGATGGAAACACAGTGACCTCGCGATAACTCGAAGTAGAAAGGAATGCACAAATAATTTCGCGTTACCGACGGCTTGTAAAATCGAAGTAGAAAGGAATCCATAATTCACTTTGAGATTTCGACGGCGTTTTAACTCGAAGTAGACAGGAATCCATAAATTCATTCGAGTTATCGACGGCGTTTGAACTCGAAGTAGAAAGGAATACATGAATTAATTCGAGTTATCGACGACTTAGTAGCTCGAAGTAGAAGGGAATGCAGATGTAATTTCGGTTATCGACGACGAGTTAACTCGAAGTAGAAAGGAATTCATAAATTACATTGAGTTATCGACGAAGTGTTCGAGTGATCCTTCGGTTTTTTTCTAAGTTCATTTGTTTACGTTCAACTTTGAAATTCAATAATAATTAAATGTTTATTAAGATAAACAAATCAGTGATACAGCATGATTGCTCGTCTAAATAATCAGAAATGTTGCTACTCTGTTTTCAAAAAGACTTTACCGTTCCAATAATTAGTTCGAGTTTAATAATATATTCGAGTTATCTGACGTTCCACCTAACGCGAGTCCATTTTATAACCGCAGCTTTGCTTTGTCGATTAACTTAAAGCTTTCCCAATGCCGACGTAATTCTATTACATGGAACAGCACCGTACAGGCAATTTATCGTTTGCAAGAATGTTTTCAACTCCATTCCAACAATTTGCATACTAGTTCGGGTCTCTGTCTTTTAAAACTCGTCTTCTGCAGATTTGAGAAAGGGTTAGTGCCCACAAATAATTCTTTAGTTATAAAAATCACAAAATGCTACTTACATGTAAATCCAGCATAGATATTCATAATAAAGTATTCACACACTCGTATGTAATACATAATTACATATAATATATCTATAAAGGTATTTCAAATATAAACCTAACCATATTCACCACAGATCAGAATATATATATGATACATAACACATGTTTTAAAATATATCATATACAATTTTCCTAAAATCGATAGGAATATAATTATGAGTATAACCGACACGAGAAAGTGTCACTTTGTTTTATTGACGTACTTGAGGAGTCTGATGACAGCAATTTGAGATAAATGTGTTTGTTACAAAGGCGTGAATATGTTTGTGTGTTTGCTGTTTAATTGTATAAACATTGATTGATTGGTGTTTTGCGCCGCTGTAAACATTTTTTCAGTTATATTACGGCGCTTCATAGGTACGTTACCAGTAACAATGTTTTCACAATTCGAATGCTGTAGATTGAATTAAAATACGCCATCGTGTTGGGACGGGTAAAACGAAAGTTCCATTGACGTAAAACTAGTAGGGCTACCCTTCTAGCGTATTCTCAGAAGATATGATAAGACCTGTAAACGGCTGCACAGGCTAACTAGATTATTCACAGTACGCATATGATTTGTATTCCAACTACATCACGACAACAATACCTAGCGTTGTTAAACAAACGTCTGATAAGTATATACTAGGTGTCCATAGTTCTTCAAATTGGATATAAAGTAACATGTTACATGTGTTTCAAATTCAACTGTATTATCGGCTCCGTTCAAAATAGTATAGAAATATAAATAAAATCCTCGCGCCCGTGCGTGTACATTCAAAGTTTCATTGACGTAAATCAAATGGAGCTATCCTTCTATCGTATTCTCATTAGATTCTTCACAGTAAACATATGTAACAAATAAATCCGAAATCCCTAGATGCGGGCTCATATATGACGGGGAATAACATGAGCGCCAGGGCGAATGTCGTTTGTCCGGATTTTTTGTTTGTGCTGAATAATGTTTTCAACACAATTGTTAACTTATCGTCTGTTGTTCGACAGCCATCCTATATGCCGGACAGGAAGATTAACATGTGCTGGACTATGAGAAATCCCAGAGGGGCGACTTAAATCTTGTATGTTCAGCTGTCCGGATTATGAGCAAAACTCTCACTTTCTCTGAGAGCACTGCTGTTAACTAAGAAAAGACAAAAAATACTTTTACACTTGATATTATTAATCCAAAATATGTCACATACCATAAATCATAACCTGACATAATTGGCAATTGCACCTAAACAGTTATAAAGACCTTAAGTTTGGCGTTTTGAAGGGCGTGAACCTATTTGTTCAAAATATAAAGTAAATACCTTTTGCTGCAAATTGCAGAGTAAATAACAAATTCTGTATCACAAAAATTCAAATTGTCTTCAACTTGCAGAGTAAATAACAAATTTTGTATCACAAAAATTCAAATGAAATAACTGTGCTGCAAATTGCAGATTTAAATTCCCAATTCTGTATTACAGGGTAAAATCACATCACATATGTTACGATGGAGTTTCAACTTCAACACTTATTCTCGCAAGAAAAAACTATTTCCCTAACATGGCTTGGTACTGGCAAATTGCTATAGGGCGCCTTGAGATACACACAAACAATTGGTCCCGAAAAACATGGTGACCCCTAGCATAGAATTGACTTCAAACTGCCGTAACCAATCATGAAATGATCTTAGCCGCTTATGGGCCGCAGATGCTTGCCACTAGGAAATGGATTAAAACCATTTCCTCCGCCAAATTTAAAATTCCCCGCCCACGAAAATTTTGCGGCAGCAAGGCCCATTCTACTAACAACATAGTCCACGCCCTTCACTAAATTTAACCCAATTATAATTAGGTAAACCAGGGTTGTTCTCCCTGTAAAAATGCACTTAAACCCTGCTTTATGTTTTCCACAAAAATATAACTACCAGCTTCTGACAGATGGACCCCGTCCGGAGCATACTGGGTTGAATTAAAAGGTAAACGATTCCTGTGGCGGAGATAAAAACCGTTAATCAGCCGGACATGTTTAACAGCTAAAGAGTTCAGCCTCTTCCCAGCCTCTAGCCCCTTGTTACCTGACCATTCCCATGGAAGGATCTCAGACCATATTATAGTCGTGTTTGGAAAATAAGCTTTCAAAAACCCTATCAAACGCAAACAAATTGAATGAAACTTCTTCAATGGTGTGGTGCCTAAATCGTTACCGCCGATATGCAATAGTAAAAAGGGTTGGAGGGACCCTGATCTTTAACAAGGTAACCAGCTTTGCCTTGTCTTTTCCAAAGTCAGTCCCCCATATCATTGCTCACCACAACTCTGCGTCGACTCCCATGTTCAGTCCTGGGTACAGCCGTTTAACAAGCGGAACATTTCTTTTTATCAAAGATGATCCAACAAACCAGATTTGAGGTACAGCTGAAATAACTTGTTTCTTGTTGGCCAACAATCAGAGCTTTAAGACACTTACTTTTGTCCTTTCCAAAATAATGGAGATGCCGGTGAAACGTAAGAAAAGCCACCCCGTGAAATTTACCAGACTTGTTAGAAAGATTTTAAGGAGGACGTCAAACAACCCGAGTTATTCAATAATGGAATAACTCTCGTTCGGATCCGTTTAAAATAGCAGTCGACGTAGAAATATATAAAAGAAACCTCGCATCTGTTAATTTGGGTGCTTATCGACTCTCCAGTTTTCCAACATTGAAAGTTTTATTGACGTTAACATGGTTGGGCTACCGTTCTATTTTAGTGTATTCTCAGAAGATGCCTATAACAGGGTAATATCAGACATCACCAGGCATTGATCATTACTCAGCGATTACCGGAAGTAGTACATGTGTATTGATCAGTCTCAGACAAATATCAACGATTTAAATGCTATTTCAGACCGGGGGGAAACACTTGTATCAATTAAATGAACGAACGACTACGTTTTCCTACTTGGTCATGTGTTGTTTTGTACCGGACACGTCGCGTGTACATGTATACATGTAGGTCGGGTTAAGTCGGACGCGTTAAAATAATGTGGGGTTCATCGGACAGTTAAGGCTTTTTAAAAATATTGTTTTTATTAATGTCGCAATACTTATTTGACAACTTCATATTGAGATTGATTAATATAATATCGGTGGCATTGCTTTCAATATGTGATGTGTTAATAAACACTTTATGTACATGTCGAAACTACATTTAAATGCCTTCATGTTAACACAACTGGATTTTCATTTGAATCACCAAACAATACATGTATAAGGTTTTAACTAGATCGTTCGTTGTCATATTTAATTGAAAAATTATCAACACAAGAATTAAAAAGTGCAATTGAAACAAACCAACATGGTTTTATCAAATTAATTTGATAAAAGGTTCACGAAAATACAGTTGAAACTGGTAATTTCATAACAACCGCCCCGACTGTCAAGATACGTTTTGGCTGACTGAACTGCGTCGCCGGTTTTGAATATACTTTCAATGTTATATCTTTGTTATGGCCCTATTTTCCTATTTTTAACTTCAGGTAGTTCCTTTGGTTTTAGGAGCCACGTTACGTTGAAACAACCTAAACCCATCAGCCTAGATACAATGCAGGCACTGTCTCTCTTTAGATAGGCAAAGGTAAAGTATTCTGAAATAATTCGTATAGCGTGTGGGTCAAACCGGTTGTCTCTGTCGGGTAAAAGTTCGTATCTCTCGCCGACTTCTAAAGAGCGGGATCCATATTGATGCATGTCCACAGTCCAAACATTCCTAATGATAAGGTGTGGCATCCTTCAAAAATAAAGAGATAACAATATAAGTGTCATATTTCTTTTCAATTTCTTTGATTTTGTTTATCTTTTTATGACCGTTTTAGAAACCCTTTTCAGTTCTTTCTCTTTGTTCTTTCCTGCTTTTATTTTAATATCTTCCTTTAGTTTTGCATCGACCTTTTCTTGGACAATTTCATCGCTTGTTAGTATTCTGTGGCTAGTTAATTTTCTTTTTGAATTTGTTTTCTTTGCTTCAGCCGCCCGATCAGGAGATGGACGACTGTAGAGTTTGTTTAGCTCAAAGTCTACATTGATGTCAACATCGAGGATGGCCTGAATAATTTCTGCTGCGTCGGCAGCTTCGACTTGCACCACTCCCGTTATATCTGCTTCAGCTACGACGTCATTATGTGGTGACGCAGCTGCTTCCACCACCTCAGTCAGATTTGCTTGTGTTTCGACATGGATCACGAGACTATCGCAACCGACTGTCTTTGCAGTTCCAATTGGAGACACAATAATGATTTGAGCGCAGTCGAACGGTATTGATGGGTTGAAAGCCGCCTTGGGGATCGCATTTGGATTGAATGGATAAATACCACAATATTCGAATCCTTTGCGGATGTTATGTTTATTGAAGGCCAATTCGTATGCATTTCTAAGTAATCTTGGAAATTCCCATTTACAAACGAGATTGTTCGGGGATGCTTCCATAAAAGTTGTACATTGTTTGTTGTTCTCCTTTGACAGTGGACCAAACAGGGCCTTGTCTAGTGGATTCAGCCACTGGGTGGTGTGCGGTGGCAAAGCAAACACACTTACACCATTCGCATTTGCAGATTCTAGAATGTCGAGTGTTTCGTGTGAACTATGTGAATTAAGCAATAGCAACTGTGGTCTCTATGGACCACAATGTTGAAGAAAATGTTCTCAAATCATTCCTTGCCTAAAGATTCTTCCATTCAACCCTTTTCTTTGTAAATATATTTAGTACAGACTGGACCGTTGACGAGATTATATGCATATAACGCTTTCTTGTTTTTTCCTTTTACGATGACCATAGGTGGAATATCGCCACCTGCTGCATTGACACAGGCTGAGACAGTAATTGATTCCCGACTAGTTCCGACGCGACCGGGAATATTTCTGCCACTCTTCTTTGCCTGCAAGTGCTTCCTGTCGATTCCAACACCAATCGTCGCAGTCTCATGGATATTGTCTGCAAGTTTTCTTTCGATATTTGCCGGAAAAACAGTTTGTTTGCCATGTGTTGGAATCGGACCTACTCTGCCAGAAACACGGTCATGAAGTGTTGAGCAAGGTACGATACTCATGTTGCCGCAGTTTACAGCGGATACAGCCTGCTCCATGTTTTTCGTATCATATTGACTGCGAATATTCTTGCTTTTGTGAGGCATTCTGAAATTATCATGCACGGCAAGATGATGAAGGAAGAAATCAGTTATATTAAAAGGCGTTGATCAATGATGTTAAATATGTATTATTACCAAATTATTTCAGTCAATAAACCTTTAACCAAAGTAATACGTTATTGCTCTATAATGTAAGTGTGGTTCATTTCATTATTATTATGATTTATCAAGTATTATCTGGTTTACAGAATATATTCATGTAGCTTTCAGACGTAAGGACTATATACATGAGCACTTTACTATGTAAAAATTTGTCCGACTTAAACCGACAAGATTAAACACTGAATTTGTTAATATGGGTTCATCGGACGTTTATTTGTTTCAATATTTCATTGTGTAATTAATATTTTGGCAGAAAATGCTAACATCTTTTTAAATTTAAATATCTTATCAAACCCGTAGTTAAAATTCTAAGGGAACGAGTTAAAAATTGCGTCACAAAATAATTTCTTTAAACTGAGTCATACAGTAATGATGTACAGCCAATCAAATGACTCGAAATTGTGACAGCAGACTTCCTGCGTTGTAATGCAGTGTCTGATTGGATGCTGGAGCGAATGTTTATGCGTTTGAAACCAGAGAAAAAAGTGTCCGATGTACATGTCCGAAGTACCCCGGTTATACTCTAACATGTAGATGGATGCACAGGCTCACGAGAGCCTTCACACTACGAATATGATTTAACAAAAAGAATCCCAAATCCCTAGACGCGGCTCAAATATGCCGGGATATAACCTGAACGCCAGGCCATTGCTAAATCACGGCGGCAAGTTCACATACCCATACCCATATGCTTTCGGACTTTTCAGTTTCTGTACTCCTAACAGCATTCACCCTACGTAACTAACTAGGCTACATACCTACATATCTACTTAGTCGGTTGGCGTAATACAAGAGACGTTAGTTACAAAGACTTTCATTAATTGCCGGAAAGAATTTTCCGAATTAGAATTAACCCTTTCCCTCATAAAACAAAACTGCAGCTGACGACATTCTAAAACCTATTGGCAAAACCGTGAACAATCTTCAAACAATATATTTTAATCATTAAATTAAATACAGTTGAAAATATTGTGGCAAAAGGAAAAATTGCTCTGTATGGCTAGGGGTTAGCAAACTAATTCGTCCGTCATATGAACTTATTCAACAGGAGGCTGTTTAGCCTTTAAGTTCTGAATTTTTAAAATTGACTCGTCCAGTTTTGAAATTGGTAATAACAATAGCCAATTTAAGAATATCAATATAAACAAATTGGGTTAGACCGCCAACATTATATATCCTGGCAAGACGACGCGGATGCGCCGCTTCTCTGTAATATGTGGAAGACACTTGTGCAGAGGTAGAGCGTCGGCCTCTCATACCAAAGGTCCCGGGTTCGTGTCTCGTGATGAGCAGGTTTTGACTTTTGGGGTTTTACACTCAAAAGGTTAATGTAAGCTGAAAGCTTGTTTCGCAATCGATGTAAAATAAACAAGTAATACACTTCAGAAGGATCAACCCCGCGTGTATTAGAAAGTTTAGAAAGTGAAACAGAAACGCGTTTTGCGTAAACCCAGTAAGTATCAGTCCTTTTCCGCGAAAACTGACAATGTATTCATTGAATGCAACACAGGTTATTATCGATAAATTCATGTAATAATATGTCTGACAAAGTTGGGGATTTATTTACAAAATTCAGAACTAAATACATTTGGTAGGTGTATACATGCTGTAGTATAGAGCTTTGTTATACAAAAACAGACCTTCTGGTTCAAATAAGTCTTTCAAGGATCCGGAAATCCCAGGGAAAAGGTTATTCAATTATAATTTGTATCAAACTACAACTATAAGATTTTTAAAATCACTAACTCCGAGGTAGGTCTTCGTTTATCCGAGCTGTCTGATCGGGTTCTGAACTATTCTCAAACAAGCATTTCAAGGATCCAGATTGTATTATTATGTGTATAAAACGACAACTATACGATTTAATCGTAATTGTCATTTATTTCACGAACCCCGAAGGTAGTTTTTTTGTGTTGCCTTGTATATTTTATAATGTAACATGTGGAGGACGACGACAGGTGTTCAATTAACCCTTTCCCGCATGCAGTAACATTTCGAAAAGTCTGCAGCAGATGACGTTTGAAAACACTATTGGAAAAAGGAGAAAGGCTTATTACGTTGAGCAATTTAACTTTTTGTTCCAAGCTTTCAATTCTACTCCATCATTTAATCGTCAATCATAGAGATTTTCCATACTTTCTCCAAGATATTTTGCAGATTTGGTGCATGCTGGTAAACTATAAGATGAAAATAGTTGAATATAGTGTATCGGACACAAGATACACCACAGCGTATCGAGGGCTTGTAGTGAAACGGTTGTAACTAAAAACCTATTTCGAAAACCCTGGTTTAGGGGCAATTTTGATCCCTTTGTAAACAATGCAAATTTAGGTGCCATTGCTCAGAACGAGCAATGGCACCTAAATTTCCCTTGTTATCCAAGAAAAATGATTTAAGGCATTCAAAGACTTTATGGCGAGGTGATTAACCTTGGTAGCAAAATACCAATTTTAGTTACAACCGTTTCACGCCAAGCCCTCGATATGCACTTGAGCCAATCCAATACCGACCCTCATCTTTAAAACCAATTGCTTATTGCTTTCAATTTTAAAGATTTTCCATAGGTTTTCAATTTGTCTGCTACAGAGTTGTCGTTTGGGTGAAAGTGGGTAACTTGATTTAACAAATATTGAAAAACACCGTGACCTTTCAATGGTCATATAAATGACACAATATGTAGATGTTTTTAAAATGTAGCAAATACTATATAAAGTCTATGAAAAAGGTTTCTTTAATACTCGAGATTCGTTTCATCCTTTTGGCTCACTGTTTCATCTTCGTCTCCTTTTACATCACCACTCTCTACGTTGTCAAGGTGATCGCCACCAGGATTATCCGAGCTAAAAACGTCCTTCGCTTTACTCTTGATCGACTTTGATTTCTTTTTCTCAACTCTCGCATACAAACTGTCGCCACCATCGGCTGTCTCTTTTACCGTTCCGTTATCTTGGACGTCACCCATTACCGCAATTTGACCTTCAATTTGACCTTGACCTTCATCTTTGTTTTCGTGTTTGTCTTGCATTGACTCAAATCGAGCGTAATGTGAATTATCGTACAGAGTAATCATTTCGTAAGGATTAATTACCAACGACGATCTAGCCTCCACAGCCATGTCCCTGTCACCTATTACGTTTTTGTTGACCTTTGTTGACCCCGCCTTGACCTCATACTTTGACCTTTCCTTCGCCTGACGTTTTCGTCTGATGAAAAGTAAAATGACGACTATAATTATAGCAATCACAATTATCGATGGAACTATGATCTCGATCAAGGTTATTAAGAGTTCATCTTTGGAATCAGGCGTAGGAACTTCGGTAGTTTCCGGCAACTCTGAGGTAAAAGTCGGCACTGGTGTGGTCAGACTACGGTAAATGTTTACCATCAAAGTAGCATTGGTACTGTACCCGCCTGCACTGATTTCAGTTGCCTGTAAATTGTGAAATACAAAACAAGTTACATATTATGAATTCAACTCACATGTAGTTTCAGTATTCTAAGTAATTAAGGCTGACTAGTCGCCGTGATATAATTGAAATGCCGTTGAAAACAGTAATTTTTAACAATCAAGATAAACATACAAATGACCCTCGCCAAACATGTTTTTGATTTTATGTGCATATACAAACATCGTAACGACATATCGTTACGATCTACCATTATGACTTAATGTAATGTGTTATCATTACGATCCACCGTTACTACCTACAAGCCAAGCCGCGGTAGCTCAGTCGGTAGCCACGCGGGCTGTCAATCCAGGGGTTGTGTGTTCGAATCCCGACTCGGCCAACCTTCTTTCCGACGTTTGACAAAAGTCAATGCGACATGCGTCGTTCGTCTTCCACCAATGGGCTAAGTATATGTGGAAAAGCAGCCAGTTGCTTGGGAAGATAGTTGTGTGGAATACTGGTGTGAGAAAACCAGGAAATACGTGTGTAGGTGAACTGGCCGCCGTGATATGACTGAGAAATTGTTAAAAAGGCGTTAAACCCCAATCAATCAAAAATACTTACTACGACCAAAATGTGTTATCATTAACGACCTTTCGTTACAACTTACCTTAATGTGTTATTTGCGACCCAGCATTACCATTAACGACCAAAATGTGTTTTCTTTAATGACCTACCGTTACGACTTACCGTAATGCAATTATCAATAACGACCTACTGTCAGACTTACTGCAGTGCGCTATAGTTTCGACCTACTGTCAGATGTACTGCAATGCGCTCTAGTTTCGACCTACTGTCAGACGTACTGCAATGCGCTCTAGTTTCGACCTACTGTCAGACTTACTGCAATGCGCTATAGTTTCGACCTACTGTCAGACTTACTGCAATGCGCTCTAGTTTCGACCTACTGTCAGACTTACTGCAATGCGCTATAGTTTCGACCTGTCATTGCGACTTACCGTAATGTGTTACCAGAATTGACATAATGTCATATTTACTGCAATGTGCTATTGTTACGACCTACCGTTACAACTAACCGTAAATGATGCGTTATCGTTCCAATCCACCGCTACGACCTACTATTACAGCTGACCGTAATGTACATGTATTATCGTTATGACCTTCCGTTACGACTTACCGTTATCGTTATGGTCTACCGTTACAACTTACTGTAATGCAT
This sequence comes from Serripes groenlandicus, assembly GCA_031761405.1. NCBI lineage: Eukaryota > Metazoa > Mollusca > Bivalvia > Cardiida > Cardiidae > Serripes > Serripes groenlandicus. Next base: position 17,986,274 of record JASEVX010000013.1, on the reverse strand, counting down.
TGTCGTTACGTACTACCGTTACAAATTACCATAATGCGCTATCGTTATGGTCTATCGTTAAGAAACTGTAATGCATTGTCGTTACGTCCTTCCGTTTAGAGTTACCTCAATGCGTGATCATTCCGATTCACCGTTACGACTTACCGTAATGCATTGTCGTTATGGTCTACCGTTACAACTTACCGTAATGCATTGTCGTTACGTCCTACCATTTCGACTTACCGTAATGCGCTGTCGTTACGTCCTACCGTTACAACTTACCGTAATGCATTGTCGTTACGTCCTACCATTTCGACTTACCGTAATGCGCTGTCGTTATGGTCTACCGTTTCGACTTACCGTAATGCATTGTCGTTACGTCCTACCATTTCGACTTACCGTAATGCGCTGTCGTTACGTCCTACCGTTTCGACTTACCGTAATGCATTGTCGTTACGTCCTACCATTTCGACTTACCGTAATGCGCTGTCGTTATGGTCTACCGTTTCGACTTACCGTAATGCATTGTCGTTACGTCCTACCATTTCGACTTACCGTAATGCGCTGTCGTTATGGTCTACCGTTTCGACTTACCGTAATGCATTGTCGTTACGTCCTACCATTTCGACTTACCGTAATGCGCTGTCGTTACGTCCTACCGTTTCGACTTACCGTAATGCATTGTCGTTACGTCCTACCATTTCGACTTACCGTAATGCATTGTCGTTACGTCCTACCATTTCGACTTACCGTAATGCATTGTCGTTACGTCCTACCATTTCGACTTACCGTAATGCATTGTCGTTACGTCCTACCGTTTCGACTTACCGTAATGCATTGTCGTTACGTCCTACCGTTTCGACTTACCGTAATGCATTGTCGTTACGTCCTACCGTTTCGACTTACCGTAATGCATTGTCGTTACGTCCTACCGTTTCGACTTACCGTAATGCGCTGTCGTTATGGTCTACCGTTTAGACTTACCTCAATGCGTGATCATTCCGATCTACCGTTACAACTTACCGTAATGTCGAATTGAAGAGAGATGGGAAGGTTGTCTGTGGCATATGTTACGTTAAGGAATGGCTGTTCTATATAAATGTCCCCTGTGCTACTGTTTATCCGTATATTAGAGGTCCAATTGGAGACAAGGTCATCTTCAGTGACTGTAACAAATAGTTCATCAATCAAACTCGTGTTAGCATTCACCTATGTTAAGCATCCACTTAAAGATTAACCAAAACGACTTCTTTATTTGACTAACTTGTATTAAGCAACCACTTGTGTTCAGCAGCCACACTTTGATTCATGCTCACTTGGATGGCTGATAAAGACAAGATTGAGTGTATGTGAATTTAGTCGGTAATTGAGTGTCGATAGAGGTTCTACAAACAATTGTTTATACATGTATCCAGTTTAACCCTTTCTCCCATACTGCAATTATGCAGCAGACGACTTTGAACGTATTTTGTCAAAAAGTAGAAAATCTCCATAATTAAATGGATAACCTATGACAAAAAGTGGAAAACATTGTGGCAAAAGGAGAAATTGCACGTTTTGTGCAATTTTTTCTTTTGTCACTATGTTTTCAAAAAGCCGTCTGCTGCAGAGGCGTCAGAAAGCGTTTATATGAGGGAAAGGGTTAAAACAATGCATCAAAGATAGCCTGCTACCAAACTGGATAGTAGATAATTCGGCATACGATCGAGATTATTGTCAACGAGTAAGTAACAGAAAGATTTTCTCTTCATGAAATAACTCTGACAAGAATATAAATAGCTATTTTGAGGTTCACGAGTAGAATACATCGAGGGCTTGGCGTGAAACGGTTGTAACTAAAATCGGTATATTTTTACCAAGGTTAATCACCTCGCCATAAAGTCTTTATAAGCGTTAAATTATTTTTCTTGGTAAACAATGGAAATTTAGGTGCCATTGCTCGTTCTGAGCAATGGCACCTAAATTTGCATTGTTTACAAAGAGGTTAAAATCGCCCCTAAATCAAGGTTTTCAAAATAGATTTTTAGTTACAACCATTTCACGCCAAGCCCTCGACATGTATATTGAAATCATCAAAACTAATTAAAACATAAACAACTGAACATTTCCAGAATGGTTTCATCGTAATTTAAATAATCATTACCTGAGTCAGTTTGCAGTTTTGAGAGCTTATTCACATGTCCTTACATTGAAATTCGATAAGTAACGTTTATTTGTTTGTTTATTTGTTCAGTGGTGAACGGCGCTTTCAACAGCTTTTGTTTTGTATCACCGCGTTTCCTGGGTAAGATACCAGTACTACTGGTCCATTCATTCTGATACAAGCGAGTGAGTCGTAATGCTTACCCCACAGTTCTGAGTGTCAATGAGTGAAAGCCATTACTGCCATATCAACAGACTATGCTGCGTCACGTTAAAGGTAGTTAATGTACATGAACCGCGTAATGCGAGTATGCTTCTAGTTGCAACTGCGTACCGTGAAGATTCGGACGAGTCTGTGTACACGAACATCCTCATCACAGTATTTTCCGTCCGCCTATATGTAGTATAACCATCATTCGTGTATCTTCTTATCAAAGTATAGAGGACTCGCGATAACTCATACATGCGATACCTCGATTATACTGTTAACTTGAATATACGTTACCTCGAATATACAGTTAAACTCGAGCATGCGATACCTTGAATATACATTTGAAATCTCGCATGCGTTACCTCGAATAAACAGTTAAACTCGAGCATGCGTTACTTCGAATATGCAGTTAAACTCGAACATGTGTTACTTCAAATAAACAGTTAATCTCGAGCTTGCGTTACTTCGAATAAACAGTTAAACTCGAACATGCGTTACCTCGAATAAACAGTTAAACTCGAGCATGCATTACTTCGAATAAACAGTTAAACTTGAGCATGCGTTACTTTGAATATGCGGTTAAACTCAAGCATGCTTTACTTCGAATAAACAGTTAAACTCGAGCATGCGTTACTTCGAATAAACAGTTAAACTCGAGCATGCGTTACCTCGAATACACAGTTAAACTCGAGCATGCTTTACTTCGAATAAACAGTTAAACTCAAGCATGCTTTACTTCGAATAAACAGTTAAACTCGAGCATGCGTTACTTCGAATAAACAGTTAAACTCGAGCATGCGTTACCTCGAATATACAGTTTATACACTGATAATAACCACCCTCCCCCATCCCCAAAATAAAATAACAAAGCAAGAAGCGCCAAACAAAGTCCCATTTTCGCCGCCTGATATCTGTGGTATGATTGTATGTTTGAGTATTGCATACTACCTGAAACCATCGTATATTTCAGTCTGTTATTTATCCCAGCATCGATGTCATTGGCATGTATAAGAGACGGAGAGATATTGGTAACGTGACCCTGAAATAATCAGAGTAATGGTAGTATTGATAGAATCGTCATGAACAAAATGTCTAAATTGGACCGGTTTCAAAATATTCTCTAGAATGTCTCTCGTACCCAATGTCTCGGGTTCGAAGTCCGTCAGGAGCGGGTTCTTCCTTTGAGAGTTTTCAGCACAAACGGCGCGAGTTGTAGTTAATTCTCCAGGAAGTAGATATCGATCGTGATAAACCTATACTAAAAGCTTGTTTCGCAATCGATGTAAATTGAATAAGTTTAAAATAAGGAAGCAGACATCGAAATCGATTAATTTGTTATTGATTTGATAAGTTGTAAGAGCTTGTTTCACAATCGATGTTAAATAAATACAACATTTCAAGGTTGACATTGACTAAAATTAAAAGTTTTCTTAGTTCTGCACTGACCTGTGTAAAGATATCAATATCAGCCCTATATATAGTAACAACACACGTAATGCCGTGACATCCCGGGCGCGTGAATATTGGCGGGTTATCGTCTACGTCACTCACGTTTATTCTGATTGAAACATCGCCTGTTCGACCGTCTTCATCCTACAATATACATTTAAATATAATTATTATACTATTACGTATATAATGGATGAAATCAATCAACATTTGAGAGTAGAACATTCCAATGTGAGATTATCACCACTAACGTTATGATTCAAATTCGTGTCATGAAAGCGTTATATCGCAGACACTTTTATGAAAATATAATATCGTCTAAGAGAAATGACATCAATGTATTATGTAATAAATAATTTATTTACCATAGACCCTTTAAAGACCTTACCGCGAATTACCGGGAGTTTCAAGGAGCTGTCAGGATTTACCAGGAGTTATCGGGAGTTACCGAGAGTTGGCGGGAGTTTAAGGGACTACCCGGAGTTACCGGGAGTTCCGGATGTGTCCGGGAATTGTTGGGCTTTGACGGGAGTTTTCGGGAATTACCGGGAGTTTTCGGAAATTATCGGCAATTGCACATGTTAAAACGCTTGCTCATTTTTGAGTTGCGTTCATTCTGAAGTTAAATAGTTTTCGGACTTAACAACGTTATGTCTTGTCAAGTATACTTGTTAAAAATAATTTTTCAATTCTATTGAATAAAAAATATTCAAGTGACAAAAAAGTGTAAAAGACATATTTAACTGACCAATTAAAGTGAAGTGACTCAGACGGCTTTTTGAAAACATAGTGACCAAAGAAGAAATTGCATAGAACGTGCAATTTCTCCTTTTGCCACAATGTTTTCCACTTTTAGTCATAGGTTATCCATTCAATTGCAGAGATTTTCCATTTTTTTGACAAAGTATGTTCAAAGTCGTCTGCTGCAGAATTGTCGTATGAGGGAAAGGGTTAACTCGTGAACTCTCGTCAATTCCCGTATACGATCAAATCACATACCTGTGCCTGGACCTTCAGGTAGAAGAGTTTATCCCTGGACTCGTAGTCAAACGTCTCGAGTGTTGTAATGTTACCCGTTACAGCGTCAATGGAGAACTTATGGGAGCCGTCAAGCTGGAAACAGAAACCCACAATTCTACATAAATACCGTAAAGATATGACCGCCTCGGTGATGTAGTGGTTAAAGCATTCGCATGTGAGCCGGATATAGGTTTCAATCCCGCAGTTGGATCAAAACAAAGACCTTACAATAAAAGTTGTTGCTCCGTCCCAATCTCCTACGCAGAGTTGTCGTTCCTTACACTCACCATACGGTGAGTGTAAGGAACGACAACTCTGCGTAGGAGATTGGCTCCGTCCTTGACATTGATCTGGTACACCGGGCTATCATTAAGACCGGTGCGATGGTGTCCGGATATGCTTGCTTGCGGTATTGGTAATTTACCCAGGTAACGCACTGATAATGATGAGTTACTGTTAAAAGCGCCATAGAACTCCGTTCATACAAACAGACCAACATTAAAGATTTATGAAAGTATATGACCAAACATCAGAAATACACGTACGTACACGAATCATGTTTGCCGGTCTTGGAAGACTTTATATATCTGTGAACAGTGCAGATTAAAGTGCGTACATTCAAGCAGGCCTGTTTTCATGCATTCATCCATGTTATTTTTGACGCTGTACCTTAAATACTATTTCTAACGTCATCACTAATGTGGAAGCCGGTTGATGATAGATCATCCTGGTAGAGGTCTCAATTTATTAAACGAGTTTTGATAAACACACGATTAACGTGATATACTGTCGTACAACTCAGATTTTCTCGTCGAGAATGGTAAGTCACAATCGGATCATATATAATATATATTATGTATTCTGCGCTATGTTATAACTAAAAACCTGTTGAATACGGCATATTCTCAAATGAAACATGATCACAACCCTGGCAACCATTTTGGGTTGTCCATATGGGCAAAGGGAAGTAAATCGGATCGGCTTGAATATATATGTCTGAGGTTGTCTCCCATTGGACAATAATGATTTTGTTGAAAGTTGAAAGTGATTTTTATAAAGTTGAATAACCTCTGACTGATTTATAACCAAAATAGTGTTTGCCTTTAGCTATATTGACACTCTAATAGCCATTTTCAGAACATGCTGTATTTTCTGAAATTGAAAGTAAAATTCAGTGCGGGATAAGGGTGACCTTTGATTTGACCTCCTAACACTGTCAACAGTCGGATAACATGTGAGTTTTTTTCTGCTTTTTTGTTAGTTCTAAGAATGAGCTTTAATTTGAAACAGGTATATGTGTTAATTAATTTGATATTAACGAACCATAACCCATAATGCTATAATGGTCGCTTATGGAAAATGAATTCCTTCCCTTTGACCATATACAATGGATAAATGTGTTGTCGCCGTGATAAACCTTCAATAAAACATAAACGTACCCCTTGTATTTCATGACGGATGAACGTAAAGTTAATCACGTGACCGTATTTTATCTTGTCCCCGTCTTTGACTGTCTGGTTGGTACACAAACAAAATACAGTGGTACCATTTTGTGTATCCTAAAAACAGAACAATAACAACTATAATAACTGATTAAGTGTGTTTGCCAAACAGGGCCTAGTTTACAAATAAAAAAATGTTTTCAGAAATCTGCAGGCTCCATAATAATAAAAGTTTATTTCTGCGCTGGTGATTTGTGCTAAAGTATGTGATTGGTCAGAAACTAAATTCATTCTCGAAATTGACCAATCAGCAGTCTTTTTTGAAATATCATTTAGGGTTCATCACTGAGAACAGATAACGATTATTCAGAGTCTGATAATTATTAATCGGTTCCAATTGTAAATCATTCGTTAAAAGCTTCCCGAAGCATTCAATGAGGATTTCGCGGTGAGTGAAGCGTCAGATCACCTTGCCTATACATCAGCAAAGTTTCAAAACACTGTTAATGACTTATGATAGGTTCATTCTTTAGCTCTTTCAGCGCCGAATTGTTTAAAGTAGACTCTTCCATGTTCAAACTCGGACGAAACTATTTTCATGTTATAGGATTTTTGGAATATCTTTATAACTTACAGCCAAACAATGCAGATTTCAGGTGAGACAGCTCGTTACGAGCTGCCTCACCTGAACCTGTATTGTTTGCAAAAAGATCAATATTGCCTTTGGCGCTGAAATAGTTAATTAGGGTTAATTAATTAATTTATTCCCACAAAAGGACGCTTTCTGACGCGTCTGTAGCAGACGACTTTTTGTTGCACTGTTTCCAACTTTTTTCAATAATTGTTCTTTCATTTACAGAGAGTTTCCATATGTTTGTTATATGACATTGTGTTCTGTCACAGATTTGTTGTATTCTCCCATATGTATTCAAGGTATATACTGTATTATGTACAATACTTATATTTTCAGTTAATGGTAAGTATAAGTTTTGTGTAAAATTACAGTAAGTTCAAACGCTGGATATAATGTTTAAAATATGGGTACGCTAATATTTGTAATTTTTGTATTACCTATATTAATATTTATCATGCAATGAGCAGATTACGTGACGTATAACACTGGTATGATAAACCTTTTGTTTACATGTCTACTGGTATGATAAACTTTTAGCTTTATCAGTCTACTTATTTTTAGAAATGACGTAATCGCTGGAACTACTTTTTCTGAAATATAAATGAGCCGTTCCACCAGAAAACTATCGAACCGGATCAGCCTCAGCATGCCGCGCAGGCTAACCCGGACAGACACGTTTCGCCTCCTGTGGATTTTCTGTTTAAGGAATCATTGATCAATACCTCTATCCCCCTGAGACGGAAAGTGTCGGACCGGATTAGCCTGCGCAGGCTGATCTGGTTCGATACATTACACAGAATCCATAATGTTGTTTTTTATCGTGGAACGGCTCAATTATGTTGATAGTATAGCAGTCAAAGCAATGAACAAACATAAAATAACAATCAGAAATAATGTTATTATTGTTTTAATTACATTTCAACAAATTTTACAATGCAAATTACAAATCGAAAAGAATATCGTTATATAAATCACACGGGATCTGCATGTTCAGTCTTACTTGATGAACTGTCTTTCTTCGTTGAAAATGTAGCATACATAGACCTGTTTATTCTCACATGATCAGTTCATAGGTAACCTTGTTTAGATACAATCTGAAGCGCGTAATGTCCTATTTCTATTTCCACAAGTCATTGTAATGCACTTAAATGACTCCACGTTAAACGACAAATGTTTAATTTCTATCGTCAGTATGTGTTCTACCACGATATTAAAGGGTTTTCGAACAGCCTCATCTACCCATGGATTCCTCTTTCATACAGCAGTTCCGACAGAAAATCATTATGCATTCGAGATATCTAGAAAATGTTTCTTCTTGTTAAATAACTTTATCATTTACGTACAGCTAGTGTTTAAATGATTCTTAAAACTAAAAGTTGTGTAACGTGGCTTCGACATGTCTACCCACAGCAGTGACGGTATCCTTTTCCAAAAATGAATGTCTCTAATCTAAACGACGACTAAGCCTAAGCATCACACTTGTCTCACTTGTCTTGAATATAGTCATCTGTATTTAAACTTCGAGTGTTACTTGAACTTCCATAGCCTGAACTAACTTTATCCATTGACTTTTAGATCCAACACAACTATTCATTTTCAAAACACGGCGGTTGACATACGTGTTGACCTATCTTGTGTATTGAAGCGACGGCCAATCCGCAATACTTACACTTCTACTAAGAATATGTTCAAGTTAATATTGCCATTTTAAGGTATTATGTCACACCAGATATACAAATTAAGTAGTAATAATCGAGAAATATGGAGTTGAAGTCGGAACTTTTTAGCTTCCGTATGTCGTGTGTACACAATGTAATTCGGCGCGGATTTATGCACGAGCGTGACGTCATTCTATTTTAGGTGAGGTCATTCAAGGAATGGACTTTTGTAATAATGTTATTTATTAAAACTAGTTTAAATGAATGTAGATTTACCTGAAAACATAATTTTACATGCAAGATAAATAGAATATTACGTCCCTGACTTTCGATATGAACTTTATCAGACTCGGCTGTGAGAAAGGATAATTGTCTCGCCAAAGGCTCGCCAATTATCAATTCTCCCAACCTCGTCAGATAAAGTTCATATCTTACGTCAGGGACATAATATTCTCTATGTACATTGTTTAATACTGTATACTCATGGGCATGTTGCCCACTGTATTTCTCAATAAAACTTGTATTGCAAAGGGTCGACTTTACATTGGGCTAATGAAGGAAAACTGACCGTTGACATACCAGAGTTAGAAATTTACCTTTATCAGTATTTCACAGTTGGTAAAGAGCAAATATATACGGTCAGATAACACTCTTCCGTATATTTAATCAGCAGTAAAAAAAATCTACCCGGCATCGTCCGGTATCGAAAAACAAACAGTTTTTATTAGTCCAATAAACGGCCAAATCCTGTATTGGCCAATTGGAACAAGTCACGTGAAAATCGATTTTCTTGATATACAGACAAGACATGATCCTGAACAGCATTGTTCTATACTACTACTCTATACATTCTGATCTGGATCGACCCCGTTCAAGGCCCCGTATTCAAATATCCATCTAAATATGTTATAATTCAAGATTTGTTTAATATTCTAAATTGGATAGTAATATCCCTTTTAAATTGCAAAGACATGTGGTTTTAGTCAATGGAAAAATGGATAACGTTTTTAATTCAAAGTCAGCATCAAAATGGTATCAAGAATGTTTGATGAATACGTAAGCTTATCTCACAATCAACAAGAAAGTCTCTATAGAATATTTATAGACCAAACTCCGACTATATAAGTATATAATTTTAAAGTTTCGAAAGGTCAGTTTTCGCATGACATACTTCAAATCAACAATCAAATGAATTTTAATTTTTCTCGACAATATAAGACGCGACATACAAACGCGTACATTTGTTATTGCTTGACTTCTTGATCGATTGATTTTTTATTGCTTGATTGCTTGATTGATTAATTGATTGATTGATTGATTGGTTGATTCATTTATTGATTGATTGATTGATTGATTCAATGATTGATTGATTGGTCGATCGATTGATTGATTGATTGATTGACTGATTGATTGATTGGAGTTATCGCCGTTATCAGGTGTTTCAGGTATATCACTGCGCCCAGTTCACATATCCATGTGTCTTATACTTTTCTCCACAACATTC